>OU860795.2:11106903-12306903 GCA_917862395.2 Heliconius sara | reverse complement strand
ACATATTTTATATATTTTACTTAAATAACCGAAAATTAAGATGAACTTAATGACTATATAAGCGGGGAATTGAGTTCTCTGATACTCAACACGTTATGTCATGAAAATTGGGCGGAGAATGGAGAATGGAGTGTATTTACAATAAGTTCTCTTAGCCTTCAGTGTTATACAATGTTTTTACATAAAACAAAAAATATTTATTAAAAAGAAATGACCAACATATATAGATTAAGATTCTTACTTACAAAGACGGTTCAAATATCTTCTATAAAAGCATTAAATGTATGGCTTCGGTATAATTACGTTTGGTTCATAATTAAATTTGGCTGCTTAGAAATAAATCTCATTTCCTAAGATTACTTAATATGGGTTGATGACATCAACAGTCTGATACAAGAAAAAAAATATTTCTCTGTACAGTGAGTGTCCTCACTCGATACAGCTTTCCGTCTGCGTTCGGACAGCAGACAATGCAGTGTCTTAACACTATGTTTTTTCTCCCTCTCTCCCAACAAATATTAGGTAATCGGAATAAAGCGTGAAGCTATAATTCACCCATCCAACTGCTAATAATAACTCTCGTTTTCATTTATATATCAATTACTGGTGACGCAAGTACTTTGTTGATTTTACAATAAGCCAAGGAAAAGCGATATATAAATATAAATACTAACAATAAACTATATGTTACTACTGTATTAGTATGTTTGTCACGTAAGTTAAAACGCATATTATTATAAACATATAAACATATAGATATATATTGTAATTAGGCAAAGCGTGTTGCGGTGTTGAGTTCCGCTATTCAACATGCAATGCCAATTCTGAAAGTGGCCAACGGTATTAACACCAGGTTTTCTGTGCCTTATTATAATATATAATGGTATGTAGATATGTGTGTTGCGAATTGAGATTTTTCTTGAGGCTATTTTTAGATCAAATTGTGTACATTGTAGAAAAACTAATTTATTTTTATAATATTTTCTTTGCTTACTACTGGTATTACTGGTAAGAATAATTTAGATTCGTATATAGTTATTACGTCATTGTTGCGTCAGATGTCAAAGGCGTTTATTTTTGATACAAATAAAAAAAATGTCGTCCCAACATAAAATGTGAACCGCACCTCTTGTATATAAATTCAGTGTCAAAAACACAATCGATATAATAACAATAAAAATGCAAACCCATAAAGAAAAAAATAATATATTTAAATTAATAAAAAAAAACCGAAAATCAGGTTACGTTCAGATTTTAATAGGTTTTCTTAAAAAAAATACAACACAAGACCTTGACATCGAAACGTGAATAATATAATTGACTACATGACACAGTGCTATTCTGGTAGCTTATCTAATCAGCTGTAATAGCACGCTACAAGTTTATAGGCAAATAGGTGTTGAGACATAAAAGGCAGTGTTTGGTTACGTGAGGGCACGCCGCAGGAAACGCTATCATATGTAAATCACGACATTTTAGATGTGGGTCAACGGTTCTACCGTACTGGTTTAGTATATTAATGTTTTTGAATCAGCAGGTTGATTGTTGCTTTGGGAAAGTCTATGCTGTGGTTTTTTTTTTGTAATTAATATATTTGATTTGATATGTAAATTAGATATAATACCTAATTATTATATTTTAAGTAAACTTATTTCAAAAACTCAACGCCACGTATCGATTATGATTAGAATGACCGTAAAAAACATGACAACCACGAGTCAAGCTCGCCCACCGAGGGTTGCGTACAAAAATAGGAGGTCACATGCATTTTCTGGCATTCTAGCTTAGCTTAACCAATTCCTTTTATCTGATACATCACTTGAATACCAAATTTTTCCGCCCTTTTAAGGCAATTTTTTAGTATTTAACCACAAATGTATAGCTTACAGTTTTTTTCCTGAACTGATGGTATAGATGCTAGCTGCCAAATTTCTCTTTCCAAAATATAATCGGCCATGTATATTTTTAAAGTAAACTTAAAAATACGTTTTTAAAATCTCCAAGCATTCCTGAGATAAAGGCTTTTGACCGACAGACAGATATACGGACAAAAAAGTAATCTTAAAAAGATTATTTTTTCCTTAAAATAATACCCTAATGACCACTGTAAAAAAAAATTTTAAACACGAGGAAGTCAAGACACAAAAAAACAGGCTTTTTATCTTAATTACCAACAGCATTTATTGTTATTGTTGAAAAATATAAGTAAATTAATAAATTACCAATAAAAGTGATCATTCGGAAGTATCAATCCGTATCCCCGTGGTTTCCGGCAGTAACGACGTCCCACGGCCCGGCCCACGCCGCGGCCCGCTTTCCTTTTGCAATCCTTCCTATCGATTATTGTGATACACTGGTGATACACTGGTGATTTTTTAAATTGTTATAAATTATGTCGTAGCTATAGTAGGGTTTTTGTTTCTCGTTTCGTCGTTTCGGTATATCGGGCGGAAGGTGTGGAATGCCCTGTTTTAACAAATTGTGTGGCAGAAGAATGCCGGTTTTTAAATAATTTTACCGCTACATTGATTAAATTATGACGATGATCGAAGATTTAACTTGAAATGCACTTTCAAGTTAAATCTCCGATCTCCGCTTTGAATAAGAAGTTTCTCCAGCATATGTAAGCACACCGATGGGTTCAACTGTCTTAAAGAACAAGATGGAAGAGAAACGTAGAGACATAACTATATAAAAAGCACTATTATGCTTAGAATGTAAAACGTCCATTAATATCAAATGTATTTCAAGCATTTCTTTTTAATGTCCATCTTGTTGTCTGACAGGCGTCAGAAATGCTCCGAGGGTCAGATACCTCCAAGGCAGTTATATCATCCATATTCCCGATAAAAATCAATATATTTATCTAAACAAGTTAAAACTCCTGTCAAAGATTGTGTTTCAAAATGTTTGAACTGTTTTAAAAATCTTACTTTAAATGTATCTTAAATATTAAATATATCTTTTTGCTTTTTTTAATAAATAGAGATGTTAAGTTATAATGACAGAAAAAAGTTTTTTTTTATGTTTTCATATTTTATATTATAATTGGTTTACTACAAATTTTATTTTTGTTACTTTGTATTAATAAAGAAGTAAAATTGTGTGTCGTGATATAACTACAAAGACAAGACAATAAACAAAGCGTATATTGAATATCGCGTAATATTGCATTTCATTTGTTTTAAACGTGTCGTAATTTGTACAAATACTGTTACCACAGCAAGACAAATCAAATGTTAAAATCATATTTCCTTTCTTAGATTGGGAATCGAACCAACAGCAGTCGCGTTTCCTTGTGCGACTGTATTTTCTATGATTTATAGGGATAAATTTTGCAAAGGGCAGCGTAGAGTTTCGCCACTCAACACCCAATCTCAAATTCGGGTGAAAAACCTTGATGAGAGTGTAATGACAGTAGGGTCACTCCGTCTATCCTGCTATTAATAAAATAATGGCATATAATTTTTAATCTAATCTTATTAAATGGTGATAAGACGAAAAAATAAAATGATAAGACGTGAAACTAAAAAAAAATCTTTCAACAAATAATCATCTTTCAATATCCATAAAATTAACGTAATAGTTGCTATTGTAAATAGTCATTTAGCGAAGCCGATATTCAATAAAAATAATAGATTTCGCAATTAATTTTAATTAAAATAAGAATTTACGTGTATATTTTATGTTGTTTTTTTATATTATTTTATTACCCTATTGCAACGGTTGTTACATTTAATGTTATTTGTAAAAAAAATATTAACATATGCAATGTTTTTATTAAAATTTCATAAAATAACAAGTGAAAAGATTTTAAAATGTGTAAAAGTAATTGTAATCAATTGATAAATTGAATTTACTGTATAATTTATTAATAATTTTAAAAATATTTATTATTAGAATATTTTTCAAAGATACTTTAAAAAATATTTTAAAAAGATAGTACGTTGAGTTTTAGCTACAACGTGCATTTAAGGGTTAACAGAAACTGGTCCAATTTCTACATTAAGATAAAGAATGTCCAATATAAGCTGGTAACACTAGATATTTGTTAATGCCGTAAGATATGTTTACACGATAAGTATCGTTTTTCTCATCCAAGGCTCATCTCATGGTCGGTCACTGACGGAAATGTTTACTGTTTGTTTTACTTGTTAACATATAAAGAAAATAAAGATTATATTATTATAAAATATTATATTATATTATATTATATTATTATTATTATATATTATGATGATATATGGCGCTCGACCGATATATTTACTATGTCTAAAATTTGAATGAATTATTTAACAAATTAACTGTAATTTGTTAATTATTAGGTATCTATTGTGTCATATAAGAAGTACTTCATTTTTACTTCAAGATTTTCCTATATAACTATAGGCTGATAAAACTAGACGTTAACGCTTCACGACACTATTCTCCACAATCATCTCCGAAAAGTCAAGCAATCTCCGAATTGCGAAGATATTGCGCGTTGAGTAGAGGAACTTAACGCCACAATTATATCTTACCAGAGCGGAATAATGAACCCACTACAATAACAACGACAACTTAATTATAAAAACACTAAAGTTTATGTAATTATTAATATTAACAGTAATTAACATTGTCCGCAGAAAGAAGATCGAATCGCTAGGCAGGATGACGGCGATGACGCAGGAGGAGATGGTAGCAGGCGCGCGCACGGTGGCCGCGGGGCTGGAGGCCCTGAGAGCGGAGCATGCCCAGCTATTAGCTGGACTGGCAACGAACACAGAACATGAACACGAGAAGGTCGCTCTGGTCAGAAAAGGCATTGATGCTATTGAACTGGGATTGGGTGAAGCGCAGGTTGGTTATAGTTTTGCAGATTTGTAGATCTTTAGAACTTAGAGAAAAGGCTTTTAAAGTTGAAAGTAAAATTTATTTCTTAAAGATGTTATAGGCCAGCCGTGGCGTAGAGGCACAAAGTGTGTATTAAATATTATATGAAAACCGACTGGTTGTGGGTTCCATCTCCACTCTAGGAGATGAAATATTAACTTATATTCATATTTCAATTTCTTCGCTCTGGTGTCGAGGTAAAACGCGGCGTTGAGTTCTACCACGCAACACGCAATGCCTCCATAATTCGCCAGAAAATCGGGAACGGAGTGTGTTAACACGTCCTCACTGTGGACGCCGTATACCTCGGCTGTCGTTCTTGAGAAAACGTTGACCAGTGCCGAACTTGTGTCTTCTGTTCAGGCATCCGTCGGGAATGTTTCTTCATGGGGTAAAAGAAACTTGTTTGAATTCTTCCCCTCCTTTTTGGAGTCGTTAAGTAAGCGTTAAAAGCTTGTCCTCTTTTGTATCATTTGTCTCATCGTATGTCTTTCACTGTTTATAATGTCGAATTATGGAACATTCTCAGTATATTTATTAAATAAACAAATAATAAAATTTAACTCCATATAAAAAGTCATATCTACGTAATTAATTATATTATGTACTAATAATGTATATATTTTGATATTTTTAACATTTTTATAAAGTGTTATTCCACACTGAACGTATGGCTTAGCGGTCAAAGCTCCTGGTCGGTTTCCAGGAGGCGCAGGTTCGATTCCCGCTATGTTCAAATTTTTATACTTTTTCTAAATAACTATTTATATATTTTGATTTATTTTCATTCAGTAAATACGTACCAAAAATAATACATCTAACTGATATCTATATTTAAACGGGATAGGGCCGGCGGTGCATCAATAATGCATACCTAGTACCTGCGGCCCGTCGACTGCATTGATCGGACCGCAAATAGACAAACATTAGACTAATAAATGTTCCTAAAATCTCTTTGGATATCAATTATAGAACTGCACGCAGAGTATGGCTGTTGTAATTTATGATTTTATGGTTTGTTGTCTATGGTTGTAATTGTACTTTGAATTGTTTTTATTATTTCAAGTTAAGACTTTATTTCGGCTACGTCGGTAACCACAGAAATGAAACTTGATAATTTTGTTTTTACTGTTTTTGTGTTGTGACTAAAATCAAAGCTATACCCTTTAGTTAACAGATTTTTTAGTTTTACTTTTAGGATTGGGAACGTAGAAACTAGTGTTATGACACTTCCGTTCCGTACCGTTTCGTGGCCGCATTCTGAAAGCATTGCGTGTTGAATTAGAAAATATTAAATATCTCATTTTTTCGAGTGGGAATCGAACCCACGCTTGTGCTCGTGCTCCACGAGAATCCTAAAAGTAACTTAAATTTTATTTACTATATGCACAAAAATATCACCGACAAGACAACCCTACATTTGCACGATGCGACGCAGACACTTTAAATTCCTGTCTATAAATAATGTACATTAGTTATTGAAATGCACGTCGATGTATGTATATGCAAAAATTTACAATGTTTTTAAACAATAATGGTTCAAAATGCGGATTCTGTTCAAAAACTTAAATTATCTAGTTACTTAAGGTAATGGTAATGTAGGAAGGTGGATGTAGACAGATAACGAAAATAATCTATAGTAACTTATAAATCGTAACGTAACAGACTGTAAACTGTAAAGAATTTGGGTTCGATTCCCACTCGGAGGAATTAATTATTTTTCTTTACTCGCTTTCGCGGCATTGAGTTCCGCCACTCTATCATAAAATATAATAATATATAGATTATATTATCACCAAATACAATTTTCGTATATCAATTTCATAATAGCATACCAAATGTAATCGTATTTCTTAACTGATATTGGTAGATATTTATGAGATTGCAGAACAACTGAGTGAAAACAAACGTGACAGTATAGCGGTCAGTGTATCGGATATATATTTAAATAACTATCGCTTTATTTGGACAGATTGCTTTGGGTATTAATAAGATATGAATTTTTTATGTATTGGTATTCGAATAAACGACTGACACATTTGGGTATAAATGAGAAAAGTCTTATTTAAAGAGGTCATAATGGATTCGATTCCCAATAGATTAATGAATTCTAGAAATAGTGGTGTCAGGGGCTGTCACTCAACTGTATTATCTATAAATGAGTGAAAAACAGAATGAATGTTTTGAAAATTATTTGTGAATTTATTAAAATGCAGATATATAACGATGCGTATATAGTCCTATACCTCTATGAGTCACTTCAAAAGACAGAAATCATTATACTTTGACCCAATTTCGAATCAATTCCATCATAATAATAAAGAAATAAAAAAAATGAACAATGATAAAATAACTAAACTAATATAACTTTATGCGTATCAAATACATATAAAAATATACTATTCTTCATTAGACAGTATGAATGCAAGTAATGAATGGTTGTTATAAGAGAAACTCATTCAGTGCCCCATTTCCTGGGGCTTTTCAATTCGTTTCATGGTGGAACGTGCCCTATATTCTTTCTATAGTGTAAGGACGTCCTTAATACATCTTCACTTTAAGGGTTATATACAATCTAGGGATGGGAAAGTGATTTTTTATTGCACACCATGGTGTTGTGTTGTAATAGAGTAGGCTGGACCCACCCTAGTATAGTGTGGTGTCTACCCCAGCTTTTTACTAACAAAAAGATAAGCTCAAAGCCAAATTTCAAGGTCCCTTGATTACATCTTTAGATACGCTCGTGATAACGGAATTGATATGTCGGTACTATATTTATTGTCTGGGGGTTATAATTTCTTATAGATAAAATATGTACTTCTAAATACATAATAATTTTTAAAATTCTGAAACTTACATATTTCTCTCTCTTTAGCTACCTCTCTCTCTCCCTCTCCCTCTACCACAAAAATATTATTTCAATTCGGATTAATAGTTTCTGAGAGTAGTGCTTTGAAAGAAACAATCAAACTATGCAGCTGTATTACCGGTGGGTATGAAGAAATGCTATGATTCCACTTGTGACATCCAATAATGGTTCTATACTACTTTTGTTTAAAAAAAAGGTTACATTTGAAATTTTGCAAATAATAGTATCTCGGTATTTCTTGTTTTGAAATAAAACAAAAACTAAACAAAGTGTTAAACAAGGTCTTTTTATGGGACAATGAGAAAATAGGTCTTGGTACTCATATAGAGTGCAGTTGCTGCTGCATCTGTCCCAATTAAGGGATTGGAGTACATTTGCTTCTAACCCAGATTACGATTTTTAATATGTTTTTTTTATTATTATTTAGTAACTTTTTTTAATAATTTTTATTTGTACAAAAACGTATATACACGACAATTACAATATTAAGAAATATTATTTTAATAGTAATAAAAAGCTTATTGTCGTCACCTAAATTAACCGCAAATAAATATGAAGGGAAACCTATTTATTTTCGAAGGTTAAAAAAAAATTAAAAAAAAAGTTAGTTATTTTTTTCTGTTTATTAGTAAATAAATTTAGTTTTAAATAAATTTAGCCGGGGATCGTCGCTAGGTGCTAGGTCTTACACAAATGGTCGCTACTGGGTAAAAAATACCACATTATTCATAGTTTCCTACGTTAAAACCTGGATATTAAAATGTTTTTTATTATTATATTCTGTTTATTTGTATCATACTCTATAAATAAATCATAATATTTATTAATATATATATATAACAAATACAATAAAGAGATTCAAAAAAATCAACTCTATTCCTCATATTACCTGAAATTAGATAATATAATAAGACTCTATAAATAGAAAACTTTTATAATCACTTGCAAAAAATCATCGGTATTGGTGTTACTATTTTATTATAGTTAACTTTTTGGCAACAACTGCTTCAGTTATCGGCATATCTTCTTATAACATATTTTACGAGCTATTTGTTTTCCGATCTTTGCTCCAGTCAAAATGTTCACATTATGACATGTATGGATGTGATCCGGACCTTGAGAAACTTAGCATATTGTCGTCGTTGTCTTGTGTGAACTCTAAATAAATTTAGTTTTTATTTTTATGGACTTTGCTAATTAAATAAATAACGAACCTCCCGAGTGTTCCTTATTACCTTTGATAATAACGTAGGTATTGATACTCTAGATTATGAGAAGGGAATCAAAGGAAATCAGGAATGTTATTGTAATCCGCTTTCTGCTGAGCGTCACGGTCATAGATACTGCTCATGATCCTCATTTTCTGTTGTAATTTCATTGTGACGTTCTTCTTGTTGTAAAATCTATTTATAGTGCTAACTCAAATTGAAAATGTCCACTGGTGCCAACTGTCAGTCACTTGGGGAGCACGTGGTTTGTTTCTAAGCAGAAAGGTATCTACCGGCAAGACTGTAAATTATGTAGAATAATAGTATAATAAATGTTTTTGTTACTTCTGTGGTATTTTTTAACCGGTAGCGACGAACGCCGGGTTAATAAAACGCCGTTGGATCACGTTTCTGAATGGAAGATTGATTTATCACTTAGTTTTTAACACAATCCTCGTAAAAAATTTAGACCCAGCAAATGTGTCGAACCATTAAAAAACATATTATAAAATCTACTTTTTTAGCTATTAACAAACTCACAAAAATCGTAGTAATTAAAAAAATCTACGATCAAGATAAACAAGTTCCATAGTGGAGTGTAATCGCGGTACAAATCTGTTTCTAGAGCCCTAGATTAGCACAAAGCCCTACATGTGCCGGGGGTCATTCAACTAAATAGTTGGTACACAGGCAACTATCGATCGAATAGCCGGGAGTAAAATGATGCAGTACATATTACTTATATTCTCGTATTTTGTGTAGCTTCACGCTGTATCCCGCAGATAGCAAGTAAGGCAGAGCCAAGACTAAGTGAGTAGTGACTAGTGAGTGTTAAGACACTATTTCCATAAAGACACTTCCGTTTCCCACTTTACGCTGAATTCTGGAGGCATTGCGTATTGCGTGGCGGAACTTAACGCCTCGTTACCGGAGCAGCGAAAATGAATATATTAAATATTTCATTTCTCAACCTGTAACCTGCGTTTTCAGTAGCAAATTGCGCCCCTGCGCTATGACTGACATTAATACTTTACTTCGATTCAATTAAATTTGGTTATGTCTAGCTTTTTAAATATATTTTACGATAAGCTATATATATTTAGCTTTAAGCTCACGTCAATTTTGTCTTCACGAAAAATTGAAAAAAAAAGGAACCGTGTGGCAAAGATGTCATTTAAACTAACATGCCTAATTTGTGTCAAGACAATATTGAGCGAAGGAACACAACAGATTTATATTATAAATTAAATATATATATTTAAGTACATCATCATAGAGTCAATATTAGGAAACTAAAAAGAGTTTATCATACTCCAAGAGACAAGATATCCTTTAACGAGTGTTGTACAAGGGTGTACGCTAGGGTTGGTGAACTAATAACTAAGTACACAGCCCAGGGGTTGATAAGGGCTTGGCTGAATGGTAGACGCGTGTTATGGTAAATTAGGGGGGCCCTAGACACTTCTGATAAGAGTCTTGTACTGCCAGGTTCTATGTTTTGTTTAGAATGGAAATGCTTTCGGCTATTTATATGTAAATATTATATATATTGTTTTATAGATTTTGATTATTAATCAATATATCAAAATGTGATCCATCTTTGATTTTGATTTTCAATAAACCTTGTTTTCAATTATACCTGGAATTGGCCGTCGTAGCATTTGGTTGTCGGCTTAATGTATATATTTGTTTTTTTTTTTTATAATGAATCACTTAAATATTATTTGCATTTCGACAAAACCGTTAGTAGTTGGTTGTCTGAAAATAGTATCTAGATAAAATAGAAAATAATTGATCTAGTAATTGTTCTATTCCTACAATTAGTCAAGGAAAATTTATGTAACATTCTTTTCACCATGTGTTACCTTCTTTTTAATTATTTTCTATCACAGATAACTTAAAGAGGCGGTTCTTCACTTGATTGACTTGATGACTAACAAAGACAATTTCCTTTCCAGGTGATGATGGCCTTAGCCTCTCACCTCCAATCAGTGGAAGCTGAGAAACAGAAGCTCCGCACTCAAGTGCGTCGGCTCTGTCAGGAGAACGCCTGGCTGAGGGATGAGCTCGCGGCCGCCCAGCAACGTCTGCAGGCTTCCGAACAGAGGGTCTCACAGTTGGAAGAGGAAAATAAGCATTTGGACTTTATGGCATCTATACGGTAAGGCTTAATTCATTTAATGGTGAAATATTACTTAAAAACTGTACGTTAATGGAGTATGTATATATAATTTAATAACAACTTGTCAGTACAAACTTTGCCGAAAATCGTATTATTTTAAAGCTTCACTTCACAAATCACGCACAATTTTTAAACATTGCGGGGTAAGTGGCGGAATTCAACGCTGCGCTTCGTCATTTACTAATGTTTGGAAAGTGACGAAAAATTACAGAATTGAAAAAAAAGTAAACGAATTTTTAAATTTTTCATTATCAACCTTTCCTGGAATCGAATATTTTTTTCACAATTTGTAATTAATCGTGGTCTTATTTAAGCGGCTATTATCTGAAAAAGTGAAAAACGAATTGTCTAGACTCTGGATTCTAGATACTAGTCACTTTTTGTTCCTTACCTTGCTATCCGTGAAAAAACGTGAAAATGTTCTACATTATATATTTTATTCGTGTTGGTTGAACCTACAATTTTCCATGATAATTAAAAAAAAGTTAGTCTATACAGAACGTAAACAATGGTTTATTTGACCTAAAAGAAAACCCTTTGTTTTTATCTTCATTGTAAGATGTAGATTAAGTTTTTTTATTAAAAAAAAAGTTTACTTAAAGTTAACTGGTTTTATTTTAAAAAGCTTTCAATACGATCAAATATTAAATAAAACGTTTTTTTAAAGATTAAAAGATTATTTTAGATTATTTTAAGATTATAATTTGTAATCTTAAAATAAGAACAGAGGCCAGTCGTGGCGCAGTGGCACAAAGTGTGACTATAAAATCGACTGGTCGATCCCGACTCGAGGAGATGAAATATTTACTTAAAATTTATATTTCCATTTCTTCGCTCTGGTGTTGAGGCAGGGTGCGGCGTTGAGTTCTGCTACTCAACACGCAATGCCTTAAGAATTCGGCAGAAAGTGGGGAACGGAGTGTTAAAACGAGAGTCTTAAAACTAGGTTCCCTCTGCCTACCCTGCTGTGTGTGATAAGTAATATTGAAGTAATATAGTGACGTGCTCCCGTCTTATTACTGTTAAATAAATTAGCAACCAATTTGCATTTCAATAAGGTTTTATTATTATGATAATATATCGCACGTCATTTTACACCTAACGTACAGTGGGACAACATCTGATATTTGTGGATTTGATTTCCAATTCGGGAAAATAATTTAAAAAAAAATAGCTTCAATCTGTATCACGCGGGAAAATAATGATATTTAAATGACTTCCATTTATTTCTCCGTGTTAACGTCTCAGGTATCGCCACTCAATTCATAATGTCCCGAAAATGGCGGAAAGTATGGAACGGGAAATCTTAATACCAGGTTCCCTATAATTACCCTGCTAGTCTATATAGCATCACTCTATAGGAAATGGTAACCGAGATGTAAAAATGAATTTACAAGCGATTTAGTTCAGTAGGTTTAATCAGAAAATTCCAGTCGAGTGAATCGAGCTTCTGGCGTGCAAAGAAAATGCTGAAAGCGTTTTACATACGTATAATTAGGGTCGCTTACTCAATTTTCAGACATTATATGAATTTTTCGAGCTTACCATGAAAAATTTATAATCTATTGTGGGTACGTTAACCTACATATTTGAAATATACGCGCGTTTGTATTACTCTTGGATTAACCTATTTCTTTTAATAGGATGAAATTCGAAATTTCACAATAATAATGTATAATATTATTGATTTATTTTTATTTAATGTATAATATTGTTGCTAGATCGATTGAGGTCAATCGTAGCGCAGTAGCACAAGCTTGTGACTGTAAGCTCCCACTCGAGGAAGGGAAATATTTAATATTATCATTTGCTCTCGTCGCAAAAGCACGGCGTTGAGTACTCACCACTCAGCACGTAATGTTGCCATAATTAGGCGGAAAGTGTAGAGAGAAGTGTCTTAACACTAGGCTTTCTCTGCCCACATTGATCCATGAGGAATATAGCGTGAAACAAAAAAACAATATTAACGCTATTGGTGTTACATAAAAAAAACGATTAGGTAAAAATCTTTTGTGTACGATAGTCCGTTTATCGTGAAAATCTTTCTTGAGCTACATAACTTGTTTTGATTTATGCATTATGCATATTTGTGGTCAGAGCTACCTCGGACACTTAGAATGTGTCCTGTGACATACACAACGCTTGGCTATTTCGATTTGACACAGTCAAAAAGTGCACAGTTTCTTTTAGCTTAATATAGCCTTATTTTGTTTTAGTAAATACGACAGCGACATAACCGAGGAGTCGGAGACCAGCCGCAGCGGCCAGAGTGACAACAAGCGCGACGACCCCATGGTGGATCTGTTCCCCGATGACGATCACGAGGACAACAGGAATAATAAATGTTTGTTATGCTAAGTTTATATTATGTTATTTATTTATGTATTTTTTTGTACACATAGCATGGGAGGCAAAGGGAACCTGGAATATAATGCGGTGTTTTACAAAGTTTTCCCCCCTTTCCTTCGAATTCTTGAGGCATAACGTGTTGAGTGGCACAACTCAATGCCGCTCTTTGCCTCGAAACCAGAGCGAGGAAATTATTAAACATTTTATTTTCCCGACTGGGAATCGAACCCAAAACTGTTGCGTTTACAATCTTACGCGTGCTACATATAAGAAATTTATATTTCTGAGTATATTGCGAAGCGAAGGCATTTGCGAAGTTCCCCTAATTACTGTACTTATTTCAAGCAAGCAGTATTTGATATCCGAATCGGCACAAAGAAACAGTCAAGTTAAATCAGATATGACGGCATTCCGTTATAAAACATGACCGACTAATAAAAGCTCTTAATCAATCGTGTAATTCAACCCGACATGGGAAGTAAACGATATTCCGCTATCTGGTCACATCCGCTATTTGCTGATATGCCGCATGCCTTTATATTATCGTACGGGTTACACGGTTAAAATGTGTTCTTAATATGTGAAATTATTATAGTAAAGTTACGGTCGCAACGGTTGTGGGTTCAATTCCCGCTCGGCGAGAATGTATTATATTCTCACTCTGGTAACAACACAAGGTTAAGTTCCGCTAGTCAACAGGCATTAACCTTAACACTTGGCTCTATCTGTTTACCACGTAAACAAAATGTTCCAAGTTCAAGAACTTTCGAGACACTGCGTGTTGAATGACGAACGTGGAACTTACTCAACGCAGCGTTTCGTCTTGTTGTCAGAGCCAAAAATAAAAATATTACATAATTTATTGCCTCAAGTACCCGCCACAGGTTGTATATACAGTCCACAGACAAATAACAATAATAACCTATTTCGGCGTCCCCCAGCCATGTCCCCAACCCCGCCATCGCAGTTCGCGCAACAAGTCAACGTCGGCTACGAGATACCGGCGCGCCTGCGCACGCTGCACAACCTGGTCATACAGTACGCGTCTCAGGGCCGCTACGAAGTGGCCGTGCCTCTCTGCAAGCAAGCGCTGGAGGACCTGGAGAAGACTTCTGGGCACGACCACCCCGATGTGGCCACCATGTTGAATATACTGGCTTTGGTTTATAGGTGAGTTTACATACAAGCTGTTCTTTACTTTTTGACAAATGGTATTCTAACATGCGTAAAGCTACAGAAGACCTGGCAAAGACCTCTGGATGTGACGATCCTCGTGTAGCTTCCATGTTGAATATACTAGGTTTGGTTTATAGGTGAGCTTAGATTTTAGTTGTTTTCTTTATTCTTCGTAATTGGGTAATTCAAAGCAAGCATTAGAAAAAATTAAAGAATTTCTGAATATAATTATCCAGATGTGGACACTATGTTGAATATGATTATTGGTTTTGATTTACATGTGAACTTATAAGAAAATCTGAAATAAATAAGCACAAAAATTTTTGGCTTAGAAGTTTTTTTTTAAAAGATAGATATAGCAAATTCTAAATTTCATAATAAATTTTTAATAATTTCTAAACTACCTGTGTTTATATAGAGAATTATAATGCTACACATTTCATTTTACTTCTAAACATATAATGATTAATTATAAGTTGTATTAGGCAATTAAATATAAATTAGTAAATTTTAGATTATTAATCAAAGAAATACACTCCGGTATTGTCGGAACCTCTGGATGGAATTCACAACTATCGCATAAACAGTACATATCTGAATGTCACACACTGCACTATCACTTTTGCTTGTATTTTACCTTATATATTAATTATATTAAAACATGTACAGAGACCAAAATAAATACAAGGAAGCGGCCAACCTCTTGAACGATGCTCTCTCAATCCGTGAAAAGACACTCGGCGAGAACCATCCCGCTGTCGCCGCCACGCTGAACAACCTCGCCGTACTCTATGGGAAACGAGGTAACTAATAAATAACCATGTCTTGTTAATAGTTTACTCTATAATTATACCTTTGGATTTTTCTATATAGTATTTAAATAATATATAAGTAAGTGCACACACATTTTTTAAAATGATTTGAAGTGAGAGATCACCATCAGAAGGTTAGATTTGTAGCAAAAAAAAAAATGAATTTGATCTTACTTTATTCTGTTGATAAATAAAAAGAGGAGTCCCTATCTGTATAGCACAATGTGTCCGCAGGCAAGTACCGCGAGGCGGAGCCGCTGTGCAAGCGCGCGCTGTGCATCCGCGAGGCCGTGCTGGGCCGCGACCACCCCGACGTCGCCAAGCAGCTCAACAACCTCGCGCTGCTGTGCCAGAACCAGGTACCAGAACACTCTTATTGTGCTTGTTATTTCTTCATATTCATTAGCCGATCAGCGTACAAACACATTCTGTTAAGAAAGGAATGTTTTATTGAAATAAAAATGAAATTAATAAAAGCTATCAAAAATATAAAAGTAGTTTTGTACATTTGTAATATTTATTTTAGAATAAATACGAGGAAGTGGAACAGTACTACCAGCGCGCGCTAGAAATATACGAAAGCAAATTAGGACCTGATGACCCAAATGTCGCTAAAACTAAGAACAATCTCGCCTCTTGCTATCTCAAACAGGTAAATTGTGGCTAGTCGCGGCGCAGAGACAAGGTGTGACTGTAAAATCGACTGCCTGTGGCTTCAATCCCCACTCAAGGAGATGAAATATTTATTTAAATTTATATTTCCATTTCTTTGCTTTGGTGTTAAGGCAAAGCGCGGCGTTGAGTACCGCCACTTATAATACAATGTCTCCAGAATTCGGCGGAAAGTGTCTTAACACTAGTTTCCCTCTGCCTACCCTGCTGTATGCGAAATACAGCAGGGTAGGCTGTAAAAGCTGACAAAAAAAATTATACTTATCATATAAAAATATATACTCATCGAGAAATATAATATAAAAATATATACTTATCAGAAATTAAATGTTCTTTAATATATAATATATATTCATATTATATATGTCATATATATAATTTAAGGGCAAATACAAGGAAGCTGAAACTCTATACAAGCAAGTGTTGACGAGAGCGCACGAACGTGAATTTGGCACCATTGATGGTAAGTCTAAAATTATTATTAAAATATACTATTATATATTAATACTATATAATATATAATTATATTATTTTAAATGTGACATCTTACATTTAATAAACCGCGTTTAATAACAAAAAACACTTAAAAATATGAGAGCAAACAATACTTAATGTGAGTATTAAAATATTTTTTAAATATAAATTAATTATTATTTGTATTATAAAAATATAAATTAATAATTATTTTCTAAAGATAATATTTGTGTATTTTTTGTTATTAATAAAAGTTTGACATGTAAATAGTATATATAGAGTAATAAGAAATTCTATTTTATTAATTATATAAGTAAGTTTTTAATAAAGAGTAAGTTCCTAAAGAGTAAGATTTTTTTCGTTTTGTTTATAAAATTATGTATATTTTAATTTATACCTGGTTCTTAAGATCTTCAATGGAGCTTCGATAATTATTATAGTTGTGCATTTGCATTTTCATACAAATATTATGTGTAAATTTGAATTTAAATACATACAAATAGTTATGCCAATATATCTTAAAAGTTTAATATTTTTTTGTACTTTTTAAAAAATTACTAAACTTCTTAAATATCTAAAATATAAGTATCAGTATTGTTTGATAGTATTGTAGAAATTGATTAATATAATTGATACAATTGTATCAAAAGATAATAAAAAAATATTTAATTGTTTCGATTGAACATAGCTTCATTGAAGATTTTAATATTAATATATTTTTCATATTTTAGTATTTTATGTTGCCCCGCTTGACCATATAATTTTATATTTCAGAATATATAGCGTCATTAAAAAAACCAAAAAAATAACATCCCAGTATTACAGCAGACTAACTACGAGATGTGCAATAACTACATACATATACATTCCGTTTTATATAAAAAAATAACATATGAATATATATTATAAATGTTATATAAAAATTAATGAATGACAATATACCTTTACAATTGTTAATTTTGACGAAATAATGCCAAACTGTCAACATTTTTTGTAATAGTAAAAAAGTATTTAATTTATTTTCTTATATATTCGTTTTTATTCTTATGGCATTTATTATATTGATATATTTTAATAGTATTTTGTCATTCACATATAGTACAGGTGAAGGATTCGGTAACCAAAGCACAAATCCCACTTAATTAATAATTAAAATAATAAAACATTAATGTAATCTGTGGAACATAAAAAAATATTTTAAATAGATTTTTTATATGGTTATGATTGGACGTAATGATCTAGTGACGAAAAATAAAAAAAATTGCATGATTAAAAAAAGCTTTTTCCCTGCTTTTAGTTTTAATTGTCTTATGTATTCAATATTTACTATTTGTTTTAGATCTCTTTTTGCATTTTTGTAATACTCGAATTTTTTTCTGTAGTTTGCCTTTATGAATTTCTTTTGTTTATTAGGTAACGGTAGCTAGTTTGTTTTTGTTATAACTATATATGAATCAATTAATTGATTAATATTATATTTTATTTAATAGTATCTGTAATATTTGAGCGCCAAATGGGGCCAAGTTTGAAGCTATTTTAATATAGATTTTTTTTATTGTTGATTAATTCCAAATATTATTGTGATGGCAAATAATTATATTTTCTTAACCAATACAATTTATGAAAAATTAACTACATAATTGTTATGAATTATAGGTCTATATGAAGATATCAGTTTCTCATAAAACATCTTATACTTTAGTTTTAAGTGAAATATTTAGTTTTAAATTTATTAAACTTGACTATGAAATACACATTTCATATAATCAAGTTAGTCACTAAAAGGTCCAATCACTTTTATCTTTATCGTAAAGGTAAAGAGTATGGTTGTGAAATAATATTATAAATATATTTACTATTAATGAAGCTCTCTTGCCTGAATGCTGTGAAGCTGCCAAAGTAAATAAATAGTGCCTTATTTATTCTATAAAATAAATTATATATACTATATAAATTAAACTATATTTAAATGAATTGTTATAAGCATTTACATATATTATTGGAAAGGACTTGGTGATTTTTCTTATGTAATTTTTATTCTTGTTAATATCCGTTATATATGAATTTTGAATATTGTATAATTTTTAATTAAATGTATTTAATTTTCATAAATAAAAGTAAATTTATCCGTTTAGTTTAGTATTTTAGCTTTATTCCTTCTATGTCGTGGGTTTGACAGTGTCTGTCATTAGGTGAGTGACACAAGTTTGGATATTTTATGTGTGGCACAGGTAGGAAAGGACCGCAAATTATTATATGAGATCTTTAATTATCGCGATTTTAAAATTAAACTTTTAAATTTTCTTATGAATTTTTGGAAACTCAATGTTTCGAACATTGTAGTCCGTGGTCACAGATAAACTGAAAAAATTGCTCGTACTGTCGGGTTTTCCAAAATGTATAAACTAAATATACGCGATTCATTATATAAATATTTTTATATATAACCTAATATCTATTAATACGTAGGAAGTTGTTAAGAGATGTCAGCCATTTGTGTCACACCTTCCCAGCTTGTGTCACATTTTATTAATTTTGACTATATAATAAATGTTATATTTTGTGCTTGAAATGAAATGTCTTTGAGTATTTTTTACTTATTCTTAAAAAAAATATTATTAATAAGTTCTTTGATTTTCACGATTATTACACATTATAAAAAATATTATTACCAATTAATTATGATAATCTTCTTTTCTTATTTTAAGATATTTATAAAACGAGTACTTTACAAAATTTGTTTAAGTTCCTTAAAAATATTTACAAGAAGAACCATCACTTTGAATATAATATGGTTAAAAAACTCAAAAGATGAATGTGAAAGTTTTGTTTTATAATTAGAGAAATTGTTAATTACAGTGTAAAATTATGTGTAAATTAAAATAGCATGGACATTTCTTACTGATTTAATTATATTTCTTTTAATAACTACCAATATCGTTTTTTTTACTGGATTATTGCTCTTAAAATATTCTAACATGGAAACATTGTAATATATCGTCAAAGTTATAATTATTTATTTATTTTAATTCATGTATATGTATCTAAAACGTTAATAAATACACTTTTATTTACAAATAGGTGACAATAAACCGATCTGGCAAGTGGCTGAGGAACGAGAGGAAAATAAACACCTGCAAAAGGAGAACGCTCCGTACGGAGAATACGGAGGGTGGCATAAGGCTGCCAAGGTCAGTGTTATGTTTTTATATATTACATGGTGTACATGTTATTGTTTTATACAAAGATTGGATTAATTTGTTAACATATTATATTTTTTTAACATAATATTGTAGTTGTTGCGAGATAGATTTCTTTCATATTTCTTAATGAATCTTTGCTTGAGTGGCGGAATTCAATATCGCGCTTTGTCGCATTACACACAGAAGAAATAAAAATATTAAATATTTAATTTCTCCGAATGTGGGTTGAGTTCAACTACTCAACATGATAGGTTGAGTGGTGAAACTAAATGCCGCGTCTTAATACTAGGTTCTCTCTGCGGCCATTAGCGTAACTAGAGATATTTTCGGGGGGGTCTGGACTTTTGCTTTAAACAGATATGTTAGTGTAAAAATTGTTTTTTTTTTAATTTTCAGGGAAAACTTTGTTATAAGTAAAATTTCTGGGGTATAGACCGTTCTGGGGTGGGCACGGTCCACCCTCCCCTTTCTACGCCCATTCTTCTTTCTGCCTACAATTCTGTACGCAGAATAGAACGTGAAACTTAAAATAAAAATAGTTAATATTGATGGATATTCCAGGTGGATTCCCCAACGGTGACAACTACATTAAAGAACTTGGGCGCGTTGTATCGTCGCCAAGGGAAATACGAAGCGGCCGAGACGCTGGAGGACTGTGCCCTCCGCAGCCGGAAGGAGGTTAGTGACCATATTATCAACATAGTGACTGTTGTTATTAAGGGGCTAAGTTCAGATGATACCAGGATATAATAAAAGAAGTTTTTTAAAAACAGTTAACTCCCGCTACGTTCACATTTAGTTAGATATATTTAAATTATTTGTATTTCATTCGAAAAACAATTAAATATTTGATTTGCTGTCACGTTGCCCCGATCCTGTTTTGTTTTTAAGAAATGTTGCTTTCGAAAGACAAATGTCTTTTAAAACACTATGTCATTACATTAATTTGCCATAATAGTTTATTATATTTTTTTTAATTTGATATACTTCATTAAGTGTCACAAAATATAAAAAAAAACCTCATATTTAGTGATGTTTTAGGAGCATTTGACAAACTTATTATATAAAAAAATTATTATCCGATCTGAACTTAACCTTATTTATAAAATTATTATTTTTTGCAAGAAAATTTAATTATATATTTTCTATAATGATTAAAACTAAATATAACTCAATTATCACTTTTATTCTCAGCAACTGAGGCTCTCTAATCTTTATACTCTATTTTTGTAAGCTTACTGTTTTTTCTAATTGCAGTTAATAATATTTTAACAATATAAGACAAATTATGTCGTTACAACTTAAGCTTCAGTTATTGATAATCCTGATTTCAATAAAGTAGTAGTAGTCATTTTTCTAACTTTATTAACTATATTTTTCTATATCTAAAAATAACATCTCCTTCTATAAACTACATACATCGTTAAATTTATTTCGTGAAATAATGCATAAAAAAACCATTGAGTACAAATAGTAGTAGTATTTTAAGTTAATTTTGGTTTTCATTAATATATATTATTATAAAATGATTTAAAGAAGGTCCTTCTTAAAAGATATTTCAAAGTGTTGTTGAATTTGTTACGCACGCTGCCTAGCACGGCCCACCTCATGTAAGTCAACTTGTATGACTACATACATACATATATGTATATTTTAGTTGAAATAAACTAGATGTTATATTATGGTTATTTAATAGTTTAAGGTAGTAAAATATTGAAAATCATTAAATAAATTGATTTGAATATTTATATAATAATTTAATTTGTAAGAATATTGTGGACACTAAGGAAACTCATATTTTAAATTAAGTCTTCCACTTAATTTTTGAAATATATTATTTAGATTATTTTTAATAAAAAAAATTGATACTAACTATCTATATATTTTTTTGTGTTTAGAACAAAATCATTATTCATTAAAGATCTTTGTTAACAAAAAAAAACGCAGCATATATGTACATAACAGTTTTTACTAAATTTAAAATTCAATGCACAGATAATCAAATTAAAACATAAACCACAGATTATATGAAAGGATATAGCAAAATATGGGATTTTAGGCATTGGACATCGTGAAACAGTCACGAGCGAGGAACACGAGGCCGCGTGAGGCCGACGCGAGGGAACACGACGAGGTTAGAACATGAATGGGACCGAAATTAAGTTATTGTCCCTTTTTATATGGGTTTTGTCCTGAAACATGCTTGTCCTTGTCCTTGTCCATATCCTTTTTAAAAATCTTGTGTCCTAGTATTATATATTTGGTTTTCATTTTGGGATATTCATTTACATTAAATATATAAGTTAAATCATGTAAATTTCCACTGCATTATACTGTCCTGTCCTATATCATTTTTTTTCTCATAATATAATAAGTTATAGACATAGACTAGAATAGGAAAAACCAATAGCCCTTATTTTATTTAAATGAATGCTGAGATAGTTTCGTAGAAATTATTCATAGTATTTAAACAAAATTAATTTAATTTTTTTACATAAGTATGTCTATGATATTATCACTAGGACTAAAAAGTAGTTTTTTAAGAGCTTCTAACGAAACTTATTCTAGTAAACCTATTTTGAGATTGTTCCCAAGTCAAGTCATTCATTGACTTTATAATATATAACACTCGTGTTTGTTTACCTCCTACTCCTATAACTGGACTCTCTATTCCTTGCAACTCCTCTTTCCTAATTTTGGTTTTAAAAGTTACTTGTTTGCGCTTGTTCCACTCGCTGTGTGCTTTTTGTGTACTAGGTTTTGGCACTATCAGGTTATTACGTCAAAATTAGTTTTTTGATATAGAAATATAGATTTTAGTAGGTTGATCTTGTAAATAGTAGTGAAATAGAAATAGAAAAAAAAATCACTTTTTTTGTAAATTACATTTTAAAAGAGCAACTGTTGAACTGGCTCTTCTTAGCAAAACTGACTTCCTAGACGGTCGTAGCTTTTTATAGGAATGACTGACCTTACTGACCTATCTTTGCAACTTTGCAATTCATAAGTACATGTAGTGGCCTGATTGAATAAATAATATTTTTATTTGATATTTATTTGTGCCTTGTTTTTAGGCACATTTTTGGTTAGTTGTATATAATATACTAAATTGTGTACTGTAAGACTTGTACAAATTAGAGATAGAATACCTGGAGTTATATATAGCTTTTTGCGTATCTCTCGCATTTAGCAGGGTAGGCAGTGAGAACATAGTATTTAGACACTGTTTTCTATAGTCTTTATAAATATAAATACATAATATAAGCTTTATATGTAATGTGTGTGTCTGTGTGTGGCAGCGTTGCAATCGCAATGTATTTCGCGGATCCTCTACGGAGCTTCAAGACTAGGTATTAACTATAATTATATATAATTATGTTTATTTTATTTATGTTCACGCATCTTTCCCCATTTAATTAGCAGAAACAAAGTACTTAGTGTTAAGACACTTCGTTCTTTACTTTGTTTTCTTTCCGTTTTAGATAATTATGTATATAAAATAAATTATTTTGCACTATAGTCTCATAAATTAAGAAATTTGCAATAATTTCTATCTGTATGTACGTTTTTTATATTATCTATATTATTGCACATGCTTATAATTTTATTGAAGCACTTTTATTTTATTTCAGTTTTGTTTTTGTTTGTTTGCTTTATAGGGCACGAATCAGGCGAGTGAGCCGCGGATGAACTTAAAATCAAAATTGTTCAATGCGTTAGGTATCAACACGGGAGGAGCCGGCCAGTAGTGCTTTAGACACCTAGGGAACTAGGACATAGGGTTTAAGGCCTGCGGACCTAAAATATAGAGTCTAAGTGCCTACATTGAGGTCCATTTAGGCCCATATATTATAAGCTCACTCGCTTCTATGTGAATGCTCCTGGTTAACGAGGAGCGTTCATGTCTCACACTCAAATTATTTGCCCGCCTATTTGTGTTTTGTAGTCACTTTATTATATAAACTTTGTTTAGTAAAGAAAATCATTGAGTCTTTACTGTTTTTTTACTATTATAATTGTTAAATCATGTCATGGTATCACATATAAAGCCTGTGAAATCCAATATGGCGGGCTGACTAGCTTAGATTAATTTATTAGCATGCTATTTTAGGCATAAGTTTTAAGAGAAAAATACAAAAAATATTATTGAAAAATATCAAAATACGTCGTGAATGTGTGATACGGAATTTTTTTAATGGAAGCATGTATGCCGTCCTCCAGAGATATTTGTAATAATTATAATTAATTGTTATATATATACGAAAATAGAATTTATGGTGCGAGTTGAAGTGCTAGTTCTGGAGTGAAAACAATAGAGATGTTAATAACTAGAAAAAGTATTACGAATACATTCAAAGGAATCGATTTAATAGCGATTTTTTAAGAAATCGATAGTTTCATACTGTAACAAATAAGTTATGATGTTGTAACTTTTTACAGGAAATTTTGAGACTTGTATGATTTTAATAATTAACGTATTGCTGCGCTTTTATGAGGTGTGTAATATCGATATTGAATCGATTTTGAATAATGTTATTCGTAATCGTTCCTTTATAGTATGATCGTGAAGTATATTTGAAATATTATTTGCATTTATAATCTGTGGCGTGTCAATTTATGTTTTAATTCAATTCTATGCATGATACAACGACGTTGTTTTATTCGCTTACAGTTTTTTATTTTTAATATAATGATGATTATTTTTATTATTATAATTATTTATTATCTGTCGGATGCATGATTTTTTTTATTCTGGTAATATTGAAGTATATTTAGTAGTTATATTTTTAAAATGTTATGCTTAACTCATTCCAGTGTAGCGTACGTTTCGGTCTAAGCTTTATGTGAATAGATTATATAAATATTAATTGTATTTTTTTTATAATATCGATATTATTTTTATTCGTACGAGGTGCTGCTTGGGAATGTTAATTTTACACTACATTTTTAATTATACAACAGACACAAATTACCGTCATTTTTTATTGTCTTATTTTTTTTATTAAGAATCTCCATTGCAATTGACACTCGAGGAATATTTTTATTTTGGTTCTTGTCTAACATCGCGATGTCGAATAATTTTTAATTGTTAATAAATATTTATGTATCATTTGTTTTTGTTTTATTTTCATTTTATTTTATGTTACTTTTTTCGAGTTTTGTGCGGTCGTAAGGTGAGTCTACGGTGTTATGCAATTTATAGTCCACGACATACACAAATCCTTGTATTGTAAACATGTAAGGAACACAAAGCACTGACAAATGCATGAAAACACATACAAAAACAAATAATTACAAAAAAAAATTACAGATGTGTTTTATAACGGCTTTCGCTGTTAGTCTCGTAGATGCATGTCGCATCTCATTTATTTCATATTCTATTTTCTATATTTCTTACATTTAATATGAACTCATTGTTATATTTAAAAATAATTAACGGGCATTTGTATTTTAATTAATTAAAATGTCCCGCCCAGTTTCCTTTTTTTTTATCATATGTCAAACATCATGTACAATGTCATTATAACATACATCCTAACGTATTTGAAATAAAGATTTTGATTCATTACAATATAAATGGTTTCTTTATTTAAAAGACAATATAAATTAATAAAATATTAGTGGTTGGAGTATAAATTGCATAACACGGGGCAGGGCGCGGGCGAGGTGTCTCGGAGCGCCAGTTTCTCGAAACTCCGCGAAAGTCTGAAGCGCTCGTCCGCGAGACTATTGCACCGCCTCGCCGGCCGCCACTCCGCGCACCTCCCCGACATAGACTACACCGACCCCGAGAGGTTTGTGGACACTTTACACACAACATGTAGAACATTATAATTCATTATTCAAAAATATATACTTTTTGTAGAGTTGAAAAAGTTACTTGTTAATACATAAAACATCGTTGTGTAGATCTGTATGATTATTTTTTTAATTTTACTTAATTATAAGTAGAATCAACTCTAAACAATTTTCTATTCGTCATTTAGCGGACTAGCGTGTTTGTCTCACAAATTCTACTTCACAAAACATTTGTAGTTGCTGGTTCACTCATCCATTATTTTGCATTAACGTAGCTTCTTAACTATATTATGCTATGCAATTAGCTTTTTGCCCCATTAGAAGCACAAAAATGTTAATAATTTAGATCACTAATAAAAAAAACGTGGTATAACATGCTAAAAAGACCTAATATTATAAATATCTTGATAAAAAAACTTATTTCTATAGCATGAAACGCGCAAGCTCCCTGTCCGAGCTCAGTAGATCGCAGGAGGAGCCCCGGTAGCCTCCGGCCCGGCGGAGGATGCTCATCATCAGGTATATCACCTCCACCATCGTCAGGATACTGTCGCTGCAATCATGACATTCAGTAGATTTGTGAACGTCTAACTAATTGTCTTTGAATAAAGAGAAGTTGACAAAATTAAAATTTTTAATTTTAAAAGTATAAAAATTAATATTTTGTGGTATTCTGTCTAATTATATAAATTAAAAGGGCTTTAATATTCTTGAAGTTACAGTATGAGTCAATGTTGCATTAGTCACTTGGTTTTACAGTAAAATATGATATAACATGCTCTTTCAAATTTATTTCTATTAAAAAGAAAATTATCAAGTATATATTATGGGATTTGTATGCTTATTTAAAGCAACTAGTCAGTATTTTGTCAACATCTCTATAACATTTTAATAACTACATAGAGAAAAAATAAATCTGGAGCGTCTTAACATTGAATCTGCTATATTTTGTGAAAAAATTAGATAATAATTCAATAGAATAAGCTTACATCATTCCAACGAAAATTGAAGTAGATGTTGTTTGTGGTTTGCGTCAATGGTAATGAATAAAACATTTTAAAGTGTATTTAATTTTAAATGTATAATTATATTATATTTTACATTTGCATATATTTCGTATTAATAATTATAAGAATATTTTCACAACTCTTTAGCAAGTGAATAAACTTGCTATTTTTATCTGTTAACACAATAACACCTTTTTCTGAACATGATCTATGTTTTATTTATTTTTTAAATAATGTGCAATTTTTTATATATTTACATATTTTAACTGATGCATTTAAAAATTAGGTGCTTAGAAATTAAATTATTTATTATTTAAGAAATTTAAAATGAAATAAAAATATTTTAGTATCCTATCAAGTGTAGGCTGAATAATTGAATGCTAATGTCTTTTAACAATAAAAGCTCTAGAATCTAAGAAAAAAATATTGTTTATGGCGCCTTGTCAGTATTTTGCCCAAAAGTGTACTTAAAAGCTTTCTGTGGCTTAATCACTGCAAAGTCTTTGTAATTTTTAGATATTTAGTAAAATATGTAGAGTTTACTGCGCTAGAAATCATGAAAAAAAGAAATAATAACGAGTTGTAGTAAGCAAATGATTTCTTGCGCGGCTTCAAAATAATAATGCAGCTTTTTTTATTATATTGATCTCAGTTACGATCTGAAATAAAGATAATTATTAATCATTCTGAAGTTTCATTGCTCATCCATATTGATAAATTGTACAGTGTTATCCAAGTATATTGAATTTCAATAAAAATGTACCTTACAGAATTGCTCTTTATAGAAAATCTCAAAGTTCAAATTTGTTCAAAAATCACTGAACACGTCTCTTGCAATACATTAATTATAATATATTAACAATAGACAGGTAAAAATATTTTTATTAGAAATTGCAACTATAATAGTTCTTATATAGTAACTTATATACTATATAGGAAATTCTTGATTGTTGTACGACGAACGGCCTAATCCGATCGACGGCCGCAAGCTGAGGTTAGTCTCATACGGAACGCCCCTGGCACCGTCGATATCTTCTCAAGCAACCAAGTAGTGCTTGTAAGTTTTTCAGGGACAGAGTACTTTCTTGCCACCAGGCGCCAGCCGGTAGGGATAACAGAATTAACCTCAAGATCTAAAAAAATACTACGAACAGCCTTTAACAAGGATGACAATGATATACTATTTTCTTTTTGTATTATTATAGCATTTACGACACTAATTTAATAGAATTTACGAAATACTTAATTATTCTATCCCCTTTGCATCATTTTAAAGAAATGAAGTTCAAAGCCACGGAGCAGTCTTGTATTAGTCACATATATTTATATATAAACATTTTATGTACATACATAAAAAGGGAACCCTAAATATTTAGAATCTGATGAGAAGAGCAGGCGCGTTACAGAATGTCACCGCCGTCGTATTTACGGCCGGTCACTTCATTATATACGATTACAATGTTATTTTGGACGCTCCATTTTTTGGTCCTCTTTGTTATTATTATAATTATTAGAGTAGATTTTGTATTTGAATGTGAATTTTATTAGTATTGACTGTATTTTGCAATGTTCCTAAGTAAGTAGGTCTAAATATCTTTAAGATCATAGATTATACATAATGAAATGAAAATGCGTTACATTTTCAAAGGTCGCAGAATTTTAACCATTACGTACTGTACGTAGTAGTACATAAGTATATCTAGAATGTATGTTTTAAATACTCGTGGGTTTGATTACCACTAGAGGAAGTCAAATATTTATTAATATTTTCGTGTCCTCGCTCTGGTAACGAGGCAAAGCGCGGCGTTAAGTTTCACCACTCAACACAGAATCGCTTCAGAATTAGATGGAATATCAGGAATGGAGTGGCATAACAGTAGGTTAAATAAACGAACTCAAATAAAAATTAACAGATTAGTAGAGGGTCCCTTGAGTACACTATATACTAACTTACAACTTATACGCTGAGTTCTTAACAAGCGACTTAAAAACGACTTAAAAAGTAAAATTTGTATAGTTTTATGGTGAAAACCGCATTAAAATTATTAGATTTACGTAAACATTCGCGTATGTACTTACTGGTTCGTATACATCGCTGTGAAGTGACCTGGTTTTATATTATGTAGAGGTGCAAGTGCAAACTTTTAGAATCACTGTATCTCAGAAATGGTAACAATGCTTATAATTTTTACAGATAATTTTATGATTTACATCTTTTCATCTATTTTTTTCTAATGATTTACAATTTATGAGAAAAATAAAGGTTGACCTTTAACTTAGGATAAATTTTAAACACAACGTATATAATTTTTTTTTTTAATTTTTATGGAAGACACGGCAAACGAGCGTGCGGTTCACCTGATGGTAAGTGATTACCGCCGCCCACGGCCCCGTGCAACCGCAGAGGAGCTACAGGTGCGTTGCCGGCCTTTAAGGTAGATTGGGCGCCTGGGCCCGGCATTACCTGATGCGAAACGCAGTGGCATAAAGCCACTACTTCACGCCGGTTTTAAATGGGGAGGTAATGATCCAGTCGAGTCTGCCCATGCGTGTTGCCATTGCTGGCGACGTGACTCTACCACACGTACTTTAGTCGCCTCTTACGACACCACCAGTACCAGGATGATCCTATTCTAGGCCGGCATCACACGGCACAAATATCCAACGTAAAAAGTAACCAACCAACCAAAAAGTATCCAACCTTGTATATTTTATATGTAATGGAGTACCCGAGGTATCTACCGAATTTCAGCCTTGTGTGGTTCTTGTTGTTTGATCATATTTTTGGTAGTTAGCCGGGCTGTTACTTAAGGTGCTACGTTGGACCAAATATTATATACTAACGCCATCATGGCGCAGGAGCACAAAGGTGTAACTGTAACGGAACGGTTGTGAGTTCGATCCCCACTCGAGGTAATAAAAAAAACGCAAATTTTTTATTATAACCAGCACATTCGAGCAGTATCTACATTCATGAAGGACAAAAACAATTAAATAACTCAAATCCGTTTCATCATATTGTTATTATCGCCGTAATTATTATAAATTTCTCCTCCTTCCGAAGCGAGGGGGTCGGTGTTTGGGCAGCTGCAGGCGCGCGACGACGAACAATATATGCTCATTTTTTACGTTTGTTTATTATTTTATCTTGATTCTTGCGTGATTTCTCTGCGGGATGATAAAGCATTGAGTCAGTTTTCTCATCACTCACTCATTTTTCTGTATAGCAGGATAGATAAAGAAAACCTAGTATTAAGACATTTCTTTCTCTACCTTTAGATAGAATTCGAGACGCGTTAATGGACTAAGTCAACGCCGACGTTTCTTTTTGTCAGAAAATGAAAACAATTTATTCCCCCGAGTAGGAATCAAACCCACAACCATCGCGGTTACAGTCAGACACTGAACATAATTAGTTAATTTAAATTATAAGTGATAAATTATTTATTCGTAAGGCTAGTTGGGGCGCAGTGTGTGGTTCGATGCTCACTTAAGGAATAAAATATTAAATATTTTTATTTCCTCGTTCTGGTAACACGACACGACAAAGCACGGCGGCATGCTTCGCCCCTCAGCGCGCAATGTCTTGAAAATACTACGATGCGTTAAGAACGGAGTGTTTTAACGCTAGGTAACTTGGCATTATAAGTTTGTCTTTGTAGAATGAAAAAATACAGAAAATAAAAGATTCGTAAACAAAAACTGTACAAAAAGGCAGGCTGTCGTGGCGCAGTTTCACGGGTGTGACCGTTAACGCAACGGTTGTGGGTTCAATTCTCATTCAGGGAAATGAATTGCTATTTATTAAAATTTTCATTTCTTCGCTCTGTTAACATGGCAAAGCGCGGCGCTGAGTTTTGCCACTCAACACGTGATACCTCATAATAATATAATATAATAAGACATTATAAAGGAAGACATTAATAATTGACGTTTACATTGCCAAAGGATGCATCCTTCCTATAACCTATAAATCGCAAAGCGTCTGCACGCGGCATACATCATACATATCGCACACGATCCATTTATATTTCCTGTTTTATTTGCATTGCGTTTGTGTATGAGTATGAGAACATACAAAAGATAGTAGATATATAAATGACATTAAATATAGGTACCTACTATACAATAATGGAGGTTAAGGTTAACGAGTGTACCTATTTGAGTGCGACGGAGAAACTCAACAGCCTACTTAAATGTGAAGATGAATAAGTTTAGTGATACATACATTGCTAATATGCAAGTCCTTTCTTCATCGTAATACATCATGGGGGTCCTCGTGCCATTTACGTGATCTTTCTTCTTAATACTGTGTTTTTTTTTAAGTTTAATCGAGGTCTCCCCTTACCTCTATTACCGCTCAAATTCCGTCACAAATAGTTTTTTTTAATTTTTTCCTCACTCACTCGTCCGACGTGCCCAAACCAGCTGAGCACGTTCTTCTTCATTCTCACCGTGACATGCTCGCTAGTACCTGCCATTCTGTGTATCTCCCATTGCGGATTCGATCAGCTAAGCTAACTCAACTTGATCTTTCAACCTTCTTTCTTTATTTCTTTCATATAACTAAGCCTTGGTCTTCATCGCATTCAGGCTTAGACCATTATTTTCACACCCTTCTATCAGAGTGGTGACTAATGCCTGCAATTAATCCGATCCAATCCGATGATGCAATTAGCACTACATCATCTGTGTACAGCAGGCAATTTACGTTCAAGTCATTACTTTCACATCCATGTCACTTTGTTTCACTCCTTCATAGCTATCCAAATACAAATTTAGCAACCAAGCTGACATGGCGCAGTCTTGTTTAAGACCCGATTGGATGTCAAACCAGGGCGACATGCCAGCACCTACGCACACGCAGACTGAGCTCTGTAAAGAGAGTTTACAGCCTGCAGGGTCCGTCATATTGGGTAGTATATCCCATAATTTCGTTATCACAACTTTATCAAAAGCCTTTTCCTAGTCTACAAAAGCACAGAAATGTTTTGGTTAATAGCCAAGATTGTTTCCGTAATCACGCGGAGGGAAAAGATCCATACACATCTTCCAAATCTAAAGCCTTCTTGGGCCTCCCACAACAGCCATTTGAACCTTTTTTACATTCTGCTCGCTAAAGTTTTGGCATAATGGAATATACCTGATTTAAATAAAATAAAGATAATCGTAATATGATTTTATTTACTAAATTTAGTACACTTAATTAATAGATTATACTCAAACATTATACAATTCCTACAAATATCACACTCGTATATAACTGAGTTGCCTTTTTTGAAATCTGTTAAAATCAACTTTTAGTTTTATTTATTTTCTATAACTTTGCTATATCTAAAATCGATATTTCATTTAACACTCACAAGCTATTAAAGTAGCCGCGTCATGGGAACTAAAGGGCGAGGTCCCACGGGATTCGCCAACCCCTATCGAAGAACACATGTAAATGTCATTTCACACCTAAATCTTAATTACTTCATCAAAATAAACAAACAAAACCCCGTTTATACTTTTAAATCAATAAATTTGTGCCACTCGTGGCGCAGGCGCAAAAGTGTGCATTTGTAACCCGACGGTTGTGGGTTTGATCATCATTGAAGGGAATGAATTATTAATATTTTCATTTCTTCGCACTGGCGCCAAGGCAAAAGCCCGGTGTTGAGTTCCGCCACTCGCCACAATACGTAAAGCCTTAAAAATTTCGGCGGAGAATGGGGAATCGACTGTCTTAACAATAGGTTTCCATTGCCTACCCTACTAAATAGGGGATACAGCGTGAAGCTGATATTTTTATTGTAATTACTAAAATTTTGTTGGAAAAAATTAAGAGTCGTGTGTGAAAAATAATGACAGTTATATCGAATCTATTATTTTCATATAAGTAGTATATAGCCCTTATCGATAAGTGGACTATACTCTGTATATATAACAAAAAAATACTTTTAATGTTAATACAATAAGTTCCTGAAACAGAAAAGTCTTTTGGATGATGACGTCTTCTTTCTTTTACTTATCAACCAAAAAAACTTAGCTTTTTATGAATTTACCAAGATACATATATGGTGTGTTTACATTAAAATTTACGATAGAATCCCATATAGAGACCACGATTGACCTTCGAAAACACAGTATCAAAGATACTGGAGGAAGGTCATGAAAAAAGCAGAAGACATCCCGGGGGGCATGTATGAAGAGGTTGATGACAGTGGACGAGGCGAAAGAGGTATATAGAGACCGTAGCGTTTGGCGCTCCGTTCTCGCTGACTACCCCGCTAGGGATAAAGCGTGAAGCTAAGTAAGTAAGAACATTTTCATCAGAAATGTGGCTTTAAAACGATGATTTATTAATTTCGTGTATAAGTTTATTTGCACAGTCTTCCCATTACTCCACTAGAGGGCTCCCAACTTTTTCTTGATCAAAAGTGGTCCTTCCACTTTTATGTTATTCTTGGTACCACTATGCATGTAAGGATAATAAAAATTACCTGTGATAATAAAAGAAAAACTTCGCCTCACCATCCTTAGTCATAAAATTAAAATCGTTCGTGGACCATATTTAGGCTTCTGCAGACCACTGGTTCGGAGCCAGTGCAGTAGAGAAACTCAGTGTATTTTATATTCTAAAACACTACTTTCAGGAGATCCAAAATTATATGTTTTTTTAGAGATTAATTATATTTTTATTGATACAAATATTTAAACAAATTGAAACTGGCTTCTTAACTATACTTATGTTAATACAAACAAGCAAAAATATATATAAACATATTCGAAGAAAATCTTGTATTAATTACTTCAAAGTTCATAAAATTGAAAAATAATAAGTGATATTATTGACCTTCTTCGTCGCCTTTTAAAATAAAAAAATATAGTACTGTGATCTGTTTATTGAAATCATACATTTTTGTTTCACACCCACGACTATACACTAATTGTATATTATATTTTTTTTCAGCTACATGCTGCATCCCGCATGTAGCTGGATAGGCAGCGGGAGCGGAGTGTTAAGACACTTCGTTTCCCACTGTCCGCTTAATTTTTGAGGCATTGCGAGATAAGTGACCGAACTTAACTCTGAGCTTTGCCACTAGGAAGTAGAAATGAAAATATTAAATAGTATTTACATTTACACGCAGCACCACTACTGGCCTTTTCATACTTAAAATTAATCAATTCATATATTTATACGTGAATACTCAAAATGGAGAGATACTACTACCCTACTAGACTCGATTCTTTTATTTATTTTTTAGTTTTATGCTTTATCACGAACATAGAACATAGTGTTAACACATCTTTACGCTTTGAGTCGTCACACATCATCTACCGGACCTAGAAAAATAATAATAATAATTTCTTCCTAGTGAGAATCGAACCCAATAAAATCGCGATTGAAGTCAGATACTGTCACCAAATATCGTCAAATACTACACTTTACGTAGACAAAATATAATTTTATAACTAGTATCTATACGAAAAGAAACAAAAAAAAACGTTTTAACGTGACATATGACGACGTACCTACCTATGTAGTCGTGTAGAGATAAAATGACTCAATCTTCACTAGTCCCGCCCAAAGCTTAAAGCTGCGCCCGCGCACTACACTCCTGAAAGCGGTTTCAGGAGGACGTGTTCAAACTAACCAAGCATTTTTTATTTAAAGTTTTTTTTAAAGTGAAGACTTATATTAGATAATATTTAAAGAAAGTCTTGTAAGTGTTGCAAAACTAAATTCCGGTGAAATTAACATATAATAATATTATATTTTTAACATAAACGTAAAATGGTTTTCTATAATTAGGAAATTAACACAAAAAAGAAAAATTTAATAGTACAAATTACTATATTAAAATCATAAAAAAATCCTCAAATTTTGACTGACCAAAAGAAAAAGGAAATTTTACCATGGAATTCATACGTACAAACTTCTTAATACAAAATGATATAGAAAAACAAGATTATCAAAATACTGACAACGTTTACCAAGAGGCCTTCAACCAGCAAGATTTCACCGATTACTTCCAAATGTTTTGCAATCGTCCTGAGGTCTTCCAGGGCCCTGCCCAGGGTGTGGAGTACCCTGGGCTTGGAGAATGGGAGTGGAATGAGCAGATATTTGTGAAGGAAGAAGATATGGAGACGAGAGCGTCTACGAGTTTTAGTGAAGAAGGTTAGAATTATTTATTATTAAGACTCAGTTTCATTTCATTGCGTAATATAATTGAATGGAATAAAATATATATTTATTACTACTTTTTACAAGTTTCCTGATTCTTCGTCGAGAAAAGTTACTCTTTTTCCATTTTGTACAGTGACAATATTTTTTTAAATTCTATTACTTATTAAAAACTTTTTAAATGATTCGCGGCGGTTGTGGGTTCGATTCCCATTGGGTGGATTGAAATTTTAATATGTTTATATATTCACTCAGGTAACGAGGCAAAGCGTCGCCAGAACCACCACTTCTGCCACTTATCAAATCGCTACCCAATAACGTGGAGAACAGAAGTAAAGATACTTTTTCATTAAGAAATGGGAACAGAGGCTTTTAACACTAAGTTCCCTGCCTACCCCGCTATGTCCAGGATACAATGTGAAGCTAAAAAAAAACTGTGTAGATTGATTAAAAACACTGTTCGATAATCATTGTGCAATAGCAAAGGGTTGTGGATTCATTTCAATTTCCTACTAAGTGAAGACAAAGCTCGTCGACGAGCACGACGCACTCGCACTCAATGTGTGTGTGTCAATCAATGAGTGGAAAGAAAAGAAATGTTTTTTATCTATCTTGCTGCAAGGGGACCTCTTAATAATCGACGTACATTTATGTATGTAGAATGTATGTATGTTTATGTATGTAGATGAACTTGTAATTAGTCCAAGACCCCAGTACCCTCAGACCTACGTCATTTCAGCAAATTTGAAATTTTGAAGACTTAATCTAATATGTAGTTAAGACATTATGCTTACTCACTAATTTGAAAGTGTGGCCCTTTCGGAGATAGCACCAAATAAACGTACATTTCTATCTGGAAGGATGATTGAACCATTGGATGGTTCTAGTTGCTTATAAGGAGCCTTGAAATAGTCCGTAAATAAATATGTCAATTAAAGTTGTAGTAATAACGTAGTTTGCCTCAATTTTAACAACCTTTAGTTACTCGTATGTACCTGAATAATATATATTTTTTTATTAATCAAAACGCGGCGTTAAATAACGCCATTCTACGCACAATGTCTCGAAAATTAGGCGGCGCGTGAGTTGGTAACGTAGTGTCCTGTGTCACTAGACCGAGCCCTCTGCCTATCCTGCTTTGCTGGATAAAGAGGGGAAAGAAGATAGATACCTTACATTTTTACAACTCACACCCTTTATAAACAGACCTACTAACACCTAAACATCCTACCAATAAAACCCACCTGGTCCGCCGCGCAGTAAACAACGAGGCGCCGGCGCCTCACGTGCTGTCGATTCACCTTGCTACTATAATGTCGACCACTAGTTTCTTTCATGTCATTTCTGTCAAATAATTTGTTGGGTTTTTTCCGGTCCCGTTGTATCTCCCCTATGCTTCCAAAATCACGGGTGTATCTTGAGATATTTTATCGGGAGGTGGCTCTGGGCTTTAGTTATAAACAGATATGATGCGTAAACGTTATTTTTATTAAGTTTTCAGGAAACTTTCTGGGGTGGGCAAAGACTGAGCCCAGACCAAAAGATAGTCTCATTCTACCATGCCATGTGCAATGTACGGGATACAGCGTGAAGCAAAAAAACTACGATAGTCCTGCGATCTACAAGTACTTTAAAGCTGTAGAGTTTGTTCGCTCCAATGTATTAATCAATGGAACTATTGGTTCGATTTGAAAAAAATTTTTTGCGTTGCATGCTTCGATGTAAATCACTGTAGGCACTTGCCGTCACCGCCGAGTTACGTCGAGCACTTAGAATATGGTATGACCCTAGTCATATTTAGCAAGGGAGTAAAGGGAACACAGAATTAAGGAACTCCTCTATTAAATCTCCATCCAATTTTCGGGACACTGCGTCTTGAGTACCGGTACCCTTCCGTAGACAGCTATACGCTGAATCGTTGCGCCAAGACGGCACCGACAAGAGTTAGCTCCAAATAATCATTACGAAGTGCGAAAATACATCTTTATATTACACTAAATACTTTTTTTACTTAACGTTAAGACACTTCATTCCCCATTTTCCTCTGAATTCTAAAGGCATTGCGTGTTGAGTGGTGGAATCCAACGCCGCGTTTTGCTCCGACACTGAAACGAAAATGAAGGAATGGAACACACAACCTGTCACGTTCATTGTGACACGGTTGTGTCTTTGATCCAAGACTGGTCTTTTTTAATTATTTATTAAAATAATTCCTCCCCAAAAAAACTTTTATTTAGAATAATATAAAACATAAGCAATAACATAGCATATCAAACAAAAATATTATTAACAATTGACTGTGCATCGTTTCAGACGCGCGGTCTCCGTCAGCGAGCCGCAAAGAGAGGACCGCCTTCACCAAGGTCCAGATAAAGAGCTTGGAGGCGGAGTTTGAGAGAGCCAACTATCTCACACGCTTGAGAAGATACGAGATAGCCGTCGCGCTACATCTTACCGAGAGACAGGTGTGGTGTGGTATTTTACTTACAATATTAGGAAAAAAAAGGAAGTAAAAGGAAGCAAAGCAGTATTTTTTTAGTGTTAAGACACTGTTTCCCACTTTCTGCCGAATTCTGAAGGCACTGCGTGTAAAGTAGCAGAACTCAACGCCGCGCTTTGCCTTGCCACCAGAGCGAAGAAATGGACATATTAATTTAAGTAAATATTTAATCTCCTCGAGTGAGGATTGAACCCACATCCAGACGGTTTTACAATCACACATTGTGCCCCTTCGCCACGACTGGCCTTAACTTAATGTAGAAACTAAATGAACTAGTCGTATGTTATGAACATTTTGCCCGATTTCTTTGACAGAATATGGAATTGAAAATAATTTAAATGTAATAATATCCCCGCGGGGGATCACCCACATCGTCATCTTTTTTAATATTCTTAAATAAATAAAATCAAATCAGCTTCACGCTGTATCCCGCATACTGCAGGGTAGGCAGAGGGAACGTAGTGAAAGACACTCCGTTCCCCACTTTCTGCCGAATTCCGGAGGTATTGCGTGTTAAGTGGCAGAACTCAACGCCGCGCTTTACCTCGACACCAGAGCGAAGAAATGGAAATATAAATTTAAGTAAATATTTCATCTCCTCGAGTGGGGATCGAACCCACAACCAGTCGGTTTACAGTCACACTTTGTGCTACTGCGCCACGACCGGCCTCTAATATTCTTAAGAAACTTAAAATGAAGATTTAGGATATCTCTTCTTCTTCTACTGTTCTTCAAAATAAAATAATAAAAAATAATTTTTTAGGTGAAAGTTTGGTTCCAGAACAGAAGAATGAAATGGAAAAGAACTAAAGGAGCATCGAAACACAACAAAAAAAGAGATCAGTCATAATAAGCTTGCCGCCATTTGAATGAAATACAAATAATACTTTGTAACATTCCTAAAAATACATATTTAATACACGATTAATCTTTGTCCGAATATTTTTTTTAGATAACATATTGATTTAGTATCACCGCCGAGTGTCACAATTCTTTTGTTTCTATCACTAACAGCGGATATTGTCTCAAGCCTAAATATATCGTACTTTAAAGTAGGTATTTTTAAATAATATTTGGGAATGAATAATATAATACAAAATGAATAAATAACATAATAAGAAATTATTTTAGAAAATACCTTATTGTAATTATTAAAATTGTATAATGCAATTAAGTAAATATATAATTTGTAATTAATAAAGCCCTTGTTGACACAGTAGCACGGGCGTGTGACTGTAAACGCGACGAATGTGGGGTCAATTCTCATTCGGAGAAATTAATTATTGTTTTTATTTCTCCACTCTGGTAAGAAGGCATAGTACGGCGTTTAGTTCCGCCACTCAACACGCATTGAGCAGAATATAGTGTCTTAACACTGAGATACCCGGTTCCCTCTGCCTACTCTGCTGTATGCGGTATTCAGCGTGAAGCTGGAAATAAAGTAAATACATCGACTTTTCTCTCTCGTCCGTAAAAGTTGCGCATAAATCTGTTTACATATTTTTTTACCTTTTCAACATCTACACAAACCTTATAAAAATAAATTAAAGGTACAATAAATTTTCATAAGATTTTATTTACATCACTATTGTTCACTATGCTGTACTCACATATCTTAGAAAAATAGAATATTGTAATTGTTTTAAGAATAATTAATAATATAATTAATTTTTAACAACTTATTTACCTAAATATCTTTATTATAATATATTATATACTAATTGATTCCACACTTATGTACAAAAAATTTTTTATCTGTTAGATTTTAGTTTAAGCTTTTCGAAATAAAAAAATAAAAAAGAAACTTTTACTTGTCTGTGGTTTTAAAACTTTCCTACTAAATAATATAAATAAGAAATGAAAATAACATAAAAAGAATAGCTTCTCAAAATCATTATTTATAATATAAAGAACATTATTTTTGCTAAGCAAATAAACTTTTTATTTAATTGCTTTTTAAGACATGATCAATGACATAAACTTTGAGAATCTTAAAAAAAATAGCATAAATAATTGGGAAACCCATAGATAAATGAATAAAAATAAAAAATAAAAACAAAAGTTCAGGACATAAGGATATGTTTATTAGATAAAGTCACGACGGGACGCGACGACACTAATAATAATTATTGTAATAAAACAATATTTTGTAAACTAACACGATATCTTTGGAAGAAACTAACTCTGGCTCGCTTTTGATCGACGTATTCACTTCCAAAATCTAAATTATTAACAAATAACACATATTAAGGCGAAATACTTCAATTTATTACAAATATTGCCATTTTTTTACTTAATAACATTATAAATGTGACAGTTTCCGAGGAGGCATGTTTCACGCAAATACTGCTGAATGGATTGAGACGAAACTTTACAGTCATATAGCTTATATATCAGAATAATACATAAGCTAAAATTTATGTTAATATTTTGCATAATTTCGCTATAATGTAACATTAAGTTCCAGCGGCCGCGTTCGGGTCGCTGGTTTAATACATGTAATGAGAAAAAAAAACATGATTTTTTAAACAAAAAAAATGGCTATCCAGAATCTACTACAATGTAAAACAGTGTCATTTACATACATATAATAGAAAAAAAAACTGTTTTTTTTCCACTAAAAACATAATAAACCTAATCAATCATACATTACGTCTGTACGTTGAAGACATTTGCCATACATACATAATATGCATATATAAAATCTATCTTAACTAATATCAACCCCAGACATTCCTTTATCAATTATAAAGTACTAATTACATAGTTATATTATTATAATATATATATAATATATATACAAGAATTATCATAAGTTTAGTGGATAAATTCAAACATTCGTTTCGTTCCAAGCGTATTTTGATTATTTACATGTTCAATACAAAAATAGTAGTTTTTTTTTTGAATAACTATAATTTTTTAACTTTTTTTTATATACATTCCCAGTTCTTGTATTGGGCTCTTAAGAAAAGAAAAAAAAATCGATTAAATTGAAATTTATCTTCAATTACATAAAAGCTTGGGACTGAAAAGATCTGAAATAATCACAGAGGGTCAAACTTTTGGGGATATTTAGGCAAAAAAATGACTGATATTGGGAGTGGGGTCCAAGTTTGAGAACCTTTAGAAGCTTCGCCTTAACTCACTCGTAAGCTGTACACGTGCAAAGCAGTCGACGAGTCGCGGCCGCGCTGCAGTTAGCAGACAGGGGCTGCCCAATTTGATTTTTAGGATTTTTACTTACATTCGATTATTTTCTTCTTGAGTAAAGAATGCGTAGAGTTAGGAATGCCAACTTCAACGCGGCCACGAGACATCGGCCGCCTTGCTAATTGGACATTGGACTGTATCTTAAAGGGACATTCATAAACTACAAAATTCACCAAATTTCTTTATTTTTTTAAACTCAATATTAGAGTAGCGTAGGGAACGGAGTGTCTTATCATCTGTTTCTATCTGTTGTATGTAGCGTAGCATGAAAATACACAAAATTTTGCTTTTCCCTCACCACTTCGTCACCCAACCTTCCCTTTATGTGCAATTTATGTATGACCCATTAGATATCACCAAAACATTATAAAACACAAGCAATTTTAAACAATATATAACATATATAATTAACTTACAACTCAACCACGAGCATACCGAATACAAAGCTCAGCTAACAAAATCGATAATCGAAATAATATCAATGTCATACAAAATCGATTCAGGAACATCGATTATCGATACGGAAAGCAGTGTTTTTTTTTTGTTTTTGGGGATTTATTTACAGAATTTAATGAGAAAATTTCGCAGGCACTTTATTTTACATATTAGGGGCTGCCATTAAATATTATATGGAAAAATAATTTCTTTGATTTGCACAACAATTGGTCTATAACAAGGATGTCTCGGTTAAATATTGTCCATACATTTTTTGGTAGTATTAGTGGCTAGTTTGTTTGTCTGTGTATTAGTTTCTACGAAATCTATTAAGTTAATTAATTAATATTACATTAAATGAAAAAATATGCTCCAATGATATTTGAGGGGTACAGCTACATCTAAATACTTACAATCAACAATATTTTATGATAAATAGTTGAAAAAGACCACCTCGAGTCTCAATTTCATGCAAATGATACGAATTGAATGATGTTTTTTGTATGTATGATAAATAAATTATAAATGCATGTTCTAACCTGACTAGAGAATTTTGTATTGGAATTCCAAAGGCAGTGTCTATTTGAGATTAGAAAGAAAATGAAAACTAAAAATAATAATAAAAAAATACGAGCATAAATAAATAAATAAAAAGCAAAATGGATCGTATCATTTGCATAAAGACTTCCACCAATATTCACAGCTCAGAATCGAACCTACACCTACACTAATATTTACATAAGGCTTCATGTGCTCTCACTTAGGTATTGCTTTGCCATGCGGCATATCACTTATACAAAAAAACACTCCAAGTCACTTTGGAAAACACTTTCACTTTTAAGTTGGCAACACTTAAATACTTGACACTTTTTTTCCATAGCAGTTAAATAATCTTCACAAATCAGGTTTCTTCTATTAATTAGGGCATTTTAATCTGTGCCTTTATTAACTATCGTAAAATTTGCTGTAACTATTATTTTACAGTAATATTAATTTTCGAATGGCAACACTGTTCGACAAGTGTCATCACCACATACAAAGCTTGTCGCTATGGTCTCGGGTCACTAACTGTAGGTGAACTAGAAATGGACACTACATTAGTCACTACATTGGACACTGTCTGTGGTATAACTGTCAACGACTTAGGTATCTTGGGTAAGATCATCGAATTCGTAACCAGTGGAGAGTTTAACACCGTTTCAGTTGTAATCGACACCGCAGGCCCCAAATGAGGTATTTTAATGGGAGTAGATACTAATAAAGGTGAGGTTATGGTATTTAATGAAGTTTGTGAAGTCACCGTTGCCGATTTCGACGGGATAGGCGCAATAGTTATATTCTTAAGGCCTACATTTTTCAAAATCGTTGCTGCATTAGATCCTATATTTAAATCTGGCATTTCCTTCTTATCGTCAGTGGTCATATTCTGTAATACCGTGCCACCATTGCCCAACATGGTGGATGGTTGGATTTCAGTTATAACTGTTGTTTCATCGGGGAAGGTTATATTAAGGTTTTTGCTTTCTTTGTTCTCTTGTAGTTTTTGCTGTCTCTCGCGTCTTATTAGACACATTTTGTTGTAATCTTCGAAGGTTATGTGGTATCGGGTGCCCCCGGAAAGCACTTGGACGAGGCTGGGTAGTGAGTGTCCGTCTACTGCTAACTTTAGAGGCTCCCGAGCCACTTTTGCTAGGTTTTCCTGAAATATAATAGAAAATAAATAATGTTTTTTTGTAATAATCTTTAAATATATGTAATATACAAAAAAAAATCAATAGCAATAAAGTATAAAACTCGAAATTCTGTCGTTTATTTAATAAAACTTAATATCATCATATATCAAAACGAAATGTAATAATAAATATAAATAAACTCTGTGTTTGTGCAATCTAATCTCAGCAATGGTTTAACCAATTTAAATGAAGTTTCCTCTATTGTGTTTTGAAACATTCCTTTACATTTACTATTTTTTTTTAATTAAATTGATTCATAAATAAAAAAGTTATCAACATCAACATACGGTTCTTTCGTACAAAATTGCTATAAAATAAAGGTTTCATTAAATTGGTTACTGGCATTTATATTTATATTGAAAACTAAAGTAGAACCAACATATACCAACATACCAGTAGGACATTAAAGTAAATCAAATTATCAAATAAATAGTTATTTACTTCAAGCGAAAGGGAACCAGAGCCACAAGTGGGTCACAAATATTAAATAAATGAAAGAAAAATTCTACTCACGGGAGTTATAGGCATCAGATTAGGCCTCCACCCTTTGCTGCTAGCTTTAACCTTTTTGGGGGTATCCAATCTATCTTTTTTATCTTTTTTCCCGTCAAATTTCAGGCCGGGCATTTCTTTTTTCTCTTTACCATCATTTTTGGGTAGCGGCGCCACAGCAATTTCTGTGGGATCAGAGGCCGAAACACCTTTGACTAACTGTTGTATATTATGCAGGACATTTTGTATGGCCTTCCTACCTTGGGCGTTGGGAGTATTTATCGCTATAAGTTCAGGTGGCAATGCTTTAGCCTTTTTCTCAGATTTAGACTTAGTTTTAGCAAAAACTGGTGGGGGCATAAACTTTTTAGGTTCCTTATCCTCATTTTGATTGGATTTCAGCAAACTTTTGCCATTTAGAGAGGGTTTTTTCCGAAACTCTATCAAGCTGACCGATTCACGTCGCGTTTCTGCTATGTTATCGTAAGCTCGCAACCTGCTTTGTACCGAAGTACTGTAGTTGACGGCGTGAGGAGACGCATTGTGTGCCAAAATTAGATCACCATTTCGAAAATATTTTTCCAAAATTATTAAATGCCTTAAAAAACTGGACTGGTTGCCGTACGGCCTTTGTAATTCAGCCCACAGTTTTCGAGTCTCGTTATCATATTGTATTATACTGTTACATTTCTCCCAGCCCTCAGGCGTAACTCCTTTTACGTTGTTAAACTCCACATTACACTGTAAATTCATTTCTTCTTCACCCGGAAACAGTTCTCTAACAGATATTGATGGATTAGTCTCCAATCGTTTCACCGGGTTCGAATATTTCGAATCAATTTTTTTAGTATCTTTCTCTACTGTCATTTTCTTTGATAATTCACTTATATTTTTCTTTACTTGTGTAAAACTTTCTGACAACTGCCATTTGTTTTTTAACGTGTTAATATCTGCTGATCTTTTATTTGGTATCGTCTCTATTGTACATTCGTCATTTAAAGGTATATTTTTAAGAATAGTTATTTCTTTTGGCCTTTCTGCTTCAAATTCATATTCATCAATCTTAGATTTATTGTCCTTGTGTGATAATATTTGACCTATTTTATGTAATCTTTTAGCATTTTTCTCATTAACTCGGTGTTGATTACCGGGTTTTTGTATACCAATGTTATGGACTTTTAGGATATTCTTTTGTTTTTGCGTCAAATTCGTTTTACTTTGAAATTGGGCTGGATTGTTTTGTTTCTGGAGCAAATATCTCAATTCAGTCTGTTTGTCTAGTATTAATGGAGTTTCTGTATCACACATTAGATCTTCTGTATCACTTTGTGTGTTATGTTCTGTAGTTTTAGCGTTTGGTACTAATATTTTATTAGATGATATCAAACTTTCTATATCTTCTTCTAAGTTCTGTTTATCTTCTGTACTCTCTTCTTTAGGTTTCTCTTTCTCTGGGGAGCTTTCTGTAGTTCTTGATGATGTTTCACTATTATTCTCAGGTTCTATAGATTTCCTTTGTTTAGATTTGTTTCGTGCTTTTTTCTTCTGTTTGTTTGCACTTGTGTTGCAATCTTCTAGAACTTTAGTATCGTCAGTGCCTTGGTGTTCTAGAGGTATTTCCACCTTGTATATTTGTAGTAGTCTGAAATAAAAGAGCATTAAATATTTAAAACTTAGGCCGGTCTGTTATGTATATAATTATACAGACATTGCGTGATGAGAAGCGGCACTCAACGCTGCTCTTTGTCTTGGTATCAGAGTGAAGAATTGAATATAATTCGTTCATTCGGGTGTGCGTGCATTGAACCCACAAGCAATAACCAAATTCATTTTTACAATTTTTTTTGATATAGACAACTTTCAAATAAAAACAAAGTATTAGACGAAAATACAAATTAAAATTTCAATACAGGGTCTAATTTAAGAGTACATAATATTAATACCATATCCCGACACTCGACATACACGACACGACGATGACTGAATATGACAGTAATATGTGTAACAATAGTTGAGGTTCAATTCCCAATAACGTAACCTAAATAAAAATACATTTAAAAACAAAAAAGGACTCACTTCCTCGTGTAAGCCTCAGCGTGTTTATCATTGTGACCGGGTCGCTGCAACAGAGTGCAGTAATATCTACACACTTTGCACAGTACCGGCCTCTCATTGAATTCAACCGGAATACCCGCTTGCTTGAATAGAGGGTTGAAATCCTCATAATCCTGGAAATGATATAGAAGATTAACTATTATATACAGTTATTCTTGTCTGATAGGGTATTCTAATCTGTATTATTTTATCGTCAGCTTAGAGAGTAAACCTACTCAATCCACTTTGTCATGATTTTCTTGTTCATTTTTTAACGCACTGCAAAGTGTAAAAAAACCTTCATTTATTTTCATATAGTAGAGTATACAAATTCATTTTCGAAATTGTTAAGACTTCTGACAATATAGGTGCGTATATTCATGGATTTTACGAACGTTTTTTTGTCTCTCCTGAGAATTTGCTTAATAGGCTAATAGTTTACATTCTGCGCCGACGTTTTGTTTTTATATGACTAAAAGAAAACAATTTGTGTAAAAAAAAAAAATTTTGTTAATAAAAAACGACTATATTATTATTTTAGTTATAAATTTAGTTTGTAGAGTAATGAAACTATGTACTTTTTATTATGTTTATTTGTTTTAATTTTTGAACTATCAGTTGGATTGAGAATAGACTACACATATATATAAATTGAGTCTGGACTGTAACCGCTGGGACGGTTGCGGGTTGAAATCCAAAATCTATAATTATATTTAAACTTCATTATTTCGATCTGATATAACAACGCGGCGTTTAGTTTCGTCATTGAACTTAACTTTTAAATGTTGTGTACATTTTAAACATAGAAAAAAAATTGTAAGCGAGTATTTCAACATAAAGTTTTCTCGTGCTCTTAAAAATAATTAACATAAAGAGGCAAACTCACGTGATGTATAAAATGCAAATTATGATGTTTAGTCAATCTTCTTCTGCACAACACGCACGCCATCAACGGCGTTAAGATACGATAGTGTTCCGCACATAGTGGTATTGTATGGAGACCGGGATAGTCGGATTTCAGTTTAAGCTGTAAATAAAACAAAAGATATGAGACAGTCGAGGCGCATTGGTAACCTAATGCTTTTATTAGATAAAAAAGGAAAATCAAATCAAATATAAAAAAATAAATAAATTGACATTTATTAACTTATAACAAGAATAACAAAAGCAAATCTTACCAACTTATTAACACCAGACCTCATCTTGATGAGCCACTTCCTGCGGATGGCGTGGTGCGCCGCGGCCGCGCACGCCGCCGTGTGGCAGCTGGCCAGGCGCGTGCTGGTGCTGGTGGGCTCGTCCTCGCTCTCTTCCTCTATGGGCGGGGAGAGGGGCTTCTCTGGACACCTGGTGGAAACAGAGACTTGATGACTATTATGTATATTGTTTTTAGTTTCTTAAAATTATTCGTGATGAAAGTTTTTTATAAAAAAATACTATTTTAAATTTATTATAACCAAGTTGCCAAGTTGTACGTTTAAAGATTAAAGCACAAAAATGTCTAAAATAAACAAAAAATATAATAATAACATTTCAAGTTATGTAGTGGTGATTACTGTACAGCAAGACGAAAAAAAAATTTTGAAAAAATACAAAACAAATCATACTAAATATCATTAAGCTGAAGAGTTTATTTTGGTGTAACGAGCTAATATCAGGAACTACTGGTTCGGGCAAATCGGACAAGCATGAGTTGGGCTCACCCTCACCCACCGAGGGTGTCGTATTAAAATTGGAGGTCTTTCTTTTGAGCTTTTTCTGAAATTCAGACTGTGCTTAGCCAGAGCTCTTTCATGTGATACCTCACTTGAACCAGCGGCTTAAACCAAATTTGACCTCAAAAAAAAAATTGTGCGCCCGCGTATTTGTGTTAGCGGGAGGACGTATGCTACGCCAAGCCCATTGGCGTCCGGTGGCTTGGCCACGGGCCGCTTGCGGTACGAGGGGCAGTTGGCGCGCCGGTCCACGCGGCGGTAGTACTACTTACATGGCGGCGGGCGGCGAGGCGGCGCGCGGCGCGTCCGGGGGCTTGGCCACGGGCCGCTTGCGGTACGAGGGGCAGTTGGCGCGCCGGTCCACGCGGCGGTAGTACTACTTACATGGCGGCGGGCGGCGAGGCGGCGCGCGGCGCGTCCGGGGGCTTGGCCACGGGCCGCTTGCGGTACGAGGGGCAGTTGGCGCGCCGGTCCACGCGGCGGTAGTACTACTTACATGGCGGCGGGCGGCGAGGCGGCGCGCGGCGCGTCCGGGGGCTTGGCCACGGGCCGCTTGCGGTACGAGGGGCAGTTGGCGCGCCGGTCCACGCGGCGGTAGTACTACTTACATGGCGGCGGGCGGCGAGGCGGCGCGCGGCGCGTCCGGGGGCTTGGCCACGGGCCGCTTGCGGTACGAGGGGCAGTTGGCGCGCCGGTCCACGCGGCGGTAGTACTACTTACATGGCGGCGGGCGGCGAGGCGGCGCGCGGCGCGTCCGGGGGCTTGGCCACGGGCCGCTTGCGGTACGAGGGGCAGTTGGCGCGCCGGTCCACGCGGCGGTAGTACTACTTACATGGCGGCGGGCGGCGAGGCGGCGCGCGGCGCGTCCGGGGGCTTGGCCACGGGCCGCTTGCGGTACGAGGGGCAGTTGGCGCGCCGGTCCACGCGGCGGTAGTACTACTTACATGGCGGCGGGCGGCGAGGCGGCGCGCGGCGCGTCCGGGGGCTTGGCCACGGGCCGCTTGCGGTACGAGGGGCAGTTGGCGCGCCGGTCCACGTGCCGGTAGCACGCGTCGCACAGGCAGCTGTCGATGGTCAGCTTCTCTTCGTCTGGTTTGGGGCAATAGATCGATATGTTTAGTAATATCTTAATCAGCTTCACGCGGTGTGCCGCACGCAGCATCCTGCATCCTTAGGCAGAGGGAACCTAGTATTAAGACATTCCGTTCTCCCATTTCCTGCTGAATACTGAAAACATTCTATTGGCGCAACTCAACTTCGCGCTTTGCCTTAACACCAGAGCGAAGAAATGAAATATAAATTTAGATAAATATTTCATTTTGATCGTGTAGGGATCGAACAAACAATCAAGTCACGTTCACAGTCACACAGTTGTGCCCTCTGCGCCACGATTGGCTTTAATACTTTAGACCTGAAATAAACAGCGACTGTAGTAGATCATTATTTTTTTAACAGTTTCACGCTTTATCCCGCTTATAACATGCTATTTATTACGAAAATATCTAAAGAAAACAGCACAAAAACAAAACCAATCACTATGCAAAACCTACTTCTATCGTTCACTACTTTCTATCTGGCCAATATGGCTGTCAAACAAGCCGAACCTCCCCCCACAGTGCATACAAAACCTTCCAAGGCCAATGTTGAAGACAGATGCCTTCACTGGGATGACCAGATAGAGATTCTCCAAGCAATTTAAGCAATTACTGACAAAAAATATCAAAAAATAAATACTCACTGTCCAATACTTTCTTCTGTCTTTCACCACTTTTCATCTGAGCGATATGACAGGGTGTGTCGAACAAGCCGAACTTTCCCCCGCAATAGAAACACTGGTCCATACACAGCCTCCCAGGGTGAATACTGAAGGAAGATGCCTTCTCCGGGATGACCAGATTAAGGGTCTCCTTGGGTTCAGGTTCCGGAGGTACTTCCCCATCTAGGAAGGAATTCGTAGCTATTGAATTGAATAGCTAGAGATAGATAGAAGATATGAATGGATGAAAGTGTTATTTGACGCTTTATCCCGCATATAGTTTTAAATATTCCATTCAAACCTATAACTGCGTAACATCGTAAAATATCACCTGAATAAAGGTTTTAATGCAATTATTTAAAGATATGGAAAAGCACATGAAATAAAATTATGTAATACTATTTATAAGCATAATAAAAAATCCAAGCAAACGTAATTTTATATTAACATTATAACATCGAAGGGTTTGTTTGGTTGAATGCGCTAATCTTGGGAACTACTGGTTCGAATTTAAAAGTTTATGTTAATGCTAATAGTATACAAATAATGCTGAGGCCAGTCGTGGCAAAGGGGCTCAAAGTGCGACTGTAAACGTGACTGGTTATGTTCCGTCACTCAACATAATGCCTCCAGAATTCAGTAAAACAGTGTCTTAACACTAGGTTCCCTCTGTCTACCCTTGTGTGAGCGGAATACAACGGGAACTTCTTCAGAATTACTTATTACTCTGTATTTCTATCTGTAGAGGCTAGTTTCAATATAAGTTGCCATAGTTGCTTGTACAACACTATAAATTGAGTTCTAATACAAAATTGCATTAAGTTCAACATGCTTTATTTACTAACGTCGCGGAATTTAAGCTAGCCAGCCAAGTCCAAGCGCCTGGACCATAACTATATACGTTCTTATCAAGCTACGTCGAGTGTCTAAATATACAACAAATAAATTGTAGAAAGAATATTAAAAATTTAACCTCAAAGAGACGCTACGTTCTTTTTTTTTTAAAGTTTTTTGCTTAAGTATTGGGTAATTAAGTATTGGTAACAATTTACCAGTTTCGCGCTGTTTCCCGCACATAGCAGGGTAAGCAGAGGGAACGTAGAAACCTAGGATTAGAACCACGGGTATAGTCGGTTTCATGGAAACAATTAACGTAATATAATATAGCCTGGCCACAAGAGGGTTGTTTATTTTGAACCAGTAGTTTTTGAGATTAGTACTTTCATCTTTGTTTTAGTTTCACGACATATGCCGCTTACAGCAGTGCAGACGCAGAGGGAACATAGTGTTAAGAAACTATAGCTTTACAATATTAATTATAGAAGATGGTTATTCTTCAAAGAGTTTTATTTATCGTCACAGCGAGCAAGCAATGGTGGGTTAATTCTCTAGTTTTATAAATGGTAATTATTTAATTTTCATGTATTCCCCGCATCATATTAGACCATTCTGCCCAAAACTAAGACAATGTAACGGGACCGACGGTTAACGGCACTTGGGTTTAACGAGGCTAAAAGATTTTCTCAGAACTTGGTGTTAGAACACTCCGCTACCCACGCATCGACGTTTATATTATATTAAATCAATTTTAATTCTTAGTTTAATTTTTCTCTAAGATTTTCTTACGTTTACAAGAGAGAGAATTCCATATAAACTGTTTCACCACCGATGCATTAGTAAGTAGTAGTTAAAAATAGAAGTACATTCTTTAATTATTAATTCTTTAAGAATTATTATTTTCACCTATATTTTTTATAATAATTTACCTATATTATTTCTTTATATAAATAATGATTATCATTTTAGCAATGAATGATAATGTAAAAACATGGCCATGATGTCTTAAAAAACGTATTGTAAAAAAATCTAACTATGACAAAAAATATTTTTTTTTAACTTCACGCTCACATCCGTAGCAAGATTCTATGCTATATACAAAATAAAACGTGAAGATAGAAGTCATCAGTCGTTTATCGAACCCACAATCGCCGACGCTACCGCTAAGATGCAGACTTGTATAAAAAAAAATATCGAATATATATTTTATAATCCACAACCTGCCCTGATAAAGCCTACTCGCACTTGCCCCTTTTTTTCAATGACCCCTAACCTTGAATTATATAAATGTGTTAGTTGTTAAGGATATTTCGTTAATAATTTGAATAACATCAAATTCTGTTTAAAAAAACCAAAACTAAAGCTATTAATATTAAGCCTTTACCTAAGAAAAGACAAACTAGTAATCTATTAATCTATTTTCATACTTTAAATAATGTCTATGGGCAAACTGCTACGAAACAGCTAAAACTTGTTTTAATAGATCGTAACTCAACTCTTCAATGATTAAGTTAACATAATGTAAACAGAATTTGACATTTTAACGATCGACAAAACTTTTCCGAAAGATAATATTTAATTACAAGAAAATTTTAAATTATCTTGAATCATAAAAAAAGAGCTCTCGATTAATTCACATTTCAAACAATAAGAACTAAATCAAAATAGGTTCATTAGTTACAAGCACACACGCCAACAAAAATATTTAAATTATGTATGTATGTGCATTTGCGTTAAGTTTTGTCGATAGTGGGGTGGGCATGGGGTGAGCAACATCCACACACCATGGTTATTAAGACGATTACTGTAATGTGACTTTCTATGCCCACCATCAGATGTTGGCTGTGCGGCGCCCTGTAAACAAAATTACAATATATTAGTTTAAAAAAAAACAAAATCATAAATTATTATGAAAAGGTTGTAATCTTTATTTATACAACGAAAGATTTTGAGTTGTGCGAAATTTAACACCGCTATTTGTCTAATTAGATCAGGGAAAGAATTTACATAGATGTATAACATTAGGAAATGTTATATGATATAAATTTGAGCCTTACTTATTTAATAAAAAGCTCGCCGTGGTGGCCAACACCCTGTTAAAACATTTTATATATAAAAGCGTTATTCCACACTAGGGAAGGACAAAATATTATAATAAATTGTAACAAGCGTACAAGAACTTCGGCGTAGCTTGATAAGTACGTATGGCTTAACGGTCGAAACGCTTAGACCGTTTCCAAGAGGCGGGTTCAAATCTCGCTACGCTTATTTTTTAATACGTTTTCAAAAAACGTATAAATTTATTATTCCCCAAAATGATGTTTCAATCTACATAAAACTCCTCGGCTAAGTAAATAAACTGACAAGAGAAATACAGAACAACATTTATGTCATAAAGTACTAGTATCTACCTATATTATAATAATTAGTCCTTTTTTTCCCATTTAGATACTTCCGTTTGTTGAGTGGCACAACCCAACGCCGTGCTTTGCCTGGTTACCAGACCGGGCAAATGAAAATACTACATATTTAATTCCCTCCGAGAGGTAATCGAACCTTGTAGGTTCGATGTAAGTTTGAAATATTCATTCATTTATTTGATGCCTGTCGTGGTACAAAGCACAAGCGTGTGATTATAAACGCAACAAGTTCAATTCCCGCTCTAGGAAATGGCATATTTAATATTATTTACAATTTATTTACTCTTTATCTGGTAACAAGGCATAGCGCGGCGTTGAGTTCTGCTACTCAACATGCAATGCCTCCAGGATTAGGGGAAAAGTGGAGAGCGAAAGTGTCTTAACACTAGGTGCCCTCTGCCTACCTGTGCTACGCGTAGGATACAGCGTGAAAAATAAAACAAAAGCAAAACCCTAATTAAAACAATAAATGACACTTCAACGCTGCTTATATTCAACTTTGAGCTTTACAGAAGCTTTCACATGTTGCCAATTGTGAAAAGGATTAGTCATGTTTTTTTTAAATTATATATAAATATATACATTTATTTTTTATTTTTGAAGTGCTCCTCTACTCCCTGTAGTGTATTTTAGAGGAAGATTATAATAATATTTAATAATTGTAATTATAAATTAAAGTTAAGCTTATAATTTTCGAAATAAAACAATTATATGTTGCGGCTTTGTGGCGTAGTGGATGTAGACGCGAGGGTTGTAATTTGGATTTCCACAGGATAAGAGAGAACCGAAAATTGGATGGTGCTTAGTGAACAGAGTGTCTTAACACTAAGTACCCTCTACCTGCCTAGCTAAATGGGGATACAGCATTAAGCTGAAAAAATATAACATAGACATGAAAAATATAACAGAAACTGACCTCCCGTCCTCCAATTGTGTAGAACTCATCCTCCCCTCCAGTGTCACCGACTTCCAGCTGAGGTCTACCAGATCTGCCCTTACTCTTCTGGAAGGTCATCTTCAAGGGGCTCCTGTATTTCTTCTTGTCTCTGTCTCCAACTCCTCGATTCAGTTTGATCACAGTTTTCAAAGTTCCAGTATAATCCGATTTTCCGGCTTTACCTTTACCCATTGAATTGTAATAGTTGCCGTAGATACGTTCTTTTTCTTTTAATTTCTCAATTTTAGCTTCGTTTGCTGCTTTATGCGTTAAAAGTCCTAACGTCCGGAGAACATTTTCTTTGCGTTTCTGACTTTCTGGTGTTTCTAATAATACATTGCTCGGTCCTGGCAAATTTTCAATGGAGTTACGCGCCGATTTAACCTTGGAAACCTTTAGTTTTAGTTCTTCAGGTTGACTTTTAATTTCCATTGGTTCTTCTTTCTTTTCTTCTGGTATAGTTTCTGGTTTGGGTTTCTCTGGTTCTTTTTCTTCTGGTGTCACTTCGGTTATTGGTTCTGTCATTTCTTTCTCTTCTACTACTGGTTTATCATCAGGTTCGATTGGAACAGTAGTTTCAATTTTTTCGGTTTTCGCAGAATCAGCAACAACGCTATCTAGTTTTGGGACTTCAGAGGTCAAAGACATGTTTTCAGGAATAGGTTTCACAGTTTCTAATGGTGGGGCGAGTGCCTCGGCTTCCATAGGTTGCGTTGCTTCAGGGGATTTGACAGCCACAGGCGTGGGAGTTATTGAGACCGGTGACTTTATCTGTGGTGGTGGTGGTGACTTTATTTTCTCTATCGTTGCCATTTTCTCTTCCATCTCCACGCCCGATTCAGAAGACTTCCTTGACAATGAACCACTTGATTTTCTTTTAGTTATTTGTACTTCATTACTCAGTTTCGATTCGATGTTACGTGGCGTTATCGATATTTGATTCGAGTCTAATACACTTACTAACGCTTGACTTGAGTTGTTTGGATGTAATGTTGCATATTGATGTAAATCGATTTGCTGTGCCGGCGCAGCAGCCTTATCCACAGATTTCCTTATCTCAGTCAGTGTCACATCTTTGCCCAATGATTTCTCAAATATACTTATAGCGTCGGATTCTCTTGAATGAGTCGAACTGGTTGACTCCTTTCTTGCACTAACACTGTTCCTCTTAATTAATGTTACTGAGTTAGGAAGGTCTACGTCTATCGATCTTCGTACTTGATCCCTCTTTACTATTGAAATAGCAGAGTTATTTTCAAAGCAACTCAGTACATTTTCTTTTTCAATTAGCTTTTCTGGTGATCTGACCGGTTGTAAAGCTTTCAGAGGCTTAATGTCTGCTCCAGATTTAGGTATTAAGACAACATCGTTAGAAACCATCACAGATTTGCTGTCATTGGATTTGGACTCAGATTCCTGCCTTTGTCTTTTCTTGTCGAATTCTTCAAACTCTTTCAGTCTGTCCATCAGTTTGTCTATGCTGGCCACTGTGCTAGTTGGTTTGTATGTGATTTCTTGTCTATTTTCAGTACACTTTTCATCTGAATAATGAAGGCGTATATTTTCGCTATCATCGTGTTTAGAAGGCGTACATTCATTATTTATTTCAGTGATTGAGTCTTTGTCTTTAACTGGTGTTTCAGGTGTAATGATACTGTTGTTATCTCCCAGTGGCTTAGACAGGCCGTAGAATTGACGCGCTGATTTTGTTTGCAATTGTTCAGTACTTGTATTGTTAGTCTCATTTGATATTTCTTGATCTTGATCAATATTTTGATCTAAATCATTGATGAGATCACTGATTTCCTTTGACAATGTGTCAACTGTCTCTATTCTGTCTTCTCCTAGCTCTTGTGTTATTGTACTACTACTTATACCATTCTTTGATTGGTTAGTGGTGATAGGTCTTGAAGTTGTGGCTGCTTTCTTCCCTCTTCTGGCTTTCCTCATATTTTTAGATACTTCTTTAGAGTTAAATGTTTTGGACATACTATTCAATATATTACTACGTTCTTGAAAGAGTGCTTCAGTCTTCATCAAATATTTTTCTTCTAGTTCTGATACATTAATGTTTTCTAACTTAATCCTATTACTGTTATTGTTGTCGGAGTCCAGTGATGTACTCCTTTTTAAGCTCAATTTCTTCTTATCTTTTTCTTTTAATATATTACTAGGCTCTGTATCTGTTTTTGTTTCTGTCAACTTTGAATCAACACTAAGAGAAGGCACTTTTCCAATAGGAGAGATCTGTACATTATTTTCAAATTCTATATCTAGTTCAGTCTTAGTTTTTTCTAAGTTTTTGCTGAGCTCACTTTCATTGAGTGTTTCGCTGAGGCTTATGTCTGATTCTGTTATGTCTGAGCATTTGGATATCTCACTGCCATCCCTTGAGCGAGATCTACCCCTTTTCAGCTTCTTACACTCTTCGGAAACCTCAGGAGCATCAGCTGGCTTAGGATCTGAGAGTAACCTCCTTCTTTTCTTCTGTTCCTTCATAACAACTTCATTTAAAAGATTATTTTTAACTTTTCTAGGTTTTCCACTTCTCAAATTCTTTCCTTCGAAGAGGGATGGACTGTTACTCCTTTCAGAACGCATAGAGTATGGACTTGTTCTTGGTCCCAAGACTAAGCTGCTCGGAGAGTCTCCTAACACTGACTTCATCATGACCATATCAGAACTGAGCCTCACTCTTCTGCCTGCTGTTTTAGGACTCGAAGACCTAGAGTTAGGAGTCACCTCATCAATGGGCTCTTTTTTGATCTCTGCAGCAGGTATAAGTTGGATAGTATCTTTATCCTGTGCTATATCAATGTCTTTATTAGTTTTCCTAGTCCTCTTAACTGTTGCTCTAAGAACCTTTTTCTTGGCACTGGCAACTTTTTTTGTTCTTAATATTTTAGTTTTTTTAATACCTAGAGGTCTTTTCTTGACTACTGCTTTAGGCCGGGGTGGATTTTTCTTGAGTTCTTTGGACGTTTTAGGGTCATCTTGAGGCTTTGTCTTTTCCTCCTCGTTGAGATCCGAGGCCTTCTTGCGGGCACGAGTCTTGGGTTCCACTATAGTTTCTTCATCGGGGCTCTTGTCTGGCTCCTCTTTACCTTGCTTAGTTTTCATGATGGAATGTGTGGTGAAGGATTAATCTTTTCTTCCGACATCAGGTTGCTGTTTGTCAGCTCCCTTCACTCAGTCAATCAGAGATTGATTAAAGATGTCTTAAGGATTTGATCAGTCCTTGTTAATGTTATTCCAGAGTTTTGTCAATATATTAAATATTATGACAGTTCTTAGAGATAAACAATTTATCTGCAATTTGTGTAGAGTTGTAGAACTCTTTTAACTTATGTTATCCTTGATATTCAATGATATCTTTCCATTATTTACACTTTGTGATATGCCATCTGCTCCTGAAATAGTAAAAGAAGTACATATTGATTATAAAATATAATTTAAACCACATTAAATACTTAAAATAGCACAATGTTGCATTAAAATAGTTATCTGTCAATTAAGTTAACAATTACATTGGATTTAATGCTCAATTTGGTTAAAATAAACATTATAACTAACAAAAAACAAATATTCTCAAGTAATTCATCCATAAATTAAGTCACAAAGTCTTGGTAAACAAAAGCGATCAACAAGTTCTCGTTCATATTTCACCTATTTTAGCTTCGTAAATGTAAATAAATAAAACTTTAAACGTACTAGACGCGTAGACATTCATATAACGTGATAATATTTACTTTTACAGCGTTCGTTGCATAGAAAATTGCAGCGGAAAAGCAATGAAAACTCAATGTTTTTGTGAGCACAGTGGTTTGGTGTATTACTGTAGTGTATATGAGCAACGCCACCTACAGCTGAGCGATGCGTGTGCGTCGAAACAGAAAGCACCGAATCATTTCCCTACCCGTGGCGCACCTATGCTATGTACACACTAAATACTCACTATATATCCCTTTAAACAGCCAAAAACTTAAATAAACACTTAAACCAACACTCAACACGACATTATATACGTAAAAGTTCAATAAAAACACACGTTTAAACTTAAAAAATGATTTTCTAAAAGCCCAAATGTATGCAGGCGACCGCCATAGTGTTTCCTTCGAAACGAATAATATAGTTCTTATTGCTTGTAGTCTATTCGCTATTCAAAATGGCGACCGTGTTGCGTTCACACCGCGTTTTTACACGTTTTTTTAATGGAAATCAGCCGAATATCCTGAACTATTGTGCTGATTTGGGTTCCGTGGGAGTTAGGCGATTAACACCGGTAAATATTGCGATGGATGTGCTCTTAACGCCGCGTAATGCGCCTCCGACCGCGACATGTGACAGTACTATGGTTGTACACCCGGCGGCGTAGGTGCCGCACGTGGAAATAATCATTTATTATATTTATTTATTTTTTGGTTACTTTGTCATTAGTTACTTTATTACTTTTTTGACTGTTTTACTTTTATCATAGCTTTACAGGGCCGACAGAGTCATTATTATTTTTTTCTGTTTTTAACCTTATTTCTTTTTTGTTTCAGGTACAAGTCCAAAGAAAGTACTCAAGTTTCTCACAATCGCCGTTCGTACATAAAATAGAAGAACAATACGATTATGAAATAGTAAAAAATCCACCTGAATGGGCATATGTGGAGAGACTGTTACCTTTCGAGACCATTCCAGAAGTTATCCTAAAAGATAATTATCCATCAGGATGGATACCACCTCAAGAAGAAGCGAGAAATTTACCCTACTTTATAGCTAGAACAAAAAATCATCAAATTCCTATATATTTATGTTTATCACATAAAGGCACTAGGAAAATTTCAAAGATTAAGAAAATAGAAGGTGATATTTGGTTACTGAACGATGAATTAAAAGCGTATTTAAAAAAGGTTAACAACCGTTACGTAGAAACTAGAGTGCACGAAATGGGTAAATTTATTGAGGTTAAAGGTGATTTTGTGAATCCATTAAAAGAATGGGCCTTTTCTAAAGGTTTTTGAAAATATATGGTTAATGTGGTAGAATAAATGTGTCTTTAGATATGAGTTTGTTTTATTTTTTAAATCCTTTCAGTTATAGACACTATTAAATATATTTTTAGAGCTATAAAATAAAACAACTATTAAATTATTTTATATGTTATAAAAATGTAAGAATTTTTAACATTTAACTTTAAAGTAAAATAACTAAATAAAAAAATGTAATCTTAGCATCACTTTTAGACTTTTCTAACATAGAAATCGCGTTATACCTATGTAAAAGTTACTTTTATTCAAACAGTAAAACAAAACAACATTAATTATAGAAATAAAAAAAACAAAACATTTTTACAGTATCCATAAGTTAAATAAAAAAATTAAGCCTCATTCTTAACATCAATTGATAAAAACCTATTAAGACCTATATATATTTATACCTAGATACATACACATGATGTTTTTCTTAAAAAAAATATCTTAGCTTCTTTAAAAAAAAACAAATAATATTAATCACAAACTCTCACAAGTAAGAAAAATAAATAAATACATAATCACCACGTCGCGACGCCAACTTGTTTCGCCCGTTGTACATGAAGTACGTTTCATATCGCCGCCACGAGGGGCGCTGTGGACGGCGGAAGGTTTTACCTACGTAGCTATATAACATCCGTTGTTGGCCCTAAACATATTAATTACCATCCACACCAATATTTCTTTGTTTTTAACGCATTTATCTACATTTTCCTATCTAAATCGACACAAACTTCATCAATACAAACTCGAAACTAATGTTAAGAGGTTATTTCGTTTTAAAATGAATTAGGTTATTTATAACACTTTGTAATGTTTTATAAAGTTTATTAAGTTGACAAAACTCACGTTAGACATTAGATTCCGCTATCTCTCTACATAATATGCGGTTACGTAAGCGTTTTATGTACCTACCTATGTAATGTAAATATGTACAATCAAGGCCAAGTGCTTTCAGAACATGACGTTGCAATCAATATAAATAATACGGGGCTAAATTGTATATATTTTTCTATGTATTTATAGTTTTGATCGCTTTTAACTAGCTGAATATTAACTAATAAACTCGTGTCACTATTTAAATGGCTTTATATAACATTATTTCTAAATTACGTTTGTTTTTTTATATTACATAATCATTATCTAAGTATGGCAAATATGTTTTCTGCCTAAGATTTTTTGAAAAAATAAAATAATTAACTAAAGAGTTTCTTTTGTATGTAATTATTAAAGTTTAATTGTAAACAAAATTTATTAATTATTCACTTAAGTTAATTTAGAGGCCGTACAAAATGACTGTTGATATCGAAACCTTTAGGTTGTAAGTTGTGAAACTCTTTTGTTCCATAGACCGGATGTAATCTTTGTTTATGAAAAAAACAAGCCCGCTTTCGTTGTTTTTTGCTCTATGATATTTACGTAACAATCTCAGCCCCGTTTTGAAATTGAAATCTGTATACATTTTGTATCTGAATTAGTAATTAGTTTTCATTTTATAACTAGCCTTACACCTGTGGCTTCGCCTGCGTGGTCAGATGGAGATAATTAAGCATTATATGATATTTTTACGATTGTTGTTAAGAATAGTATGATATAACTATATAAGTGCCCGAGGTAACTTGGACTGCAGGTACATTGAATTATATTGAAACAATTTACGTAGTTACAGCTTTCTTAATAAGTAGACTACCAAACAAAAGAATTTTCAATTGAAACCAGTAGTTCCTGAGATAAGCGCGTGCGAACAAAAGAACTATTCATCTTTATAATAGTATAGAGTACAGAATATATTCGGTAAAGTAAATAACAGTGGAATATCAAAACTTAGATAACAAACAGTTCGATTAATAATAATAACCAATACATAAAAACAACTAACTTCAGGAAATACTTTAGGCGGAAATCAATATTATAAATTATATAAAATTTTGGTCATTTATATTTTTAGTTATAGATAGTTAAGTTTGAAACACAAAAAGGAAGAGTACAAGGAGTAAGGTTAATAATAAATAATTAACTAATGAAACATAATCGTGTTGCCTCTATTAACATCTAATTACAACCGGAATTCCAAGCGTGAGTCAGAAGCGTTGTTACAAAGAAAGTACGTATTACATATTTATTATCTATTATAGAATATATAAAAATAATGCTATCATGAGGTCGTCGTACAGCAGAGGGCTAGTTGTGGGTTCGTTGTCGAAACACACGTGGGGGAGGCATTTCTTCGTAGTGGTATACAAAGCCCAGTGTTGAGTTTGGTCACTCAACACTATTATATCAAAGGAATATCTCGAAAATTAGTGTCCAAGATTAGGTTATCTTTTGTTTATCGTGCTATGCGGGAAAACCAGAGCATAAAGCTATTATTAGGTAAGTATTGATGACGTGGCTGCATTGGCGTATCTAGATATTTTCTGAGGGAGGCCTAGACTTCAGTAAATGTTGTTTTTTTTATTATTTCTAGACAAAATTTGTTGTAAGTAAAATTTCTGGGGTGGGCTCACACTATTCTGGGGTGGGCACGGCCCACCAGGCTCACCCCTTCCAACGCCCATGCGTAACTGATTTAAGCGATAGTTTCGAATTGAAATTTGTGTTTGGTTATTTTCCTGATCTGATCATCGTCCATTGCATCATGGGGCATGGGCGGACATGGCCTCCAGTAGTTTACGTGGTCTAATGACGACAAAGTGGCACGAAGTTTAAGTGTTATGCTTATGTATATAATCATGTATTTATTTGCATATCAAATGAGTTTACAAAATAAGATAATGCTTTTTTTTGAAAAATGCCAAGTTTTTCGAATTTGTAAAGGTTTTTCAGCCTTCATTTTTTTGGTGAAAAAAATGAATTTGGGGTGGGCACGGACTTCTTTCTTCTTATGCTCATGCCATGAGATTTAACGTAATATAGTTTTAAAAGTAAAGGGAATAACGAAAGTACTTGTTACAAGGCTAACTATACCTTTACCGAAATATGTGTATTTTGTGAACATACAAAACAACCCGTACATAGCAGGGTAGGCAGACGGGACATGGCGACCTAGTGTTATAACATCCGTTCCCATTAAGACACTTCCGTTCCCCACTTTCAGCCGAAGTGGCGGAATTCAACGCTGAGCTTTGCCTCGTTACCAAAGCGAGGCAAAGAAAATATAAATATTTCATTTCCCGGAGTAGAAATGAAACCTTACAACCTTAGTGTTTACAGTCGCACGCTCCTGTATTTGCTAATACTGTCTATAATTATTTATATAGATACATCGTACGAAATTATGTATATAATTTAATTAAACTATTAAAATTATGTTATTTAATAAGTCGTAAAAGCTTAATTTAGCTTAGATTTTCATAAGACCTATAGGGTTGTAGTCCAGCTGTACCCACAACGGTAGACTGCTTACAGACACCGATAGACACAGACTCGGCTATTTTCGGCCCTCAATGTATCGTGAGAACAGTATGATATACAGTACGACTACGTGCTTTAAATATTCCATCAAATATGGTAATTTATAATTATCATAATATTTTTAAGTATTATTTTTAGCTTGACGATTTTCCTCTTATAGCAAGATCGACAGAGGAAACCTAATGATAAGACGGAGTGACTTTTTGTCACACAACTTCTAATTTTAGAGACTTGCATGTAGATTTTGTTGTATATTTAGATTTTACTGCGAAACTCAACGCTGCGCGTATTATGTGTCATATTAAGATTTTAAAAGCATCTTATACACTATTTTATAAAGAAAAATTAATAGAAAATTAAGAAAAATATTTTATAATTAAAAAATCTCACACCACCAAATCGTTACGTAAGAAAATTTTATACATAATTTTAATATGATGTTAGCCAAATACTTGGAAATACAGTATAACTTATGAGTCAACTGAAAATATCCTTTGTATGTACATAAAGTTGGTGATTCAATGAGAAGAAATGCACTTAAGTACAATACGAACCGTACAAGTTTATTTATAATGTACAACTTCAAGCTTTTTTTAGTTTTATTCTGCATACCAGGGTAAGCAAAGAATCTAGTATTAAGATACTCCATCTCACACAGTTTTCGCCAGAATTTAAGAGACTCGGAAGAAAGGGTGGAAGTTAACGTCGTGCTTTGTTCTACAATAGCGGGGAAACATCCCCCCGAGATGGTTCCCCACAAGTATCGCGTTTACAATCTGACTCTGGTCACTGCAACGATGGCCTGGTACGACTGTACGCTTTTAATGGTTATTAATTATATATTATTATTTTTTTCACAGAATTTACATATGTGCAAGATTATCTAGAGATATTATTGCAGCTCAGCTCTCCTCTTCCCGCTTCTTTTTAGTTTGTCACTATTCCTGGCGGAGTAATCAGAGAGAATGCAGCGCTAAACTCTAGTCTCTGCATAGTTCTTTTGCCTTGTCTAATATCCTTGACGCGGGTGTTTCTCGTGCGTTTTACACAACCCTTAAAGAGAATACAAACGTGGTCTTCTCCTACCTCTCTTATACCTTATTTGCCATTCTCCGCCTATTCTCTCGACGTGCCGAAACCACTTGAGCACATTCTCCTTAACTTTCACTGTTTTAATAGACCCTGCTTACTTAGAGATATTTCGCCTTAGGAAGTGGGAATGCTTTGTTGGACTATTATTAAATCTATAACATAGAGGTCGTCGTGGCGCAGAGACGCTATGAACGCGATTATTGAAGGTCAATTTCCACTCAGGGAAATTAAGTATTTAATATTTTCATTTTTTCAGAATACGACGGGTAAGCAAAGAACGGCAGTGTATAGCTAAAAAAATAATCTTTTTTGTTTTTATCTCTCCACATTTACATTTATTCACTGAACGAATCGAACCGAAACCGATCGACCATCGTAGGTGTAATAACATGTATAACGTAAGGAATAATTATAAAAATGTAACCCTTATACGTATTAAGAAAAGCTTATAAAAATTTGAACGTAGCGGAACTCGAGCCTGCGCCTCCTGGAAACCTAGTTTGCACCTCCCTCCTACCTCGGCCTGGTAAATACGTATTTTTCTTTTCTAAGAGTGGAATAACACTTTAAAAATGTTAAAACCCTTGAAAGGATTGAAATAAAATAAGATAAAAATATTCTATAAAGGCTTTTTATAATAAAAATGTACATGAATGTTGGCCGTCGTACGGCAGATCCACCGTCGTGTAATGAAAATATTAACTTTCATTTCTTCGCTCTGGTAGAGAAAGGGCGGCGTTGAGTTCCGCTGTTTACTCTGTTTGTTTCTTAAGTTGGGCGGATTATGCGGTGCGGGCACAGCGGAGTTTCTTGTAGTAAAAAGCACTTCTAGCCCAATTGAATATCTTTTTTAGATTCACGTGTATAGCGGTGCGCAGACAGAACCTAGTATTAAAACACTGTTGCCCACTTTCCGCTACCGCTGTGCCACTATGCCCGCCTTTTAATAATATGTTATTATTCTATAAGCAAAATTTTTAATTTTATATTATATATTAAGATATTTGTACAAAGTAGTACCAAGATTGGGTAATTAATTTACTAAATTTTACATCTATTTTTAACATTTTAACTAGCAATTACTAACTAACTCTAGCAGGCAATGCTTAAAAATATTGGCTTTAAGCGGAGAACTGAGCGCCTTAACTCTAGGTTCCCTATACCTACCAGTAAGGTAGGCTTAATGTGCGTACAGGATAGCGTGCGTGCAGGATACAGCGTGAAGCTAAAAAAAATTACGAATCCGATGGATATTGGATGTGGCGACCATTTAATTTAGAGAAACTGGAACTTTCCTTTAATTATTTATTTCCTTCTTCCTTCCTTCCTTTTACCCCGCTGCGCGACATAAATGTGGTTGTGCTTATGAAGTTATATATGTATCGTATTTATAAAGGCATGGATGTATGTATATGTAAAAAGTACTTAATTTCGACTTTTAATTTTAATAAATTATTAGGCATTTTTTTTCGTTTAGTTTTTATGCTGCCCGATTTTTTTTTATTTTAATATTTTTTGTGTTATATGTATTTTGAAATGTTAATATTTAATAATTATAAAATAAAGGTAATATAATTTTTAAATTAAGTCTTGTTTGTGAGAAATTAATATCAAGGCTACCGCCTTCATAATTAACCTTAAAATAACATCACAAATACAATACATTGGTATTTAGTGAAATGACGATTTAATGCTAACTAACGTCTCTGGGTACGCCAGTGACTGTTAAAATTTTTGGATAAGATCTACAAAATAATCATTAGTTCATATTGTTTTATAACTTTTATAAGATAATGTAAATTATGGCCATTTAATAGGTTAGTATATTTTTTAATTAGAGAGTTGAAGCCGTCGTGGTGCAGGCGCACAAGGGCGGGACTGTAACGCGATGGTTTTGGTTTCGATCCTCACTCTAGGAAATGAATTATTATTTATTAATACCCTCATTTTCTCACACTAGCACCAAAACAACAACCCGGCGTTGAGTTCCGCCATCCAATGCCTCGATAAATTCAGCGGAAAATAAGGTACAGAGTATAATTAACATTGGGTTCCCTCTGCCTACCCTGCTGCATGGAGGATACAGTATGAAACTGATACATTTTAATTTTTAATATCTGACAGAGTAAACAAAGTTGAGTTCCATTCAACGTGTAAGATCACGTTTTTCTGTGCCTACTCTGTTAGCTGTATTATGTATATTTTAATATAAACTTTCAATAAATCTCCTTATTATTTAAACTTGGATGAATAAATAAAAACCTTTATTAGTAAAGAAGTGATGTTTAGTTTCACTCATGTTATAATTATATAATATAATATATTATTTGTAGCTTCACGCTGTATCCTGCACATAGCAGGCAAAACATAGGGAACTTAAAGATACTTCGTTCCCATTAAGACACTTCCGTTCCGCACTTTTCTCCCAATTCTAGTTCCATTGTGCATTTAGTGGCAGACTTTTAGACGTTACCAGAGGGTGGAAATGAATATTATACCTATATATTTTATTACACCGAGTGGAAATCCAACCCACAATCTGTCGCGATTACAGTCGCACGCTTGCACCACTGCGTCACTGGCCTCTAAAATGAAATAATTAATAACTTGTTGAGTTCTGCCACTCAACAAGCAATGCCTCCAGAATTCGGCGGAAAGTGGGAATGGAGTGTTTTAACACTAGGTTCCCTCTGCCTACTCTTCTGTGTGCGGGATACAGCGTGAAAATGTTTTACATTAATTTATTTTTGAATCTTATTTATTTTTGATCTCGATATTCAGCTGAATATATAATATTAATAAACATTTTTTCCTTTTAGGAAAGTGTACCCAAAACGAGCAAACCGTCAATATACCGTTTATTTCGCGCCCATTTGTGAATGTGATTCATACGATTTCCGGTGCATTATTTATGACGCGTCACAATTATGTTTATACATTTTTCTGTAGAAGTTTCTGGAACTCCTCTCTCACTGCCCCTACATTTTAAAATTGAATTTGCAGGTATATTTTTAGGTTTAGAAAAATCTAGGTTCCTGATTGATTCATTGGACTTGATTAATCTAAAATAAAATAAAAAAACACCTGGTCTCATGGGTACTCGTTAGACGGCGGCACAAGCGTACGACGAGTATGAGTTCGATTCCTACTCAAAGTCAAAAAATATTTATTTTTTTATTTAATTTCCTCGCTGCGGTAACCAAGCAAAGCTGCAGCGAATTTGGCGGAAAGTGGAAACCGGAAGTGTTTTAATGGGATCTATTCCCACTCATTCATGTCTTAGCAGTAGGTTACCAGGTTCCCTCAGCCTAACCTGCGTGCGAGATACAGCGTAAGACACACAAGATTAAAGAATCTAGTTCGTCCTGCTAGTATTTTTCTTTACCAAGAACAATAGTAAACATAATAACCTGGAATTTGTTTACCAACATAAAAATTTGACGTAGAATTAGTAGTAGTAGTATTTACGAAATATGTATTTATGATTTTCATCGCTTTTGTCAAAATACGATTGTTTTAATTTTTACTGACACTGTCGTGCGGCGGTGGTAGTAGGTGCTGTTACTACAGAAGGTTAATATATAAGGGAATTGACTTTGGGTGACAAAATAAAGGCATGCGCTGAGTTCTGCACTCAACACACTAAAACTGGGTGGAAAATTGGATACCGATTATTCAAGCACTAATTTCATACGTGAATTGAGTAAAACTGAAATAAGAAAATATTAGAGAAAATAACATATGTTTATTCAACAAACTTTAAGGTCCTTATTAATAAGTAAATATCTCTCGAATTCGGAGATCTATCTTGAGAGCGATCTACAAATGCCGTTTTCGTTCATAGATTATTAAAACGACATCTCAAGATCGTATTCAGAGATTGTGTAAAAAAAAATTTTTATTCTAATAATACTATCAAGACATCTCAAGATCGATCTCAGGGATGAGAGCGGTTTATAAATACGGCCCTAAATCTCTGTACGTACTTGGTTACGTACACGATCAGCGTAGGTGTCCGCCCACGCCACCCGCCCACCACTTGTAAACAACATACACCTAATAGCCGTAACTAAATTGAAATTATTAACAAAAATGTCAAATGATACTTTAAGTAGGTAACAATACATTTTAGTTGAAGCTTTTTTTAAATGTTTATTAATTTTTTTTATATTTTGCTAGTAATCGCGTGCGATTTTGTATGTATTGGAATATAAGACGTGGGATAAAAATGCAGTTATTCCCGTAGGAATTTCGAGGGTTCGTCTGTTAGCCTTCGCCTACATGTTCTAACCTAGTGTCCTGGTAGTGCCCGCGGGGTGTTGTTGTAGCGTGTCAGTCACTCAGTAACGGAGGAGACCTTTGTCACTAATGTTTTCAAAAGCAATTTTTTTATGATTTTAATGCAAAATGGTGTTCTAAGCCCAAGTGGATGCACTGACATTTTTCTGTCCCTCCCCTCCCCTCAAATCCCTCCACCAAATTCCAATACACCTAACTCTTTTTTTTATTTTAGTCATTGTAACTTAATAACAAATTATGATTTCCTACATTTCAATAACATTATAATATTAAATACAGTAAAATAAACAACCAACTTATCAGAACTCTACCATATTAATCTACCTGCCTCAGACGTTGTGGAGGAAAAAAAACACCAGTTATACATTTGACGTATCTGGGCGTATGGTATGTCCGTCAGTGGCCTCGCTGCTCCTAAAGAGATGAACCAATTTTAATTGAATTTTACGCATTAACTTTACTTGAAGAATCTTGAACGAATATCCTTGTGACGTTATTGCAATCAAGTTCTTTTTTTACCTCTACACTGTACGAGGACAATAAAGTATATTTAATAATTTTTATTTTGCTGAATGAATTTTTATTTCACGGTAGAAGCTTTAAAAGTCCATTTCAAACTAGTTCAGTATATAATTGCAATATATAATATTATTATCAATATTTTTAGGCGTAACTAAACGCCGCCTATTGCTCGTTACCAGAGCGAGGAATTAAAAAAATAAAACATTTCATTCCCCCGAATTTGAGCCCAACCCACAACCTTGGCGCTAACAGTCGTACGCTTGTGCCCATTCACCTCGACGGGCTCAAATACCTTATCAATATGTTGTAATATATAATTCTTGTGTACGTGTGTTAGTCATCCTATTTCTCCTAAATTACTAATCAGTTTTTAATTAAATAAATAAAGTTTTATACATGTCTTCAAGACTTCAAAACGATAATTACATACGTTTGAGTAGTTCTAGAAATAAAAATCTAAGCACGTTTTATCGCAAAATAAACCGAAATTGTTGACTTAAGCGAGAAATTTAATAAATTCTCAGTTAAATGAAAAGTTAACAAGATTTCATTATTAATACCGAAGCGTCGCGTCGCGAGGAAGAGCGATAGAATTACGTACTAGGTGAAATCACGTATTTTTACGATATAATTTTACAACCACATAACAGGAAAAGTAAAGGGAACGTAGGGGCCTAGTGTTAAGACACCGTTCCCCTTAAGGCACTTCCATTCCTCACTTTCCCCCGAACTTTGCTACCAGAGAATGGGAATCGAAGTGCCATAACACTAGACACCCTTTGTCTACTCTGCTGTTGCGGGATGCAGCGTGAATCTAAAAAAAGTAGATTAGATTTTATTTTTATATTTACTTTACAATTTGGCGTTCAGCTGAAGACAATGAAAAGCTTTAAAAACTAAAGAAATGTTTTATATTTTAAATGAATTAAGTATTATTTATAATGCATGAAGCATTGCCATTTTTTCATGTTTGTTAAAATGAAGGCCAGTCGTGGCGCAGGGGCACAAAGTGTGACTGTCAAATTTCTTCGCTCTGGTGTCGAGCAAAGCGCCAAGTTGAGACCGCCACTCAACACGCAATGCTCCAGATTTCAGCGGAAAATGGGGAACGGAGTGTCTTAACTAAACACTAGTGTCTTAACTAAACACTAGTGTCTTAACGAAACACTAGGTTTCTTCTGGCTATCCTGCTGTGTGCGGGATATAACGTGAAGCTGATTTATACTGACCAATAATTTTCCATCCAATCGATAGGGCTATCCAATATGATATGATAATAGTCCCTAATTAGACTAACCTCACACGTTATCAACGCGCCCTTGAGGCGGAGCGGAGGTCACACGCGTGCTCCTAATATTGCTAACCTATTTACTGAGGAATGGCTGTTAAATACATATCGAACATATTATATTAGAATAATTCAAATATATAGTATGTTTATATGATGTGAATTGGTGAATATATTTAGTGTGCGACGGTTGTGGGTTCAGTTTCCTGTGGGCCGAATTATTTTTATTTCCTTGCTCTAGTAAGAAGACAAAGCGCGGCGTTGAGTTTAACCGCTCATCCCGCAATGTCTCGAAAGTTGGGTATTGAGTGAAGAACGCACTTTGGATATCCTGCTATGCATGTAGGTACGAAGTAAAGTGAGAACTTGAAAAATAGTAAAATCGGCATCATGATAAAGTTCATTTCGAGGAATGACTGTATTTTTTTACAGGGTGGGGAGAAGACCTAGTGTTAAGACACTTCACTTTCCTTCGTAGCTGGAGATATTGCGTGTTGATTGACGGAACTTAACGTCACGTTTCATCTTACCGAAGTAGGAAAATGAAAAGAATATGCCCGGCCGAATGGGGATCGAACCCATAACATACTTAAAAAATTGGAATCTATACATATAAATAAAATTAAAGTGTCTATGTGTGATATCAAAGTTGTTTCAAACTGTTCGTTCAAGTGCATATGTGTAGATATAATAACACGATACCTAAGCAGATAATATATAAGTAAAAGATAAGCAGATGAAGTTCCGCCACTCAACACGCAATGCCTTCAGAACTCGTGAAAAGCGGGGAACGGAGTGTCTTAACACTAAGTTTCCTCTGTCTACCCTGCTGTGTCCGAGATACAGCGTGAAGCTGAATTAAATCAATTAATTAAAGAGCAAATTGGCAAAAAAACAAAAACTAATTCAAAATTAATTTATTAATTAATACATAGTTACAATTAAAAACGTAACACTAAAATTACGACCTACTCGTAAAGTACTACCAAATGTATGGGAAACATACTAATGTCGTAATGATCGGTTCCGTTCCCATCGAGGGAATCTGCATGTATTGGGTGTCTTCTTGGAAAGCAAATATGTAAATACAGTGTTAAAAACATTAGATTTTTTTTCAGCTTCACGCTGTATCCCGCATATAGCAGGGTAAATAGCTTGAACATGAGAACCTAATGTAAAGTCATTTTGTTCCCTACAGCTGCACATTTTTAGGGCAATATGTGATTGGATTCACCGCTTTGTCGTGTTATTAAAGTGAAAAAAATTAACCCACAAGCTTCCCCGTTCTAGATACGATGTCGCATTAGTTCATCTTCATATAATTATACATTCATTGATAGGCCGACTAGATAGACTGAACTCTAAACACAGACTGGGACAGGTTGTGGGTTCTATTCGCACTCGACTAAATTAAATATTTGCATTTACTGGCTTTGGTAACAAAGTAAATGAAAATATTTATAAAATCGGCAGAAAGTGGGGAACGGAATTAACTTAATGAGACAATTTTGAACAACACTCATTGTTTTGACACTAGGTTCCGTCAGGTTCCTTTTGCCTACCCTGCTATGTGCGAGATACAGCGTGAAGCTAAGAAGAAATAGAAAGATATACATACCAATATGTTTATATACGAAATGATAGGTATTGTGGAACTAATATTGTCTAACCATTTTTACGATAAAACGAAAATCGCCCATACTTAATTCATACTCCGGTTTACTCTTGGCCAATTTTTAAGTAGGAGCCCTAAAGTTAAATAAGGAGCTTTTTTGAAGATTGAATCTCCTCCTGTATTTAAACCAGTACAATAAGTATAGAAAAGAACTATAATTGTCATACTTATTTAGCTAAGTGTCGCACTCTACGTAGGGTACGTTTTAACATTTAAAAGTTTCCTTTATAATTAAACAGAAAGATATCCTTTTAAATGACATTAACAAGACCTCTTCAGTTTTGATAGCTGATATTATCTAACCTCGTTTTGTGATGAATGTAAAGAATTGCTTTAGTTTAAAGTGTTAATTTCTAAGGTAACGTATGTATTATGTAAAATTAAGTTGAATGGCTGATATTGAAAGATGAAAATCGGCAACTTTGAAGGAGTTACCACTGAATTCTGGAATCTTGGCGTGTTGAGTGGAGAAACTCAACGCTGCGCTTGGCCTCGTAACCTATTAATCTATATATATAAAAGGACATGTACCTGACTGACTGAGGTAAGACGCACGCACAGCCGTAACCGCTGTGCGTAGAATCTGGACATCCACTAAGAAAAGATTTTGAAAATTTTTAACCCTAAACGGCTGAAATAGGGGTTGACAGTTTGTATGGATTTTTTTAAATCGGTACCGATTTCTATAAAATTTTAAATTTAAACTCTTAAAAATATTTCATTAACACGTGTTTCATGGTTTTTTAGAATTCACCCCTAAGGGTGCAAATAAGCAGGCGAAGCTGCGCGCGCCCGCTAGTACTTTATAGAAAATCATGGTTTACTCTACTTTATTAGAATTAATTATAAGAGAGATAAAGAAAACAATCAATATTTTCAGCTTTTTATTTATATACATACAGTATTTATTATAAATTTAAGATTCTTAAACAATTACAATTATGCCGTTGCTTTAATAAAATAACAGTTTAAAGTAAAATATTTTCTTGTTAAATATGTTGACGTCACCAAATTAAAAAAAAAACACCTTCACGTTTTTCCCGCATAGCAGATCAGGCAGAGGGAACCTAGTGTTGAGGCTGTCCGCTTCCAATTTGTAGCGACGCCCCACCACAAACTCGGCACGAAAAACCGTCGCGTTCAATGTGAATAATATAAAAATAATGAATAATTGTCCTTTAATATCGTTCACCCTGCCACATCACCGATCTTACCCCAGCGTACTATATTTTTATAATATTGACTTTAAACATATTAAATATAAACATATACTATAATTTCTTTAGTACGTAATCATTTATATGATTATTGATTGGTGACGTGCATACATAGTCCCACAAGATACAGCGCTAAAATGTAAATAAATAAGAAAAAAAAACACAACTAAACGAAAGTCAATCATTGCTTCATGATTTAACCAAAAAATTTAGGACAATCACAGTACAATCACACTGATCTGACACTTAGATTAAAATCTTCTTATTTAAAGTGTACTCTCCTAATACAATTTTTATAAACATGGGAGAAACGTTTTGTAATGAAGAACTACAATCAAGCCAATAATAAAACTTAATTAAGGAACATTTTAAAATTATTTACATTATATTCCGCAACTTCTTCTATATCACTTTTCTGTGACGTATAGCTTTTTTAAGAGTCTCTTTACTAGAGCGAGGACATGAAAATAATAAGTTCTCGTGAGTGGGAGTCGAACCCAAAACCGTCACTCCTACAGACAGACGCCGTGCAGCTGCTAGTTTTTGATATGTTACAGTTGCAAATGTAGCTTTATAAATCATTAATACAAAAAACATGATTTCCTTTTATGAACTGCTTTACTAATACTTCAAAGGTTCCAATCACCCGACATGTCGTTCTTTATAATACCAGATTAGTGACATTCTACTGTTAACACACTTTATATACTTATAAAACTTCCTGTCCAAAAGTTATACACAAAATCACGATCAACATTGTATTTGTCACACAGTCAGTCAGCTCTTTCCAACAGCTTACGGACCAACCTCCAGTCCTCCATGATGTCAGAATCAGGTAACATGTAGACCACGTAAGGTGGTGATACAGATACCTGCCTCCTCCTCCTCTTGCGGCCCCACTCAGCTCCACACGACCATAGATCGACTGTGTGCCGTTCTTCTTCTATTTTTCTTATTTTTTCTAGTATTTCTTCTTTTAGCTTCTCGAACGCTAGCCATTTTTCGCTCTGTAGACAAAGGAAAAGCATATTGAAAATCAAATTCAAAATGTGATCTGATTAGACAAAGGGTGGCGTAGAGCTCCGCTATTATATATATAAAGTATACTAATAATCAGATATATATAAAAAATATCGGCATTTTAATGAGGAAAATATGCATACACAAAAAATTTAACTAATGATAATGCGATTTTATCTTTTTTTTTTCAACTTCACGCTGTATCCCTCACATATAGGTAGGGTAGGTAGAGATATTCTGGGAACCTAGTGTTAGCACTCCGTTCCCTTAAGACAGCTTTGTTCCCCAATTTCCACCAAATTCCGGAGGCATTGCGTGTTGAGTAGCGGAAGTGGGAGTGGGAATCGAGCCCACAACCTGTCGCGTATACAGCCGTTTGTTTGTGACCCTGCTCCACATCTGGCACTAAATTGTTAATCATTTTATTGTTTGACATTATTCTTAATAATCTATAATTATGCGAAAAATAAAAAGACAAGTAAATACATTTTTTTTATTAAGTTCACACCGCTTTCCGATAAACAGAAAGATCATAGTGAGTCTGTAACTCCGTTTTAAAATTAATTGTACAAATAATATAAAACTGAAATGAGTTTGTTTGGAGGAACGCACAGATCTCAAGAACTGCCTACTGGTTTAAACTGAAAAAAACATTTGTGTGTTGGATAGTCCATTGATAACAGTATCGATGAACCTGCGGTCAGAGTAACCTTGGACTTGGACAGATTAACTGTGTCATACGTCATTAAAGAAAACTCTCAGTTATTTCCATTCGGATGATTTAAAATAACTACGTAAGCATGTATTGGACGGCCTTAGTGATAGTGATTAGTGTGTTTTGAGAAAATTAATTTTAACTAATGTATTCATAAACGTAAGAATAATGCCCTTGCCCTTTAACCGGATGAATCATGTATTTGAATATCATAAATTAATTTAAAGATCCGACGTTTCACATATTAGGGTCGTGGTTACGGATGGATTTAAGATAGGCAGGCAGGTTCAAGTTAAAGAGTTTCATGTAAAATGAGTAAAAATGGCGAAAATAAAATATCTTATAACATCTAATAAATAATAATTTTGTTATAATAACGTAATTGAAACCTAAAAACACCAAATTATCATTTTTTATATGTCTAAATAGTCTATCAGTGTAAGTAACTCATTTTTTAGAAAATTCAATCATCTAATAAGAAGAATAGAATAATATAGACATGGCCCAATAGTATTCTTGCCACAGCTAGGAAGTAAAAATAATAAATTTGCGATTGGGAATAGAACCCACAACCGCGCCAGGGTTGTACCGCTGTACTAGTTCATTTAACAGGTAACTACAGTATAAAAATGTGCGTTCTAGTCAACGTTATGACAAACGATAGGTTTTCCACTTTGTCATTTATTAGAGTGCACTTTGTTGTATGAACAAAAAAAATACATGGACAACTAACATACATACACATAAATACATATATTAAGAATATTTACGTTCGATCTCTCCTTAATCAATGATTTCAATTATAACACCACACAAACAACACTGGTTAATATTGCGCGGCGTAGAGTTGCACCACTTAACGTGCGATCTTTTGAAAATTGGGCGGACACTGAAATGAGTTGGTTCCCTTGTTTGCAAAGCTAGGGTAAAAGCGGGTATAAGGTAAAGGAAATATGTACATTGAACTAAATATATTAAAATACCTTAACTTCATACCTACCTAATACTTCACCGGCTTGGTAAAACTGGAAACTGGTAATAGTTAAATACAATGTCGCGTGCGGTACTTAACGCCATATCTTTTCCTGTCAGAGCAGACAAATCTATCACGTTTATAGTGTGATATATATCTCTTATAATCTATACTAACACGAGTATAGAGGAGATTGTTTTGGTAGAACGCGGTAATCGCAGATAGTATAGGTTCAAATTAGAAGATTCCTTTTGTGTTGTATAGAAGAAAGAAATATTAAATTATTAGTTTTTATCTTCACGTTGTATTACGCACATAGCAGTGTCGACGCGGGAAGATACTTCCGTTCCCCACTTTCCTCCGAATTTGGGAGGTATTGTATATTGCGTGTACCAGAGCGACGAAATTAAGATATAATATATTTAATTTCCTCGAGTGGAAATCAAACCTGTCGCGTTTACAGTCGCACGCTTGTACCCCTGCATCACGAAACACTCTTTAGTTATTTCTTTAATACTACGCGGGCGAAGCCGCCGGTAGAAACTGGCAAAATATAACATACTATAATAAAACATATATATTTAAACATTCTCACACCTGTGAATGGAGATATACTTTTCAATCATTTAATATAATAAGTACCCTACTTCATAAAGAGGATGCGTGAGGGGAGACACTTTTGTGTCGCAGTTGGGACGTCGCTAATAACTACTTTTGTAATACACGAGGTTGTGAGATCAAATTTCATATAAAACGATGGAACATTCTAATAAAATAAAATATTAGATTGTAGATTTTTTTTTTGTTTATATATATTATTAACAAAAAGATCTACATTTTTTAGCTTCACAGTTTATTCCTAGTAAAGTAGTTGGAGAGAGTGGGGGATTAAACGCTACAGTCTCAGCATATACCTGTCCACTGTCCTCATAGGGAGGGGCTCTATATACCATTCGGTTTTTGTGCTTTTTTTGAACGCACGTGAGCCCAAACCAGGAGGCACATCACGTTAAGGCACGTCTAGAAGGAATGGGAAACAATGGCATCTTTGCCAGGTTTTAGAAGCAGAAGCAGAAGTAAGAGGGGCAGGGGAAAACCTTTTTTTTTCGGGTGTAAATGTTAATGGAGAAAAGTCACGTAAAATGCATGAAATATTTTTTATGATGTAGATATGGCCAGCGTAGAAAATTTCTAAAATAGGAAATACGTAATTTGTTGAAGTGTTCATTCGGTATTTATTCTCTTTGTAACAAAACGTGAGCGACAGAAATTATCTCATCTATATGTGTAAGTACCCAATAGAATCTCATAAATATGTCATTTTTTTTTTGAATGGCCAAAATAAGTTATATTGTACATTAACGTTGTACATAAAGATATTCAGAAAGGACTAGGTCGAATTGTGGTCAGTTGTGGCGCAGGAGCATAAAGTACGCGAACTGGAGAAAGTAAGCGACTGGTTGTGGGTCGAGCCCCACTCGAGAATATGAAATATTTATTTAAATTTGAAAACCATGAGCCAAATCATGAACCAAAAAATGTTAAGATACTAAACCTACAATCGTCGCGTTTACAGTTGCACACTCGTGCGACTGCGCCACGACCGCCTCATGAAAATCCCACGCAATTACCTTTTAAATGTGTAAATAGACCAAAAAGTTAAAATTTTCAAACTCTACGTACACAATACTCATACAAGTGTTCTCCGTTTTAAAGGAATTTATATTGGCTGCGTGCCTTGCGATAATTGCTTTACTACAAAGTTTACCCGTACCTACATACTATATAAGATGAAGAAATTCTTGTAGAGATGTTATGAAAATTATTTAATTAAAAATTTATGTCAAGGCGACGATGTTAGTAAGTTCAAATTTTATTAAAAAAACATATTTATAATATTTTGTTTTATCATCCTTTATTGTGCATATAATAGGGTAGAGATAACCGAGTGTCAAGACACTTTGCTCTCTGCCTGAATTCGAGATTTTACTTGTTGCCTGGCGGAACTTAACGCTGTACATGTCTCGACAGAGCAGATTTTTTTTTATATTTGTAGTAGGTATGGCATTCGAAAAAAAAAATTCGAAAATGTTGTGGCTGTAAATCCAACATTGGTATAGGAATTATTTTCATTATTGCTGTGGTAGGAGAAATTGCGCTCAATTCTGCAACTCAAGATGCTGTCTTATTACATATGACTATTTAACTATTTCTAATTTAAATGTAAAATTTATTGTCGCTTAAATAACTTATATACACTTTTGACATTTTAATGGGTTATTCCACAATTAAGAAAGAGAAATACTTATTTAGAAAGCGTATAAAAAAATTGAACGTAACAAGAATTGAATCCTCTTGGAAACCGTCCAAATCAAACTTAACTTTGAAACCGTCCAAGTCCAAGTCCTTGGGCGGTTTCAAAGAGGCGCGGATTCAAATCCTGCTACGTCTAAATTTTAATACTACTACTATTTCTAAATAAGTCACTTATATATACACCAAAAGTGCAATCCCAATGACAAATTAAGTATTATTATTTTAATGCACAGAATGTTTCCTTTCGTAACTTTTGTTGCATCCCCACAGCCAGCCGTTCCCCTTTCCACCGTATAGTTCAGCTGTACGCAGGTAGAAATTACACAATGGGTTTGAATTGTCAGCTTTTTTTTGCTTGCTGTATTATATACGTATACAAAAGATTCAGTAGTTGGTTGGTTGGATGTTGGATATTGTTAAATAGATATCGTTTGTAACTTTCTCTCAAATTTTTAACTTGTTTCTTATTTATTTATTAGGATATTTTGTCATTTTTAACGTTGAATACGAGAATTATAATATAGATTAGCATTTAAAATAACAGCTTCACCCATTTTACTGCAAAGCGGATTTCGTCGCCTACTCTGCTTTATGCGGGATACAAAGTCAAGCCAAAAATATTATAAAAGTAAATATTTTTCATTATAACCCTAAAAGTTACCTCTTGTATATTTGATACTTTAATAATGTAGCTTTTTTATTATGTAAATTTCATGTAGAGTATAAATGAATAAATCTCTAGATGCTTCAGCGAAGTTTTAAAAATGTTTTTCAAGAGAACGTGAGTGAATAGGTTAATAAAATTGGCATGAACTACTTGGCGTGCTTGTATTTTTCCACTGAACTTTCAAAATGTTTTGTGATACTTGTTTTTATTACGATATTACTTAGTGCTAATATATCATTATGAAATATATTTTATTACGATTGTAAATATATTAAAGGTAATAAATACGATATTACCTAACGATAATTCAGTTTTTTTTAGTTTCACGCTGTATCTCGCACAAAACAGAAGTAGAAAGACGACATTAAGTGTTAAGATAGTTGTGTGTGTGTGTTCCCATTAGGACACTTCCGTTTCCCACTTTTGTGTTAAGTGGGAAAACATAACTCGGAAGAAGAAAAATATAAAGTACCTATCTTATTTCCACGAGTCCACCCACAACCGGTGCCTTTGTGGGTGGATCTCTCACGACGTGCGCCACGACGGACACTATATGAAATATAGTCACCTAATGTATTTATATATTATGTTTTATTTATATATTATTCATACATATATGCACCTACCACAATCCATTGCACCACAGTGGAGTAATCAACTGTGAAAACGATTGAACAAACAAACTTAGTTTACAACTATAGCTATAACTAACTAGTCTTGAATAGTATAAACTAGAATAGATAAGAAAGGAAACTTACAACAATGCTATATTGTACCGCTACATCTCGCTCAAATACGTCTCTTATGATTGTTTCTTATGCAAGTAGTGGTCGGATAGCTTGATTTTTGCTGCTTGATATATTTTTTTTATTGAGGTTGCCGTGGCGATGCATCGTCTGTCTGTAAAACGCGACGGTTAAGAGTTCTACCTCCACTCGCTGGATACACAATATCTCAAAAATTTAATAGAAACTGTGGAACGTCGTCTCTTAGCACTAGATTCCCTGCCGACTCTGCTAGATATATGTGGGATACAGCGTAAAGCTTGGTAGTTTATTAGAATCAAAAAAATCAGCTACACACTGTATCCCACACACAACACGGTAGGCAGGGAACCTTGTGTTAAGACACCCCCAGAAATATTGTGAAAATATTAAATGTTTTATTTCCACGAGTGGGAATCAAATCCGCAACCTGTCGCGTTTAAAGTTACACGCTTGTCCCATGCGCCAGGCCTAGCTTCTAATGTTTAACTTATGTATACGGGTCTGATTCACTCTGGTTATGTCTCATATTGTTTTTTTTTCTGGTTTACTATATATAGCAATAATTGTAAACTGCATCTTTAACTCCAAATAAATCATGTTATTTGAATATCTTTTCCTTAGCCTGCATGATTATCTAATTTGTCATTAGCTGATGATTTCACTTTTCAGTTTACATTATTGAAAAAAGAAATCTAGAGGTTACTTTTGCCAGAATGTCATTCAGCGTTTTGTATCATTTTAAGTATTGCATTAAGTACTACTGTGAAAGTATACAAAAATAAAAACCGCCCAAGTGCGAGTCGGACTTGCGCACGAAGGGTTCCATACAATTATCTATAAAAAGGTACAAATTTTAAGTTTGTTGGGAGCACCCAGTTGGAAGGGTTGAATATTTGCATTGTTTTCATCAAATTATTTATTTTTAAAGTAAATATAAAGCTTAAGAGATCCTTTAATTATTTATTTTATTTAAAAAAATGTAGTAAGTTTTAGTGTTAATTTTTTCACCAAATATTTTTTCGCTTAACGCTGTATCATGTATATTGCAGGGTATGAAGTATGAAGCTCTGTTCCCTATTTTCCGCTGAATTTTTCGAGCGAATTTATTTTATTTAATTTTTTAATATTTCTTGTTATAGCAGCAACTGAAATACATCATCTGTAAGAATTTCAACTGCCTAACTATCGCGTTTTATGAATAACGACAGACGGGCTGACGGACAACTAAACCTTAGTAATGTGGTCCGGTTTTCTCCTTTTGAGTACGGAACCCTACAAATTAAAATTTCGCGTATTTTCTGAGAAACAGGATTTGATCTTTTAATTCGACGTGTACGTTTTTGTTGGTTAATTTCCACACTTAATATATTGGTCAATTTCTGATTAAAATCAAATTGTTCTAAGAATTAAAACAACTGGACCACTTACAAATAAACACTATTAATAGTAATTAGTGCTAATATTGTAAAGGGGATTTATAATGGGCTATTTACCTAGCGGTTCAAAATAGTTAGTTGAGGTCATCATGACGTAGTGACGTCACAAATGCGTGTGACATAACCTGACGGTTAATAGTTATAGTTTGACTTTCTCGAATATTTAAGTTTATAAAATATATTTTGCTTAGGTAAAAGTACTTTAAAACGTAAAATGGAAAATCTCAGTTTTTCTTGTTTTAGTTGAAATTTTGAGAAATTCTTTCTTAATGTTCGCCTTGACCTACACTCCCTACGTGCCAAATATCTAATTTCAAGTCCAATACTTCCGTGTCTGTCAGTAGCTTCGCAATAAGAATATTTGTTTTACCTATCATTCACCCGCATCCAGCAGAATACCTACACAAAGAGTCTAGTGTCAAGACACTATTCCCCATTTTCTGCCTAATCAACATTTAACGTCATTTAACGCCGCGAAATACAAAAAAAAAACAATTTTACTTATATAAATAAAATACAGGTCCACTATAGTATATTCATAGTATGTAGGTATAACATAGCTGCCGGCGCGGTGCGCTCGCGTCGAAAGCCGACGTGGCTTCCGGGAAACGCGCGAGGTCGAGTAACGGCCGTCTTGGGGCTAATTCAATGTTGCGTGATGTATACAACAACACAGTACGCTACTGTACGCTGGCTAAGCTGGAAATGGTCATATAAAATACGTTAAAATAGCATTTTTTTATTATTTCTAGTATAATAATGCTAATTAGTGCTACACTATGTTCCCAGGTTCCCTTTGCGTACCCTGCAAAGTGCAGGGTATAGCGTGTATATATTTTCTGACGATTTCTAATATAATATACACGGCAATTTTATGAAATTCTAAAATAAACTAAAATTAGAAAGCTAATAGATTTTTTTTTATTTGAAAGAGACAGTATTTTAAACTACTTGATTAGATTAGATTTGATTGTTTTGTTGAAGTCGTTTCGATGATTTTACAATTTAGCCTGAGATATTATGTTATACAGGATAAATTCTTTCAACATTTTAAAAATATTATTTCCACAGAAGTATTAAAGATATATTATTTTAAAACCGTTTATTAGTGCTAAATATGTGACCAGCCGTGGCGTAGGGGCACAAAGTGCAGAGAATTTAATGCCCGAATTATAAATGTTTGTAGAGAAGATCACTATTATATATAATTTTTTTATTTTTTAAGAAAAATTTCATATTGCGTAATTTTTATTATGAATGAAGTAACGTACCTATTACGTATAAAAGATCTAAAATTACAGGAATTTATTTTATTACCGTTAGCTATAATAAATAATTAAAGTCGAATATTTAGATTCGTTTTGACTACAAAATACAACACCGCCGCACTTTCACCAGCGCAAAAAATTAAAATATAAGTTTAATAATTCGCCTGTTGAGAATCTAATCAAAAACATCATCATCATCATCAACAGAAACTACATCGCTGCACCACGACGACCTAAAAAAACATTCTAGAATGTAGCGATGGATCCAACAAGCTCTCTATATTTACGGCAAAAACCGAGAACGTTGTAAATGTACGCTGATCATTTAACTACATATACAGAAAACCACGACAGAAGGTTCATAATAATTGACATAAGGAAACATTATCAACAATTCTTTAAGGATCTAACATATGAAAATACAAAAAATAAAAAGATTTAACAACTTATTTTCTTTCAATAAAAAGATATAGTTTAATTTTAAACGTACATGTTATATTATATAGCATAACTAAAACCAACTTTTCATTTGATAAAGTTTCAAAAGAGTAGTGTCAACATACTGCGCGCGCGCCGAGTGCCGAGCGCCGACACGCCGCGGCGAGTTTCCGGCGACGCAACGCGAGGTCGGCCATTTTGTAGTGGCATGATGTTCGTGCACATCTATATATCTATAATATATACAGCTCTTCCCGTTACTGAGTGACATACAGATAACGTATCGAGGAAACTTGGAAAGTTGAAATTTGCATGTATTTATATAGCTTAAGGGAGTATTAAGATACGATTTCTCGAAATTCCTATGGGATTGGAAATATAATAGGATTTCTGGAACATTATTGTCTACTTTACTTAAACTTGAAGTTAATGTGAAGAAATTATTGGATTTTCCGCTCTATATGTAACAAATTGTATAAACAGCAGTTATATCTAGTTAATTTTTTTTTTGCAACACACTGTATCCCGCACACAGCAGCAGCAGAATACCAAGTATTAAGACACTTTCTTTACTTTAAGACGCTTCCGTTCTCCGTTCTTGAATCATCTGGAGGCATTGCGAGTTGAGTAGCGGAATTCAACACCGCGCTTTGCCTCCTTACGAAACGAAACTTCTCAACAGTCAAAGACAACCTGTCGCGTTGTGAGACTAACTATAATGTAGACAACCTGTCGCGGAGTGAGACTAACTATAATGTTGAAAAGTGAGTTATTTATATTTTCAATACATTAAAACCTCCTCTTAGACGGTTTCCAATAGGCGCGGGTTCCGCTACGTTCAAATTATTATACGTTTTTTAAAAAAGTATGATTCATTTATTTAAGCTTCACTTACTCAGTCCAGCAGCATAGCATAGCAGACAGAAAGAACTTGGTGTGAAGAGACTCCGTTCTGTTCTTTCCAATTGATTTCGAAATATTACATATTTGAAACCCAACTTGCTTTAAAAACTAAATTCATTTCCTTATATTGCGTAAAACTATTTTAATATTATTATTTTTACTATATATTTATTTAATTTTTCTACAATTACTCGGATATTGGTCTGCGCTTGCGCAGGAAGAATGTAATTATTAATAACGTTTAAGTAATATATTACGCTCGCATTTTTCTCATAACTATGTATGTTTTATTGATTATTTATTTCTTCATCTCAAAAATATTATATGGAGTGTTAAAAATGCAAAAAAATCGAATGATACTTAAACTGTTGTGTGCAGGTATTGATTAAATAATAATATAAATATTCTCAACGAGATTATCAACAAATACAAATTGCCATTTAGTATATAAAACAATAAAAAATAGACATCTACTTTTATAATAAAACTCAAGTTATCTACTTATTATTAAAAACATTTTTGTAAAGACATACGTTAACATAATACATGGAATAATTAAAAATAGCGGGGTACTTTTAAAGGTTACGCGTCGGCGTGAGTGGGCGTCCGTTGGTTTAGAACCATGACTATTATATTATTGGAATAACTGATTAACATATAGACAAAAGATCTTGTAATATATTTATATTTTGAATAGTCTTTTATCTCAATTCTTCATTAAAAAGAAACTAGTATTCATTTAGTAAGGATTGGGATAAAACAACAAATAGGTTTTTAGGAACATAGGGTGTCTGTAAGAGGTCACTTATACTGTAAAACTCATTATGTATTATTATTTTTGTGAAATAATGTCCTTTTCTATTGACCATATTATTTTTTTTAATTTTATTAACAAAAAAAAAATATCAAAAAGGTTTCAACCTTTAAGAAAAATCTTTTGAATAAAAGAATTAAGTCAAAGCTAAAGTCACCAAGGTCACCCCTGGAAAATATGTCTAGACGAGTCCATGCTAGCGTTTTAGATTTTACTCATTTTAGAAATACTGTATTGGTAGTTTCTTCTTTCGTTACTAAAAGACAGGAAGATAACGCACAGCCATGCAAAAGCTTTGGCAAAAGAGCAAAGAGCTAAAAGAGAATGCCTAGCAATAGCAAGAGGGATAAGAAAAATCGGGATTTTGCGTTTACAGTCGTTTCGTTTAAGGCGGTTCGATTCGCGGCACAGGGGGGTGGCACAAGAGTGCGACATAACGCAACGTAAGTTGTGGGTTCGATTTCCACTCGGGGGAGTGGTAAATATTTAATATTTTTATTTGCTCCTTCTCCTTGCATTTGTTTCAAAATATACATTTGCCGTAACAAAATCATATTAAAAGAGATAAGTTTATAATACAACTGTATATGAAAATGAGAATATAAAACCTCCCCGGCGGGGAATCGAATCCCGGGGCGTGTCTAAGACTCCCGAAGACTCCCCGTCAGGGGAAGCGTGATAGGCGAAGATAATCCCCATTATATTATCGAAGATGCTGTCATCTTAGACAAAATTTACCTAACTATCAGTTTGTGTTGAATTTGTTTGTTTCTTATAAATTACTCTACTGTTATTAATTAAACTTTTTGTGTACTTTTAAAACTAATCTCAGACACTCTAATCGATCTGGGCAAATGATTCTTCGGGTAACACTGACAGAGGGACTTGGAACTAGTGCCGACAATTTTTCCGTATAATATAATACTATTGACAATTTTTTTTAATAACATATTAAATTATAATTTAATTATTAAATATTAATATTAAGAACGAAAAGAAAGAAACACTCAGCACAAGGAAAACACAAATATTGGTGAAGATAATGTTACTTTAGCACCATTAACATACAAACGAGCTAAGCGAATTGCCGTTTGAGATTGAAAAAAAAAAAGGTGACGATATCGATAACGACGTCCTTCGAACCCATTTCAGATCAGGATAGATGTCTTTGGCAGAACACCAAATTCCATTTTTTTTCTAAGCTGATGTATTTTAAAGAATCTTATGTGAAAAGTATTATGACAGCACTAGTAAAACAAGAATGCTCTTGTTATGTGCTTTAGATTTTAAGATATAATGTAAAATATCGCTCGTATATGTTAAATTTACCCAGATTGACGGTACTGTTTGTAATAAAACAAAACATTATGTATTTACATTTTTAATTTGACCACGGGGTCGAACCGCGCGGAGCTTGTAGACTTGATTTGCGTTAGATTAGGCAAGAGAACAAACTCGCTATGACTCGAATTTGCGAGCGGGAAGCTGGAATGGAGTGTCTTGACTCTAGGTTTCTTCTGCCAACTTGTATATCAAGTATCGGGATAGAAGTAGCGGGATATATCAGCAAATAGCTAAAAAACTAAATGTAAATAAATATTTTCCAGCACTTCTGCTCTGCATAAAGCAACGTAGGCAGTGAAAAACTGAGAACCTAGTGTTAAGACACTTTGTTCGTCACGTTTCGTCCAATATATATATATATATATATATATATATATATATATATATATATATATATATATATATATATATATATATATATTGGACGACCCGTTTTTTCGACATTAAGCAGTAATTCTATTATTAAAGTATATCGACGTAACGGCCCCACGTCGCACTTCGCGTGTTTCTAATTGAACACTCTGTGGCGAGCCTAATAAATAATTGTGTTATATGGTGTCATGGTTTTGTAACTGAGGGCTTTTTAAATGTTATTTCTCTTTTTGTATGTAGGTTGTGAGAGTTATAGCCCTTTATAGTAGTATAGTTAGTAGTAGTAGTAGTTAGTTAGTAGTAGTTAGTAGTATAGTAGTAAGTTGGACATATATGTAAAACTTTTATCTGCGGCTTCACCCGCGTCTAATGAAAATGAAAGAATTTTTGATTGTCAGTGAACTGTCAGTTACTGAGATTAGCGCGTTCAACCAAACAAATTCTTAGGCTTTATAATATTAGGCATAGAGCAGTTTTTAACATAATGACAAACAAGAAAAAAAACTAGCATAAAGAGAAGAAAAATACATTTGTGATGATTTTACGGAAGTTTATTTTTTAAATTGACATTTAAAACGTTTATGAGAATTTTTTTACAATTTTGAATTGAATTTTGAGAAAATTGGAATATTCCGCCGAGTAGGTCTTCAAAATCTACTTACACTAACTAAATACCTGCAGAATATTCCAAATTATAACATTTAAACAGGGTTATATGTACAGTATGGGGTTATCCAATCGAGTAAATGCCTACTTCAAAAGCATGATAATGCTAAGCACACTTTACAACGGCCATTGTTTCTGGCTATATATATAAGCAACAAGCAATGTCTAGTAGACAGAGCGCGGCGTTGACCTTCGCTATTTTATTTGACATTTAGCCAGAATGTGAGAAACGAAGAGTCTTAATACTAGATTCCCACTACTATATGTGAGAATGGGAGTGAAAAAAGACTGCCTTTCTCACAAAAAATACCAAGGAAAACTATCCGACAGTACTCATAGGTACTTTGTACACATACATGGCATACAGACATTGAGTGTTAAGTGGCGGAACCCAAACCCGCGCTTGGCCTCGTTACCAGAGACTAATATTAAATATTTCATTTTCTCCAATGGGAATCGAATCCACAACCTGGCACAAACTCTCAGCCTCATACCTAAAGATATTTCACAACAACGAAGCTCCACACAGCCGCTCGTGATTCACCAACGCGACGTGGGAGTATAATCACATCTGAAACTGACTCAGAAGGATTTGCGTTGTTCGATCGCATCACTCGGTGATTTCATTTTAGCCTTTGTTCGCCGCGTTTATACTCATATGTATATGTTTATATGTAGGTACTAATGCATTGAAACTTCTAGGGAGACAGAAGCTTTTTTTGCTTAGAAATTCACGATATACTTTATATATAAAAACAGACTATTAATTCATATTGTTTAGTAATATATTGAATTAGTAAATATAGTTGTAATCAGCTTAACGCTGTATCCCGCACACAGAAGGGAAGGCAGAATGAACCTCGTGTTAAGACACTCCGTTCCCCACTTTCCGCCGAATTTTTTAAGCATTTCGACGTGTTGAGTGGCGGCACTCGACGCCGCGCTTTGCCTCGACACCAGAGCGAAAAAATGAAAATATAAATGTAAATAAATATTTCATTTCCTCGAGTGGGGATTGAGCACGCAACCAGTCGATTTTACAGTCACACTTTGTGGCCCTGCGCCACGACTGACTTCATATGTGGCCTTAAATACACATGTGTACATATTTATATTAATATTTTCATTTCTTCTCTGCTCTGGTGTCAAGGCAAAGCGCGTCGTTGAGTTCCACTACTCAACACGCAATACCTCCAGAACGTGGCGGAAAATGGGGATTGGATTGTCTTAGCACTAGGTTCCCCCTGCTTGCCCTAATGTGTGCGGGATACAGCTGATTTAAAGTGAAGCTGATTTAATTTAATTTTAGATTTATATGTATTTAAGTATTGATATTTTTGGCGTAACGCTCCTAGCGTTTTTCTGGCTGTAAGTGCGATGGTTGTGAAGTCAATTCCTACTCGAGGGAATGAAATATTCTCACTTTGCCAACACGCAACGTCTTTAGCATTAAACGAAAGGTAGCCTTCGAAAAAATAAAGAAAAATATATGAAAGTACATAAGTAAAAGCAATATATGATATAGCAATAACGAAAACCAACAAGTGTTTAAATACTTATCAACGGAACGAAATATCACAACTATCTGTATTGCTATCAGATAGTCTTATCTAACTGATAACGACGATTATAACCTGCTCTATCCGAAGTAGATAACTTTTTATACATTCTATTTCATTTCTTAACCTTTTATATTTTATGGATTTTTTGAATAGATTTCGAGTCATGTTATACAAGTTTTTTTTATCTATATTTTTTTTAAGATAAACATTTAAAAGCCTAAGGTAGCGCACTGAACATCCTTGACCTGTTCGGTTCGATCTTCATTCGGGAATATGAATTTGTATTATTTCTCAGCTTTAATAGACAAACCGCGAGGTTAAGTTCCGCTATTCAAAATGCTATAGTTTCATAATTTGGCGGAAACTGGAGAACGGTGTCTTAATACTAGGTTAACTCTGTCGGGAGAAGAAGATAAAACATCTCTCCTCTGTTATGCGCTCTTCAAAATATAAAATGGAGTTGAGAAGTATCTGACTATACTTGCGATATTGTTCTTGTTTATTGAGTTTATGTAGACAGTGCGGTGTTGAGCGCCGCACCATAATCAGAACAATTTTGTATAGATGCTAACTGCTAGAAACTGGGTAAAGTATTTTGTAAATATTTGTAATATTCGGCATTACAGAGGAAATGAGAAAACGTAAATAAAGAAATTTTAGTAATTTGAATGTAGATACAATTTATTTTTTTAGTTTCTTATACTTGATAATATAATCACATCATGAAGGAAATTTTTGTTAGTTTTATTATTAAGCAAAAAAAAAACTATAAAATATATTTTATATTATACAATTACGTTATATGATATGTATATATACGATATGATGTTGTCAATAGCCTACACGTATTTTTACATTTTTAAAGTGTTATTTCACACTAAGGAAAGAAAAACCGACCAGAATCTGGTCGGTTTCCAGGAGGCGTGGGTTCGAGTCCCGCTACGTTCAAATTTTTATACGTTTTCTAAATAAGTAGGCTACAAGAACTTAGGGCACATCATGTACAAATAACATGTATGTATAACGTACATGCTGTCTGTTACAAACAGTCGTTAATATGCAAATGCAATAATATTATTGCCTTATCGGGATAATAAAGCATCACATATATACGTATTATGTGTATATTTATGTTTGTACGTTTGTCTGTAGTCATGTATTTATAAGTTTTAGATCCTTTATTAACATAATTGTGGTACATTTGAATAGTATTAAGGTCACAACGTGGGAAACGTGTTTTAATGGGAAGGTACTGTCTTGAAACTAGGTTCCCAGAGTACCTCTGTCTACCATGCTAGTTTTTGGTATGTCTAGAACTATCATCAATTCATATCCATAACCACCAGTAGAATTATTGTGCATCTGGTGTCGATGGAAAAAGAGAAGCTGGATGTTCATATATAAGAGCTTGCTATATCTACACTTGGGTATAGCACTGCTAGATGGCTTGGATATGGACAGAATATAACTAGCAGAGTTTCGTCGTAAGTGTTGTTTAATATTGAAAGCACTTATTCTTTCGAAAGTATAGTTTAGGTTTGGTTTGGTTTCTCTTAATATGGCGTTCCGAGCGTGCCAGTTGAGCACAAGATCAGTTCGCCAATGTCACGTTGAATGGAGAACACACGAGACAGGTTGTATGGTAATATATATACAATATTTAAACAAAGAGGGTTAGTCATACCTATTATTTTACATCGATGTTACTTTATAGTTTAATTTTGTTATTGTTAATTACATAAAAATTTAAATAGTGGACTAAACATAAACATTAACAAACACTGAACATTAAGGGGACGGGGAACGTTATGAGGAAGGATGTCATATAAGGGACGGATCAATTTAGGACAAGAAAAAAGGATGTGAGAAGGGGAACAAGTATAGTTTATATATTATCCTTAAAGTGACAATCAATTCAATTACGTAAAAAATTACTCAAATATATAATATATTAAGAAAGAAAGAAAACGTGTAAACAGGTAATTATAGTACTGAAAAAGCAATACGTCATGTTTGTGCAATAAATATATTTACTTTACAAAAAAAAAAAATATTTAATTTGTTTGATTACGTGAATAATCCTAATGATTTATAATGGGAACGTAATATCTTAACACGAGGTTCCTAGGTACCCTCTGCCTACTCTATAAGCGGGATACAGCGTGAATCTAAAGCAATAATGGACAAATAAATATATATACTCTTGAATGAACTAAATGAAATAATTTTTAAACATTTTTAAAGTGTTATTCCATACTTAGGAAAGAAAAATGGTTATTTACAAAACGTTCGAATGAACGTATGGTTTAGTAGTCAGAGCGCCTGGTCGGTTTCCAGGAGGCGCGGGTTCGAGTCCCGCTACGTTCAAATTTTTATACGTTTTGTAAATAACCATAAATGAAATAAGTTACACGATAGGATTTGAAGTGTGACTTTATATTATACTCATAGTTAAGTGAAAAATGTTTACATCATAACACAAATTAAAACACAAATCATAACACAAATTACAGCACTTCTGTTTATATGTAAATATTTTTTTATTATGTCAAGACTTTATTAGATCGAATCATAAATTAAATCTAAGAAACTGAATTGAGCCTATATGTAATAATTGTATCATCTTGAAACTTATACGCCGCTAAGGTATTACTTACAATAATATGGTATCATCGAGCTGGTCTGGTCATGGAGCCAGGACCTGTATAGTAGAACTCTTGAGAGGTTTGAAGTAAACTGTTCGAATGTGGGCTCATATGAATTATAGCTCCAAGTTAATTTTGTTCTTGTACGTTTTTTTTTATATAGGCATGACGTTTTATTTAATTTTTTTTGCGTTTAATTTTGCAATCATTTTGGAGTCATGGATCGGTTTATTAAAATATTACAAAGAAAGGCGCGAAAATATGTGTGACAAAATATATATTTTACTTTATTTTTTTGTATGTTATTAATATCACAATAATAATACAAGTTAATAAACTTATACAACAATAGTAAATCATAACAATACAAGCATTTGTTAGCGTCAATTTCAAATACATTAAAATAAGAAAAGAGTAAAATTATGCTTAAGTATGTGCTACGAACATGATAATATAGAACCTATATATAGCATTTTTTTAAGTTTATATAAAAATATATTTATATATCTTTTTGTTATTTTTTATATAACTAGTAAACGAAAAGGTAAAAAATTTGCAAAAAAAATATTATCATAAAGATTAATAATTAATACTACATAATAATTTATTATTTATGTATTTCACGCCATTCATAATATATGCAGATTTCCAAATTCTGTATATGATTATGTTCGTAGCACCTGTAAAGCTACGAAGTTGCTACGCGCTACGAAGTCCGTTAGTGATAATTTTTTTATGTGTATAAATTTAAGAATAGTTTATTTTTTATATATACATTTACTTAGATTCGAGTAATACCGTTGCATGCGGATTTGCTTGTATCTCAAAATTCCTGTAAACTTATTTTTTACAATGTAATTTTTCGCCAAAACCAATTTTGAATTATTGGATTTAATTTAAAAATATACTCTTAAAATATAACATTTTATATTATTTGCATTATCAAGGACAATGCGTGAGTGTTTTTTAAGTATCTATACTATTTAACCGACTTCAAGGAGTTATATTTACTAGCGCCCTCGTGTAGTTCGGTTTGCAAGGAACTGACTGACTATTGCGACATTACAGTTTTTCTCAACCCTGTAGGAATTTTGAGAAATTCTGTCACATCACTACCCTCCACTTACTCCTCCTTCAACAATATTTGCAGAGTTGTACGCCGCTTAATGTTCGTTACAATCGTTGTTATAAAGGATTTTTGTATATACGCCCATATTTTAGTATATAACATTTTCAATTAATGGATATAATTCTTTTTTATATTTAAATATATTTTTTTGTAGTTAAGCAGACAGTTTCAGTTCTCAAGCACTCAGTATCCCACCTTCCATACAATTTCACGTCATTACGAGTGAAACAAACAATGTCGCGCTTTGAGCAAAACAGGAAAATGATATTGACGTTATTAAAAACTATATAATTAAAATTATTCAATCAACAGATATTGACTTTATAGTCAGACGCAGTTCCACGGCACCACGGTGACGTCATAATATATTTATAATGAACATTTTATAATACAGATCATCATTTACTCCCATGTTCGATGCAACGATAATTATAACAGGAAATACAACGGAAACGGGAACCTAGTGTTGAGACGCCCCATTTCCTACTTTCCTCCACATGTTTAAAATATTGCGTTTTGAGTGGCGCGTACGCAATATTCCACCGATTAAAAGGTTCCGCCTACTTCTACCAGTATCTACTGGCACCCACTATCGTCGCATTCACAGTCAGGTATTATTCCGCTGCGCCATGATGGCCTCAATATTATGTATATGGAATGACGCAAATATTTATTATATTTAATAATGAAAAAGAATTTCAAGTTCTTCAATGTTACTTAACTAATTATTGCAAGAAGCACTGAAGCATATAACTACTCGTTGCTGAGCAACAAATTAATTTTTAATAATTTAAATAAAAGATTATGTAATCTTTTATTCATATACATATATGTGAAGAACGTAGATGTACATTTAGCAAAAGGGTCAACATGAAAATAATTCATTCTCTCCAATGGATATCGAACCCACAACTGTCGCCAACCATACTCTGTTTCTTATGCACCACCCAATTTTGGAGACATTGCGTGTTGAGTGGCGGAACTCAACGTCGCGTCGTATAAAACTTACTATATACTAAAATCAGGGCCGGTCTAATTTTAATTGCTATTAAATATTAACAACGCAACATTTGTTTCCACAGAAATTACAATTAAAAACTGCTTATTGATAATAATAACAATAACTAACTAATTAATTTACAATTCTCTAATTGAGACAAAGGAGATTTCCGCAAAATAAACTATCACAAATGAATTTTAAATCGTTAATTGCAATTAATATTAGTCTCCAAACTCTAATTAAAATAACAAACCTAAGTCTCTATAAGGTTATTTACTTATTAGCCCTAATATAGTAGTCAATATATACAGTAGTACATTATATACGCAGTGTCCGCACCACGCGCAGGCGCGATGGACGGATCGATTCTTCTTTTCTAATTTATATATGTATGTACGTATGTTTATGTGTATATAAATAATATCATATTTTTGAAGTCGTCAGCCTAATAATGAGCTCTGGGACCTTGTTACGATAATCATGTTCATACACCTAATTAGTCAATTCGTTGTATTGGTAAACATAACATTTAATTATTTGATAAGGACTTCTTAACTATTATGTGAATAATTGATTTAAAAAAAGTCCCGCTTCGTTTATTGCAATGGTCCTTCTCTTGCCATGGTTTGAGGCAGAACCTTTAACGAACCGGCAGTATATTTTTTTATTGAATTAAATAAATAAATAAATCAGCTTCATCCCGCATCCCGCACACAACCTAGTGTTAAGACACTCCGTTCCCTACTTTTCGCCTAGTTCTGGAGGCATTGCGTGTTGAAAAATAAATAATTTAAATTTCAAAATATGTAGATATATATTTGTAAATCGCTATTCACTCTTTTAGTATAGAAGAAGATATAAACAACAGTAAAAACAAAACTTGATGAATACGTACGTCACAATACTGTATGCTGCATTTATTTCATATGCAAAGACTGTATGACTGTAAGCAGAGGGAACTTAGTGTTAACGACATACACTAAGATGCTCTCTCTGGGAAGTATAAAATATAACAACTTGTCCCTTGTGTAAAGTAGAATAGAACATAATAACAAATAAAGTTAGCACATTTAAATAGCCCGTCGTAGCGGTTGTGAGTTCGAGTCTCGCTCATGAGAATAATGTATTTAAATTAGCAGAAAGCTCAGTGTCACTCTATAATTAGATTGGGGTAACGGAGTGTCTTAACACAAGTTTTCCCTCAGCCCAACCTACTATATGCGGGATACAGCGTGAATCTAATAGTAGTAATCTAATATATACAGAGAGAGCGTGTTAAAGGAGCACAAAATAACTGTATCATCATTCCGATAAGTAACATTGCGATGCTTTCTCTCGGGACGGTGCACATTGTACCGGTGTATAATATAAAATATAACGAGTTGAGCTTTGTGTGAATTTTAAACACAAAACATACATAACATCAATATAAATGAAGTTAGGACATTTAATTTGGTGATCTGTTTATTATATCAACATTTTAAAAAGCCGTTGGTACAGGTTTATAAAAGTTTTAGGAGATTTTGACTGTAAAACCGACTGGTTGTGGGTTCGATCCCCACTCGAGGAAATGAAATATTTACTTAAATTTATATTTCCATTTCTTCGCTCTGGTGTCGAGGCTAAGCGCGGCGTTGAATTCTGCAACCCAACACGCAATGCCTTCAGAATTCGGCAGAAAGTGGGGAACGGAGTGTCTTAACACTAGGTTCCCTCTGCCTACCATGCTGTGTGCGGGATACAGCGTGAAGCTCATTTATTTATTTTTATACTAATATTATAAAGTTGAGGCCAATCTTGGCGTAGGGGCACAAGCACTCTACCTGTAAACGTGATAAGTTGTGGGAGTTTCCCACTCGAACAATAAAATGTCTAATATTTGCATTTCTTTGCTTTGGAGAAAAGCGCGGCATTGAGTTCCGCCACTCAAAACGCAATTGCCTTTAGAATTCGGCGAAAATTGGGAAAAACGGAAGTGTCTTAATGGGAACGGTGTGTCTTAATACTTTAATCTTTTTTTTCTAAAAGTTGTCATATAATTTTAACTATAATGATTCATTAAGTGTTACTAAGAAAACAACGTGGGTACATAATGTAAATTTCTTATACAAGTTGGTTTTCCAAAAAACTAAAACAAATCTTTGACATGATTTGCTATTGTTATAGGTTCCAACTATAAATAGAAAGTATGGGACCAAAACCCAAGGTATAGTTTAGTCGACACTAAAATTTAAAAGTTTTTTTTCTATTTTACTCTGTTCTCGGCGGTTTTTCTTTTTTAAATCGACTTAGAAAATAATATAAGTGGAATGGAACCTTCAACCACCGTGTGTACATTCAGACATAGAACAACTGCACTATAAAGACTTCAAAGTGATATAAAACCGATTTTATATTCCATAAAGTGTAATGAACATTCAAAACATACATATAAGTAAGTTTAAAAGCTTAAATATAGCTTTTTAATTAATTCAAAAAAGTTTTAAATAGTGATATTATGCACATAAGATTAATACTAAGTTATTAATGGTACAACCATTTACATATATTCGTAAAGCGCTCGTTAAAATGATTTATTATTCTCGAATAAGTGACTTAAATATGCAAAAAGAACAGCAAACGCGTCATTTATAACTCGTATACTACGTCATTTCTTTTTAATCGAATCAAAATATATGTTACGTTTATTAGTAAATTAAGTAAAAAAATTAAATTAAATCAGAGAAATTAAATTAAATTAAATCAGAGGGTAGGCAGAGGGAACCCAGTGTTAAGACGCTCGGTTTCCCGCATTCTGTCGAATTCTGAAAGCATTGCGTGTTGAGTGGCAGGACTCAACGCCGCGCTTTGCCTCGACATGTGAGCGAAGAAATGGAAATATAAATTTATATTAATATATTTCATCTCCTCGAATGGGGATCGAAACCACAACCAATCGATTTACAGTCACACTTTGTGTGACTACAAACCACGACTGGCCTCAAATTAAATTACAATACATAAATGGCGATATGCATGTATATATGTGATATTCGAGGTCAGTCGTAGTGCATGGACACAAGCTTGCGACTGTGAACACGACAGGTGTGGATTCGATTCCAACTCGATTAAATGAAAAAAATCATTATCATATATCCTCGTGCTAGGAATGGACTAAGTTCCTCTGCCTAACCCTGCTATTTGCCGGACACTGCTTATTATTTATAAGCTAAGATAGAGTAATATTGTTGGAATTGAATATGTATACATATTTGATTATGATGATCTACTTAATTTTAAGCACCTGTGGTAAATTTCGTAAGTGTATGTACGTGTATATGTTTCTCCACAAATTTCTCAGACACTACAAGTCGTTACGGGATTATACTTTTCTTTATTTATTCGTGATGTGTTCCAACCCAGAGAATGGCAGAAGTTTCATTTAAATAGTAGATTATGAGACATGGGTCGCGTCGCAATTCTGAAGATAATTAGAGGAGTGAGACCTAGTGTTAAGACACTCCGATACCCACGAACCCTCCCACACCAAGACATTACGTGTTGAGAAACGAAACTCAACGCCACGCTTTGTTTTGTAAATAGTTGAAAGTAAGTTTAAAATACGAAATATCATAAATATTATTTACAAAAATACAAAAGTAACATTTAGAAATTCTTAAAAGCTAATATTTCAAAGTGCTTAATAAAGAAGGTAAGGCCCGCAACAGACGGACGAACGCTAACAAGCCAGTAATGAGATCATTTCATATTTAACAACGCTTCATTTTATGATTTATTTATAGTAATAACTATAAATTATAGTTTACTTTGTAATTTATTGCCTTTGTATTTTTAATATTTAATAAAAGGAGAATGCATATGGCGGCATTCGCATTCCAGAGTGCTGCAAGAGGCATTCCTGCAATCAGAATCGAATCTGCAATCGTCGCGTTAATAGTCTGACGCTTTGTCTCTGTACCACGACGGCATCAAGAATTAAAATTAAAAAATAAATAAATTAGCTACTCGCTGTATCCCGCACACAGCAGGGTAGGTAGAAGGGAATCTAGTGTTAAGACACTCCTTTCCTCACTTTCCGCCTATTTCTGGAAGCATTGCGTGCTGAGTGGCGGAACTCAACGTCGCGCCTTGCCTCGATATCAGAGCCTTGCCTTCACTCGACACCGGAGTGAAGAAATAAAAAAAATCAGCTTCACGCTGTATCCCGCACACCGCAGGGTAGGCAGAGGGAACCTTGTGTTAAGATACACCGTTCCCCACTTTCTGCCGAATTCTGGAGGCATTGCGTGTTGAGTGGCAGAACTCAACGCCGCGCTTAGCCTCGACACCAGAGCGAAGAAATGGAAATATAATTTAAGTAAATATTTCATCTCCTCGAGTGGGGATCGAACCCACAACCAGTCGGTTTTACAGTCACACTTCGTGCCGCTGCGCCACGACCGGCCTCCGGCGCTCTGGTGTCGAGGCTAAGCGCGGCGTTGAGGAGTGAAGAAATGGAAATATTAATTTAAATATGTATATTTCATTTTCTTGCCTCAAGGCTGAAATGGATTATGTTAGCCATATATGTATGAATGTATTTAAAACTATGTTCAAGACGTAAAATTAAAAAGATTAATATTTCTCTTTCCCATAGGAGTTTCGAGCTCTCGTCTCTTAGCGCACTCAATTTCAAAGTTTCTAAATCAAGGAGTTTCATCAAAGGTCTGTATTTATAAGCCGCTCTCAACAATAATGTCAAACTTGAGATGTCGTTTTTTGGGTTCCATACCTTTTAAAAAAAAACACCTTTACAAGGTCATTTTGTTGTTCGTCCGTCTGTCTGTAAATACCCGTTTATATCAGGAACGGAGATATCGAGTTGAAATTCAAACGATATAGATACCATACAGATCTACGGCCCCAAAATTTCCTTTAAGAAATAATTCCCTTTCAATTAAGAAAAAAGATATGGCCGTTTATATCGCAAAAAATCGCGAATTTCGATACTATCAAGGTAATCTAAATTCGTATGGTAATTCTGGTTGACCTAGAACTATGAAATTTGGCAGCTAGCATCTACAGGTGGTGCTAGTTGAGGAAAAAACCTAAAAACTACACATTTGTAGTTAAATTCTTATAAAATAATAGCCTTAAAAGGGGGGCAAAATTTGGTATTAAATCTGCTAGTTCAAGAAAGCTATCAAATGAAGGGAATCTGGCTAAGCTAAGCCTGAATTCCAGAAAAAGTTTAAGACCTTCAATTTTTACGGTACCTTCGGGGGGCGAGTTCGATTCGCCCTTGTCCGTTCATAAATTACAATCTATCAATGAAAACGACATCTCAAGATCCATCTCAGACTTGAAAGCGATTTATATAAACGGGCATATTCATTGTCTGTCAGTCACAGAGTCTTTAGTACACATATACACATATATATAAAGATACAACAACTTATTAACATTCCTGGCCCGCGCGTGAGAGCGCATCGCAGTGGAAACGGTATTCGCACACCTTAGCTCCACGTATGTATGTTGTAAAAACTTATAACTATTAGAAATTCTTTGTATGTACTAGTATATTTGGATGTTATACAGTTTCATGCGAAACGAGGAGCTTAAGTGATTAATATCTCCGACTATATATTTCTTATTTCTATGAAAGATATTATTAAAGATGTAATTTCCATTTAGCCGTTCTGGTAAGCTCAAGCGCGGCCTTGAGTTGCGCTACTCAATAAGCATTGTTTCGAAAATTAACAGGTATTAAGCAAATGTCTTAACACTAGATTCTCTCTGCCTATCCTGTTATGTGGTACAAAGCACAAATATTTGTTTTTATGTTATTATTTACAATAACTATGAGACCAGCCATGGGGCAGGGGCATAAAGAGTGCCTGAAAGTGCGACTGGTTATGGGTTCGATCCCCGCTCGAGGAAATTAAATATTTATTTTATATTTACATTTATATTTTCGTTTCTTCGCTCTAGTGTCGAGGCAAAGCGCGGCGCTGAGTTCACCACTCAACAAGCAATGCCTCCAAAATTCGGCGGAAAGTGAGACGGGGTGTCTTTACACTAAGTTCCCTCAATCTATCCAGATGTGTGCGGGATAATGCGATTTATTTTATTTATTTAAGCATCGAATGTTCAGATTCAAATATGGAATAATTTTTATTATATAAACGTTTAAAGTAACTTTAAAAAAAATACTAACAAGTAAAGCTTATTACACTGTTCAAGAATATTTAGAAGATAAACATGTATGGAATTAATGTCTATTGAATGTAATGCAGGATAGCTGCCAGATAATGTAATATAATAATACCATTGACTTTGAAAAGAGCAACTGTTGAGTTTGTTGCCGGCTCTTCTCAGCAGAACTGCCTTCCGAACCGTTGGTAGCTTTTTTTGTCTATATTTTCATTTGACGATTCAAAAGTGCTTAAAAGAGTTTATTTGAATAAAGAATATTTTGAATTTGAATTTATATTTAATTTAAACAAAAATTATATTATACTGAATTCTTACAACAAGATGCCGTTGGCAGTAGTTTAGGCTAGAGGAAACCTGGTAGCCTAGTGTTACCTAGTAACCTCAAATTTTCTTATTGTATTTATATATTTTAAAATTTGAAGAATACAGGCTACTTTGCGGGATGGAGTGTACACAGACAGAAAACAAAAATCTTTAAAAAAGTATAATAACATAAAGATAATGGGACTCATATTACGGGATATCCCTAATCGTATCTAAATGAATATAAAATATTTTATTTTTACGTTACCAATTTTATAAATAAAATGGAGGCAGAAATGTTATATAAAAATATGTGTGTAACGACGAGTGGCTGATAAACCAACAGTATATTTATTCAATAGAATTGATTTCCGGAGTTTTCACCACAAAATAAAATGCTCTGAAATTTACATAAATTTTGTTTAATATATTGAAATATGTATTATATTATTGCTTATTAGTTCCTGTTCCATATATGAGAAAAATACATTTGAGGCAGACAATTTAATTTAAAAAAAAATAAAGTACCTAGTGTTAGGACACTCCGTTCTCACGAACTCAACGACGGGCTTTGGCCTCGTTACCAACACGAGGAAACAAATATATTAAATTGTGCATTTCCCCGAGTGGGAATCGACCGCACAACCACCTGCCCTGCGCCGCGAAATCTAAAATATACAATAAACGTTTAAATAAACGTTTAATATACAATAAACGTTTAAATGTTTAGTCAGTCCAAAACACATACAAACTACAAAACAACGCTACGCGCTAGTGTAAACAAATATTTTAAATACAGATTTAACTATAAACTTTTGACGTTGGTTATTAAATTTGATATAACGCTAAAACACACAATTCAACTACTCTGCAAATAAATGATATTTGGATTAAATACACGAAGTTCGGGCGAGAGCTTCAAAATTTTGCGCTTCAAAGTAACTTATCCAATATACTATGTATGGCGAGAACTGACGAAATAAATGTTCTCTAGCAAAGTTCAAATTTCAATTTTGAATTCGTGAAACGGGACTGAAACGTACGTTTTACGCTTGCAGTTGGAAAAAAATACAAAGTAGCTACTAATTAAAGAAATAAATATTCGTTACAGCTTCACGCTTTAGCGTTGTATCCCGCATATAGCTGGGTAGGCAAAGGGAACCTAGTGTTAATATATTCCGGTCCCTAATTTTCCGCCGAATTTCCCAGGAGAGGAATCGACTGGCCTTAGTAAAATTTTTATTTTGGCCAGTCGTGACACATGAGCATAAGGGAGTGACTGTGAACGCGACAGTTAGTAGATTCGAATTTCACTTGTGTTGTGAATTATTTTCATCTTTACGCTCTGATGAACAAATTAAGGCGTTGAGTTTCACCATTCAACATACTAGATTTCCTCTTTCTCTCTCTACCTTTATTGCTTTTATGCGAAATACAGCGTGATGCAAAAAAATTAACACCAAATTATCATCTTATTAAAAACAATTCTAACTAAAACCCAGTGGTAATACTAAACGATATGACCTTTATCTATAATATTCGGTAACGTATGAAATATTTAAACGTTTCGTTTTTCAATAGCATAAGCTTGTTGTTAATATTATTATTAACCACGTAAAAATAACTACAACTTTGTAGATATTTTCCTATTATATTTTTATTGGGTCAATTTGTCAATATTCAATGAAAGCTAGGACACTGAAGAAGACACACTTATATGTAATTTTAAATAATGGTATTACCAAGAAACTTAGCTGTAATATGTAGCTGAGACTGGAAATGACAATACAATAATATGGTATCATCGAGCCGGTGCGATGATGGGGACGGAACTTGAATATTGAAATTCTTTAAAAGTGTTGTAAACTCTACTGTCGAATTTAGAATCATTTCATTTATATCATCGAGCAATTCCAATGGAATTTATAATATGCACGATAAAACCAAGTATTAAGATTTTTTAAAAACTATATGAAATGTTTTAAGGATTATTTTAGACGTGATTCTAAAATTAAAAGAATTTCTTTAAAAAATTTAACAAAATATAAAGACAACACAGTAAGTTGAGTTACAATCAACTTATATTATGTGATGATTTAAAAAAAATCTTAAGTTAAAAAGGAAATAAAAATGAGCTTCACGCTGAAACCCGCTTACAGCATGATAAGCAGAGAGAATTTGCCTCGACACCAGAGCGAAGAAATGAAAATAAAAATTTAAACAAGTATTTCATTGTTTCCTCGAGCGGGTATCGAACCATAATCAATCGCGTTTACAGCCACACCTTGCGCCCCTCCGCCACGATTGCCGCGTTCAGTGCCACTGTAACTATAAACATATCCCTTTGATTGTAGTTATGAAAACATTTGTAGATTATTAATTAATATTTTACTGTTAGTAAATTGGTACTAAATTTGAAAATAAAAATCAGCTTCAAGCAAGAAATTATAATTTCGGTTAGTTTTCGCGAATATTTTTTTTAAAAAACACTGCGTCGAATGACTAACGTGAAATGACTTTTAACGGCTTCACTTGTATCGATTTCATGCGTTTCGTGTGCTTACGATAGGTTTTTGAGTATTATTTTTTGATACATTGAGTATTGAGCTAGGTAATGAAAATAATTGATGAGCTGAGCCTAGACGGCCTTTAAAAAATATTACAATAATTCGATTCTGTTTTATTTTTATTTCTCAAAGCTCACATTCACGCTTCACGAATTTTAGTTAAAAAAAACACAGTGACATATTGTGAAAACATAGTGTTTCAGTTTGAAAGGCAATGTGCGCTCTATAAAATGATGTAAAAGCATATGAGGAGACGGAGTGCCAAATGCTACATGTTTTTATTAGTATTTTTCTTTGTTTTCTAGTTTCAGTTTCGCGCGAAGAGCATAGTAAGCATAGAGAAGTTAATGTCAAGACACTCCATTGTTCCCTCAGAATTTTTGTCTTGAGTAAGAGGACGGAATAAAACTTTTGTTGTATAACCCAAGAGACAAATAGAGCGACGAAACTCAACTATTAGGATTAAGTTAGGGATTTTTACACATTTCAGAATGAATCTCGTATATTTATACTAAAAACGATGATTGATGATGATGAGATGAATAATCCGGTTAAAGAGTTTCATTTCAAAAGATCAGAAATCTTATTTGTTTTCATGTTTTCATTATCTTTACACATACCTACATGAAACTATTGTAATTAGATCAATGGTATATATTTTAGTTCCGTATTTGAAAATATATATAACCTGCGACCATTGATGATTAAACGATCTGGGCAAAACAGTCTTTAAAGTTAGAATCATCTCCCCAAAACGAAAATCGAACTCTCAACTAACTTGTTCAATGTATAAAGCAATATTAAAAAACAATACGTAACAAACTGAAACAACAGTAAAAACATAAACTTATCACTTACCGAGACACACGTTATACATATTATAAGTCACCTTGCAGTCCACATTCGATCATAACCGAGAGGTATCAACGATCCTATGGCAAGACAAAACTGCGCATTGTATACAATTATAATCTTTATTTATAGAAAATAAGATACAAAATCGCTTATGAGTGAGTGAAAACAGTGGACGAACGAGACGCGCCGCCGTAATAATAATAAGAAAAAAAAAAACGCGCCTCTATCGAGGGGTTAGCTTTTGCTTGTAAATAGAAACTACGTGATGTTGAATATATTCGAACTTAAAACAAAGATGGGTGTTCGCTTTGACTTAATGTATTTATGGCGTATTGAGTTCGTAATCTACATACTATCTTTAATTAGCTTCACGCTGTATCTCTTATATAAGTCGGCAGGGGGAACCTGGGAACCTAATGAAAATATAAATTTTTCCGATTCTTCGAGTGCGAATCGAATCCATAACCTGCCACGATTGTGCCCCATTGTGCCGCCACGACAGTCCTCACCACATACAAAATGTAGATTTATTATGTTTTTTATTATAATTCCCTTGCTCTGGTAATGTGCAGGATACAGAGTAAAGATTAAAAAAGAGAGAATCGAATAACAGTATCTACTGCATTGACAATAAATCGCCATCCCACTTAACCGAGATAGTCTCAAATAAAATATTAGTAAAATAACAATATAAATTAAAAAAGGAAGATTTATAATATATAACTAAAAATATAGCACGAAAATGATTTAAAACATGAAAAGACTTTTAAACATAAGAAATTTTGTTACGAAATGAAGACGCCATTTTCTCTCGATTGTAAAACGCAGTGTGTACTATTCACGTGACAATTAATGAAGAACGCTGTATCTCAAATCTCAATATCAAGGTGCCCTCTGTCGGCCCTGCATGAAACTAGCGATGTATAAAACTAAAGTAAAAAATATAAAGTAAAATAGACATTCTTGCATACAATAATAATCAATAGTATGCACCTTATTGGTTTTGTATCATTACATACGTTAGCTACGTTTATATCATTACATGTTAACATTATCATTTACGAGTATACTGTACTTTCCGACCGTTTTGGTTATGTAGAATATAAATTAGATTAAAATTTTAAAGTATGAATTACAGGTTATATAGCGTGGCCTTGCGCGGTCCGCGTCGGCCGTCGTCGAGTGTGTTCGTTGATCATGCGCGGGCGCACTTTCGCTACAAAAATAAATTCCTTGGCAGAATATCAAGGCGAGCCTTCGGAGCGTGTACGACGATGTCTATTGTATTGTATAGTTCTTTGTCTACACTTTATATGTATATTAATATATAATTAATTTATATTTAGTTTATTTTGGCTCTCATGTTCCACTTATCCCGCATAAGCAGGGCACGTGGAGAAAAACTAATATTAAAATACTTTATTCCTCTCATTCGGATGACGGAACTACAAGAGTGAGAAAATGGCAATATATTATTCTTCCGAGTGGGAATCGAACCTATAACCGTCTATCATTTATTTACCCTTAGAGTATACGAGAGATCATAATGTTAAGACTCTCTATTCCATGTATTAAGATAATTATGTTCTAGCTTTCAGCATATACGATAATTACAAGAACTATAATTAATTACACTATCAGCAATAGGCTTCATGTATTATTGTATCACTTTAAAACTGTATGAGATCGAAATTTAATATAGACATATTAATTTTATAGATGTACATAATTCTTCAGTTGTTGTGTGACTGACAGATAAGAAACTAATGGACTTTGTCAGTTCAAATTTGGCGTATATCCCTCATGTGTAGGGGAGCAGTAAGAAAACGTCTCTCTAAAATACAACTGGAACAAAATTTTCGATTTAACATCTTAAAGCCCTTAAATTGTGAACGAAAAGGACTAACATATAATATAATTGATAGAATTTCGAAGCTACAAATACGTATTGTACGTTCGTCAAAGTTTGTTAGTTACGTTCCAATTGTATGTCGTTGATCCCAGAGCCAAATAGAAGATTATAGTACGTTGATATTATTCATAATTTTATTATTATTTACTTTTTATTGCTATTGATTTTTAGTCCCCTGAAACGTGATGAAAGCTAGTTTTTATGAAAAACTACAAACTGAAATTGAAATCAGGAATAATCTATACTAATACAAGTATATATTAAACGCGCTTATCTTTTTAAGATTAATGGTTCCAAATGAAAGAAATATTTATGTGTTAGCCAACTAGTGGATTTTTTTGAGGATAACGAAAATCTATATTATATGACGATAATAGTTTTGATGCAACCCATTGTCTGAATCATAGGCAAGTCGAACAAGATTTAGTTATTTCCATTCGACCAAAGGCAAAGGTATAAATTTACAAGTATTTAACAGATATTAAGCTAAATAAAATTAATGAAATGCCGTAAAATAAAAAAGGAAGTGATGAATTTCTCTCGCTTTGCTGTTGTTATTCCTAATTCTGACAACTAAAATCAACATTTTATTAGAAAATCCGCACACCCATCATCCCTTGATCGGAGTGAGTGACACCTAACCTACCCAATCCGTATAGGAAAGAGGTCAATTAAATTGTGACCTCCTCATCAACATGCCTTCAATAGCTTCGCAAATACTAAGAAGCGGTGAAAATACAACCAGTTCTAATATAGCGTACAATAAATCGAGGTCACTTTGCTTATCGAACAAACGGTTTATTTGCTTGGAATTTGCTATAGATTTTCTACATGTATATATACTAATATTACAAAGCTAAACAGTATGTTTGGTGAACGCGGCAATCTAAAGAACTACTTGCTCCGAATTGAAAAAACTTTCAGATTTGGAAAGTCTTTTAATCGAGGAAGGCTATAGGTTATATAAATCACCACGGGCTATTTTAATAGGTCATGTATGAAACAACCCTTAGTTATTCATAAGAAGCCTAAAATAAACACTAGTATATATAGTACACATAAGCGTAATTAATCTGTATTGAAAGATATAATAATCCTGCCGTGTGATCCCGGCCTAGAATAGGATCATCCTGGTACTGGTGGTGTCGTAAGAGGCGACTAAAGTACGTGTGGTAGAGTCACGTCGCCAGCAATGGCAACACACATGGGCAGTCTCGACCGGATCATTACCACCCCCGGCATTTAAAACCGGCGTGAAGTAGTGGCTTTATGCCACTGCGTTTCGCATCAGGTAATGCCGGGCCCCGGCGCCCAACCCATCTTAAAGGCCGGCAACGCACTTGTAGCTCCTCTGGGGTTGCACGGGGTCGTGGGCGGCGGTAATCACTTACCATCAGGTGACCCGCACGCTCGTTTGCCGTGTCTTTTCCATAAAAAAAAAATTAACCGTTTAAATTAATTTAATTGTGACACATTTATAAAAATCCATGGTTAGTTAATTTCTAAGTTCCCGCTTTGAATAATGTTTATGGTTCAATCGAAACGTTTCATCTATTTTATTTTCAGCAGGGTTAAGTGGGTCAGCAGGGAACCTATTGTAAAAGGCAATGGTTCCATTCTCCGTTTTCCAAGTTAATTAAAAAATGTATAAAAATTGCGTTTTGAAAGGCAGAAATCAACAACATACTGTGTCTTATAAGAGCGAGGATATAGATATTATTAATTCCCCACCCGACCTCAATTTATATATCTAATATAATGAAATTGTGACGTTGAATTCCTTTAAATTGTGACCAGCTGGTTTGGGCACGCCGAACGAATGAGTGATGAAAGAATGGCAAAAAAGATTTATGATGGAAAAGTGAGGGGTAAGAGAGGTAGGGGGAAGACCTCGGTTGACGTTCGAAAACACAGTATCAAAGATACTGGAGGAAGTTCACGTAAAAAGCATGAGGATCCCCTGGAGAGAATGTATGAAGAGGTTGATGATAGTAGACGAGGCGAAAGAGGTATGTAGAGACCGTAGCGTTTGGCGCTCCGTTCTCTCTGACTACCCCGGATAGAGCGTGAAGCTAAGTTATGAATTCCTTTAAAACTAATTACTACGTATTTTGGACGTTTTGCCTATATTTGAATATTTGATAATTTTTGGAAACACGACGTGTTTGAACACTTCGAAGTAGTCCGTAGTGAGGTCGTGGGAGAACGTTCAAAATTCAACGACGGGAAAATTCAAAGTTTCAATAATAATGTTTTATATACTACTGGAGTGTACCTTTTAAAATATTTACATCCGCTCTTTAATCTACGTATATATTTTTTTTAATTTCTTACTAACGTAATTTGATTCTTAATCATTAAAACTAAGCAATACTTGAGTTTTTCATATACTACATACGAGGGGAGGTCCAAAAATTCGTGGAATGAAAGGGTTCTAAATTAAGTGAAACAACAAATCTATTATTTCTTTTCAATATAATCACCCTTAAGCTGCAATACATTTGCAAATACATTTATTGGATCTATGAATTAATTTTTCTTAACCGTCGAAATAGTGGAAAAAACATATAATTTCTCGATCATAAAAATTTCTCGATGATCAAATAATTTTGTTAGTAAATTTCAATATCTTTGACAAATAAAAAAACATTGAAATATCATCTTGCAATTTTCAACAATTTTTTGTCACAAAATGCTTTATTGTGACTTATTAATAAGACATAGGTATACGGTGTCGCGGACGTTTTTAAGAACTAACAAAATATACCTGCCATATATATACATGCACACGCTTCAAGCAATTCGATGGCGTTCATTATTATTGTTGTTTCGTTATTTGAGGCTAACTAAGCTAAGACTTACATCGTAATATTATATAGTCTATACTCTTGAAGAATGTAGCTTTCATATAAAACAAAAGAAAAGTAAATCGGACCAGTAGATCACGGTGTTTAAACAAACAAAACAAACTCTTCCGCTATATTATATTAGTATAGATTTCCAATGACCAACAATGATGATGACAACTTTCAATGATGGTACGACCAACTAAATGCGTGACTAGTTTTTGTTTGGGCTTCACGCTGTATCCCGCAAATGCAGAATCTGGAAACCTAGTGTTAAGTCACTCCGTTCTCATTAAAAACCTTTCATTCCAGACTTTCCGTCGAATTCTGGGAGCATTGCGTTTTGAGTGGCGTCACTCAACGCCGCACTTTATCTTGTTGACCAACGAAATGAAAATATTAAATATTTAATTTTCTCAAGATAGAATCGAACCCACAACCTGTCGTCTTTACAGTCGCACGGTTGTCGCCCCTACGCTACGACAAACCCCAATATATCGATGTTATTTTACCAAATGGTATAATAATAGTAAATATATTATTAGCCGATAGGACTACAGAAGTACAAACTCAAAAAAAAATACTTAAAGAGTTCATACAAAGTAGAAATCCTTTGCTAACGAAAATATTATTTATTATGTCAAATATCGTGTTTATATGTCAAATAAAATAAAAAAAAGAGTCAAATAAGAGACAAGAGTGACAACGCCTGACAACGACAGAAGCCCAAGTATCAAACGAAAGTTTAGTTTATACTTTATTGCACACAAAAAAAAAAACACACACACACAAAAAAGAAATAAATACAAACAAGTATGCAAAGGCGGCCTTATTGCTTCAAGCAATCTCTTACAGGCAACCTTCCAAAACAAAGGACATAAAATATAAAAACAGAAGAGTGGAATAACGTTAAGTGCACATAACAAAAAGAAGATAATACTAAGTAAACATATAATATATAATACTTATGATATATACAAAAATACATAAACTCATACACAATACACACATATATATATACAATTACATACAACTACATATATTTATAACTAAATACCAAATAAACATACATATTCTTATACCAATAAATACTACATGTAATATAATATAATATGTACAATATAACTAATAAAAGGAAGAGTCTACAAGTTTTCTAAATTAAAAAGGTGTTGTTTTAGGCGTCTTTTAAAAACGTTAAGTGACACTGAATGTCTTCTGTAGGAAGTGCATTCCAGAGAATAGCAACTTTCACCGTAAAGGAGTTGGAATAGAAGTGGGTATGGCAGGTTGGAAGTTTGAGGAGGTTATCACTTCGCGACCTTAGTTCAAGGCGTAGAAGAGAATCGGAACCAAGGAAGTTGAATCTCTCTTTTAAATAAGAGGGTGCGAAAGGATTGTATAGGATCGAATAAAGAAGGGTAAGCATACGATAATTGCGGCGAAGTCTAATAGGAAGCCATCCGAGCTGACGACGATAATCAGAAACGTGATCATATTTACGCAGACCAAAGACAAATCTTATACATAGATTTTGTAACCGCTCTAGTTTATTCAATTGTTCCTCAGATAAATCCGGGTAACATGAGTCAGCATAATCTAAAATCGGTATCAGTAGAGAATGAGCTAGAGTAGTTTTGGTTTTGATAGGTAGAAAATATTTCCATCTTTTCATGGCTCCGATATTAGCAAATAGTTTTCTGCTGACCTCAGCTATCTGCGCTGACCAGCATAGTGAGTTGTCTAAAACTATCCCAAGGTTTTTAATAGTCGGCCTAACAAATAAAACAGCATCATCAAACCGTATAGTAGGAAGGCCGTTCATATTAAGTTTTTTTAATTGATTTGTACTACCTATAATACTAACCTGTGATTTACCAGGATTGACGGTTAAGCCATAAGACCTGCTCCACGTAAAGTTATAAGTTTTAAGCACCTAAATTTTCCATTAAGTAATATTATAAAAATCTATTTGTAAATACTGAGCCAACAAGTACCCTCTATTCATTTTAAAACAACTTCAAGCCGAAACGAATCAAAATTACGAAATGGGTCGTTTTAATTCAGTATTAAATTTCGAACGTCCTTTAATTGCAAGTAATTGAAGTTGTAACATACAATTTTTGTTTGACATATATCAGTTCGAGCCACAGTAGCCTCTGAATTAACAAACCGATTTGAGTGTGAGTTTTTATCGAAAGCCTTGTTCATCGCGGTGGTTCTTAGCTATGTTTTATCAAAAATTGATTAGTAGTTGAGGAACTGCAAGCAATTTGCCAAAAACAGATATATTTGGTTGGGGATTTTTTAAAAGTTTTAATTTTGCTATAAGTTATAAGAAATTCCAATATATATATAAAGATAAAAATAATTTCAAAGTAAATAATTAAATATGGAAGTTACAGGAGTTTTATATTAATAATACAGTCGCTGTGCTGTTTTCATTAAAATAATTAGTTAGCAGCGGTCAAAGGTCGAGAATAAATAGCCGGGGCGGAGGTAAGTAAAACCTTTTAAATAGCTTTCTCGAGATTTCTTTGGTATTAAACGAAATAAATTCCATTTCTAAGTAATTCATTATTTAGTGTACTGTGTTCTCGTTTATTTTTATTTATTTGAAATTGAAAACAAGACTTTAGGCCGTCACGTGCCGTGACGGCCTAAGGTTGGTGTTTCTACTCGGGGTTTGAATAATTTCATTTCCTCGCGCTGGTAACAAGACAAAAGGCAGCGTTAAGTTCCCCCACTCAAACGGAGTGTCTTAACACTTGGTTCTCCTCTGCCAACTTTGCTACATGCAAGGTACAGCGTGAAGCTAAAAAAGTTAATAATATTCGCTTTAAACCATTTTATGTAATGCTCACATAAGTAATGAAAGCACCTATAAAATAACACGTAGACATTTAGTATAAAAATATGCTAGCTCTTATACAAGAAAGCCCTGAAAGATCTAGATTATCTAATGATGTATTTTTATTTTAGGTCTTTCAGGGCTTTCTTCGGTCGTGATTGATGATCCTCGCCTCAAAAATATTACAGAGTGTACAAAAAGTTCCACCGCTAATAATAAATCACGTAACGGTGTTTTTTTAAGCAATATTTATTATACGTTTAGATGTTGATAAAGTTGTAACTTTTTTAATAGTCTGTTTTAAAAAGAAAAGAATATTTTATGTTTTCTCTTATCTTTCTTATATACATAATTAAATAAAAATAAAGCTATTAAAAACAACAAAAACCGACTTCAAAATGATATCTACATACATATACGCACAAAGAAAAATTAAAAAAAAACTATAAAATTATTTTTAATGACTTTAAAGTGAAGATAATTAAGAAGACAACTAACAGAATCGTTAATAGCTATATACATAATTAATAATCAAATTAATAATCGGTGCCAATAGTACATATGTTTTTTTAAATAAAATTTAGTTTTTTCGTTTCACAGATCCGATCATCTCGTTACTAGAGCGAGAAAATGAAGATAATTCATACCCTAGTGTGGGAATCGAATCCACGATCGTGATTACAGTTAAACGACCTGCACTACGACAAACTATAAAAGTTAAACAATATAAAAAAACTTAAGTCCAACCCTCATATCCAATCCTTAGGCGAAAATGTCAAGGCAAAGAATTTTTAGGATGCAACGGGAAAAGAATTATGGATTCAGTTCTCACTCGGCGGAATTTTGCTTTGCTAGCAAGACAAAACGCGACGCTGAGTTACGCCACTCAAAAATGCAGTTGCCTATCGTGTTATATTAGGCGAGATACAAAACAAAGAAGAACAAAAAAAGGTAATAAAAGAACAAAAATTCTAAGTCCAATATCCCTGGTCGGTAACTAATTTACCGCTCGGAATTATTTCAAGCGCTTTTAGGAAGACGTCTCAATAAGAAAAAACATTACTTTATTAGATACTTCTGTAGGCTCTTATTCCATTTATTTATGTTAAGTAACTTTGTAAAACTAAGTTACTCTCATCTATTTATTTAAAATTTACGGTTTTCGGTAAAATTTATATTTTTTAAGAAATTTACCATCTATTGTCAGGCCTTTTTTAATTTACTTCAAATAACGATAGACTATATATTTTTTTGGTTTCACGCTGTAACCCGCTGTAACATAGCAGAGTAGGCAGAGGAAGGGCATCTTATGTTTAGACACTCCGTACCCATAAAGACACATCCGTTCCCTGTTTTTGTAGAATTCTGGAGGTATTGCGTTTTGAATGGCGGAACTCAATGCCACAACTTAATCGTGTAAGTGGGAATCTAAGCTGTCGCGTGTACAGTCATACGCTAGTTATTTTTATATAATGTCTTTATTATTTAATTTCTTCTTCCTCCTGGCATTAAGCCCGTCGTATTTTGCCAGGTTATGCCTTCCTGCTTAATCCACTGCACTTAATTTAACTTTATTACACAATGTTATACCATATATGTATATGAGGCACAAATATATATAAATAAAATTATCAAATGGGCTAAATTTGTTATAATTTTACGCTAAAACTGTCTTTAATAATCGATTTCTTACTAGTAACCTCGTGAACACAATATGTTGATCGTGGTGACTTTTGCATTTTTTAAATGAAACCTACAGCTTACGATAAAGTACGTAAGTAAGTCCCGACCGACTCGTGAGTTTAATGTATAACGATAAGAGAGCAGAATAACCTAACTCTAAACATAACTTTAGTGCTCTTGACTTCAGAAGCGTATGACATGATTTCGTTAATTCTCTTTTTGGTAGATAGGCTCACAAAAAATATATTTTTGCGACATCTTACTACAAATTAAAGACTGGTGGTGGACTTTTCTGAATACAAAATCGATAATACTGAAACAAGGTCACTTAAACAGTAAGAACCCCTTCCATGTATGGAAGGGATGTTGTCAACAACGTATAGAGACAGTGGTGAAAGAAGTATGGAGAGACCGTAGCATTTGGAGCTCTTCTGGCTACCACTCTTGGGATAAATCGTAAAGCTAAAACAAATAAAGAAATAATGACAGTATGTATATTTATCTATTTCATCTGATATGGGCTCTCCCATGGCGCTATTTAAGTCATAGGTACACTAAGATCTGTAAATGAGCGGAAAACTAAGAAAATAATGTCCAGACTGTCTTTAACACGTGAAATCTATATAAGAATAATAAGATATTAGAATTTTGTTATTTTTACACATTTTTAATCCTGAACCTCTTTAACCTGATTAATCATCACAAGACACAAAATTTTATTTTCAAAAAACACACTACATTGTTTTTTTGAATACTTTGCAGTTCGAATGAAAGAATTTAATTTTAAATACACAAAAATATTCTTTATAATTGATAAGAAAAAATATTATATGTACTAAATACCAGTACTAATCTATCAGTTTATAAATTGAGTTCAATCTTTTCCTCAAGTGAACGAGAAGAAAACAGCTTAAGATGACCTCGATCGTGCGCTCTCTTTCTATTTACAGTTCGAGCTATATTTAAGTTGCAGTTGGAGTGAGGACAAACGGCATAACAAAGTAGAAGGCATTCCTTACATTTTATGTTTAGTATAAAATTCATATATTTTAAGTATGAACACATATATATATATATATATATATATATATATATATATATATATATATATATATATATATATATATATATATAGATATATATATATATATATAGATATATATATATATATATATATATATATATATATATATATATATATACATCGATAAAACTATTGAATTAAATTATTATCACAGAACGTACGTACGTAACACGAGTTCTTCGATTCAATTAACCTAAATATAATCATCTATATTTTACAAGTAACAAATAGGTATTTTATATGAAAATATCCAATTTTCTTAGAACTAAAGAAAATACAATAAAAAAATACGATTTTTAGGATTCACTATCTCAAAATTAAAAAATTGAACCCTTATAAGTGATTTTATAAGTGTCTCAAGACAATTATCTCGAGATCACGTGGAGATATCAAGTTAAAATTAATATATTTAATTATTATATCAACTATATAACTGTCAGGTCTTCTCTTCGCACACAGAAAAAAATCAAGCTTCTAAGTGAACGCAATAAAAAGATATCAGCATTTACGTTTGATTTTAGATATAATTTGTATGAAATTCGACGGTTAATCAAAACCTACAGGGTACTTCATTTATACCACTTGCGTTATATATCACGAAGTGAAAACTTACAATAAAAATAAAGAAAGAAATCCAAAAATTAAAATTGTACAAGTACAGTTGATTAATAAAAAATTACAAAAAAATTACAAGTACAATTGATTAATTAAAAATTACAAACTTACATTTAAGGTTAATGTCATACAAAATAAGTTTGTCGACTTAATTTGCCGCGTAATAAAATCCTATAGGGTACTTCCCGTGGAACTACAGGTTTCCTTTTTTTCCGTAGACCTGCAATAACACCATTGCCAAGATGATTTAACACTAGTTTCCCTCTGTCTAACCTGTTCTATGCGGGATACGGTGTAAAAATTAAAAATATATATTATTCTTTTTTTATTTATCTTAAAAAAGGGCAAACGAGCCGAAGGACCACCCTACGACAAGCGGAACCTTCGCTCATGGACATCTACAACATGAGGGGATTGCTGCCACTTTGCCGGCCTCACACATTTCTTCTAGATTTATATATTTATTTACTTTACGGATTTTATAGTAGTAAAAAGCCTATATTAGCATTTTCGATAATTGTACAAAAATATAAATCCAGAGAGATACAGGTATTTTGTACGTGTGCTAAAAAAAAGGTCAAATTGGCTATCGCAGCTTAACATTGCTAATGGCAGATATTCAGTATATAACAAGATAAAACACAAAAAAAATCTTTCTTTATTTTTCAGATTCACGCTATATCCCGCAAATAGAAGGATAGGCAGAGGGAACTTAGAGTTAAGATACTGTCTTTCTCATTTTTCGCCAAATTTTCGTTAAGTCAGTATGTAAGTAAGTTAACATTGTACCCACATATTACAATTTCTCATAAAAAAACTTGTACAATTTTGTATAGTTATTGGAAGATAATATGTATGTTCTCGGAGTCAAGACGTACTGTGGAGGAAATAAACGCCGCGATCTGTCTTGCGTTAACAGGCAAACTGTGCGTAAACAGTCTGAGTTAAACATGTTAAAAAGAAAATGCTCTTGCATACATTATTTTACGCTACAACTACAAATAAATTATGAAATACCACTAATTAATCCAAAACAACTCCCCATAAACCCTAAAATACTATGTCATATAAATCATTCCGGAAAATACATGGAGGAAAAAGAGACGCAACATATTAGAAAACCGTAGCGCGGCACGAATACCTCGACCTGAATTAGCTAAAACTGTTATACTAGACTAGACTCTTTCACCGATATGTACGTGGAAATCAATGTATAGTTTGTTAGTTTGCTTTGTAATATAAGTGAAGAAATTAGAATTAGTCGTGGTGGTATTGGATTCAAATGATATATTGAAATTATTTTATTTATATGAAATGATAAGAAGAAGTAGAATGATAATTTTCAGTTTAAAAATTAGAATAGTTAACAATACGTCCAAAAATGTTATTAATATAACAAACCATTTTCATATTCGGCTAGTAATAATTCTAAATAGACAGAAACAGTGTAGATAAAAAATGTCGCGTCGTTGAGTCTCATTAAAAAAACTTTCTGAAATCAAAAACGGAAAGACCTTATAAATATATTTTTATAAACATGTTATATGCTATTACCATCTTAATATATTTTTTCTTTATAGCTCCACGCTGTAGCCTGTATACGAGAGAGTTGGCAGAGGAAACTCAGTGTTAAGCCACTCCGTTCGTCACTCACTGCCTAATTTTCTATACATTGCGTATTCAGTGGAGGAACTCAATGCCGCGCTCCATCTTTTTACCAGAACGAGAAATAAAAAAATGAACTTCTTCGAATGGGGTTCAAATCCAGATAAATTTACAGCCACATGCTGTTTGACTTCACCTTCACCGACGGTTTCTATAATCTTATATGATTATGCTTTATACTTTTCAATATTGCTATTACATGATAATTTTATATTAACACTTAGAGACTTAAACGTGGCTTCGTTTGCTTAAACTTATTTATATATTGTAGTGTTTTTAAATATATACGTTATAAAACCTTAATCCTTTCTTATACCTCAAAGAATATATGTACAAAGTTTGACGATAATCGGTTGGATAGTTTTGGTGTGAGAGCGTAACAAACATACTTACATTCACGTCTATACTATCGTAATAGAGCGGAACAGTTTGTTTGTTTAAACGCTAAGATCTCTGGATCTATTGATTCGATTTTTTATTTGTTTTGTATAATAGCTACAGCCTTCAGGAGTGCTATGCGCTATATTATTACATTATGATGAAGGCCTTAGTGAACCTTAAGTAATGAAATGACAATAATAACGAACGCCATCGAATTGCTTTAAGCGATGGCGGTGCAAAAATAGCTAAATATATATAAAAAAAAATATTAATATTAAATATTCAATTTAATTAGAAAAAATCCCTTATCATCAGTCACGTCATCAGTCAGTCAAGGTATATCACCTTGCAATTTTGTTTTTCAACGTTTTTTATTTGACATGGATATTGAAACTTACGAGCGAAAGTTATTCCACTTTGGCTTTTACGGTATGTAATTTGGACGTTTTGGACTTTTCGAGAAAATGTAAAATTAAAATAATTTAACGCTCTGTTTACGGCCGCAAGCATAGGCTCGAGTCCCGCGGGGGGCGCACTTGCCGCCGATCTCGTACTCACAAGCAGCCACGTAATGCACTTTCTCAGAATTATGAAATCAAGTTGTTCATAATAGAATGTGTTAATCTGTTGGTAAATACAGTATAATAAATACATATAAGTATTACTATATATGAGGTATGACAGCATAGCGCTGCACATTTAATCTTTCAGTTGCGTCAATAATTTAAGTACAAGCAATACAATCAATACACTGCCAACGGTTTGCCTCACGCTATGTATGATCTAATATATATTTAAGACTGAGCTTCATATGAATAAACAAAGTAAAATGAACAATGAAAAAATATCGATATAGCGGTTAATAAAGCAATACCTTAACTAGATAAATCTACTCTTTAAGATTTAATCTGTTGTTTTGTTTTTTTTTTTCATCATCACGCTGTATCCCGCGTGTTGCAGAATATGTAGAGGGAGCATAGTATTAAGACACACCGCTTTCAACATTCTGCCGAATTCTGGAGATCATTAAAATATTAAATATTTAATTTCTTCGAGTGGGAATCGCACCCACAACCAGACACGTTCACGTGCTTGTGCCACTGCACCACGACTTCGCCACGGTTTCAAGATTTGATTATGTAATTAATGTTTTAAATGAGCTCGAAAAGTTCCTTCCTTCTTTTATCCCTATGTTAGATATAATTATGTTATATTTTAGCAAAAGTTCGCTGTTTTTTATTTATCACCCTAAAGTAGCCTATAGGGTATAGAGTAAACCCTATAGACCTTCACCATCTTACCAGACCATAAAAACCAATCAAAATACCTATAGACAATCCCTCTTTAAAATTCAAACTCACTACCATCGCGAACAAACAGGTCTAAACTAAGCTACAACATAGTATTATTCTAGACTAGTATTATAATACGAATCTGTTACAGTGTGCGCTGTGACTAAATCGTATGACGGATTGATACACCAACAGTTTACGCGACCGATTCTATATACATAGGTTTTTGATCGTACCGAAAAAACAAGTTAAATATGTTTAATACTTATCGAGGTTATCGTGGTGCATACTAAAGTAAACACGACGGTTTGGGTTTCGATTCGATCGTATAAATTATTTTCATGTTCTGACTATGGATTCACCAATCAACATTGGCAGTGCACAGGGAAAGGAGTGTCTTAATATTAAATTTCGTGGCCTATCCTTCTAAATGAGGTATCCCACATATAACAGACGGAGAAGACCTGGTGTCAAGACACTGCATTTCCAGGAACCACTAAAGTTGTTAAGGATATCGTACTTATTACTACTTACATATATAGATTTAGGTTTTATATTCGAAAATATTAAGATAAATTAAAATTAAATCAAATTAAGCGGCCAGTCGTGGCGCAGCGGCACAAAGTGACTGTAAAACCGACTGCTTGTGGGTTCGATCCCCACTCGAGCAGATGAAATATTTACTTAAATTTATATTTCCATTTCTTCGCTCTGGTGTCGAGGCTAAGCGCGGCGTTGAGTTTTGCCACTCGAAACGCAATGCCTCCAGGATTCGGCAGAAAGTGGGGAACGTAGTGTTTTACAATAGGTTCCCTCTGCCTACCCTGCTGTGTACGGGATACAGCGTGAAGCTGATAAGATAAAATGCATTTAACCTAATCTAAGTTACTTTAACCGAAGTTAATTTAAACTAGCGATGAAAGTCATATCATTTTAAAAAGGTAAGGTCGTATTAATATATAGTAAGTAGACTCCATATAAAACAGTAATATTTAACAATAGAAAAAGAAAAAAATATAAACATTATCATCAAGTAGCGCTATCGTTTTTAGAATTCCTTTGACCTACGAAGCTCTGTAAAAGCCCTACAAAGGAAGCTGAATAAAAAGTTGCAGCGACATATCAAGATTTCGGCGACGCCGCATGAGACCGTATAACTTACGTACAACTACTGCAGGTACAAATAAAACTATATAAAGGAAAGACACAGTAGACAAAACTTTCTAAGAGACAAAGTACTTTTTTGGAGATCAACGTACATATATATATTAACGTGTATCCTACTATTGAAGGGTAGACTAAGGGAATGTAGTTTTCAAGGCCGACTCCGTTCCCTACTTTTCGAATTCTGGAGGCATCGCGTATTAGTAGGCGGAATTCAACGCTGCGCTGAGTCTCAACATCTGAGCGAAGATATGAAAATGGCCTCTTACATATGTATTTTAAAAAAAACAATTGAATTAAATCAATCAAATTATAAGTATAACTAATATTAATTTATTAGTTTTTTTAATTAAGTGTTAGTTAACATTAAAATACTATTTTGTTATAAAAACAAAAAAAAAAACGATATCAATATCACTTAAAGGTAAACAAGGTAAACACTATATAAAATGTGAACGCTTACAGTCGGCCCCCTGCAAGTAAATCGGGCTTATTTTTATTACATCCGACACCCCATTTCTCCTCGCTTTAGGGGTAGGATTTATTTATTCGCTCTCACCTACACTACGGGAAACACTTGGAAATAAGACTAAAATCTACATTTATTAGTTCTATATACAAGTATTTCGTTATATAATCCTTTATAATAATAAAGTTATAGTATATATATATAAGTTAAAGTATATATTTATAGTTATAAGCTATCATTTCTTCGCTTTGGTAACAAGACAAAGCGCGGAGTTGATTTCCGCCACTTAACAAGTAATGTCTTAAAAATTGGGCGGTAAATGTGAAACGTAGTGCCTTAACACTAGACTCGTTCTGCCTACTCTACTATATGCGGAATGCAGCGTGAAACTAATTGTTTAACACTCGGCCCTCTCCGCATCCTTCATGATTTAGTAGAGATATAGCTAAAGAGTTTATTGCAGATAATCCATGAAACGTAAAGAAAATAATGAAATTGTAGTACAAAACCAAGTAAATACATGAGCCTAAGCTCGAGTGGTTCACTAGAAGTCTCCGAAGGGTTCCGCTTTTCAAGTCCTGGATCCATAACCAGACCAACTCGATGATACCATATTAACGTATTGTCACCTTAGCTACGTATATGTACTAAGTTTCGATGCGATACAATTATTGATAAATAAAATTTCAGGTCTCTTATTTTTTATTACATAGTAGCAAGTTAATCTAATAAAAACATGTCAAAAATACCGATATTTTTTCTAAATATATGTAAACGAAATCAATTTCAAAGTCATATAGTCAAAAATTATATAAATAATGTTCATAATACATCGGTCGTCTCAGAATCAATGCAAGTAAGAGGAAAACGAGACGATTTAAATCTTGCTTTATAATATTGAATCCTCACAATACGTTACGTGAATATAATAAAATACATATTTAAAAGGATAAATCCTGAAACATATAAGCAACAATGGATATTAAAATATATACAGTAGTCTATTACAATTATACATAGACAAAACGTCGCCTAATTTTTTTTGCGTGGGATCTTAGAACCTAAGACGTAATGTAAAAAATACTGTTGTATCCCCGTTTCTGTAAGATTTCAAGAAATTACATTCCCTAATCTTCCTACATCCCACCTTTTAACTCACCGTCAGTCACTCAGCAACAAATGTGTTTTATGTAGATATGAATTTGGAACATGCACGATTTCATATAGTGGTCAGTATCATATTCAAATGATGGAAACTGAAATGCTGTGATTTATAACTACGCCTGCTAACGTCTAACCAAATTTATAAGAAAAAGAAAGTCAGATTACGCTACATCTCGAGCAGATTACACCGAAGTCTGACAGAATAGACGAAAGAAATAATAGTGTCGAAACACTCCGTTCTACCCTTCGGCCCGAATTAAACAGCGGTGGAACTCAACGCCGTGCTGCATCTTACCTGAGCAAAGAAATAATAACTGAATATATGTATATATAGTTATTCTATATATACATCAATACAGCAGCAATAACAGTAAACAAGTAACAAAAATTCATTTCAAAACGATTTCAAATCTCATAATATGATGGTGAAGACTAAAGGCGAAGGCTCATAAAATGCAAATCCACTTGGATGCCATCTTGTGTCGAACGAGTCTGGTTACGCCATCTGTCGCTTCCTTGCGCCATCTAACACCGACGACGTGCAATTTTTTATTTTTTTTATCGCATCCTGTCTGGACGATCGCGTTTTTAGGACCTTTTACCTTTTTTGACAGGTAAACAGATAAGATTTTTTAATATTTGTTAATTTTTAGACGCTTGTAGCATTATTCGTTATTGTTGCACAATAATACGTCATGAATAATTCAATAAAATAAATTTTCTCATTATATACGTCATCTTTTATTGTAAAAAGATAAAGTGATTTCAATAATCACATTTCATTTGTTAATAAAACGTAATTAATAACCTAACATTTTTATAAAGTACTAAACTAAAATCAACATACGGATATAAAACAACATATAATTCAAGTCGAAAAACCTAAACGAACACAAATACCGCACACGAACCGTATTCATTATTATAATAACAAAATCGTATATCGTCCGAGCTATCTGCAAGTCTGCCACAACTTTCATATGACCTCTAATCATTACATACAAACACGTAAAACTATATATCAACATAAAAACGTCACGTACGCTTACATAAATAGCGATAACTGAACAATATTAAACGTATTATACATATATACTTAGAATATAAGAATGTGTGCATCGAAAGACATTTTCTCTTCACCAATTAAATAACCACGTGGATACAAAATCAAACAAAATAAAAGACAATAAAAAACAACTGAATAACCATTCATCTATTCAAATCATACATATAAAAAAAACAAGAGGCCATAATCAATTAATAATCTGTATAGAAAGAAAAATTAATAAAAAATCAAATAGGAACGCTGTAAATCCAGCTATAGACTATGGTATACATAATATACAGCCGAGTGGCAATTAAACAAAATGGCGTCGCCGCCCAGAGTGCACGGCGGCTTGGCAACGCGGCACCGCATTCTTGGGGACGGCAACGTCGCAAGCGATACGTACAGCTATAGCGCGCCTTGTCGACTCGAGCGATCGAGCGTCGATTTCGAATTCATTTTGTACATAAATTGTATGAATTTAATGCTTTTATTTTTGTTGTTTTTAACGTTTTTTTAATGAAATAATGTGTATAATATTGTTATATAGCGTGACAATTATATTAAATTGTATATTTTAAATTAATTTTGTTGTATTATAGAAATTTAATACACTCATTTTCGTCGTTTAGTAACATTGTGATAATAAAATGGCTTTGTAGTCTTGCATATTAAATCATATCTTCTATATCAATTTGGTTCAAATTATATGAATTTTATGCTCATATTTTTGTTATTTGAGAGATTTTACTGATGTTGATGTTGAGATGATGTTATGTTGATATAAATTTTATTGAATTATGTAAATAGATAGTATATAATATAATATTACCTAAAAGTCTATAATAACCTATATAAAATGACTTTTCATAGAGTATTCCCTTATTTGGCGTTCTTAATAAAGGTTTTAAAAACATATTATAGTTTTTGTCTGGTTTTATAAAAATAATTGTATCAAGGTTTTATTAAAAGCGTGGATTTAGAATTCATTTAAAGATACATTTTTTAAACGTGGATTTACTTTTTTGCTTAAATTATATTTTTATAACTCAGGAATTAAATTTCGTTGAATTTATTTAAGCGTTGAATTTATTATTATAGAAACAAGTTTCACAATAATGGTTGTTACAAATAGCATTTTTTAATGATTAAATAAATATAATGACTTTATTTTCACTTTTAAATGATTTTGAATTTCGGTTTATAACAAAAAGCCCATCCGTCTCGATTTTGAATTGTCTTGGAATCGTATAATTACAATATATTTTTTTAAATGTACACGGTATTCTGTATAAATAACAATAAATTTAAGTATCGCCTATTGTATTTAAAAAAAATATTGTTTTAAAATTCATTTTGTTTTTATTACATTATCGGATGTCTTTTTTTTAAATATTGAAGCGTTTCTAATTCACGCTTCACGCTGTACCGCGTGCATAGAAGGTAGGCAGAGAGAACTTAGTTTTAAGACACTCCGTTCTCGATAAGATACATCCGTTTTACACTTTCCGCTGAATATCAGGCATTACGTTTTGAGTGGCAGAACTCAACGCCGCACTTTGCCTAGTTACCAGAGCGAGGATAATCAAAATATTAAATATTTCATTTCCTCAAGTGGAAATCGAACACACAACTTTTAAAGTCAGAATACATTAAATTTGTTTTATATAATAACAGTACAGTCGGCTCGCAACTTAGTTTAGGTGGTTTTTAAAAGGTAAAAATGAAAAATCATGTTTTTCCTGTTCCAGTAGAAATTTCAAGAAATTTATTTCGAGATATTTATAGTTATTTTCCGCAAAGTACAATACGAAATAACAAAATTAATGAACATATTATATTCAGAATTACATGAAACTAGTGTGTTTGGTTTGACGCGGATCTCAGGAACTAAAAAAGGTGGTGATTTATCGAGGAATGCTAAAATAACATGCGCGGCGTTGAGTTCTGCCATTCGACACGCCATTCAACGTTTACACTTTCTGCCTCATTCTGGTGTTTCCAGAAAGGCAGAAAGAGGAAACGTTGCTTACTGAGTTAATGCGAACGGAATATCCGAACACTAGGTCGTCAGTTTCATACTATATACGGGATATAGCGTGAAACTAAAAAAAACATGCACTCAACAGATCAGGGTAGAATTGCAAGAGAAAGCGTCGCATTGCATGTACGCGGTAGGGCCCCCCTTTATATGCGGGACGCGGCTCGGCTATCTGGATCGTGATTTACATAGTATCGTAATATTTTAGTGCACGTATGTATATAAAATGGTTTATTTGTTTTATATTTATACTACTATACTAATATTATAAAGCTGAACAGTTTGTTTAGTTGAAAAAATTGATTTTAGTAAGTATTTGTTCACATAAAAAAAAAGATGTTAGATGGTTGATTTAGCGAGGAAAGCTATATTTTCTTCATTAACCTTTAAGTACCGAAGTACAGTTTTTGTAACGTGAGTACCGACGTGAGGTCTGAGAGGCCGCGTATATAATATAGATTTTTTAAAAAAAAGTATAAGGTACGGATTTCTCTTTGTGTAATGATAAAAAGTAGAGCTCAAAGAAAAAATAAGTATATAAAACAATCAGCTTATCCAATATTTGAAAATAGTACTACAATAAAATTTAGATCGAATTTAGGGCAAAAATCTGACTGTTCAATTTTAAAAAAAATACTCCTTTCAGAATAATAAAAAATAATATTTCTCACTTACAACTAATATAGCTAGCTCTATGAAAAAAAAAATCAGAACAAAGCATTTAAATCTTCTGAAAAAAAAAACTGTCCACAGTCTAACTACACCCTAAATTCTAAGCACAGTCAGGACATACTTTTTCGCGCACTGCAAACAAACGTAATGTTTGCATGAACAGCATCTACCTGTCCACTTTCTTTGAGCTTATGGACACGGACGACAATCTTTCGTGTTTTGATTACTCCAACTTAATCTTCAAATGGTTCACGCTTATAAGAACCAAGTACTCCTGTCAAGCTCATTCTAAATTCCGAGACGCCCTTAAAATTGAAAACCTTCGCTGTAAATGTTCTAATGACAACTGTCCAGTTGATTTTTTAAATTATAATATATCTGTCAGTTTGTCTTTCCATATATAAGATATATACTGGTTAAGTTACGTTATATATTCGTTATATATCCAAAATTCTATAAAAAAACTATCAATGGTCAGCGTCTCCATCGACGCTTTTAGGTGTTCTGGTTGAGTTTTGTCAGTATCAAAGATAATATTAGTAATAGTATCCGTTTGCTTACTCTGTTGCGGACTAAAATCTTAACCAACGTTGTCAATTTTGATCTGGAATCTGTAGTCGCAAGCCAGCTCTCAATCAGTCGCTCCCTATTTGGATTCCATGTATTTATACAATTTAAATCTTGCTGTAAATCTATCTCATTTCCATAGTTTATAATATAGTGAGAATAACAGTTCACTAAAACAAAGGATTTAAAAAAAATCTTACGTACCGATGTGAAACCTGAGAGACCGCATGGGAATATCAAAACGTAATGTTGCGTTTACAGTCACACAGTCGTGCCCCTGCGCCACGCCTGGCCTCAATAATAGATTTAGTCATATCCATGTACAGACAGCGATTAGATACAATTTTATTACATGTAAAAATATATACATTATTATAATAATTAGAAACGTACATAGTTTAAATATTATTATCAAAATATTTGTCAATAGGATTAAAAAGATAAAGATTATCATAGAATTTCTATTGTTAAAGTAGTATTCTTGGTTGATGCACGAATACCTCTATTTATAAATTTTAAATACACATATTTAATATAGACTCCGTAGTTTACCACCGTGATAAGATAACTAATGACCCCGGGTTTGCTTATTTTTGATGTGTTCAATTAAGATAAGTTTAATTAAGTATTTTTAAGAGGAGGGAGGGGGGGAGCGTGGTTTTCGATAATTGCACAAAAAAGTGCTTTCATAATACTTGAATGGCGCCTAAGTGCCATAAAAATAGAGAACAGACGAGATACTACCGCGACGTAAGTTTAACAGTCTAGTCGTCAGTAATATCTATTGAATATCGAATAAACGATCGTGATTTAAGATCACCTTTTTTCTTTGCATTCATTACGTTCTATATTACAGTAATTGATGTGTTAGTTTCTTTGCCATCTATTTTTGATTTATTTCGGAAATTAAAAAAAACAAGTATACGTATCAAAAAGGATAGTCGCTGTAGTTAATTTGTGCTTAAAGTACATTTTTTTATAAATTCTTCCACAAGTATTACATTTTTTTTTGTTTTTTGTTGTTTTTTTGACTTCATTGTAAGTATAAGCTTGAATACATTGGAAATTGTCCGTACATGGATCGGACATAATGATTTTATTTATCAATTTAATAAAAATTGTATGTTTTTGTTGTTTTGACAGTAAAATATTATAATAAATATATAATTAAAAGGAAAAGGACAAAACATTTATAAGATACTCTAATATTCCAACTTGGAAATGCACATTTTTATATAAATATTATTTATAAATTTTTTAATCATTTTTAACGTTAGGCAACTCAAAGACTTACTGAAAACCATTATTAGTTTTGTTCAATCAAAAATAGGCTTACACAATAGTTCAAACCCCTATGTTTTCATATACATACATACATGATGTATTATTCTTCATAAATACAAATCTTTTTTATGGCGAGTCGTAGCGCAGGGGCACAAAGTGTGACTGTAAATCGACTGGTTGTGGATTAGATTTCGACTTGAGGAGATGAAATATTTACTTAAATTTATATTTCCATTTCTTAGCTCTGGTGTCGAAGCAAAGCTCGGCGTTGAGGCCTGCCTCTCAACACGCAATGCCTCCAGAATTCGGCAGAAAGTGGGGAACGGAGTGTCCGAACACTACAAGATCCACAACAACAATCTTTTTATGATACCTACTATTGTTCCGTAAAGTGCGGCAACTATCCGGGATTAATACCCTAGATAGAAGATAAGACTAATTCATTTAAGATTTATTTTTCATTTTAGTACAAACATTCTCTCAATATAAACACTTTAAAACTCCAATAACAAGGCAACTGCTTCTTCGAAATTGGGAAAACCAAGTGGTTACAAAATCGGGTGAGAATTATATACTTATCAAATGTGCTGCTACATTAGACCGAAGGGGAAAAGCTTAGTTTCCTCGAAGTTTGCATTCAATAAATATAATTTGAAGTAAACTCGATGTTGTGGAGTGAATTGTTGACTTGAAAACATTATATTACAAACAAGAGTATGTACCTAAGACGCCGTCGTGGTGCAAGGACACAAGCTTGTGACTTTAACGCGACGGTCGTGGTCTCGATCCCAACGTGGGAATGAATTGTTATTTATTAATATTTTCATTTCTTGGCTCTGGTACCACGACAAAAGCGCGGCGTTCAGTTGACGTTGGAGTGAGTCACTCGCACTCGCAAAGCCTTCAAAATTCGGCGGAAAGTGACGAACGTGGTGTTTTAGTCCTAGGTTCCCACTGCCTACCCACCCTGCTATGTGTAGAAACAGCGTGAAGCTGTTAAGAAAAAGGTACTTAAGAAACACAATATGATATTAGTAGCAAACTCGTGTAGAAGAGAGTAGATGTAGGAAAAGATTAAAAAATCAATGAAATTGTATCAATCGAGGCAGTTGCTTGTAGGTCTATATTGGAAAGAAAACTCGTGTGAAGTATTGTTATTGGGTGATACATATCACTTATTACAATTACGTAGAATCTCTTACCGAATGATTTAGAAACATATAGACGATATGTGTTTATATTGTTTTTAAAAACGTTGAGCGCTGTCGATTTTTAACAATAATATATTATTAATATCTCTAAAGAGGCCAGTTGCGGCGTAGAGGCACAAAGTGTGACTGTAAAATCAACTGATTATGGGTTTGATCCACTCTGTGTCGAGACGCCACTCAACACACAATGCTTCCAGAATTCAGCCGAAAGTGGGGAACGGAGTGTCTTAACACTATGTTCCCTCTCTCTACTCTGCTGTGTGCAGCTGATTTACTTATTTATTTAATTTTTATTTATATATAAACCTAAGAATTTCGCACCTATGTTTATAATTATAAGCAAGCAAAATAAAAAAAATAGCAACGGGATCTATGTATAGCTGCATGTTTATAGGTCAGTCCTTTATTTCTAGGTTCAAGTCGTATATATCCCTCATGTAACAGGGCAGGTAGGAAAACCAAGACGATCCGCTTTTAACTCTCCGCATCAATTCATATACTCTGCGTTAAGGTAATTTTTACTCCAAAAAAATAATAAATATCATAAAAGTTATACCAAAATTTTTTTACGGTCCAAATGTAAGATATATTCAACATATCTAAGTAACGGCGAAATGTAAAGGACCAAGTGATTAATTAATAAATTTAATCTATCAGTGAGATAAGCTAGAAATGATCTATCATAAGAAAAGAATACCACAAAGTAAACAGGATTAACTTCGAATCCGTCGCAAGGGTAGAAGTATACGATTGTAAACGCGACGATTCCGGGTTCAATTTACACTCGAGGAATGAAACATTTAATATTTTCATTTTTCCAGCTCTGATTCCCGCAACTTAACACGTAATGCCTCGAGAATTCAGCGGAAAGTGAAAAACAGAAACGTTTTAGTGTCTTAATACTATAATAGGTTCCCGAGTTACAGCGATAAAGCAAATAAACAATGAATTAATTTGCGTTTCAGTCCTGTCGTTATTTCCTGTAACGGTTCCAAAATATGTTGTCTATTTTAAACATTACAAATAATAATATTGTTAGACATTCGTGATTATTTTTTATCAACGCTTGCAAATTACTTTCAAATCTGTAGCGTAGTTAGGTTTGATCATCGACATTGGTAGAAAACGACACTGTTGTGTTGTCGTACTATAAAAAATTAAAAATAAAGCATAATTTTCAATTCTTGCATGTAAAATGAAATACTTATTTTAGTAATAAACGTTTCTATTCCAATAAGTAAACTTGCGTAACACACCCCCGCACACCACACTCCACAAGGCAGTGGAACGTGACACTGTATTAAATCAGATCAGATCACTATATACAGATCATTTGGAAATGCCTATTCTTGGAGATATTGAAATTGTTTAATTAAAAGACGACGCAATGGTGGCGCAGTTAGTAAGTAGAAAACTGTTTTGGGTTTGAATGATATTAGTTTTTAAATAAATTAGGCCAGTCCTGGCACAGCGGCACAAAGTGTACAGACGGACGGACAGACAAAATTGTACAGTACAACGCGATTGGTTGGAGTTCGATTCCCACTCGAGGAAATTAAATATTTATTTAAATTTGTATTTCCATTTGGTGGTGTCGAGGCAAAGCGCGGCGTTGAGTTTGTGTCCTCGCTAAATGGACTTTTCAACTAGGACCTAGGTTCCTGAGAATAGCGCGTTCAACCAAACAAACTCTTCAGCATTATATTATTAGTACAGATTAGTTGTACGTTACGATACATTATAAAAATACTTTGCTCCATTTAAACATCGAAGGTAGTTTTAATTAAAGATTTTTAATTTAAAAGCTTTATAAAGCACTTGTTGTGTGTAGAGTAGTTTTATATAAGTCTTATTTAAAAAGGTTAAAACAAATGTTTATTTCATTTCCTTGCAATAATATTTTAATTTAGTTTCTATTATAGGTTTATATGTAGATTAGAGGGCGTTGTGACAAAGCGTGACATTGAGTTCCGCCACTCAACACGCAATGTCCCGAAAATTGGGTGGAAATTTAGGCAAAGGAGTGTCCTTAACATTATGTTCTGCTAAACGAAAAAACGTGGAACTCTATTCGATATGTAGATCAAGGACGATGTCGTAGCACAAATGAGATGTGTCGTTATAAATAATGATCATGGATTTGATGCTAGCGTTAAGGGTCTACCAAAAATTGAGAAAGACCATCTTTCTCTTTTAGAGGTTATTCCGCGCCATCGAATGGATGTATGAAATTATAAACCAATATGTTAACAGAATATAAAAAGAAATTCGTGGCGCAGGGGCACAAATGTAAAAGGGCACAACTGTAAGCGCGACTGGTTGTGGGTTCGATCCCCATTCGTGGAAATGAACTATTTATTAGATTTATATTTTCATTTTTTCGCTCTGGTGTAGACGTAAAATAATATGTTTTAGCAAAGAAATAACCAGCCACTTGAGTTTGCCGTAAAACATAGTGAATACAAACATATTTTTGTTATAATTTAAAAACCTATAAGCGTTCTTTCCTTCTGTGACATAATAATATTAATGTAATTAAAATTAACATAAAAACCAAAAATATTTAACAAACTTTATTTAACATTAGGTTCCCAGGGTCCCTTTGCCTACCCTGTTATATGCAGGATACAGCGTGAAGCTAAAAAAATTAAGGGCACTTTACCACACTATTGATTTTTTGTTCAACTCTGCAGAATATTTTGTGTTGTAGTGTAAACGGAGTGTCTTACAACTACTTTGCTTCAGTTAAGCAGGAAAAAGCTGAAACTGTGTTAGTTTTTTTATAAATTTTCCATAACTTTTAGCATTCTAACGAGTAAAATAAAAATACCAACCGGTGACTTTCATGAAATGGACACGAAGGTATATTGAATTTCCCGTCGTCAGGGAATCCCGGTGAGTAAGCTGGCAATTAATAGGAACGTTGATATTTTTTTGTTTATCTCCAAGAGATTGAAGCGGGATGATGACGAATACTTTTAACATTATAGAGGTATTTACATACTATGTATGTAATTTTATATATCTGAATATGTATTAAATATTTAATTTAGTAAAATTTTAAATAATTCTAAATTTATATAACAATATTAAATCTATGTTATAAAAATTTACACAACTTTACATATATTTAACATTACACACAGGGGTGCGACTGTTGACGCGGGTTGTTGCAAAGGAAACCAAGTGGTAAGTCACTTCCTTCTTTGTTTATCGGCTAATTTTCAAGACATTTCGTGTTGATAGCAGAACTCAACACTGGGTTTTGTCTTTCAGAGCTTTTGTATTATTTTATAATTAAGATATTGATTTCTCGAGGAGATCGAACTCGTAACCATCACGAATACAGTCAGACACTAGCCCACTGCGCCGCAAAGGACTAAGCAATCGTAGATGATGAATACGTTTAGAATATCTGTATGTAATTTTAATATAACTTACTATAATAACTTATTAAAATAAGAATTGCGTTAGAAATATTTACGGGCTCAAGAGCACTTGACAAGTTCGATTGTTAATCAGGTCTTTAAGTTGAACTGAAGTGTCATTATACTTGACGTTTAGAATTTTTTTTTAATATTTAATTTGAATATTGAACTAACATCTTAACAAAAAAATATATATTTTTAAATATGTAAGTAATCGCCCTCTAGAGCATATTATTTATATTATTATATTAGAAGATATCCAATATTTAGAATGCAGGGCTTGTATAAATCAATATAGTAATACTTTTTTTTTATATATATATATATAACATAGAACGTTAAAGATCGTGCAATATGGGTAGGTTGAGCAGGAAAGCAGACTTTGGCAACAAACGCCGAAGGAGTGCATGAGGAAGAGGAGGGAAAAAAATGGATAGTAAAAATATAAAATAGGGTCTCTATTTTCTATTTTTATTATCGAACTACTGACATGATCTTAGACAGTATTCCTAATCTTTAACATACATTTATTTCTAAAACAATAAAAAATCTCTAAAGATATTTCATTATCATTATCGAAATTAAGTAACAATTGATCGAAAGTTTTAAAAAAAAATCTCAAAAGGAGTCACATCAAATGTACTATAAATATATGTATATATTATTGTTAAAATACGAGAACAAATCAGATTGTGAAATAAATAATGACACAGTTCCAATGGCCGCAGCCCCGGGAGGATCGAATGAGGAGGTATTAAAGGAGGTATTTAAAATTAGATGCTGTGATTGACTCAATCAAATAAATTATTATTATTATACATACTTCAAAAATTTTATTACGAAATCACTCAAACTAATTTTTTGCATTTTTTTTAATATGGATATATTTAAAAAAATGCAAAGAATTAATTGTGCTTAGTACTTAATATGAGCTTTGTAAAATGTATCACCACTTTCCCTTCATATTTTCAATGAAGTAGTTTTCCAGCGACGTAAGCGCGGTTTCGATTGCCAAAGATAAATAAGCGGATAGTCTTTAGGCCGAACGGTCTCCTTGTATATTAACTAAGTTTAAATTTCCACCAACAAAGAGTTTTGTATTTTGTAAATACGTCGGTCCACTCCCTAGAACTGAGTGAGCTCATTTCAACTCTTTCTGTTCACTCGGTCCTTGTTTGGGTAGTACAAGAATGCAGTTTATTATTGCAAGTTCAACGTAGTCTTTAATGGGCCCGCTCCGCTCGCAGTGAGCTGTAAGACTAGACCTTACGAAGTAAAGATCTGCATAAATCCAAATATCTTTTCGCATCGATTTCCTTAGCAAATATTTCAACAAGCAAATAAAACAACGAGATAAACAACAAGAATAAAAAAAATCTTGTAAAAGTTTCTTAGAGATACAAAATTCGAGTTCACGTGAAACAGGCTAAAGCTTTCATTAATTACGTAGTAAAACGTGGACAAGGCCTTGTCAACAAAATTAAGTCTATAAACAGAGATCTACATAGACCCCGATGACACAATTATATTACGGAGCAATCTCAACAAACTTTTTTACAGGAAAATTACCTTTCAAACTTGGAAAATTTGACAACTTAATTAGAAAACAACATTTTTAAAAATATAACTTCAGACTTAGGACAGGTTCCCTCTGCTTACTCTGCTATATACGACGATACAACATGAGGGTATGGAAAAAAAACTAAATACGTGACCGTCGTGGTGCATCGACCCAGCGTCTGACTGCAGCGGATGTGATGTCGAATCTTACTCGAAAAAGTTATTTTTACTTCCTCTCTTTGGTAACAAGATAAAGCTCAGCGTTGAGTTTCGCTAATCAAAAAGATATGTCTCGAGAATTGGGCGGAATATGTGTAGCATCCCCTTTGTCCACTGTGTTAAACGGGAGATAATGCGAGAAACTAAGTAGAACCAACTTACAAGTCAATATTATATATAAATAATGTTATTCAATGTGGGCAAAACCTATACAATCTATAAATACATATTAGATCTATACTGATAGTTGCTCCAGTGTAAAAATACTAAGAAGGATAGATGCCTATAATGTGGGTGTGGCCTAATTTATGAGGAAATGTATGAATATGGGAGACATTTAATTATTTTGAATTATTGAATATTTTGCATTTTTTTTAATTTTTGTTTGTTATCGTGTCAGAAAAGGAAATTAAAGAATTACGTAGAGTATAATTCTTTTATCGTCTTTTTACTGACGTTTGTCCTTAATTTAGTTTAAAATATTTTTTTTATCACATGATTCAGCTATGGCCTCTTCGAAAAGAAGAATGGCTTGACATCCTTCTATCGTTAATTGAAAATGTTGAGATAATTGTGTATCTCAAGAGGAGGTTGTCTTGGTCTGACCCACAATAAACGAGGTGCGTATATATAAAAGATGACATAAGTAAAAGTGATCGTGGATATGCAGGCATCGGTATCCTCGAGGATGCTTGGAAGCTGATTTCTAGATAGATGATGTCCATTAATATATGACGTAAGTTTGTAGAGTTACTTCTTTATTAATTAACCTAGACTAGATTTAGTTTGAAAAATCTCGTCAAACTAAGCCGGTTCCTCTACAATGCTTGCATGGAGATATAGATCCAATATACACTCTTCTCAACTATCCTTCCCAATATAAGATATATTGGGAAGGATAGTTGGGAAGAGTTATGATCTACGTAAGCCAGTGAAGGTATTAAATACATACCCGTTTGTCCTTGGCATCTTTCCACGAATATAATTACAATATATAATATAATGAATATTATTAGTCAAACAGTGAATACTAAAATATCTAACAACTAAAATATCTTTCTATATAGACGTGTAGAAATCTTTAGGGTAGCCCGTATCTATCCTTTGAAAATTCGAGGCGACAATCTTTGGGTGCTCTTTTATATATAAACTAAATACAACAAACCTATTATTGTATGACAAAAATACAATTTTATAATTTAAAAACAAAAACAATTCACCCTGCATAACAAATTATGCTTCTAAAACGTATTCCGATGTTTTTTTCGTAGATAGAATTTTCAGAAAGTGGGGCGTCAATTCCATTGAGGCATTTATCCTAATTGTACTCTAGGTAAATTTTAAATTGAATACTAAATATTTCATTTCTTCGAGTAGTAATCGAGCCCACAACCTCTAGCATTTACAGTTGGTGCAACTGAAAGACTCAAGAGTGGAAAGCGGAATCTATGAATACTATAATTTTGTTAAAGGCTTATTACAGTTATTACAACTTAAATCAATATACGACTTTTCTGACTTCCATTATCTTTTTCGGGAATAAGCTATTTTCATTCCTCGCTCCAGTAACAGGACAAAGCACGGCTTAAAGTTTTGCCAATCAACACACACATCTCGCATGTCGTCGAGTGCGTTGAGAACGGAGTGTGTTACCACCATTAACCACTCTGCTATGCAGGATACAGCGTAAAGCTACATAAAAACGAATATTTATATCGATATTTTTTTTCCAGCTTCACGCTGTATCCCGTACACAACAGAGTAGGCGGACGAAGCCTGGTGTTAAGACACTTCGTTCTCCACTTTCCGCCGATACACCAGAGCGAAGAAATGAAAATATAAATTTATATAAATATTCCATTTCCTCGAGTGGGGATCGAACTCACAACCAGTCGCGTTTACAGTTTACACTTGTGCCCCTGCACCACGGCTGGCCTCAAATATATAATACAACTAATATAAAGACATAAGCCACACAAACGTTTTCCAACATAATTCAGTAATAAAGAAGTCGAGGTTAACGCATGGATAGGTTCGGAGAATGTGCGATAGTGCCCATACTGTTTATATTGTTTCTTACAATGTTATATTATATTATAGCGAAATCATTATTCATTTTGCTTGTTATTTTGTGTACAAAAGCTGCAATGGCGTGATAGTAAATAATTCGCTATTTCGATAACGCTAGGTGTAAAGTGAAAAATGTTCAACGTTAACATAACATATTTATGTATTCAAGCATTAGGTCACATAATGTCTAAACAAAAATATATGAAATACTTTAAATTTTCAATTTCGAGTAGCGATTTCCCATAGCTGAATTTTTTTCTTCTTGTCTGGGAAGATCGGTGGAACCTATTTTTAAAACACTTCTTGTTCTCCACTCAACGCCTGAATTCTAGTCATTGCTCGTTGAGTGATGAAACTTAACGCCGCTTAACTTATGCTCACGAGAACGGCAAAATGAAAGCATCCTCAAGTGGCGATCGAAACAAATCATTGCGTTAGTTTAAAGGAATTTCTAAAATGAGGATTTGAAAAAGGATTGAGTGGTGATAACGTAGTAATATTTAGGCCGTCATGGCGCATTAGCACAACGTCTGATTGATACTTCATTTTTATGGGTTTGTTTTCCGCTTCGAGGAGAGGATTATTTTAATTATAATGTAAGAAGGCAAAACGCGGCGTTGAATTCCGCCGCGCAACACGCAACATCTCGAAAATTAGACAATAAGTGGCACCTCTGCCAAACCTCTGCCAATCCTTATATAGTATATGCGGTATATCATATTATAGGATTAGCTCATTCGTGCATCCTTATGGTCCAAAGAACATATTAAAGAGTTATGTACAAAACACGACATGTTCTAAGAGCCCAAGGTAATTCTGACCAACAAGATTATCACATAACATACACCCTACTGGCGTCCTCAATAAACGGAGAGTCCAACAGAATTAATTTCTACAATTCAAAGTTCCTAAGATCAGCACGTCTAAATGACAAACTCACTTAGCTTTATAACATTAGTATAGATATATCAATTAAAACACAATAAATATCATAAGAAATAAACATTCCAACAAGTACAACAGTAAAAACTGTGGTATTGTGGCATTCAACGTGGCATCATATCAGCCTCACAAAGGAATCAAACCCATTTAAGATAATTACATCAATGCCGTATTTGATAATTGACTGCTGGTCGTTAGGTGACTGTATGGCCGAGGTATTTGACGCTGTACATCATTACGTCCCAATGTTGGAGAGAGGGGGTTGTGTGTATAATGGAAATATGTATTTATTTAAGATATAAGTTACATTAAAGAATAGAATTAACAAAAAATGTAGAAAATTAAATAGTTCTACATTGTTTATGTATTTTTAGAGTATAGATTAAGATGGCAACTTCAACGAATAAGTTTACTATTTTAAGAAGAAACAAGTTTTATGTACAAGTAGGTGTTCGGTTTACTTTGAACACGATGAATTATTTTCATTCCCGTCGTTGAAAAACGTCACTAAACACGCAACAATCGCTAGTAATGGTCGCTTTATCAGGGATACAGCGTGAACCTAAAAAAATCTATTGCGACATGATAAAGAAAAAAATTCCTAACCAATAGCTACCTACTACATTATATAACAATTAATTAATTTATTCAATTAAAAGAAAATCTATACACAAAAAACACAAGACCAAAAGTAACATACAAAAAAATTGTGAATATTGAACCATTATTTTAGCTTACGCAACTGCCTAACGCGAAGTCTAAACGACCTTGACAGTCGCTATGAAACCACGCTTTTGATGCGTACTTGTGAAATTCATAGCAATAATACAGGAAAATTGCAGTAAATACATATACATATGTATATTTTTTACCAGAAATTATTGAAATCGAGTATTTTTTTATTTTAAATTGTAGTTTATTTCTATTGGAAGATTTTGAGAGAAAGAAATTTATGATTTCTCTATTTTCATGAATCTATGTAAACCTAGACTATAGCTATATGTTTATTTAATAATTTTTAGAACATTAGAATAAAAAAAAACTTTATCTAATAAATATAATTACTTCGCACTCTTTGTCAATGTCTCAGTAACATCGAAACGAATAACGTGATATAATATTTAATAACCTATAATAAATAGCCTTTTTTGAAAAATTGGTTATACAGCACAAAAAGAATTGTAAAACACGAATCAGTAGTAACCTAATATACCCTAGTACCCTAGTAGAGATCATCACGTACGACGAAACATACACTACTGCTTTATTATTATATTCTAGAATATTATATTATATTCATCTAAGTTTACAGATCGATTACAAAGGTGCTATAATTTATAATAGGAATAAACGAATGTTAATTTGATACTATACTATCTCCATTTTGATGAGATAAACAACGATAAAAAAGAGAAAAAGCAAGAAACAAGGCAAGTATAATATATTTCATAAATACATGAAATCTATATATATTATAAAAGTATATATTTCCCAATAATAATAATAATACAACAGACGTCTGTCCAAGCGTTATCGCACCACAAACCACACACCGTTAGTCTGCGATTGAAACTTGATAACAAATCAAGTTTTATTTATAGATGTGAAAATGTAAAACAATCATATATATATACATATACGTAAATACATTGAAATTGTATTGTTTCTTTCGTTTAATTATACGTATGGATTGGTTTGAATTGAATGGAAGTATAAAAGAATATATTATTTAGATATATATATAAAATTGCTATTACTAATTATAATACCAATATGTGTAAGAAATAATAATTAATCTATAAAATCTAATATAAATCTGTTTATTAGAATATAAAATCAAAACAAATTTCCTTATGAACTTAATTGAATACCTCAAGCAAAATATATGTTAAAAGAAAGAAAAAAAAGACAAAATTCGCAATTGGGACGAGCATACTGCGCGGGCGCATAACCTCTCATGTGTGAGTGCGAGGCCCCACGGGGTACTGTTGCCGTCTCGCTCGCACTCGCCCGTAGCCGCAGCGTGCGAGCGAGACGCACGCATCCCGTAGACGCTTTCAGAAACGCTACGCGCCGCCATTTTGTTGTTCCTTTTGTTAATAGAATGTTTTAGCCTACTCAATTTAGTTTTTTATTGCCTTTGGTTATGTAGCTTTTGTTAGGATACGTTTTATGTTGGTTTATCTAATTTGAATGAGCCACTAATTAAATTAGATTACATCGCTAAAACTTATATATACGTTGATATGGTATATTTAAAGTGCTTTCCTTAATATAATATTTTAAATAATCTACTATACAACGAAATTTAATTACTAATAACCACAATACGAATACTTTACTAGGAATCAATTGAATTTTCTAACCTAACCAAACGTAAGCACCAACAAAATAAATGATTAACCAAACAAAAATTACGTAACAATTCAGTATTTTTTACAATTGTCTATGCCCAAAATGGGTAACGGGTTCATCAAAACAATATACGAATACGACGTGACAAATTTAATATAATGAGAAAATTTATTTGTATTTTTAGATATATCTATTTGCGTTTGACATAACCTGAAAGATGTTGTGCCGTTCGAAACTTTTCGTGGCACATGCTGCCATCTGTCGAGTAACTTGGCAAATACAAAGCAAGGTTAGAGACCGATGTCTCTCAGCTATATTTATAACGCACCTAATGTAATTTGTGTCCAGGTTCTTATATTTTATGATGTCAACGTTTATTTTGGACTTTTGATGGGCGTATAATATTAAATATGCCGTTTTATTTAAAGTTTATAATATTTTTGTGAATAAAACTAAAGTAGAATAGGGGGCGTATATATAACACAGAGTTTTCTCTGGTTAACTCGGAAAGATACAGAATATACTACAACAAAATCGTTTTAATATTTTTTTATAGGGTTCCGTACCTCCTAAAAGGTAAAAACGGAATCCTTAGAATCACTTTGTTGTCCGTCTGTTCGCTTGTCAAAACCATTTATCTCGAGATGGCGTGGAAGAAAATATCTACGGTTCCCTGGAGCATAAAAAAATCAAGGTTTTAAGTCAACGCAAGCAAACAGATACAAGCATATTTCTATAGTTTTTACATATTTTGTATGAAATTCGCTGCGTAATCAAATCCTATGGGATACTTCCCGCGGACCTACAGTTAAGAAATTTAACACGAAATTTGACAGAAATTTGAAGTGAGAATTTACTATACAAATAAAAGAAATAAATCGAAAAGTAAAAATTTACTGGTATTTCAGGGATAAAAAATCATCACAAACCTATAATTGTGCTTTATTTCATAAAAAACGTGTGCATATGCCGGCCAAGTTAACTTTGTCAATCTTTATAAATTGTACTTTCCGTTGGCCTACATTCCTGAAATTTGTAGGGAACCCTCGATGAGCGAGTTGGTTTCGCCATTTTTATTACTAACGAAGAAAAACAATGCATGTAACGTGTATCTCAAAAGAAAATAAACGGAAACACTAAAAGACGTTTTTATTGTCCTTCTATCTGTCCCTCGGTCAAAACAATTTTTTCTCCTATTTCTTCTGGAACATCCTAATAACTAACGTAACATGCATTCACACAGTACAAGGCACGCGAGGCGCAAACAGAACCCCTTATCGCTGTACATTTTAGAAACTTAATAGACAATACTATTTGAACTGGCTTTATCACAAATAATCACGTACCCGACCACTGACATTGATAACGTGTTGATTCTGATGTCATACTCGTACATAACGCTATAGAACTACACTTCCTTTAAAGTACATCCTATTGCATATATGGTGAGGGAACTTGTGAAAATGCGATTGATACGTAAATAGTTTGATTTCATTTTATTTGTTTTGGTTTTCGTTGCGCAGTGGGGCTATGTCTTATGTAATATTGATGGTTTTGGGTTCAATTTCTATTCAGGTGATGAATTATTTTCAATATTGTATGTAAAAATTATAAACAATTTAAAGTATGTTGTATTTCTTATAAATAAAAAACCTTTTTTTGTGACTTAAATAATATAAAAATAGAAATAAAATATTTTTTTCTTGCTCTGGACTACGAAGTAGAGGTGTCAACTTCCGCCACTCGAATGTCTCGAATTTAGGCGGAAAGCGGAAGCGTCTTGACACTAGATTCTTACTTCCCACCCTGAAGGACCACCCACCGTGAACCTATTATGGAGATTGAGAGATGTGAAGTTAGATAAATAATATTCTTTCAGGCATTTTTTTATCTTAATACTCCCTGTATTTCGCACATAGCAGTGTATCCAGAGGAAACTCGGGAACCTATTGTGTTAAGACGTTCTGTTCCCCATATATAACGACACATCCGCTCCTCAATTTTCGCAGACTTTAGTGGCATTATGTGCTGAGTGGCGGGACTCAATTTTCCGCTTTTGGCCTCGTTACCAAAGACAACAAAAATATTAAATATTTCACTGCCCCTAGAGCCAATCGCATCCAAAACCGTCATGTTTACAGTCGCAAGCTCGTACCCCTGCGCCACGATGGCGTCAAAACCATACATTGTTAGCAGTTTCTTGCAGTGTTTCCCGCATTTTTTTCATATAGCGGAGTACGCGGAGGGAAACTAGTGTTAAGACACGCCGTTAGCAAAGCATGGACCGACAGACGACGGAAAAATCCGACGCACATTTTACCGACTTGGTTTTTTTTTGTTGTTTTTTTAATATTTTCACAGAATCTGATTGTAAACACAATGGTTGTGGGATTGATTTCCATTCATTTTTATTTCTTCGTTCTGGTCACAAACAAAGCACAACACTGAGTTCCGCGAAGAGTCTTAACATTAGGGTACTTTCTGATTACCCTTTTTCGTTAATATTGTACAAAAAAGTAATGTGGTTTAATATGCCTACTGGAGTAAAAATTTTCGTTCGTTACAACAATTTAATGTTAGGGACATTAACCTCACTATTTCTATTTCCTCACATTAAATGGTGTAATAATTCTAATTTGAAGCTTAAAATAGATAGGCTTTGATATTTAAAATGGCGAAGTATAAGTTTAAAAAGTGTAACTGTTGTCAAATAACAATTAATTCTTTGATTATGTATAGAAAACATGTTTAATATCTTTACCAAGGTATCCTGATTAAAAGTCGCAGAATTAAAACTGATACATAATTTATTGTGTTTTTTGTTAACTTAAAGCTTTATCGTGAATAGAAGGTTCTTGTTTTATTCGATTTGGACAATGCTAGGACTTTTAATCATCAAGATACAAAGAAATGTTAGTGCATCAGTCCTACAGGAAGCTACCACCGGCTCGGAAGGCAGTTAAGTTCTACTGCGAAGGGCCAGCAACAAACTCAACAGTTTCTGTTTTCTTATTATAGTTAAATTAAAAAATCTATAGATAGGTAGTATCGGTTAAGGCAGGCTTTAAATATGTGTTGTTCCATTTTAAATCAGAATAAAGAGTGTGAAAATGTGTCAGTGTTTCCGTTTATAGAAAATAAAAATTATTTTTGAATGAATTTGAATGCGTTACTATTAATAAAGTATATTTTGCCATTATTTTCGTGTAATTTCATTATGTATGAGTGACTTTTATAATATAAATTTATGTACATTTTTAGAATATATATGAAAAATTGAACGAACCGAGTAGTGATAGCTAAGCAGAGACCGCTTGGACGTTTTCCAAGAGTTAAATTTTTTATCGTTTTCTAAAATATATATATTTTTTACCTGTGTGTATTAACATTTTGAAAATGTAAAAATTAAGATTACTGGTATTACACAAAATTTAATATATATGCTATGGTATGGTAAATTTAATAATCTAAATGGATCCTAATATTTTTTTTTATCAAAGTGATAATTTAAGTTCAAATAAAACGGAAATAAAAGAATAAGACAGCTTAAAAAGTATATAAAAAACGAGAGCACTTTTAATTGCTTCTACTATGGTAATGAACGCAGAATAAACTGAATTGTTTTGTGAAAAATCCGTTTATCTGTGATAACGATACTCTCAGAGACACCGAATGCAAATATTTTACAGGGAAAAAGTACTTACTTGGCTTCACGCCTTATCCTGGCATGTAGCAGGTCAGGAATTTTATTGTTAAGACATTCAATTCCCCATTTTCCCTAAAATTTTCTAGTCTGCGTATTAAGTTGCGGAAGTCAACGCCGAAAACAAAGGCAATGGAGAAGTTCTATGTCTGGTTACGAGAGCGAATAAATGAAAATATTTAATTTTCCAAGTCGAAAATAATATAGTGTTAGCGAACTCGTGTAAAAGAGGATGGATATACGTGAAAAAGACTATACAAGCGGTGGAATTGTGTCAATCGAGTCCAATTACTATCGTAAACGCCCAATAAAGGATTCACTTTCAATTCTCTTTGCCGCCCCTTACGGCCACGAGGCTTACGGCTTACGAAGCCAGTCCTATATGACGGCACGTCGACGGGGACCAACAGCCAAACTTCCCCGTGATAGCATACGGAGCAGCAGGGCATTCCCCTGCGATCGCCAACACTTCACGAGCGTCCATCAAAGCTCGTACATTTTCCTCAAGGGCGAGTTACTCTAGTCCAGGTCAACAGCAATAAAGCCAACTCGAAAAAAAAGTCCATCGGGGGCAGTTGCTAGTATGAGATATTGTTATTATGATACATATCACTTATTGCAATTACATAATATCCCTTTCCAAATAGTTCAGAAACATATAGACGATATGTGTTTTTATCGTGTTTTTTAATACGTCAATCGCATTTGTAGGATGATTAGAATTCAGCGATCAATAATAATCGAATGTTGCTAGTTGAATCAGCATTCACTTCAAATAGGTCACTGTGCTCATTAATCAACTTGCAAAGTCTAGAAACAGGAGAGTTTGATCCAAACAATGTTTTACGAGGTGGAGAGTAAAGGAGGTCTTTATTGCGGGGAAATCTCACTAGGACACGTATAACAAACATATTGAGTAGCTGGGGGCAGTCAATTCAGTTAGTGAAAATTTTAGAGGCAAAATCTATCAGCTTTCTACGTTCTTTCAATAAATGTTTCGAAAATGATTTAATTGTATAATAAGAAGGTAGTTTCATTTTTGAAATTTCCTTTGAAAATAATAGGTAATACAAGAATCTTTTTGTATTCGTTCAATAGAGAATAACACGCAAACGCCCAATATAAATACTCTATCTCGTACGTCAATCTTCGATTGTTTCATATATCTATCCAATCTCTAGATTGGATAGATATATGAAACAATCGAAGATTATTAATATTGGGCGTAAGCGAGGCCTCTACATCGCTGAACAATATTCTAAAATGATGCGAACAAGAGATGTGTGCAGCAGTATGCGGATTTTGTTCTCATGTAACCCTTTAATTTTTTTTATACAAACACGTGGTTTTGAGCCCCGGTTTACTATTTGTTCAATGTGAGATACAAATGTAAATATTTTATCGAATACTACACCCAGATCGTTGATTTGCTCAAGTTCCTTGATATTATTTTGGGCTATATTATACTGAAATAAGATTATATTTCTCTTTCGATAATATTTCTCTTCCGATAATACCGTACAAAAAACCCTTTATTGGTTGTGATCCATTTTATTGTGCTTATACACAAAGTTAAAGTTACAAAATCACTTTGAAGATAGTGATTTTGTAACTTTATTTAAAACGTAGTAGTATCATTTATTATTATTTAAATTATCTTATGTTTTTTTGTTGTTTCACGTCGCTTCGCATCGCATTATGAATTTTAATTACACATACATTTATTTCAAGTAAATATTAAGTACTGTCATAAATTACGCGTACGTTCTGCTCGTATTTATAGACATTGAGCTTAGATAACCTATAAGAGAAAGACATGGCTTCGCGCGTCGTTTTCCTGAAAGACTACTATTTTTACGTGGGTCGAACATTCCTTAGGCTTCAGTGTATATCGGTTTAAACAAAATGATATAAAAAATAAATATATCACTTCACAGTGTAGGCAGGGAGAACCTAGTGTTAAGACACTATGTTTCCCAGTTTCTGCCTAATTTTAAAGGCATTGCATGCTCAACGCCGGGCTTTGCCATGAAAGTAATTGGAACTGATTGTCTCAGCAATAGGTTCCCAGGTTTCAGAGGGAACCTAAGGTAGACAGAGATCTACCGTGCTATATGTAGAATATAGTATAAAGATAAAGTCACTTCTTAAAAAATATAATTATGTCATTGTTGCATCAAATGAGTACATTATGCCAAAAACAGACTACCAGTAGATACATATGCATGTTCTATAGGCCGAAAAAGAGAAATGGATATGCGTACAGTGTTTCTACATACGCTCGAATAGCATGAAATCTTTTAATATGAGAAGAATTTAGTTTTTACAAAAAAATGGAAATGTCTATAAATACGGCCTTTGAGGCCGTCGTGGCGCGGAGGCACAAAATGTAATATTTAATATTTTCATATGTTGCTCTGGTAGTTGTGCATGAATAGAAACGGGGTGGTTTAATACTAGGTTCCCAGGTTCCCACTATCTGCTATGAGCGAGATCAGGCGTTAAGCTGAGAAAAGAATCTATAATAGCTTCTTAATCTTTTATAGATAAAATATAATAGATAATTATTATTTTAAATAGAAATTTGTAAAAAATAAAAGTCTTGCCACACCGGAACAGCATGTGGCCTAGACATGGCGGTTATTGGTTCGAATCCTTCTATTTAGGAGGATGAATTATTTGATCTCCTTGATCTAATAAGAAGACAAAGCGCAATTTCGAGTTCCACCAATCAACATGCAACATCTCAAATGTTAAACATAAAATCGGGAATGGAGTGTTTAAACGCTAAGTTCCCTTCACTTACCCTGGATTTCTGCGGGATACGACATGAAGCTTCAAAAAAAATTGCTACAGAATTGTTAAGTGAATCATCATCGTCTTCTTTTGCAACACTGGGGTGTGGGAGCTATATAGCTGTAAAAGTTTTATAGCTATCATACACTACATACCGGCATCGAAACTATCGAAGTGCTCTGTTGGTCGTTATCGTTCTACATAAATGCCTGCTTTAATATTTACTATATTTAAATAAACCCTATATTGAAAAAACCACACATTAATAAACGTTTTTTTTTTTATTTTATATAATAACAATTTTAAAACACTGTCGTAAGTCCTATCTATAAAAAAAAACATCCGTCTTTCAAAGTTTTTTTTTAACAGTGCGCGAGGCAGTTTTCTTAGGGAAACGCTATATCCAGCAAACAGTAGAGTGACAGAGGGTATATAGTATTAAGACACTCCGTTACGCACTTCCTGCCCAATGTTCTCAGCTTTGTGTGTTGAGCAGCGGAACTCAACGCCGGGCTGTTTTCTTATCAAAGCAAGGACATGAAAATAACCATCGCTTTTACAGTCACACTCGATGCCATTGCGCCACGACGACTTTTCTATAAAACAAGTCACCTAAACAAAATAACAAGAATCAAACCCAAAACTCGGACTACAAATTTGATATACAAAATTAAAAAAACTAATCCTAAGCCTGTAGAGCTTATAGCATCTTAGTTGAGCTATAAAGTTTAATCAAGTTAGTTGTGTGTTCTGTGCTTAAATAGGAATTGACGTCACCACTTAATACTTTCTAAAAGCGGCAAAGAAACGAGAAAAACGTAAAACGGTTACGATTTAGTTTCTTTAAACTGCAAATAAAACTATTATAACACGTATAATATATATAAGTTTATCTAAAAAACCATATTCTCGGGGTAACACGAGGGGGGGGGGCCAAGAACTATTAATTTAAGACATTCCTTTCCCCATTTTCCTTACAATATCGAAACATTTCGTGTTGAATGGAAGGATTCAAAGCCGCGCATAAACTTGTTACCAGAGCGAGGAAACAAGAATAATTTTGTTTAGCTCGGGTCGTAATCAAGCCCATAACCTTCGCGTTTACAGCTAGACTATGCCACTGCGCCACGACGACCTCTGTATTCGAAATACACATATTTTTTTATTTTACTCTATGGGAATATTTGAGTATCTATAATTGAAGATATAATAAAATATAATTACAGTTTCATGCTGTATCCCGCACGCAGCAGGGTAGGCAGAGGGGGCGAATTCTGGAGGCATTGCGTGATGAGTGGCGGAACTTAAAGCCGCGGTTTTGCCTCGACATCAGAGCGAAGAAATTAAAATATAAATGTAAATAAATATTTAATTTCCTCAAGTGGGTATCGATCCCATAACCAGTCGCGTTTGCAGTCACGCTTTGAGCCACTGCGCCACGACTGGTCTAAACACTGTATATTTTCTTGGCGCAAGGTCCATTTATTATCTATCATATTGAACTTTAAGCTGCTACTTTGTATACAGTAATACAAAGTTCACATGAGCTCCGACAGAAACATATTGTTATAAGATAGCTTTCACTATTACATATACTCCAATGCAAGTTGACCTCAGGTCATATATAATACCAAAATATCAATATAAATAATGAACTTATTCTTATAGAACTAACACCTATAGATAAAGAAGCTTATAGAGCAACATAGAGCCAATTTTTTATCCCGCAATTCTAGCGGGATCGAAATTAACGCGGGAAAAACTGTTTGCCCTGCGCACGTACTTACCGATTATCTATAGATGTAAAATAACTAAACATTTTTCTTTATATTATTATGGAACTAACATTGAATGATAGGGAGCCTGTAGAACAGTGGTCCCCAACCAGTGGTCCGCAGAGGCCTAAATATGGTCCGCGAACGATATATTGCGAATCGAACCCACGACCGTCGCGTATACAGTCACACGATTGTGACACTGAATTACAGAAGTTTCTCGTAATATATATGAAACAAACAGAAACTTTAACACAGTTAATTTTTATTATGCCTACGTAGTAGCAGGGACCCTACCAAGAATGATAAAAAAAGTGGTCGTTGATCAAGAAAAGGTTGGGAACCCCTGCTGTAGAGCAACATAAAGGCTATTTTTCATCCCGTTTCGAATTTTTCTTAAATACACTTAAATAAATGATCATTCGTATAGTTCAAGTGGGCGGAGCCGAGCAGGAGCTTCTAGTTTATACTAAAATATACAGATTTGTCATGTTTTGCTAAAGTAACCTGCTAATTAAGGGACCCATAAGAATAGACATTCAAAACGTGATATAATATAGACATCGATAAATAGGCCATACATTATTAAAATAGTTTTTCAATTCGGATCAGCAGATCCCGAGGTAAGCGAGTTCAACCAAACAAACTCTTTAATTCCACAATATTAATACCTATATCTATAAATATGAAAGCATTTCCTCAAATGCCTCGAAAACAGAAATCGTGTACAATCAAATACGTTCATACCAACTATAAAACAATGCGATCGTAGACAAAATATGTTTCGTTTATATATCTAAAATGTTAACTTTGTAAATATAATTGATGTCACTGTAACATGTAAGAAGTGCCTGGCTGTGTTTATGGGTTCGATTCCAAACAGGGAGAAAATTTACAGCAGTCTTACGACTCCTAGTACTAAATATATTGATGATGTTTCCGTAGATTTAAAACCTCATTTTTTCCTCGTTTCCGTAGGAATTTTCTCAATGTTATATAAATGCCAGTTTTAACATTCTTAGTTTAATAGATCCGTCTGTATGTTGTCTGTCAGTCACTCAGTAACTCAGATTTGACATACATTTCTTTTCCCATTTCTCCATTTCCTCTGCCTATTTACGCTTTATACGGGGATACTATCCACTATCCCGTTCCACAGCCACACAGCAGAGGCCAGTCGTGGCGCAAGGGCACAACTGTAACTGTAAACGTGACTGATTGTGGGTTCAATCCCCACTCGTGGATATAAATATTTATTTAAATTTATATTTCCATTTCTTCGCTCTGGTGTCGAGGCAAAGCGCGGCGTTGAGTTCCGCCACTTAACACGCAGGCTCCAAAATTCGGCGGTAAGTGGAGAACGAAGTTCACTAGGTTCCCTCCGCCTACACTGCTGTTTGCGGGATACAGCATGAAGCTGATTTAATAGTTTTGCGTATAAGTGTGTACCAATGATTTATTTTTATTTTACATGTCCATACGTTTCGTTTATTTAAATCGTAAATTAAATGAAAAACAGTCACAAGTATTTCACTTTAATGAATTATAATTTACTATATTCATATGTAATTTGATTATAAAGTAGTTCCTAATACATAACATAATAAATGATTTTTTTTCATACTCTTTATAATTTATACAGCAGTGTCAAGAATATCGTTTATAAGGAACATCTACCGCAAGTCCTACAGTGGAATATAAATAAAGTTAAAGTCAATTAATTTTATTCAAAGTTAGAAGTTATTCATTTTATATAGACTCATCAATATGTTATGATTTTTAACGTCTTTATTGGTTCGAGCTGTGATTAAATATTCGTTTTATTAATGTGTTCTATTTTATTTAGTTTTAAAACTATTAATTTATTATTAGCTATTAGTTTGCGAACCCTTGTCCCAATCAATTTTTATGAAAATATCAAAACTTAAACTCTATTCATAGGAATTTAGTTAGTATAGACTAAACCACACAAGTAAAATCCCCAGAAATATCCCAAAAAACACAGACAAATCCACACAAAAGACCGTAGTCACAGGCCCCAAACATCAGTAAGCAGTAGCAGCACAAGCAGACTCTGAAAACGTTCGCACGGCCTCGGGTGCGTTGACCCCGGCGCGGCCGTCGAACCCGCCGTAACGCGATCGTTCACTCGGGGGTCACTTTTATTGTACAATCTTGACTGTATGACTTTGTTACTTTTATTTTGTACTGAAAATTTTTATATGTGTGATTAAATTTATGAGGAATGTATGACTTTTTGATCGGTTTTGAATGTTGGAATTAAGTTTTATCAATATTTATATTAGAAATGAATATTTTTTTAACATAATTTAAAATAAAACTATAATCGTAATAATATATAATAATCGTGTTATTTATTATTAACAAATATATAATAACCCACTTTCAAATTATTCGTGAAGATCAAAAATTTAATTATATTTAATATATTTTTGTTTATCTTTCATTTATGTTAACTTTTACTTTAATAAAATAGTTAAGTTTGGAGGTCAGCCGTGGCGCAGGAGCACGAATGTACGACAGTAAACGTTAATATTTTCATTTCTTCACTCTGGTGTCGAGGTAAATCGCGGAGTTGAGTTCCGCCACTCAACACGCATTGCCCCCAGAATTCGGCGAAATGTTGAGAACGAAAAAGGGTTAATGGCAGCGGATCCAAGACTTGATGTCCAGGTTCTCTGCCAACCCAGCTGTGCGGAATACAAAGCGAAATTGTTAAAAAAATCTTATGAAGCGTATCGTCAAAATAAAAAATCAAGTGCAGTTAGAATCTAATCGAATTTCAAGTATTTTTTAGTTTCATACAGGATAGGCGGAGGGAACCTGGGAACCCAGTGCTAAGAAATCCCGTTCTCATTAAGAGTTCTCGTTCTGTTTCCGTTTTCCACTATCCGCCGAATTCTGTAGGCATTGCGTGTTGAGCGACGAAACTCAACAACCCACAACCATTAAGAGAAATAAAAGCTTTTTAAGCAAATATACATAAAAGCTTTTGCTAGTGACTAGTTAAAATCAGCAGTAATACGACTAAATATCAAACACTAAGCCAAAACGAGGTCACTTCGTCAATTATAAGGAAAACTACGAACCTAATTTACCGCCAACTCATTAAGAGACGATAGCAATTAACTATCACGTTCATTGCACACTGTATTTCTATTAATATTGTTTTTTTATAATTTACGTACGTACGCCTTCTTTTCATATTTTTTCTAATATGTAATAAAGGTATGCATTATACATATAAATCTTGAATCATCTCTCTATTAGTGAAAATCGCATAAAAACGGGTGCGTACATTTGTGAACTGCGACTTTCTTTAATACTTTTTAAAGATATTTTTATTTGATTGTTCTCGTTGGATGAATCGTGTTGCCAACAAAACGTCCGGCTAAGTGGAAATTTGCGGGCAAATCTTTAACTAGGTTTTCTTAAGCTCGCACCGACCGACCCCGCTACCGGTTGTGGGTTCAAGTCTTATTTACGTCTTATGTCGAAATAATTATTATGTTTATTTCCTCGTACGAGGCAAACGTACGGCGTCGAGTTTCGCATCCTAAACACGCCGTAATGCCACCAGAATACGGTGGAAAGTGGAGAACGGAAGTGTCGTCATGGGAACCGATTGTCGTAACACTAAATCCTCATTCCTATTCCTACCCTGCTATGTGCGGGATACAGCGTGAAGCTTAAAAACATAAATAGCACGCCATCTAGTGAGAGACGAAATGAATTTCATGCTATATGTTAACTAAAAAGAACTAATTAAATGGTGATTTTTTTAAAAAATTCTCGTTACTCATATGTTTTGCTTAAATAATACAAAAAAATCCAAAATTCGGCAGAAAGTAGGGAACAGAGTGTATTAGCACTAGGTTCTCTCTATCTACCCTGCTGTTTGCGGGATACAGCGTGAAACTGACTTAAATAATATTTATTAAAAAACGTAGTACTAGTAAATAATTAAATTATTCAGTTTCATATCTGAAAAAATGTAATCAGTATTTTAAAATATTGTTTTTCTTTTACGCTTTGACTCATTGATTGCAAGCGTAGGATAGGTAGTGGTCAATTAAAAAATACTTAAGACTGTCATAACAAACGCGGCGTTGAGTTCCGACAGTCGTCCGTGTTTCGAACATTAGGACAGTGGATTAGTAAATAGTAAGCAGAGGAAACCTGATGTTAATAATATTAGATTTTCATCTCCCCACTCTGCTATTTTATAAAGTTAACTCTGCTATTTTATAAAATACTCGTATACATATAAACTTCCACAAATTTAATCAACTTTGACAAAAAATAAAATTTTAAATCACGTGAATACGAAGCGTGCATGCGTGTTACGAAACACTTACGTTTAAAAAATCTGTTTCAATATTTTTTTTCAGCTTCACGTAACATCCCGCATGTCTGCAACATCCCGCAGTACGCAAAGGTAGCCTAGTATTAAGATACTCCGCTAATTTTCCACCGAATTCTGGAGGCGTTGCGTGTTGAGTGGTGGAACTCAACGCCGCGCCTTACCTCGACACTAGAGTGGAGAAATTGAAATATAAAATATTTCATTCCCTCAACCCAAAATCGAATCCACAATCTGTCGCGTTAGTCACAGCTTATGAGCAAAATATGTAAAGAAATCAATTGTTTAAAAATGTTGTTACATTCGTTTATATAAAGTTTAAAATGCATTACAAAAATGTATAGTAAAACACAGTAAAAGACAACAACTAAGCTTCTACTCTTACACAAAAATGTTGTTCTCGTATTTAAGGCTTGTATAAACAAATGCCTCTCAATTCTGAAATCGACCATGAGAGCGATATTTAGATGGCGTTTTTATTCGTATATTAATAAAAGGTCGTCTCAAGATAAATTTCTAAAATATAAACACAGCGGAGAGATCCGTCGTTAAACGTGGCGGAGTGCAAAGAATATATGTAGTGTCTTATCACAAATTTACTCTATTTCTGCTACATATGGGTAAATAATGATGCCCAAAGGCAGCAACCTAGTCTTAACATACTCTACTCACCACATATCAATCAATGTTAAGGACTGTTTGTTGAGTGGCGAAACACAATGTCCGTTGTCTACCAGAGCAAAATAAAAGCCACTTAAATATAATCATTCGACTGGGGAACGAATTTATTCATTATTAACTTCACCCTGTAACCCGCACATGACAGGGTGTGTAGAGGGAACCTGGAAACCTAGTGTTAAGCCACTTTATTCCTTGTTAAGTCGCTTCAGTACCCCACTTTCCGTTTCCATTTTTTTTAATAAATGTACTTTTTATTGGTTATGAATAAAAAGTTGTTATTTTTTATTTTTTAACTGAAAATTAACAGTGTTTTTTTATTACTAAGCTGAAATAAAATAATCTCTACATTTTTCTTACCGTAAAAGTTAAGAATTCGGGTTAACTCTCGCACAGGCGCGGCCGGTCACCATAAGATGTGCTGTTCTCGACCTGTTTCTTTTATGGCGATATAAGTTTTACTAGCGATGACACGACTTTATATTGGACCTAGTGTTCATAAACTTGCATTTATGTTTGCATACTCCGTTGAATTACTGTATATTGAATATATAATTTTTATTTATTCCGTTATATTTATTTATAATTTTGTTTTTGGTGTCCCGCTTTTTTCACAGGGCAAAGTGCAGCGTTGGGTTACGCTCCTTAACACGCAATGTTTCGAAAATTAGGCGGAAAGTAACGAACGGAAGGTTTTAACGCTAGGTTCCATCTGACTACTTTGCTATATGCAGGGTACAGTTTGAAACTAAGAAATGAAAAAAAAAAACATCTCAACTGTATACTTCTCAGTATACAAAAAAAATCTCTTTTCTCAGACAATTTAATATATATGTTACTTAACTTTTTTTCTTCTCTACTGGCTAAATCAAACCGTATACTCTTAAATAAACCAAAAACGAAAACGGTCAAGTGCGACTCGCACTCACTCGAACGGGGTTCAACGGCAAGTACAGCTTATAAAAGTTGATAAAACATGACATAAAAATGGTTCCATAAAGGACTCGTTTTTCCCTTCGCGGTTCGAAATCTCAAAAATGGAAGACTAATCATCGAAATATGGGTTTTGCAAAAATATAAATATAACAGATTTTAGTAATTACTACCTATAAGATAAGCAATTACTTATAGTTAACTAAAGATAACCGATTAAACTTCTTGCTCACGATGACCTAGCCTATACATTAAATGATTTCATCATTTCTATTTCAATCCTATAGATATGCTTATATGTATGATGAAAACGTACGTCCTTACAAAAGATAAATGTTTATAGAGGTAATATCTGTAAAATTTTTAAACAAAAAAACGACGGGACCCCTGGGAACCTAGTGATAAGACACTCCGTTCCCCATTACGACCCCGGACAGTTTCTCACTTTCCGGAGAATTATTAATGTATTGCATGTTAAGTCGTGAAACTCAACGCCGCACTACTGCTCGATACCAGAGCAAATAAATAAAAATATTAAATATTCCATTACCCCGATTAGGAAGGAATCACCACCGTCGCGTTTAGCTTAGTTTAGTTTAGCACGCTAGTGCACCTGTGCCACGACGGACTCGGATATTTGGTTAATTTAATCATAACTAAAGTTTCATTTACCCGCTCTGATGGGATAAGACGCTGTGTTCAGTTCCTCTACTCAACACACAACATCTCGAATTTGGGATAAGATTCTCGACACTTTCTCTCCGTTGAGCGGGATAACGCGGGAAGCTAGTAAACATTTATAAGATTACCAACAACAAAATATTAATATTTAAAGCTCAATTTAAGGTTAAACTGTATAAAGTTCTGTTAGAGCCCACGTAGGTACATATATCTTTTTCGTTCATCTCATTCCACACCCGAGCCTGCCGCGTACGTGACACATCTCTTCAATTGAATTGAATGAATGAATAATTTTACGGAAATCCTAAATACTAATAAAACAATGTATTTTTTTTTTCAGTTCTACGCCTTATCGCGCATATAGTAGGGTAGGTAAATAGAATAATAAAACACTCTATTCACTTCAGAATTCGAGACAGTCCATGATAAATGTTACTATTTATATATAAGACATATGTAGTTCCCTCAGTGGTAAGTGAGCCTACTACCGTCGCGTTTACAGCGCACCTTGCACCCTTGTACTCCTGCGCCATTACCGCCAAAAGTTATTTATACTTAGAAATAGCCATATTATAATTATTTTCTAATACATATTAAATAATGATTACCTATGATGACAATAAATATAAGAATCAAATCGTGTGATATACAGACATAAATAATCGAAAATTTATAAAAAAATATATAAATAGGAGGACCAAAGGTTTCACGTGTAGAAAAAAGTCTAAGGTCTAAGGCCTCGCGAAGCCTTCTAGGAAAAAAACATGTTTAGTGTCTTATCACTAGGTTTTAAAAAAGATATGTAATTAAAATTTTCTACAACACAAACGACCAAAAAGATGATATATAATTTTTGATATTCCATCTACAATTCTGTTCCACTACCCTTAAAAGGAAAATTTATGTATATTTAATTCAAATTTAGTTATGAATTCGTTCATGAAGCTCGTAAGTAACAGGAACGGAATATACTGGCATTATATGTTATTTTACATTTACATTACCACAATATGGAATCAATGTATCTCTCTATCTCTATAGGAAAAATATGATCATTGTGATAGGAAGTAATTTATAGATACATATTTTAAAAAATATTATACTCTTTCGGACTTTAATAATATATACGTGTTTTAAAAGAAAATATTGTCTTACAATTGTGGCGCAAATAGAGGCCGTTATAGCGTAGCGGCACAGCGTCAAGTTGTAAACGCGACGGTTGTAGCTTCGATTCCCTCTCGTGGGAATGAATTAATTTCATTTCATCGCTCAAAAGTGACAACATGTAGGAAAGTAGGATACGGAGTGTCTTAACATAACGTACTCCCTGCTTATTGCATGCTTATATGCGAGAAGCTGCGTTAAGCTTAAAATTACAAATTGTCGTTTTAGTGGTGACTCCTTCAGTGGTATCCTAAGTTTCGAGACAATAAGTATTAAGGTTAGGTTAAACAAATCCTATTAATACTCGTATTATAAATGTGAAAGTTGGTGATGATGGGTGTTTATTCCACTTTCACAGAAATATCACTGAACGTATTTAGATGACACTGTACTGTCTTTACTTACACATCGTTTGGGTCACTAATAAATTATAATTTGTCAATAACTTTTGAACCATTCAACAATTTTTAAGAAGATTTTTAATATTTTTTTTAAAGTGTTATTTCACACTTAGGAAAGAAAAATACTTAGAAAACATAAAAAATTGAACGTATCGGGATTCGAACTCGCGCATCCTGGAAACCGACTAGATCCTGGTCGGTTTATTATTGAAATTTTTATACTTTTCTAAATCGAATATTTTAGAAGGTTTCCGTTAAACTTGGGTCTACCGTTGAAATAATATTTTTTATTGCTTTGTCGAACTATGCAACGTGAAATCCCGTTTATTTCCCGTTGCCTCAGGAATTTTGGGAAATTATCTATCGTTGACCACATTTCGGACACTCAGTGACAGAACATTATTACCATATACCTATATCTATATCTAGATTATCTCGCAATTTGAAATATGAGGATTGAAATTGATCTTAACTTGATTTGCACAACTAAAACGACAAAATCTTATACAAATCATTATTACAATCAAAAACTAAAACTTAATGTAAAATTCCTAAAGTTTTCCTTTACAAATTATAAACGAAACAAGCTTAAAGGTATATAACTACTAAACAAGGAGAACAAAGACCGCGTCCCCCACAGAGCGATCGCATTACTTATTCATAGAAAAACATTTTAATTAAGTCAGAGGGAAGACACTCGTTAAGCATAACCGTCTGTCCGTTAGTTTGGTTACAGTGTTGTATATAAATTAGTTAAAACAGCTTCACGCTCTTTCCCGCATAACAATGTACGTAGAGGGAACCTAGTATTATATTTATAAGACATTCAGTAAAATTGCGACATTGCGTGCAAGCAGTGGAACAATATTTTAATATTTTTTTGATTATTAATACCTTGAAATGTCAAGATTTTGTTTATTAGTAACATGAAACTTAGAAATACATATATATTTATATTATATTTATATATTTTTTTAGTTGTGTAATTTTCAAGCTGAATCGCGCATACAGAAGCGTAGGTAACATTTCCTCGAGTGGAAATCGAGCCCACAAGTCACTTTGCAACCCCATGCTTGTGGCCCTGCACCACGACATCCTGTATTTTTAATTTTATAAGCTGGTAATGAGAAAGCGCGGCGTTGAGTGCCGCTTCTCAACACAGAATGCCCCCAGAATTGTCTTAAAAATGGGGAACGGAAGTTTCTTAATTTAAGCTGAGTGTCTTAACACCAGGTTCTAGGTCCAGTTCTCTTTGCGTATCTTTCTATATGTGAATACAGCGTGAAGTTACAATAAAAAACATCCGGTTTTTCATTGATGAAGGACACTTCTTGTCCTCATACAAATTCTAGTCCTAATTAACCACCGCAACTGTGTAAAATCTCAAAAATAAAAAAAAATACTGTTACCGATAAGGCTCCAAAAAATTAAAAATAAATAATTTTTAAAATAAATAGGTTAGGCTGAGGAAACCTTGTTTCCAACTTTCTGCCTAATTTTCAAATGCGAAACGAACTCACAACCGTCGAGTTACTTGTGCTGCTGTACCACGACGGCCTCAAAATAATATTTAAATTAACTAAGAATCCAAAAAACTAAAAATATACACCGTGCTTAAGCATACAAAATCAACCTTCAATTTACTATCGTTGCTGGTTTCGCGATGTTTTCCTTGAGTATCGCACACGAGATGAATTTTTAATTAGGAGGCTCATATTATTCTTTAGATTCTATGCTAGTTTTACTATTTCATTAAAGGATTAACGGAAATGTCAAATGGGAACGGAGTGTTTTAATACTAGGTTCCCAGGTTCCCTCTACATACCGTACTACCGTACTACGCGCGGGATACAACGAGAAGCTACATATGTACATACTACCTACATGAAACAGTGTCTTGCTATTTTATGGAAAATATTCATTTTGCATTGCAAAAATCAACAAGTAAATAAATATATTTTTTTAGGAAACTTATATAAACTCGCACCTCTTGGAAACCGTCGAAGTGCTCTGACCACTAAGCCATACGTTCTTATCGAGCTACGTCTTTTACGTTATTCTACTATTATATTTAAAATAACTAGTAAAAATACTTTTTTTAGAAAACGTATAAAAAAATATTTAATTTATCACAGTCAGCTTCACGCTGTGTTTCGCACGCAGCAGGGTAGGAATCTAGTGTTAAGACACTCCGTTCCCCACTTTCCGATGAGTTCTGGAAGAATTACGTGTAAAGTTGCGGAACTCAACACCGCGCTTTGCCTCGACACCAGAGCGATGAAAATTAATAAATAATGATTGAATTTATAATATTAAATAAAAAAAATATACGTTTTCCAAATAAAAGTATTTCTCTTTGTGTGGAATAACATTTAAAACTTTTAAAAATAAATAAATATTAAGATCATAAAGAAATAAAACTATAAAAGCGAAATTCGTTGAACGATGCGACGTGGAAAACTACTAGGAATGCAGAAGAGAATCTTATATTTTGTAATGTAAATAGATTTCTTGAAATAGTTTTTTTTTTAGTTTCACGCTGTAAAAATATTCTGTTTTCCACGCAACGTTGAATTACCGTGACGTAGCATGATGAGTAGCGGAACTCAACGCCGCGGTTTGTATTAAATATAATAATAATTTACAATATTTTTATTTTGACATATTTTATGCGTCATTTTATGTTTCAAGTATTGTTCCATACTTTAGTATTAAACACTACTGTAATTTAAGATACCCTAAAATAAAATGTTATAAAAAATACATTTTTCTCTATTATCTCTTTAAAAAATCAAAAACCAATTCTTTTCTTAGTGAGAAAAACCATTAAAATAGGTAATAAATAACATTAATTTTATAGATTTTTTTGAAATGATTCTTAACACTAATCTATGAGTAGCGGATTGTATTTTGTTCGTAAGGATAATATGCTAACAACAAAAATAATTTTAACAATTAAATGAAACTAATTTAACCGGATTAATCGCGTATATTTAAAATGTAAAAATCTTAAATAAACGCGATTAATCCGGTTAAATTAGTTTCATTTAATATGTGTAATAATCGTGAAAATCAAAGAACTTATTAATTTTAACAAGTTAATAATAATTTAGATGGAGCTCGAACATATATATGGCTTAATTTGCGACGAGTACTTGGACGGTAAACAAGAAGAACGGGTTCGAATCCTGCTACGATTTTTTATGCGTTTTCTAAACTATAAAGGTATTATTTGTTTTCGTGCAGCGTGTTGAAACTTAATACTTGATCTAACGGGACTCTCGTCTAACCTAACGGGATTGAATTCAAAATCGTCACATTTAGAGATAAATGGAAAATTTGCTTTTATTATAATAAAATACAGGTGTGTAATAAAATTTTAAATGTTGTTTGTAGTAATGTCTACCTAAGGCGAAGGTTTAAAAAAAATCCCGCAAATTATACATATTTTTTTTTAAAAAAACGTAATAGATATGCTTTTTTTTCAGCTTAATGTGAATATCCCGCATGTACGCTCCCCATTCTCAGCCATATTATGAAGGCATTGCGCGTTGATTGGCGGAACTCCACGCCGCGCTGTGCGGATTAATACCAAAGTGAAGAAATTAATATATTAAGTATTTCAATACCCCTGGATATGAATCGCATCCACAATCGTCGTATTTACAGTAACAGGCTAGTGTTACTAAGTTACAACGGTCATTTATTAATATTAGATATAACAAAAAGCAACAAAAAAGAGATGACGTTGTTTTCCACTACTCAACATTTTGAGAACGTCTTGCAAAAATAAACAAAAAATACTATTACAGTCAATCGAGAACCCCTTATCTCTCTTACCGCTCACTTTTCCTTCATAAATCTTTTTTGCTATTCTTTAATCATTCGACGTGGCCAAACTCAACCTCAAGCTCAGCACGATCTTCTTCATTCTCCCCATCTACCCTCCACAATCTACTTGATTCTTATAATATTAGTAAAAGTATAATAAGAACTTATCTTTTATATCAATAATTAAATTGCAAAAAATCAAACAATCCATACATCAAAACATACATACACATACATACATACATACATACAGCAAACCTTCACAAAGCTAGTGTCATCGACACAGGCCATTCACGGTGACGTCACATCCTGCGCGCGCGCTGCACTGTGCAATAATCGCGACCTAATTTATATTTATGATACAATGGATGTTGTTATGAAGAATTTTGTATTGTTGTTATATGAAAATTAAATTCGGACTTTATTTTTGTACTGAAATTATATGTTTTAAGTGATGTTTATGCAGAGTGGACTAAGACACTCGTGTCATCCACGAACTTTCTTAATTATCGAGACATTGCGTGTTGTGTGGCCGAACTCAACGAAGCACTTTGTCTACTACGGCTATGAAATGCAAATAATTCAAATATAATGATTCCCCCGAGTGAAGATGGAAACCAAAACCATCGCTTACTTACTTTATGCTGAGTTATTATCATATGTAGTGATAAGAAAAAAATAATTTCACTAAAATACGTGTAGGTACTAGCTTTAGCTATGTAATATTTTATTGATAGTTAATTAACAATTTAATTTTTTCCCCGACCTTTACTGAGTTTTACCATCATTCCCTGTCTATAATGACAAGTTTTTAAAAATTGATTTTCCGAAGCATTCACTTAATAAAAGACAGAAATTCTGTGAAAGAGAAAATGACTAATATTATGAGTAATCCTTTTAGAATCCATTTCCAGCTATATAACTTTAAACAAACAATAATGAATTGATTTAGGGCGTAGTAACGCAGCGGCACACTTACGGCTGACTGTGAATGCGTCGGTTGTAGATTTGATTTCGACTCAGGAAGATGAATTATTGTCATTTTGTCGCTCTGAAAACTCTCGGAAAAAGGAATAAGAAGTCGGGTGTGGAGGGTAAGAAGATATTTTATTAGAATAGAAAGATACACTAAGGTAAAGCTCTCCCGAATCTACGTATATGCCAAATTTTAACTTTTTATATCGTAGATATGTCAATGTGATGTCTGTCGGTCACTAAATAATTAAGAAACACACACTAAGAAACGGAAGAGAGAAAGCACTGGTGGACCCGCGTGGCTTCGTCCGGTTGAACTATTTGGATTTATGAAATTATTGTCAGTTTTATAGAGTAGTAGGATTAATAAAAAAATATAAACCTAAATCATCAAAATAAGTCGAAAAGTAATAAGTAGACATAACAATAATACAAAAATAATAACACCATTATCTACATATATCGAATATATTAACATTATATGAAAAAGTACCCTATGTTCATCCCAAGATCCTCAAGGGTCTCTATATGATATTTTATCATAATCGGATCAGCGGTTTGGCCGTGATTGCATCACATACAAACAGACAGAGAGAAGAGTTACTTTTGAATTTATAATATGAGTATGGATAATTAACTTTCCTAAAAACAAAATAGAGATGACGTTGTTTTCCACTACTCAACATTTTGAGAACGTCTTGCAAAAATAAACAAAAATACTATTACAGTCAATCGAGAACCCCTTATCTCTCTTACCGCTCACTTTTCCTTCATAAATCTTTTTTGCTATTCTTTAATCATTCGACGTGGCCAAACTCAACCTCAAGCTCAGCACGATCTTCTTCATTCTCCCCATCTACCCTCCACAATCTACTTGATTCTTATAATATTAGTAAAAGTATAATAAGAACTTATCTTTTATATCAATAATTAAATTGCAAAAAATCAAACAATCCATACATCAAAACATACATACACATACATACATACATACATACAGCAAACCTTCACAAAGCTAGTGTCATCGACACAGGCCATTCACGGTGACGTCACATCCTGCGCGCGCGCTGCACTGTGCAATAATCGCGACCTAATTTATATTTATGATACAATGGATGTTGTTATGAAGAATTTTGTATTGTTGTTATATGAAAATTAAATTCGGACTTTATTTTTGTACTGAAATTATATGTTTTAAGTGATGTTTATGCAGAGTGGACTAAGACACTCGTGTCATCCACGAACTTTCTTAATTATCGAGACATTGCGTGTTGTGTGGCCGAACTCAACGAAGCACTTTGTCTACTACGGCTATGAAATGCAAATAATTCAAATATAATGATTCCCCCGAGTGAAGATGGAAACCAAAACCATCGCTTACTTACTTTATGCTGAGTTATTATCATATGTAGTGATAAGAAAAAATAATTTCACTAAAATACGTGTAGGTACTAGCTTTAGCTATGTAATATTTTATTGATAGTTAATTAACAATTTAATTTTTTCCCCGACCTTTACTGAGTTTTACCATCATTCCCTGTCTATAATGACAAGTTTTAAAAATTGATTTTCCGAAGCATTCACTTAATAAAAGACAGAAATTCTGTGAAAGAGAAAATGACTAATATTATGAGTAATCCTTTTAGAATCCATTTCCAGCTATATAACTTTAAACAAACAATAATGAATTGATTTAGGGCGTAGTAACGCAGCGGCACACTTACGGCTGACTGTGAATGCGTCGGTTGTAGATTTGATTTCGACTCAGGAAGATGAATTATTGTCATTTTGTCGCTCTGAAAACTCTCGGAAAAAGGAATAAGAAGTCGGGTGTGGAGGATAAGAAGATATTTTATTATAATAAAAGAAAGATACACTAAGCTTTACTTTATCCCAAATCTATGTATATGCCAAATTTGATATTTTTATTATCACGTAGATATTTTATTGTGATGTCTGTCAGTCACTAAGGAATTAAGAAACACACACTATAAAACGGAAGAGAGAAAGCACTGGTGGACCAACGTGGCTTCGTCCGGATGAACTATTTGGATTTATGAAATTATTTTCAGTTTTTAATAGGATTAATAAAAAAATATAAGCCTAAATCATCAAAATAAGCTGAAAAATAATAAGTAGACAAAACAAAAATACAAACATGATAACACCATTATCTACATATGTCGAATATATTAACATTATCTGAAAAAGTAGCCTTTGTTCATCCAAGATCCTCAAGGGTCTCTATATGATATTTTATCATAATTGGATCAGCGGTTTGGTCGTGATTGCATCACATACAAACACACAGAGAGAAGAGTTACTTTCGAATTTATAATATGAGTATAGATAATTAACTTTCCTAAAAACAAAATATATTGTATTAACTTTCCATATAAATTTTAAACTTGTTATTTCAAAGAAAATTCAAAAATTCAATTTTCTAACTGATCGAGTAACAAAACTATATGTTAAAAGCTTTAAAGGCAAGCTTTTAAAATTAATTATTGCTTCCATTGACCACTTAGGCATCAAACGATGGACAGGAGGGGGACAATTTAAAAGGCTCACTACAAACATATACTAGTTACAGTACGGTCGACGAGTCATGGCCGCCCTGGAGTTCGGCTCTCTGTATTTTCGTGCATTATTCACTCGAGATTTAAATAATCAAAAGTAAGAAAAAATCTAAAAACTGTCGAATCTGCGCAGCCATGTTCAAATAACTTCGGGGCGGCCACGACTCGTCGACCGTACTGTACTTGGTAAAATAAATTTTTGATAGGCAACCAGACAGTATCGCTATCCCTAGCGCTCAAATTTAATTAAAATCCAGACAGGAAAACATAATCGAGCTATGGTATGGATGCAATATGCATTATATGAAAATTTTGTTTATCCAAAAACACGGTGACAATTACGTAGCTTTTATTCATAGTTTTAATCTTTTTACTAGTGGAATGTTTAAATGTATATTATACAAGTTGTATGCCGCAACTCCGTCTGCGTGGACTACTAAAGGGAAAGCCACAAAAAAAATCCAATTTCCATCGGATATTCGGGAAATCCCCTCTTGGGGCCTCCCTTACAGAGTGTAAGGGACCTTCATGACAAATTCCAGTGTCCTACACCGCCTAGTAGCTGTGCAACTGTTTGATTACTATACGTAGGATTGTTGGATTCGGCTACAAAAAAAATTATTAATATCTCTCTTAATGCTTGACTTTAACACACTTTTATCAGATCAATTTTTAACTAACTATGTAATTAAATTTCATCTTTAATTACATAGTTAGTTAAAAATTGATCTGAATTTTCAGTGCTTGTAATAAGGTTAAGGACAATACAATATTATGTTGTTAACGAGCTGGTCTGATGATGGGGCCAGGATCTGGATAATGGTATTCTTCAAAAGTTACTAGTAAATCTTTCGACTTTAGAGTCAAATAATAATATAAATATTACTGTGTGGCGATGATGCTTCATCGCCTGGTGAGGAAAAGCGTTACTTTTTTTTTTACTATTTATTATTTATGCCTAACCCGTAAGATGGAAAGATGCGTGAAGTTAAGAAAATGACTAACATAATGAATATTTTATACTATATTTCTTACAATATAGTATAAAATATTCATTATGTTAGTATACTTTTTACAATATATTTCTTAATATAATAATAAAATAATTTGCTAACAAAAAAAATCTAATGATCAATTCCTTGTGAAACTGTGGAACGTAAAAGTATTATACTTATGCATTTAAATAATTATATAAAGCCTTCGTGGCGCAATTGGAATGCGTTATATTGTGAACGTGATGTTTGTGAGTTCTATCCCCACTGAGACTGATTATGATTTAAATTATTTTTATATCCTTGCTCTGATCGATAAGTCGCGATGTAGAGTCCCGCCACTCAACACAGAGTTCCGGAAACTGGAGAACAGACAGTCTCAACAACGGATTCACTCAGCCTACCCTGCTAGGTGTAGCAACAATCTCCTATATTTTGCACTATAAAGCAATAGATTTCTTTTAATACCAATGAATACTTTCTTTGAAATGAAAAATGAAATGAAAATTTTATTGTCAAAATATATATATATATATATATATATATATATATATATATATATATATATATAAGTACAGTAACCGGATACAATACATCAAATCTATTTGTTATAGCAATCAGTAATGCAATTTTACTCTGGTTTTATTGAACTCTGGTACCCATTGTAAGATTTAACTTGTGTATACTTTCTTTTCCTTCACTAACATTATTACAAAAACAAACCAGTAAGTTAACGTATTTTAAAGCTTTTAAAATTACAAAGGTCTTTATTTTGTAACACTACTATATAGAATGAATGAAAGGCTTCAGCAACCCGTTGAAAATAAGACTAAATTATATTAAATCACGTTCAACTATTAACTATTTTGAAATAACTTGTTGTGTAAACAACATAAAACTCTGTATTATTTTAATTAACCACACGAGCAAATTGCAGTTGAAAGCTAGTTGATATATAAAACAATAACAAATATCAATTTAAATCTTCTTTTTCAATAAAAAATTTAAAACTTTTGTTATATCCCTTTATTTTTGCTTATGTTATCATAATAACACGTATTTGATGATAACATTCACTGTATCCCACTCACAGCAAGGTAGGCAGAGGGAACCTAGTGTTAAGACACTTTCCCACTTTCTACCGAATTTTGAAGGCATTGTGCGTTGAGCGGCAGAACTCAACGACGCGCTTTTGCCTCGACATCAGAGCGAAAACATGGAAATATACATTTGAGTAAACATTTCATCTCCTTGAGTGGGAATCGAACCCACAACCAGTTGGTTTTCTTCAGTTCAGTCGCACTTTGCGCCACTGCGCCACGACTGGCCTGAGTCAATTATAGAATATATGCAACAATTTTAAATTAGCTAACCTAAAAGAAATGTCACATTTTGTACAGATTTAAGAAACAAAAGACATTATATAACATAATGTTAACATATATATTACTAACATCAATTTCATTAGAATGTCATAAACTATTATAGTAAACTTAAATCTTTTAATTCACAGAAGCTGTATCGAGGGGTGGAACCGAAATGTAATTAGCATTCGCTCGTGCAAGGGACTTTGGAGAGATCAAAGTGAGGCCGGCTACGTTAAATCCTTCTTGTGTTACACACATATACTACCGTCCAAAAATATTTGGAGCACCTGTATATTTCTATTTAAAATTGAAACCAACGATAAAAAATTGTTTAAATATTTGTAATTTAATTGGCTTTATGTTGTATCCCGCACACAGAAGTGCATGCAGAAGGAACATAGTGTTAAAACACGCCGTTCCCACTATCCACCGAACATTCCCTCGACACCAGATAAAATTAAATAAAATTTATAGGAATTTATTGTCATTTAGGTGTTTTAAATATTTTAATCTTTCGTATAGGATTCAATCTGAGCTTATGTTTTTATCTTAATTATATCTTAGTTATCTTATCACATTTGATAAATAACCCATGCTACAATACTTTATAATATTTTTTGCAACAATTACATTTACTTTTTTTTTATACAAAATGCAAAAACCTAAAGAATACTCCGGAGAGATAGCAGGAATTATCATTAATCTTTACAAATCCATCAATTCAAGAAATTCAATTATCTCGTCACCTGAGTACATTATTAGGAAATTAAAAACTCAAACTACAAATTCTAATCCGCGTTGTTACTTGAACGGACGAATCAATAAATGACTGGGAACGTAGTTTTGAAAATTAGCCGCAATAAAGCTCAACTGCAACCGAAACAGAGGCCAGACTTTAATGTGCGCCGCAGTACCTATGATTACATTACAGAGATTTGCTGGATGCTGGATTCTGTACTAAAAGAAGTGGTTTTGATACTGAGATGCACTCTTACATATCAGTATCAAAACCACTTCTTTTAGAGCATATTTACAATAAAAAAATTAAATCTAACCAGACAAAATCAAAATTGGACAGGTGCTGACAGAATCAAAATTCTTTGGAGCGGTGAAAAAAAAATGGAAAAAGAGTATTTTTTTTATGGAACAAGACAAAAAAACGAGCGTACAGGTCACCAGATGGGAAGTCACCACTGCCCACAAAAAAAATGTGTTGGCCTAAATAGAAAAAACAAGTATGCTTATTATAATGATACTCCATAGACATAGGGTGGAAAAATAGCCCAATGTACATTGTAAAAATTAATTTTACCCAATATTTGTCAGGATGTAATCAATAGTAAAACTACTAAAAATATTAGGAATTAAGAAAATAAGTGTTTTATAAAAATATATATATGTAAGGTTTCATTTAGTAAATTCTTTTAATTTCGGTTTTTTCTTAAAAAACAAATTACTGTTTCTTGTGCCATGTAAGCAAAAGTGCTTTATTAGGGTTCGGTTCTCCATAAGAAAAAAATTTTTGCGTCCGTATAACACGGTATAGAACGCAAAATAACATATTTACTATATGTTTATATATAACTCTTATAATTAAATTAAATTAGCTTCACGCTGTATCACGCACACAGCAGGGTAGGCAAAAGGAACTTATTATCAAGACACTCAGTACCCCACTTTCCGCTGAGTTCTAGAGGCATTGCGTGTTGAGTGGCGGAACTCAACGCCGCACTTGGCCTCGACACCAGAGCGAAGAAATGAAAATATAAATGTAAATAAATATTTCATTTCCTCGAGTGGGGACCGAACCCACAGCCAGTCGATTTTACAGTCGCATATTTTGTCGCCACGAAAAAATTGTGTCTCTTCACTGGGCTCTCTTTGCTTACCTTAGATATGAGAATGCGTGACAAAAAACAAAAAAAAGGATTCAAACATAAAATAATTTAAAAAAAGAACTCGCTATCGCGTATCTATCCATTGCCGAAGTGTCTATTCTGTATACCTTATTTAAAGGACTATCTCTATACAACGTTTACGAGAAAATTACAAACAAACATACAAATATTTAAAAAAATGCATATCTAATATTGCTACAATATCCACTACCGATAATAAATATCAAACCGATTACATGTTTTTATTTAAGTAAACAATAAAAGAAAAATATAGGAAAATAATCAAAACCTTCCAAATTCAATTAGGCCATCGTAACTACTGCTTTCTGCACAGTCAAGTTACATAGAAATGTCAGTAGTGTCAGTCTTACATGAAAATACCACCGACTCGCAAAGCAGTTCTGCAAAGAACAGCCGGCGGGCGCCCGTAGAGCGGCCGTCTTTCAGAGACGAGAGGAAGACATCAACGCATCACGCGTAACTTCTAACTGCTGTTACAAACGAAGAAAAACAACTTATATGGGTATAGTATATGTTAATTAGATATTTATAGAATACAACTTAAGTGTTTTTTTTTAATATTAAAAGTTAAACGAAAAAAATATAAATTTGATTCATTACTATAATATAATATAAAATAATTCAAAATAATAGCTTGCAGTGTTACCATTGCAGTCTTAGGTCAAGCAACATTCTTTTTTTTTGTTTCACATAAAGTTCATTTTAGTCACAAACATTAAGGATTCTTCGTTCAAACAAAGTTAGTTGGTAAAAAATAAAAATAAAAATGTTCTGAACACAGCAAGGTAGGCAGAGGGAACTTGGCAACCTAGTGTTAAAACATACCGCTCCCCATTAAAATACTTCAGTTCTGGAACATTTTCGTTTTAAAACTCAACACCTGGTAGTCTTCATCTTTGCCCCATTACCAGAATGAGGAAATGAAAATAAAATATTTTATTCCCACAAGTGAGAATCAAATCTACAACCGTCGTGTTTACAGTCACAAGTCTGCGCCCTCCGCCACGACGGCCTCAATTTTTTTTATTTTGAAATATTACAAACTTTCCGAAAACTCTTAAATTTTATTATATAGATTAGAATGTATATATATATGAATTGAGTAAAGATATCCTATTAATATTACAAATATGAAAATGTGTGAGATTATGGAAGTTTGTTCCATTTTCACGTAAAAACTACTGAACGTATTTAGATGAAACTTAACAGTAATATAAGTAAATATACAGATTACAATTCATGGACTTAGCACGGATGGTCAAAATACATTTCGTATAATAAGATCTTCTTAAATCTAGAGAGGCCAGTCTTTGTTCTGCCTACTCTGTTATGTGCAGGGTACATCGTGAAGCTGGAGAAAAAAAAAGTGCAGAGTATATACAGACTAGTTCACCGAAACCGGAACATGTTTTAAAATGTTAAGCATTCGTAGCGTTTGACTTGGCACTTGGCACAGAGTGAAGCCGCTGCTCGTAGTGAAACATTCGATTTTCGACACATAACTCAAGTAAAAAAATGCGTTAACTCCATTCAAAGTCCATAGATACATTATCATATACAATCATACAAATCGGAAGCGCACCTTTTTAATAATATTTTGGTTATATAAGCGCAATAGCCTTAATTATTTTGTAACGAATAAATCTTTTTTTTAATCTATAATTGTCAAAGACACTTATTTGTATTCACAAATGTCATAAGTTATTAATTTTTGAGGTTCGCAACTCAAAAGGTGAAAAGGGTCCCCGTAACTAGGACTCCGCTGTATGTCTATCAGTTCGTCTGACAGCAGGCTGCATCTAATAAATCGTGATAGTTACACAGTTGAAATTTCTATAGATAATGTATTTCTATAGTCGTGGCTTTACGTGGCTCCGACATGGTCTGTGATTTTCTTTCTATTTTTATAAATATTGATACGGAACCGACTCGCACCGACGACTTGGCCAGTTAGATTTTTATTTATTTCCTATGACAAAATTGTTATGTAGAAAAATATTGTTCTAACGCATTTGTAATTGAAAAAAAAATATAAGAATTTCATTTGCATGACGTCAAAATCAAAATACAATGTTTTAAAGTATTTCGCTAATATCGTTTTAGTTCCAATATAATATAAAAAGATATAATTTTACATTTGCTATATCGTATTTTTAGTTTTCATCGATGACTCCTCCTAAGCCACTTTTTTAAAGTTTACAAATAACACAATAGTTGTAATATAATATAAGTAATACAATAGTTTAATCTTTAAATAAAATAAAAGGCTAGTTCATGCATTAAAAAAATCACTTACCGTCTGCTGTACAGGTACAGTGTACACTGTGACAGGTCACTGTGATGGCGGCTAATTCAATTTTCTTTGTATTTACAATAACACGTAAATAACACGGAATCAAAGGAATCCTAGTTTTAAAATATTCCGTTGCCCATTTTCAGCCTAACTTCCAAAATATTGCGTGTTGAGAGGCGTAAATCAACGCCGCGCTTGATTTACGCCTTGCTACCGGGAGCAAGGAAATGAAAATATTAATTTATTTCCTCTAATAGGAATCGAAATCTGTTGTGTTTACAGTCACAAACTTATATCACTACACCATGATATACTTTATTCTTGATAACATTTAAAAATTATTTATAAAACATAAAGGGACATGTAAATTGTATTTTATTTTTATTATGGATTGCCATTCATTAATAATGAATTAATTATTAATTACTGTTATTTAGAAATGCTAGTAGATTAAAATATGACAAAGTTTGTATGAAATATACAACTTAAAGGCAAATTAATAATTTTATAACAGAAGACTTTTGTTGCACGTTTTATAATTCCATTATATTTTTTGGAAAAATCTTTATTTTTTCCTTGTTTTCTATCTCGTAACTTGTACTGACTAATTAAAATGGCCGACCTTAAACGTTAACAATGTTCAAATTTCAATTACATATATACAATAAATCCATTGAAATAGTAACAATGAAATAAAAATATCAATATGTACTCACTCGAAAATTCTGATGGGCAGCCTGCTCCTCCGCTTCATACTTGTGCTTGATGTTCTCCAAACGCATCTGCTTTAAGATACCTGCTACCTCGATTCTGGAAATATAGAAAAGAATAGAGTTTATAATTAATTGTTGTTAACGATATTATATTAAATGACTATTAAAATTTGATTTTGTTTTTAACTTCATGTTGTAGAAAACTTAATGTTACGATAGACCAATCTCCTATTTTTAACCCAATTTTCAAGACATTGACAAGACAACAATTTTCAAGACAAGACAGTGAAAGGCCACAATTTGTCCATACCAAATCACCAGAGCGAGACAGATGTTGCCGCTGTATAATGGGGGCCTCAAAAATAATAATATTAATATATTTTTAATAAAGTGGGGAACCGTGTTTTAGCCGTGTGATCCCGGCCTAGAATAGGATCATCCTGGTACTGGTGGTGTCGTAAGAGGCGACTAAAGTACGTGTGGTAGAGTCACGTCGCCAGCAATGGCAACACGCATGGGCAGACTCGACCGGATCATTACCACCCCCCGGCATTTAAAACCGGCGTAAAGTAGTGGCTTTATGCCACTGCGTTTCGCATCAGGTAATGCCGGGCCCCGGCGCCCAACCCATCTTAAAGGCCGGCAACGCACCTGTAGCTCCTCTGGGGTTGCACGGGGCCGTGGGCGGCGGTAATCACTTACCATCAGGTGACCCGCACGCTTGTTTGCCGTGTCTTTTCCATAAAAAAAAAAAAAAAAAACACTAGTTGCCCTCTGCCTACATACAAAGTAAAATTAAATACGACTGCATCGCTATCTATCGAGTCCAACAATATTTTTTATTTATTCAGGAAACTATTGAAACATAGAAACAAAATGTCATCAAAATCAGTCCAGTTGAAGGGTTTATTTGGCTCAATGCTAATGCTAATCTCAAGAATTAAATTGTTAACATGTTTAAATAAAAAATATTTTTGTTGGATAGTCTATTTATTGAAGAAAATTTAAATTAAGGCTATTTCATTACTTCATCTCTAGCGCTTTCAGTTTGCTCACGTAGTTAGAAGGAAGTCATCAAGAGTATCTCTGACTTCTTTCTTATATAATAATATCTATAATTTTTATTTCAAAATAAGAAGTTACATGCTTAATTTTTTGAACATTAAATAATTTACCACCATTTGCTTAAGTTACTGCCTCAGACCAGAGAAGAACATTCGCAAGAAACGCTGCAGGATTTAGTTTTTAAAATTAATTATACAAAATCACATTTTAACATTTCTGACAATGATACCTTTAAAACAGACTGAATCGAGCATTTCATTCCCAATGCATGTTATCATTTATAAAAACATTAATTTGGTAATAACAACAATAAATCTACTACTACTACTACTACTATTCAACACACATAGTTATTTAAATTGAATCAAAAGTTCCCAAAATTAGCATATGAAACTAAACAGTCTAAAGTTTTATAACATTAGTATAAAAGTAAAGATAACAATGGTGAACAAAATAAATTGAACCCTTCATTATGCTTCATACTGTATCCTGCACACAGAAGGTAAGGCAGAGGGAACCTAGTGTTTCCATAAAGTACGGATCCGCGGAATTCTGAAGACATTGTGTGTTCACTGGTGGAACTCAACGCCGTACTTAGCCTTCACACCAGAGCGAGCGACATCTTTCATTATGCATACTGTTACACATGGTTTTGATAATTAGCTGTGAATTATTAAGGTACCCACAACTTATGTCACTTTTATAATAAAAGTAATATTAAAGTACCCTAAGTTAATATAATACTCTTGTCATGAAATTATTGCCATTAAAGTGATTGAGAATAAATAATAATGTGTTTGAATATAATACTTATAGTAAGTATTATATTCAAAAACATTATTATTTATTCTCTTCTTCTATTAATAGTAAATAAACCAAAAAGTGGAAAAATAGACAATACAAACCTAACTTTCATATTCTCTTGCAATTGATGCAACGGCACCAAATATTCTTGAGATTTCCCACTCTGTACTTCAGCATGCTGCAGCCTGACGTGCTTCACTCTTTCATTGTACAGTTGTTCTCGAAGAACTGTGAATTGACGCTCCAGATTCGCTGGAATTTTAGTTGTTGAAGGTTAGTACATTTTTAATAACAAAGGATAGGAAATTGTCTAACTGTAAAGGCGACAGTTGGGGGTTAGATTCTTATTCAGGCCATAGAATTATTCAATATTTTCATTTCCTTGCTCTGGTAACAAGGAAAAACGCAGCATTTAGTATGAAACTCAACATGCAATGCTTTAAAAAGTCAGCAGAAAGTGGGCTACAGTCTTAATGTGAGCAGAGTATCTTAAGAGGTGCTGCTAGGTGTTTTTTATTTACAATTATTATTAATTGATAAATAAGATGAAATGAACATAAACATAACATCCTTATGTTATGTGAAAATCAATAAATGCAAGTGGTTTAATGTTTCTTGTAATATATTTTGATTGAACATTTTTTCATTTTTCTTATTTTTTATATTATTAATATTTTCATTTTTTTTCTTTTTGCAGATCATGTTTTTCCTCGCATAGCATAACAGGCAGAAGTAATTTAATGTTTTTTATGACATTTTGTACACCATAGACTTTGAATATCCATGACTATGGGTACGTGTTTTCTTAAATTAAGTACAAAAACCAATAGTTTTTGTGAAAAGAAGATAAAATAGTTTCTCAGACCTCTTAGACTCTTAAGATCTAATGTTAAGACACTGTTCTGTGCAACTTTAGAAGTATTATATGATGAGTGACTTAACAAAAAGTGTCAAAAATGCAACCTAATTTAACCTGAATGGCAACTGAACCCAGAACCGACACAGTTTAGGTTTCACATTTCTTATGTGAGATTATATTTAATATGAAATGCTTAAATTTTTTATTCTAACTCTAACTGGAACTGAACAGAACTGGATCCCAGGGAAGGTCACTGGTAACCTTACATATCATAAAATAATTACAATAGGAACCTAGGTTTTTTACAAAATATAATAACTACTTACTATTTAAATTGCTTCAGACATTACATTCTAGCTTTAAGGTCAGTTATTGTGTGTGTATTAAATGATTTGTTATAAGCGTCAAATTTTACTATAGGCAAAAAAATATATATGTAAAAATAAACAGGCATTTTGCATTCTTATTATTAATAATAATAGTTGAATGGTTATCATTGCCTTCAATTACATCTTTTTATTAGATAAAACATAGATTTTTATTATTATATATTTTTTCTAATATTGGTATAAAGACAAAATAAGGAAATCGTAAAAAAAGAAATTATATTAATGGAAATATTTAACTTAAAAAAATTATTGAAAATTTTGTAATTTATTAAAAATGTTAAAGTAATCAATGACAATACATTGCAAGTTTAATTAAAACAAATTGAATAGATAGAACATTAAATTTAAGTTCCTAAGGTTCAAATTCGCACATATTATAACAAATTTGTTTGTAAACATAACCTAAGGGTAACTGTTAACTAACCTAGATTGTCCAAGCATTCGTTGCGTCGTCTCTCACATTCACTCTCATCTAGCTCCGATGAGTCATCAGAGTCCGCTTCATCAGCTTCTTCAGCGCTTGAGTCTCTATCAGGTCTTGACGACCCCACAGACCTTTCAGTGTCTCCACCAGACATATCTCCATCACCATCGCTGTCCCCCTCAACTTTCATTGAGGGCATCTTGATTGTTTTGATAATAAAGCAAAAATTAAGAGTTAAATAAAATGTAGAACAATTTCAGTGTAATAATTAGTTTTCGCTCCTTTCCAATCGTTCCAAATAAAAACAAGTAATGTCAACGTCAACACTGTCAAATATGTCATTTCTGAACTTAGATAAGGCAACAGATTAAAAATGACGATAGATAATATTTTATGAAATATAGGATACGGTGCGTATGGTATTTTTAGTCTTATTTTAATTGAACCCTTTTTGTATTTGAATGAGAAAAGAAAAAATAGAATGCAAGGTCAGCATAAATAAAAAGATATTGGAATAAGCGAATGAAGTGGTATAGTAGATTAAAAAGATGTGGAGATTATATAAAACAAGGATAAAAAAGGCAATTCTTTACATGAAAGATAAAAAAATATGACGGTCGGTTAACATGTCGCTTATTGGCAGGGTGTAAAGTACTATACTCGATTCACTATGGCATGCTGTTTCTCAAACTTTATTGTATTTTTTATTTGTATATAATATATTTTTGACGTGGAGTTTTCTATATACAGCATTATTGTTTGTTGTGCTTGAATGTTATATATAATATTTGTTATATATAAAATAAGAATAGAAAAAAAAATGTACAAGTTTTATTACAAGTTACTAGGATAATAAAATTTAATATATCTATTATTCAACTATTTATTACAAAATAGAGGATTCTAAACAACCTTAAAACCTGTTGTGACCAACATTAATGACAAAACAGTCGACAACATTATCTATTAAATGATATTTTTTTTTCATCTTTCGCTCTTCTTTAATCACATGGTCAATGCAACTTTGCTCAGCTTCTAGTGTTGTATTTTTTATTGTATCGGCTAGTGACAATTTAATGCATACAACATGTAGCTTAAAAGTATAGACAGAACAACCAGAATATAATTTGAAGCTTAACAAAACTTTGAAGTATCTTATTTAAAAAAAGACAACAAATAAATCAATTAAATTAAAATAATTGAAAATGGTGGATATAATCTGTCAGATGAATGTCATCTGACAGATTATATTATTGTTCTAATATTAACAATATTAGAACAATAATGTTCTAATATATGTTCAATAATGTATAATTACGAGGTATCATTTATTTTTATAATATTAAAATGTGTATGAAGTTTGAGAAGAAGTAGGCTTTTAGGTGTTTTTACATTTACATGCCATATTCAAAAAATATTGTTAAATTTAAAAAAAAAACCAGGTGCATACCAACATTTTTAAATTTTAAGTTAAAATAGTCCTGGCTTTAAATATGAAAACAATCTTTATTTTTTATTATTGTTCTTTTTACTTACTACTTTTCGTTTTCGTTTCTTTTAACTTAGTTATTGTTTTTTATTTACCACATACACAGTGTGCAATTTTATAAAATTTGAAAACATAAATATAAAAATTATTTCATTGATGTCCACTAATTTAAATTGTAATTTTATAAATTAATACTTATTACTTAATTCTAATTAATCATAGTTTTTTGTCATTGAGTTCTATGTTTATATTATTTAAAAATATATAACTTTTCTTTACTACAAATTAATACAATTAACTAATAACTTTTCTTTACTACAAATTAATACAATTAAACCGACGACATTCAAATGTGACATACGTTTTGCATTTATTTTTACCCTTACCGTTCAGAATGCACAGATGAATGATGAAGTCGGGAATTTTATAAAAAAAAATGGTATATTCCAAATTTTGAATAAAATTCCCGAAAATTTATTTAACTGTATTGATTTGTACATACCTCCTGTGTATTGGTAAATTTACAGGCCCCCATATTAAAAAAATATCTTTAGATCTGTAAATATTTCTTTATTCAATGACTCTTACAAATAAAACAAAAGTAATTAAAATTAAATGACTTTTATTTCTTAAATTACATTCTGTTTTGGTATTTAAATAATTGATTAACAATAAACATTTTTAAATTGCGTATTTTAACAATAATAAAATAATTTCTAGGACTTATTCTCTCTTTATGGTCAAAGCTACAACACAATACTGAAATCATTTTCAGTAAAATAACGTTTCAATTGACTAGTATTGATATTATAATAATAATAATAATAATCCATATAATCTTGTTATTATATAGTAGCTTAACCTATGTAGCACATTATTATTATAATTTATTGTGTTCATATGTATATCATTCCACTGCCTCCATAGGGGACTTTCCATTTTACATGCCAATGTGCTGAAGAGAGTGTAAGTGCTGCTCGTGAACCTATCTATGACAGACGCGACCCGCTTACGAATTATTGCGTAAAAATCATTAACTCCTGCCTCCGCGAACATCGACGCATTGCAATGCCGATCCTCACTAGCACCGCCCTCAGCACATTGATGTACTGGACATGCAGGGCGCCGCGTAAACTTAGACCACAAACTGCAAGTATGAAAAGATTGGCAGTAGGCTCGAAATAAGGCTAATTTTACTTGCAATGTAGCAGCATGTTTCCTCTAACTGAAAACGCCCTGCGCTCCCGCTCCATATAACTATCGTCAATCAGACGTTCGGTTACAATGTGACCGAGGTATTTGTACTAAGGTACTTGTTTTAGTGGAACACCATTTAGTTTAAAGTTTGGCTTATAATGAGTTTTTTTGATATTTCCCCTAAACAAAAGAAAAACGCTCTTTTTACTATTGTACCTGAGTCCATTTACCTCCGCCAATTCTACGCAAATTTTCAGTAAGTTATTAAGCCCACTGACTGACGGACTCAATAAAACCATATCATCGGTATAACTTACATTGTTCATGGAAATACCATCGTCTGAACAACCTACTCCGGCTTTATTCAATTTCTCAATTAGTTGATCTATATAGAAATTAAATAACCTAGGTGACGTAAGGTCCCCTCTCTTAACCCACTCTAATTTAAAAGAGTCACTAAAAGCATTTTCCCACTTAATAAAAAAAGACATTGATCTCATCAAGAGTTAAAATAAATAAGTCCTTATCACTGTTCATTATGGCTTTGCTGTTACTCTTATACAAATTACATGAGACATTATTTGGCTTTATTGCAAATTCATTCTTGAACATATTGGCTATATTTTCATAGCCGTTAACTCCCCCCACCTCGACAGATCGACTCGACCGTGCATTCAGTGCATTAGTATGCCGCTAAATTTTACCGAAATTCTTTGTTTGATATGCTGTTGCTAGTATTTATTTGCTGTTCTTTATCCTGACACCTTTTAAGTTAATTTTTAAAAGCTTTACATGCGTTTTGCATCTTTTCATATAATATTCCATAAGTTGGTTTTCCCGCCCATACCCAAAACTGTCCACCCCGTAACATATTTTTTCTTATTGCTTTCCATTTTTTTTGTAACTGGCAATAGCTGCCTCCTGCATTATACTAATTATATCTCTATACGATTTATCAATCACTATGTTATGATTAGAATCATTACAAATATTATCGCAACACTCCCTCATCTCCACCGGTAACTCTATTAACCTTAGTTTCTTATTAAATAGTTCTGTAAAAAGTTTAATCTGATTGTTATCCCTATGACCCCATATTATTTTATTATTTTCTGCCTTTAACTGCAATGAGTTAACGAACAAAGTTAAAGTGCAGATCCAAAGGGTAGTAATCAGACCATGATACATCATTTAAAATATTAATATTTTTAATATAATTTCTAGTCAACCTACTTACAAGGCAGTGGTCTAGGCAAAGCGACGACCCGTTAATATCACTGGTATAGGTAAAAGTATTGGGGTTACTACAAGATCACATCTTATAATCCACCTTTTTTGGGTTTCACCCCGGTGTTCATTATAGTTTTCTTAAAAAAAAATAAGAAAGAAAAATTACAAATTACTTGGCGTATATGGTGCAGGGGCACAAAGTGTGACTGCAAAATCGACCGGTTGTGGTTTCGATCCCCACTCGAGGAAGTAAAATATTTATTTACATTTACATTTCCAATTCTTCATTCTGGTGTCTACGCAAAGTGCGGCGTTAAGTTCCGCCACTCAACACGCAATACCTTTAATATTTGGCGGAAAGTAGGCAAAGGAGTGTCTTAACACTAGGTTCCCTCTGCCTACCCTGCTATGTGCGGGATAAAGCGTGAAGCTGAAAAAAAAACATTCCTCTTTGAATATATAATGTATGTTTGCAAAGCAATTACTATTATGTATTGGTATGGTATGGTTTCCCTTCAAAACGTATATATCTTTCGCATTTTACTATTGTGTATTGTGTTACAGTTACTAATCTGAAAATTATCAAAACTTTGGAGTTGCAGTTTTAGTTCCCATAGTATATTCACTTGTTTGGAAAAAAATAACAACTTATCTGTAAATATTTAAAAAACGACACAAGCACAAGAATACTTAAATTAAAGAAATCGTAAACAACAAACTACCTATTATTCTTATAACCAAAAATATTTAAACGAAATATGAAACAAAATATGTTACGTTGAAGTAATACATTATAATTATAAGTTCTTTGATTTTCACGATTATTACACATATTAAATGAAACTAATTTAACCGGATTAATCGCGTATATTTAAGATTTTTACATTTTGTGACTTGAGACTGACTCAGTCTACCCGTGACTACTGTAAAGTGTTCGAAACGTCGGGTTTCCAAAATTAATCGCGAAATCGTTTCCAAAAAAAAACGCGATTAATCCGGTTAAATTAGTTTAATTTAATATACATTATAATTATTTGGAGAGCTCCAAAATATGTGCATTCGTTCTAAATCTGCTTTACCAGCCAGGCGCAGCATTAAAGCATTCTCTCGTCCAGCTTCTTTCTTCTGGCGCTGGGGAACGGCATCGGAGCGTTGGCCTTCGGACCGCTTTCAGGCATCCATCACTATAGGTGCATCTTTAGCGGGTCCTTTGGCTCTAGGAATGTGTTTTAGCGCTAGATCAGATACAGGGAGAAGGATGCGGGGAGATTTGAAAGAATGATCAAATACCTGATCACACACACCTGATCATGACACCTGGGTGGTTAGCTCAGTCAGTTGAAAACCTCAGTTTCCTGAGAGAGGCCCAGCTTAAGCGACCAGCGAGGTGCCAGCTCAGTAGGCGGCTTCGGGGGAGGATAGATAGGCACTCGTAAGTTTCAATAACTTTGTGAAATTAAAAACGTTCAAATATCGCCTTGCAATTTTCAATAATTTTTTGTCACAAAATGGCTTATTGTGACTTATTTATAAGAGATAGAAATATTTAACTGTTTGCAGCGCATGCGCTTAAATCAATTCTACAACGTTCATTATTAGTGTTATTTCGTTATTTAAGGTAGCTTGACACTGTAAAGTCCATCAGAGATCTCGGGGTCCTACTGGATCACAGGCTTCATCTTGACTTACACATTGAAAGTATTAAAAATAAAGCCTTTAAGATGTATGGCTTCGTTATGTGATCTACCAAAAATTTTAGGCGTCATTCTTCTTATCTCACTCTTTATAAGGCCTTAATTCGCTCCCAGGTTGAGTACGCTGTGCCTGTATGGAACCCGTTATATAATAAGTACATAGTAAATCTTGAAAGTATGCAGATTAAATTTTTACGTGCCATGCAGTACAGATGCTATGGCAATCAAATGCCGTATATGCAATTGCTTAAAGATTATAAGCTCATTACATTAGAAGCAAGACGTAAGCAGCTTGAAGCATTATTTTTATATAGTTTATGCCACAATAATTATGATTGCACTGGGATTTGAACCGGCGCCTCTTTGGAATTCATCTAAGTCATACGTCCATATATATTCGTTTGATTCGTTTGATCAGTATGTACTAACTAAAATACATAAAAACACATCAAGTATTCTTATGACATTAAAACAATACATTTTATGGTAAACATCCGATATTTTGTTACTTATAATCACTAAAATCATATTCTTAAATCTATTCTCCTGTATTAGAAATGTATATAAAACACCACTATATAATTTATTATCCTGAGTACCTTTTTTCTTTTTTTTATTTTATCTATTTTTTGCTCCAGGGAGCCTAGTGTTAACACTCCACTCCATTTTTATCCGAATTCTGGATTGCGTGCTGAAAAGTGAAAATCAACGCCGCGCTTTGCCTCGACACTATAGTGAACAAATCAAAATATTAAATATTTAATTTACTTGAGTGGGAATCGAATTTGTCGCGTTTACAGACAAGTGTTTGTCCCTGCGTCACTACTCGCCGTAGCAGTTCTGTACTTCCAGGCTTTTTTTAGTTTTCACAAAAAGAAGAGAAAGTCTAAGGTTAGATGTTTTAAAAACATATAAAATAGATTTGATCACCAACAAAAATAAAACAAACACATTATCTGATATTAAATTTAATAGGTACTCTATTATTTACATTAAATTGTTCACTATTAACATGGTATTTATAATAATCGCTCAGTTGTCAATATATTTTATGTACAGGACTATTTATAAATTATATCATATAATAATAATAATAATAATATCAATACTGTGAAGTTTCCGCAAATCCACATATTATAATTAAATGTGAGCCAAAAATGTTTGAAAATTCCGTTAAATTCAAACAAATCCGTGCACAGATAAAAAAACACACGTAATGACAAAGAAACTAGCTTAAACATTTTAGCACCTCCACAGGCTAAGTAATTAATTCGAACAATTCACTATAATACTCGATTATTATTTAAAAAAAATGTTACAACACGATACGGTTAGCACTCGCTATTTTTTTTATAACATATAAACGTATATATAAAATATTATTATTATATATTTAAAAAAAATGGTTATTAAAAAGTTAGTGACCACGTTGTGTTAGTGGCGTGTATTTATTTGGCACTAAATCATTTGGAATGCACAATATCTACTTATATGTAAGATATTAATATAACGAGACTAATTGCATGCTTCAACTTTGTTTGGGACCTGGCAACACGTTTTAAGAAAATTTAATTATCTGTAGCGATGGTAATATTTATTGTATAAAAAATAAATCGATATATACGAATTGTATGTTACGCTATATTCGTTGTTAGGAATAGTGTTGCCATACCAAATATAGTTTGTATTATTATTTTTCTTACAAAGGGCGTAAATGCAAGTGTATCACTAACAACAAAAAAACTTTTGTTTTTTACTATTTGATTATGATTATTAAAAAAAGAACACAATACAATTTCCGCCTTTTATAGGAAAAGATATCAATAACAAATACAATATCACATAAAATATTTTGAACCAGTATTATTAAAAAAGCACATTTCATTTACAGATGTAAAATCATTTACGCTATTGTCTTAAATTTATATTTAAAACTGTAAACTTGAAAAAAGTGATCGATCAACATGGCGAAAAATCTTTTATTTTTTTTCAAATAGGAATACTATAAAAAATTAGATATGTCATATTTATATTACGTGATAGGGGTTTTTAAAATATTGCTTCATCTACTCACTATTCAACTGTTTTAGTTAACTTGTTTTTTTAATAGATTAAATCTCATACAATGAGGGTACCTCTAGAGGAAGAAAATTTTTGAAAAGTCCCTATTATTATTAATAACTACGGTATAAATTTGGCAATAGATAATAATTATTGTTATTCATCATAGTAATAATTATGATTACACTTATATAAGTTCATAGCAAATAATAAATTCCATTGCATTTATTGTTCAATATATAAAATAGTGTTGTTAACAGATAAAATATTTATTATAGATTATAAATAGATTTCGTATAGATTATTAAATTGTTATATTATTGCTTATTGCCAACTAAATATGATAATTGATAACTCCAAGGATAAATCGACAGTTAATTGAAAAATAAAATTGAGCTATTTGAAATGCAATATAATTAATCGGAATTACAATGTCTTAACACTAAGTTCTCTCTGAATACCCTGCTGAATGTATGCGGGACATGTGTATATAAATTTTAAAAAATAACCGCAATATTTAAATAACGCAAAGTGACATTGCTTCATATAATTCATTTTATAATTCTTTTATGTTTAATTATCTTTAAAATTGAGCGTAAAGTGGGAACGGAACTAAACCTCGAAAATGTAAATATTTTCAAAAAAAAAAACGGAGTTAACAATTATCATGTCTAGATAATGATATTAAAATTTGCATGTTATTATGAGAATGATGTTTAATTAATAAAATATCAATTTAAATATTAAAAAACTTTATGAAATCTTACAATAAAATAATTAAATTGTGATTAAAAATTTACAACAATAATAATAATAATAATTAATCGTCTATTATATTTAATAATCGAATAGTATTTGTAAGTACATTATTAATTTTGGAATGATTAAGTACACGGTTAAATATTGTGACAGTTATACCTTTATCGTTCTATAGCTTCCATAAAGCTACAATATTTACGTCGAATTATTTCAAATTTCCAAATATTCATAAGGCAGTAAGTGTATAATACGAATTATTTAAAACAAAAATGAACAAGTTCAACACCTACAATAATTTTAAACACACGATACCAAAAAATTACAATCGAATTGTATTTGTGTCACCAAAATTATAAAAAAAAAGTAAAATCGACAATCGTAATTTAATGGCTATGAGAAAACATCACTAAACTTACTATGTCTACCGCACACACTGTTTTAATAAGAATAAGAATCACGAATCGAAATAATTTCCTGTTTCCGTTTCGGCGTTAACAAACATAATTGATTAGCAAATGTAAAACCATTTGCGTCGCGTACTCGTACGTCACTCGTGTTTTGGCGGGAAACGTGTCAACTGTCATTCGTCTTTGACAATTGACGTCCCGTTTGACGTTTGTTTCGACACTCAGTCTCTGCGAGGAGTATTTGTTTAGCAAATGTAAAACCATTTGCGTCGCGCACTCGTACGTCGCTGTTTTGGCGGGAACCGCATCAACTATCACAAGAATTTGACATTTGACGTTCCATTTCACGTTTTTTGCTTTATTTGTTTGTTTTTTGACTTTGACATTTGCTTTTTCAAATTGCATTTGACGTTTTAGCTGTCGCTAGGTTTGTTTCAGCCAATGCGCTGGAACCCATTGCGGTTCTCGCTCTAAGCTGTTTATTTCGTTTAACAATTGTTGGTAGGCGCGTTGTGTGTCGTTGTTTATTATTATCATGTCGAACAGATGGCCCCATCTTAGTTCCATGTCGCGGGCGGTCGCTATTATTTCTTTTAGTTCTTCTTCCTGTGGAAGTATGAAAAATGAGTTTAGAAAAATAAATAACAATATGATATTTTTTTAAAATTTTCTATTATATAACATTATTTATTCTATTGAATATAACTGTAATAGTAATTTCAAATACTTCTTCATTTCTTAGTTCAGTTTCAGTTCACCAAATTTAAATATTAATTATTATTAAAATATTTATTAACTGGCACAGACAGAAGAAGTCTATGTTATGTATGAAGAGTTCTAAATCATTCAATAAGAAAGTAAATAAAAAAATCACAATCATCTTACTTTAAACGCCTCGCCATTCCTTATCTTCTTCTGCCTCAGTTTCTCCAAGCTGGGCGGCGCCACGAACACCGTGTACGGCTTCAGATCGGAGTTGCGTAGTATTTTCAACGACTGTGGGTGCAGATTCAATACGCATATCTTACCGGAGTTCACCACTTCCCTAATCGCTTCTAGTGATGTACCTGAAAATTTTTAGTTTTAAATAAATTAAAAAAACATTCAGTAAAATTGATTACTTCCTTCTTCTTCTCAATCAAAAATTTTAATTTTTTAGATAAAGTAACTTTTAGTTTCTTTTTTTTTTTCAAATTGTTGCTAGATGCCAGAATGTTAAAAAAGATTTTCATCAAGCACTTTCTACTCGTTTCAGAGATATATGAGAAATAAAATAATCATTTAATTGTAATCATCGCCATGTTGACAATTTTTAATATCAATTATCTTACCATAATAAGCCTTCTCATATTCGCCATGTTCAACAAACTTCCTATTAAGTATATCCGCTTCGAACTGAGCGCGGGATATGAAGTGGTAGTCCTGTCCGGCCGCCTCGTGGTCCTTGCGAGCGCGGGACGTGTCTGAAAGTAGATAAGGAATTATATTTACTATGAAAAAGTGAAAACTACTTTAACTTTTTATTGCTGTGTGTATGTATACATGTGGGGATGTGTGCATGGTGTAGCAATAGAGGGTACAGTTTGTCCTTGCCAACCCCAGAAATATTACTTACAAAAATTTACTCAGAAAAATTGTGAAAAAAAATTTAACAATCAGGTTTTTTTAAAGCTAAAGTTCAGGCCGTCCTGGAAAATACCTCAAGATAAGCCTATAGGTGAGTGTGTGTGTGTGTGAGAGACATATGTATATGAAAATAATGATTAGTTTACGTGTATTATATTATATATATATGTGTTTGTCTGTCTTAATATATATACTCACGAGGCACAGCAGCAGCGAATCTTGCGGCGTCTTCCATTAATCGTTGTCGTAGTTCATGTCTTCCTATATTGGGTGGTCCTATGAGGACAATGGGTCGCTTGTGGGATGCTCGTGGGTAGTATAACGCTACTTCTTCGTAGGTGAGGATCTCTTCTTGTTCGTATTCTGTAATTGTTAAGTTAAACTGAAGGTTTTGTCTGTGTAATTATAGACGAAGTCATCAAGACCAGGAACTACCAGAGGCATAATATGGAAGATGAGAGTCACTCAGGCACATTGTCTCTGGTTGTTCTTATCTTGCTAACGGTGAGTATTTGCATAAACACAATCAAGTAGCCAATATAATACACCAGCAACTTGCTCTTCAATATGGTCTTGTGGAGTTGGAAGTGCCTTAATTACGTACAATTCTACGTCTGTTCTTGAAAATAACTGCGCTTGCTCTACTGTGATCGGTCTATTATTACTAACAGTTATTTTGTTGCCAATAGACCTGATATAATACTAGTAGACCGATGGGGCGCAGCGCAGTGATTGTGGACATCGCTATCTCACGTAAGGGTTCCTCTTTCTGGAGCCCTAGCCACCGATGGCTTGGAGCCTTGTCCCAACGTCGGAAGAGTGTTTTTTTAAATAGTTTTAAATGTAGTTTTTATAACAATTTGTATTTAAAAATGTAAGATTAGCGTAGCGTAGAAGCGTAGTTAAAGTAATACGAAAGGCTACACACCGTCGACGCCCGCCGCCGCGTACAGCGGGTAGCCCGCCTCGCTGGTGGGCTTGCGCGGCTTGCGGCGCCGCGCGCGCGCGCACAGCAGCGTGGCGCCCTTGCGCGCGCGCCGCGCGCCCGCGCCCGCCTCGCCCGCCAGCGACAGCTTCATGGACTCCCGCCTGTTGGGGGTGAGCGAGTTACTATATAGAAAATCACTTTCTCTAGGACATACTTTATTCACATTCATGCTCTTGGAAAAGGACCGTGTGTCAAAAAAAAAATTGTATATTTTGGTACGTAATAAACATTTATCTTTTTCGTTCTACTTTTTACAAAACAAATGTGTAAAAAAATTAATATTTATTTTTAAATTGTATTACTATAGCAGATTATCACTTATTCTTTTAATTATCATCATATTTAATACAGTATAGACACTGATAGATAACAATGTCATCTTATAACATTTGGAAATCAGACCTACAATGCATTCTCCGCTGTACTAAAATCTACAAAAAATACATAGTACATACTGATGTTGGAAAGCTTGACTCGGTATCAACCCCGCGAGGGTCTGGTCCTCCTCGCCCTCGCGGAACGCCTGCCACCAGTTCGGGTCTTCTCTACTGATCACGTGTAACACGTCTCCTTTTTGAAAACTAATACCTGCAATGAGGAAAAGAGTGAAGATGACATAAAGAACGAGGAGAAGCAGGGCAACGAGGCGACAGGAAGGCGGCCTCACCGAGCTCGCGGCAGGGGATGTAGACGTCGTCCTCGGGGTCGTAGTCGAAGTGCGCGCGCACGTGCAGCACGCGGTGCGCGGGCGGCGGCGCGGCGCGCGCGCGCGGCGCCAGCACCAGCGCCAGCGTGCCCGCCAGCGCGCCCAGCACCTGGCACACCTCGTGCACCGACTTGCCGCGCATCGCCACGCCGTTCACCTCCAGCAGCTGAGACACAACGATACAAAGAGGTTGATACAACAATATGGAGAGGTTGATGATAGTAAGGTGATAATAAAACTTTCCTAATTCCTATGTAATGTACAAATTAAAGAAACATAACTATGTAATAAATACCACCATATTCATACAATTTAACATCTGTATAATTTTGCCAATGTAAGAAAAGCATATAATATATTACATACACTGTGTCCTTCAGCTTCACGTTTTATTCCATGTCTTATTACATGAATTGACTGGTTGTAAATTCAATTCCACTCGAAGAAATGAAATATTTATTTACATTTAGTTTCGTTTTTACGCTCCGGTATCGAGGCAAAGCGGGGCTTTGAGTTCCGCCACTTAACACGAAATGCCTCTAGAACTCGGAAAATGAGGAACAGAGTGTCTTAACACAAAACTCCCTCTGCCTACCCTGTTGTGTTCGGAATACAGCGTGAAGATTATTTGTAAAACTGGGCATGATTGGAACTATTTAACATTCCGAACGTTATCTTTTAGAATTCAAATAATAAAACTGATATGATCAAATAAGCCTAATTTAAAATTTTCACCAAATTTTTAGAATAAATGCTAATAAATATAAAAACATTAATTTCAAACATTTTTCTAACCTCATCTCCCTCATGAAGCAAGCCCGATTTCTCCGCGGCGCCGCCCCTCACTATCCTACCAATGATTACCGCTTCACCCTCATTTCTTACTGTAGCACCTGTGTATGAATAAAAACCATTTATGAAAAATTAAAACGACTTTAAATACCCGTCAATTACCTAGGGACTCATATTATATAATTAAGTTCCCTCCATATATCCAATCTCTAAAAAAATTTTGAAAAAGACATAAGCAGGACTTCTAACTCTCGATGGAATGTATATCTCCACTCAGCCTATTTTCATAACATTTAATTTAACAGAAAAAGATAATAATTGGAGCACGATGTAACTTTCTATTGTATACAAGTGATCTCTGATTGTGCCATATTAGGTAAAGAATAAAAAAATTAAAAGAGGTTCTTTAGCTTTAGAGGAAATGTAAGTATTACATTTCGCGAGTGGGAGGGAACCTACACCCTGTCGCCTTGTTGTGTGTGTAATTTAAAAATAACTCACCAAGTGGTTCATTAGTTTTTTCTATTTTGATAATTTTAATGTTTTCGCTGGAGTCGTCCGGCGAGTTAGGTAAGTACTTATCGTCGCCCTTGTAGTTATTGCCAGTCTGAAAAATGATTAATAATTTTTAATTGTGTTATTAAAATAAATCATTGTGTACTGTTGGAAATGATTGCAAGTCCAAATCACATTTGAATAGTCCCAGTATCTTTTATAAAATCTTTTATTAAATAACAACCCAATATATATATATATATATATATATATATATATATATATATATATATATATATATATATATATATATATATATATATATATATATATATTATATATATATATATATATATATATATATATATATATATATATTCGATTCAAACAGTTCAATATACGGAAAAAATTACAAAATTTTTAACATGACACCAAAGAAAAAACAATCATTCAAAAATATCTCATTCCCATTATATAAACTCCGAATTTGTTAACTTCCAAGCCAAAACCTTTATTTAAGAAAAATACCCTCCAGTACCTTATTTCTCTTCCCTTTGTTAAAGCACGAAGGGTCTAACAAAGCTGCAGCCTGGTCGTGCGCCTGTATCAGACTCTCCACTTCCAACCCTCCCAATATCGAGAGTAGTTCCGCTGCGATCCCGGACGTCTCACCTCCTGACGCTGTATGGGATCCAAGTACGTCTATACACTGGAAATTATTTTTTTAAGTTATTAATAATAATCCATATATAAGTATTAACAAAAGAAAAAGATTTATTTGTAATTTCGCTATTGTGTCTTAGCTGAGAGTTATTTTAAACCAATAGACTGAAAATTTGTCTATTTAATTTAATTTTTTTTGGCTTCACGCTGTATTCTGCACAAAACAGGATAGGCAAAGGGATCCTTTGCTAACTCATTAAGATATTCCGTTCGCACTAAAACATTCCCATTTCCCGCTTTCCGTCGAATTCTTGAAACATTAAGCCTTCAGTGCCAGAACTGAAAGAAGACTCGGTTACTCGAAAAATAATTAAATAACAATAACATATCTCTGAGTAGGTTTCTAAGCCACAATCAATGCCTGGAATTATGTACATATACATACATAACATATACGTCTCTAATAAAGAAAAATACTAATTTATGACGTAATTTAATACTATTTTTTCTAGAGTAAGCAAAAGTCAAAATATTTCTAGTCTTTCTTTAAACCATTCCTTTTATTAATATTTAAATCCACACCTTTATTAACATAAAAATTATCAATTTTAGAAGTTTTAACCTCAAAGAAGATACATTTGAGTATCTCTATCTATTATTTACATTGAAAATATCGGACTTTGAACCTTTAAAAAACATTTTTTTTCTAAGAAGGTCAAAACTAAAGACAAGTGACCTTTCGCCCCTCATTAAAAATGGAACCCGAAAAAGAATATTAATTATTAGTTAAAAACTTAAAAGTTATAAAAACTATATTATAACAAAGAAAGGCATTCACAAGTAAGTGTTCAATATTCATGCCATTAAATGAAAGCCAGTTCTAAAGAAAGGTGTTCGTTTGAGCTGACTTTTTTGATTTAAAATTTTCTTTCAATTTTTCATTCTATCAAAGCGTATTTCATCTTTATTTTAGTTGAGTTATTTTAATATTGCGTTGCATCTCGCATAAGGCAAGGTAGGCAAAGGGAACGTAGTGTTAAGACATTCCTTTCTCCACTTTCCGCTAAAAAATCGTAGCTTTGCTTTGTTACCAAAGAAAAGGACTTAAATAATATTACATATTTCATTTCCTTGAGAGGGGATCAAACCCATGACCGTCGCGTTTACATTTATAATGCTTATGTTACTGCGCCATGACGACCTCTAATCTACTTTTTTGTTGACTTAATAATATTATTCATATTAAATATGCTTACTTTCGAGTAATAATGAGATACTACAAATATGTAGAAGAGGTAGTTTGAAGTCTAGAAGTCATACATTATCTTAGAAGCTGAGCTTCCCAGTTATTGGAAACGAACGAAATAGCATTCTTGCAGACAATACTAATATTTTCGTACAAAATGTCGATCTAAAAATAGATAAGCAATTTCATAAGATAACATGCCGTCGTGGCGCAGTGACATTGCTAAAAACATTAGGTTCCCTATGCATATCCCGCTATATGCGGGATACAGAGTGAAGCTAAATAAACTTACATCCTTCAATCGATCGGTGGCCCGATGCGTCTGTGGCGGACACAACCCAGGTCTCTTATGCCTGACAGCGGTAAGCACTGCTGATCTGGTCGCCAATGCAGTTCTGAGTGCAGGGCAGAGGAGGACAGTGGCAGCCCCCGCTACTCTTGCAGCTAAGGCACTCTCGCCGTTCGAACTGAGCGCCTTTTGTACCCTGGTTAGCGCTGCACATACTTCTTGGTAATCTGGAAAAGGAAGTAAATGTTACGAATGTCCTAACTTAAGTAAGCAAAACGTTAAGCTATTTATTTATTATGTAACTTCAAGGCCATCGTGGCACAGTGGCGTGAGGCGTACAGTAGTGGGTTTGATTCTCACTCAAATTGGGATTTTACAAAACTAGGCGTGGAAACACGTGATGTCTTGGAAGTTGGGCGGTATATGGAGGATTTTGTATTCATTGTAAAAACGGCGTGTTTTGATAATGAATAAATAATTGAAGACTTTGAACATTTGTCAATAATTACCACTTTTAGTGTGTGATAAACATATTTAAAAATTGTTAAAATAATAAATGAAATTGATAACAGTCCCTGATTTTATATGTCTTCATTTTAAAAGTTTATAGAAGTCTTTAATAGAAATAGCAAACATAATGAAGGATTTATTTTTTTCAGATATACAATAGGAACAATATACACAAATTATTCATAAATAATGATTTGTGGTAAAGAATACATTCGTATATTTTAATAGGCGAAAGAAAGAAAAGAGTATGATAGGAAAATATACTACATTCTTTCTTTTCCAAGCTCTAAAAGCTTTTGCCTCTATTATTTTCGTTGAGGCAAAGTTAGAGGTCGTTTTCAAATTCCTTTTTTCCGCAAAATCAGTTTTGGTTCAAGTTTCGAGCACTGTTCATTAAAAGTTCCGATGGATACTGACGGAATACACAAAAATGTGGAGTTCGACCAAATAGTCTAGAAAATATATATATATTGAGGTATTTTTTAATGATTATAGCATATATTTTTTTTTAGCCTCATGCTGTGTCCACCTACTTACGTTTACTTTTGAGGAACCAAAGGAATAAACGAAAAGAGACAAAATGAAACATTACATCCAAACATCAAACGAACAAGCCGAGTGCAACATAATCTCTCTAAAGTAACCCACAGGCCAATATTAAACGATCGAACTAGTAGACCGGAAGTAACGAGCCCTGCGGTGAACAGATTCATAATTGGTTTATATAATATCTGTGCTTTTCCACCGGAACGGAACGGACGGTGGGAGTTTCTGAATGTTTTTAATAAAAAAAGTAGTATGTATCATCATAGCGAAGTTTTATCAAGGCTCAGAGTAAAGTAGTTTTATTTTCCCGCTATGGCATGGACATTGAGCGGAGTTGATTTCTGGCATATATCATGCAATGTGTCTGGAGATCAGAATATCTTGTTCACTAAATTTTTTCTGTTACTCTCCTATGGGGAAATCGAGAAGCTGCAAATCTAGTGACAAGATACTGTGTTAACTGCTTCATATTAGAGTGAGTCCGTCGTGATCAACGCAACTCAACGCCGTCTTGCCAGAGCGGTAATATATATTATTTTCTGATATTACAACAAAATACTGCAACAACATAGCTTTTTACTGTTTATATTTATTTATCTTTACGTTGCATAGCAGGGTTAGCAGGAAACCCGAAAAGCTAGTGTTAAGACACTTCCGTAGCTACTTCCTGCCGAATTCTGCAGGCATTGTGCGTTGAACGGCGGAACTCAACGCCGCGCTTTACCTCATTTACTAATATTTTAACGCATTTACAATCCTCAAATTGCCTAAAATAATTAACGAACCTAACCATACTTAACCACGTTACCCTATTACCTACCGACACATACAGTATATATAGATCCTGTTAAGTTAATATAATTTTACGACAAAACGCACTTTCTCATACATAATGCTGTAAGCCCGCTCGTAGTTTATGGGGGCTGAGCGTTTGTGGACGTAGCTATTTATGGGGATATTATGGTTAATTTAGTATTTCGGGTTTATCTGAGGCAAATCGCCACTGGTTTTGGTTATTTATGTTTTTAGAGACTGTTTTACAGAAATTATTGTAAATTATTATATTAGTAGGCAGGAGGAACCTGGGCGTCTATGGAGAGGACACTCGGTTTTTATAAAGACACCTGGCCAAGCCCGAATTCTGGATGCATTGCGTGTTTTGTAGTGTAATTCGATGCCGCTATTTACCTCGTTACTAGAGCGGGTTGATGATAAATTAAATATATCATCTTCTCGAGTAGGAATTGAACCCACATCCTGTCGCGTTTATAGTCGCAACGCTTGTGCCTCTGCACCACGACTCATAATATAATTTACTGGCTGTACTTTCTGGTTAAGCTCGTTTACATTACACAGTTTATATTATGTATATACTTTAAAATACAAACAAAATTTTAAAAAGTAAATAAAATAAATAAATAAAATTTTTCACTGTCTACCAAAACATGAAGCTGTTTTTTAACTGACGCGTCAGTCATGTAGCTATAACGTCAGCTGAATGACGTTGATTTACATACATCTAGGTTCAAATAAAAAAATATATATAAAAAATGGACAATAGATAATACAATAGAAGCAGGACTGACTGAAATGCAATTAGAAACAATATATAATGAAAATTTACACAGAAATTGCAGTAAACATACAGTAAAGCTAAAACATATAACTTTTTAGCTTTACACTGTGTCTGCAGCAGAGTACGCAAAAGGAACCCAGTTAAGGGGGTTAAGGTTAATACACTCCGCGAAGTGGAGAACCACTTGCTTTCATAATTCAAGGCATTGTGTGTGGAGTACAAAATATTTTTTTCTGTCGTGCCGCAGGGGCACAAAATGTGACTGCAAACATGACTGGTTGTGGGTTTGATCCCCACCCAAGGAAATTAAATATTAATTTAAACGTATATTCCTTTTTCTTCGCTGTTGTGTCGAGACAAAGCGGGGATTTGAGTTCCCCCATTTAACACGCAATGCCTCTAGAATTCGACTGAACGTGAGGAACTGAGGTCTTAAATAGGAGGTAATTAGTTTATTTTTTATTTAAACTTTTAAAATCTTTAACTTACCAACAAGTGCATACAGCTGTGTAGCCTCATCGCTAGCGTCCTCCTCATAAGCATCATTAATGAAGGCGGTACTGGAAGGAGGGTTCGACTCCAACGCTTGTAACTTGTGGGAACCTCGAAGTGAAGTTCGGAGAAACTCATTCTGGGCGGCGATTCGTTCTTCCGCTTCTTTCCTTTGACGGAGTTGTTCCTGTAAGAAAAAGAAACGACGTTTAATGTTTGTTCAAAATATGTTAATTGAAAAATAAAAAAAAAAAAACAAAACGGAATCAGGTTTTTTTATATTTTTTTCGTTCGCATTGTACAATTTAAATATAAAGCGAGAAAATGTGAGTACTACATAGTGGTGGTGTCCTGCTTATAGTAGAGTAGGCGGAGGGAACCTAATGTAAGGACAATCCGTTCCTCAAGCGCCGCCAATTTTTTTCTCAGCTCTGCACTTCTCGTTGTTGTCTTAGTCAACAAAGCAAATATATAAAAATATTAATAAATAATAATTCATTCAGAGCGGGAATCGAACCCACAACCGTCACGTTACATCCACACCCATGTGCGCCTTAACGGCCTCAATTTACCTTAATCTTAATTTTAGAAGATATTTTCTGCTAAACCACACAGATTTCCATAAGATAGGCAAAATTGATTGATATTATCATATACATATCTCATATTGTATTTACTATATAAATAATACACCTTAGTGCCCCGAGAGAGGTGAATATGATGCATTCGAACAATTTAGACTGTATCTGAGGAGTGATATCGAGTATAACAATAGACAACTGACGGGTTATCTATTGACGTTTCCCCTTTAAGCGCTATGTATAGATTAATTTGATAGTGTAGATTATATTTATACTATTTACATATGTATAGTTTAGCAGCGCAGTCTGAATGTAAACGCAGCGGTTGTGGATTTGAGTCCTTTTTCAGGGAATGAGGTTTTTACATATTCTTATTTCAGTAACAAGAAAAGCACTGCGTTCAGTATCGCCGTTTTCCACCCTCCGCCTAAATATCGAGGCATTGCGTGTAGAGTGGCGGAGCTGAAAGCTGCACCTTGGTACCAGAGCGAAGAAATGAAAATAGTAATCGAACTTACAACCGTCGCGTTACAACCGCACGGTTGTGCTCCTAATGGTAAAACGTTCTGGTGAGTAATTAAACCGAAAAAAGAAATAGAAACACACAACTTTTTCCTCCACCCACAATATAATCGACCCTAAAGCTATTAAAGATTTTCCATCCACCTCGTCGATGGTTAGTAAAAAACGACAGAGATTTCATCCCCGAGCAATTTCCACGTTATATCGACGAGACGGCTCGACAGTTCCTTTTCACATTCAATAGGTATTAGACTGAGATCTCTGAGCCCCTAGACCTAAGTCATTTTATCAAAGCTGATATTTTGAGTATTAACAGTTTAATACCATATAGTTAAGATTGTATGCGTACTTACGAACTTGAAAGTGAGGCCCCTTTAGAGGTAGCTTAGCTTTAACGTAGATGAGTGTGCAACTTAAGGTGCACGCTCACCTACGTTAAAGTAGAAACGCTTGTATTTAGATATTTTTTTAATAATGTAAAAAAAATATATTTATTATTACTAGACTCTTAATGTGGACCTTTACTCCTACCAGACGTTGTAAAGGTTGTTAAAATTGGCGCAAACTACGTTATACTAGAAGCCTTTAATTTTACTATATTATTTACGGACTACTTCAAGACCCCGATGGCTCAATCATCCTTCCAGGCAGAGGTCTACCTTTATTTGGCGACCCCTTCAAATTAGTGAGTACGCATATTGTCTTCACTACATATTAGACTAATAGTCCTCAAAATTGCAGCTTTGCTAAAATGACGAAGGTCTAGCAGCCCTGGGATCTTGATCCAAATAAGAAGCACTGCACCCGCAGCTAATGCTTTCGAATGATTTATTCCAGCGCTCCTCTCGAATTTCCTTTTTGAATTTGTGGAAGCCTATTTTTGGATTTGTAATTAGTATTGTTTTGGTTGGCTTTGGTTGCTTTTTTATATTGTCGTGTATTGATAGGGTTTACTCACTATAAATATAGTTACTGAGATACTTATTAAGAAAATGTATAAAAATTTGAACGTACATACAAATAACGTTAGGAAGGTGAAATGTAGAGTTAGGACGAGATATTGCGTGTTTAATGGCGGAACTCAACATCGCGTTTTGACTTGTTACCAGAGCGAAGAAATGAAAATACTTCATATTTCCGTCGAAAATCGAACCCACAACCATCGCGTTCACCACAACGGCAACCTAATTACTAATTACTATAGTAAATCAACATAAAGCCTTATTTTACATCCTGATACCACAATAACATTATATGCCTAAATACATGATATACATATACAGTGAACGTCAAATCAAATATATACAGTACGGTAATTAGCATAACCGAAGGAGACCTCGCGCTTGTTGGTGAATGACGTCACCGTGCCACGGTGGTACGGTGTTTGATTTCACGCGTCTTTTATTTGACCAGAAATTTAGTGTATAAGTTGGTAATATTATTTATAACTAGTAAGTTATTTCAAATAGTTATTATATCGATTGTGCAAAAATTATAATTTTTAAGTTTTATTATGAATTTTCATTAGTTTTAACCAGTGGCTTCGCTCCCGTAGTCTAATACTTGTGGTAAATAAGTAGTAAATATCATGTACATAGCCTATCTCCTTCCTTGAGACATGAACTATAGGTACAATACGAAAATTGTGATAGAGGCTGATCAATCATTTAATAAAAATCAAGAATCATCGAAATATAAACGACATTTTCTACAAAACTTATAAAAAAAATGGCCGTAACTAAATTTGAACACGCACCGTTTGAAAAACCCGAGACGACGCGACGGTTGGTTTCTATTCTCTACGATTTTCTTTCCGTTTTATTTAAAAAAAAGGTTAATAATACATAAGTAAGATAGCTTACCTGTTAAAAGCTAACGAAAGCTTTTGTTCCACTAACAATGTACAGAAGACTAGGTAAATAATTAGTAACTCTTCTAGAAACCTTCACCGTAATACAAATTCTATTTTATCTAGAATTCTAGAATGTAGTTTATGAGAAAATTGTAATATACTAATATTTAATTTAGCCTCCATGATCAAATAGAATACAAAAGTTTTTTTCATCGAACCATTAGTTTCTAAGATAAGGGTGATCAATCAAATAAAATTTAAGGTTTTGTAATATTACTTACTATAGATTTCATCATTTCACCTACAATATTTTATATTTTTAGCTTACTAGGTAGAGGAAACCTAGAATTAAGACTCTGTTTTCCACTTTAAGCCAAATTTTTGAAACATCTCGTAGCGGAACTCAACGACGCGTTTCGATGTCTTATTACAATATAATACAACTAACAATTTTAAAAATATAATTATATAAAATAAATAAAAAAGAAATACCTTAATATATCATATCGGTTTTACATTTTAATAAAAGCCCACAAAGCCGAGGTTTTGTAACCAGCTTTATATTCTTTTAACGCCCGTATGTTTGTAAAAGGGAAACATTAACATTGTATCGCACACTTTCAACTTTCATTCGTACATAAAAAAAACTTTTGATAGTAGTAACGGTATGGTCGCAGGTTTGAATTTGAGTGGTTATTTTAAAAATATCGAGACCGTCGTGGATCAGGGCCACAAGCGATTGTAAGCGGTCGTAAGTTCGATTCAAGCTCAGTGTAGTGGAATATTTAGTTTTCTAGCTCTGGTAAGTAGTATAAAGTTGAGATGCGCATTTTAACACGAAATGCCTCCAGAATTCGGTAGAAAGTGGGGAACGGAAATGTCTAAAGGTGAACGTAGTGTCTTAATACTAGGCTCCCAGGTTCCCTATGGCTATGTGCCAGTAATATATACAATTTAATTATAAAATTCACAATCAACAAGAATATCCTTCTAAATAAAAGCTGTCCCACTGTAACACGACAGAAGATGCAGCTTCGAAAACGATGAGAAAAAAAGGAGGTTTTTTTTTTTAAGTTAAAATATATCAAAAGACATTTGAATAGCTAAAAATGCCTTATATGGTAAATTCTTATAAGAGAAATGCACCGCAGTAGGTATGCCCGTGTAACAACTTTGCATTTCCAGTCCACGTACCTAAACGTAGCGAGCTAACGTTTCTAGAACATTTTATATAGAAATAAACAAGCACAAAGAGTAAGACTACCTATAGTATATGGGGTCATTGCAGCGTATGAACGTAATCGCGACGAATGTGAGTTCGATTCCCATTGACTTTCATTTTCTCGCTTCAGTAAGAAAAGCTTTCGACAATACAACACCACACCCAATAATGTCTTGTAAAGAGGACTGAAAGTGGGGAACATTATATTTAACACTAGGATCCCTTCGCTGGGATGCGGGATACAGCGTGAAGCTAAAAACGCTTTCTCTTGTTACCATAGTCGGAAATGGTAATCGAAACCGCAACCATCGAGTTAATACGCTAATAATAAACGTCTAATAATAATGTTAATAATTAACATATTTCAATTGCGTTTGTTGTTTAATTAGACTTGTAGTGCGGTTACACTAACATTAGAGTGAACAATAATGTTTAGTGATGTACCTCGGTTTAGAAAATATACTAATAATAGTTTACAGATATATTTTTCCTAACTTCACGCACACATGTAGAAACTCATTAATAAAACACGTCGTTTTCCACATAATTTTGGAGACAGCGTGTTGAGTGGCGGAACTCAACGCCTCGCTTACGTACTTATATAAATTGAAATATATTTTCCTTTAATATTTTAATTAAAATGTAGATAACAATTGAAATAACTGCTAATTCTTAAAACTACTAAATTTTGCAGGGCAACATACAAATTAAAATAGCTTAAACTTAAATAAGTAACTATTGTTTATATTGAAAACCAATACACCAGTAAACTTTACAAGCAAATCTATACCAAATCTAGTTGCACAACGTGTGACGTCACAGCCCGGAGGGAGTGTCGTAGATACACACATACACACACACCCACACACACAACACACATGCTACGCTGTTCTGCTGTATACAGCCACACTGCGGTTGTGAGATACTATTTATAGTCCACGAGAAGGCCGTACTATGAAAATAGTATAAATAGTCTTGTACTTTGTCTATTGGGCCATGTGATAACTAGAATTAGCTTTGGGCTTTGGACTTTTCGTTTTTTTTATTTTTAGTTCTAACTTAGGCTTTGACGCAAGTGGTGGGGAAGGGGCAAAAGCGTGTGGCTGTAAACGTGAACGGTTATGGGTTTTTCGGGCGAAAAGTAGAGAACGGAGTTACTTGACATTAGATTTAGAATACAATATAAAACTGAAATAAGGACTTATATATTTTTTTAAGAACTAACATGTTTTTTTCAGTGTAACTAGGAGAACTAGGAGAAGGAACTGTGGAGTAAGTTTAGTTAGCAACTTTTAGTTACGCAAATGTGTTTAGTTTTTACGAGTGCAAGTCGATAGCTCGTTCACTTCTTTTACAAAGCTTCTATTTAACTTATCAGTTTCACATATTTTTCCCCATTGCAACGTAGATAGAGGTAATTTAGTGTTAAGATACTCCGCTCTCCATTTTCTGTAAAATTACTTGAATTTTTTTGAATATAGTACGTAAAAATCTGGATGGTTTTAAAACCATTCAATATGGTTCAAGCGATTCAAGTCTGGAAATTTTAGTGTGAAAGATGAGGTTTGCTCTGGACGTCCTGTCACAAATAAAATTAGTACCATCTTTGAGAAAGTGGACCAAGATCCATATATATAAGTAGCAACGACATGGCTGAAGAACTTGATGTTGATCATAAAACAGTTTTACGTAATTTACGAAAGTCTGGGTACAAGAAAAAACTTGACATTTGGGTACCACATGATCTCACTGAGAGAAACCTAATGCAATGTGTTTCCATTTACGATTCTTTGTTGAAACGTAATAATTCCAAACCATTTCTTAAACAGTGGATAACGGGTGATGAAAAATAGGACTTACGATAAGAATGTACTAAAAAGATCATGGTCGAAATATGGACAAGCCCCACAGATCGTGGCAAAGCCCGGCCTGACACAGTGGTGCTATGTATGTGGTGGGATTGGAAAGGAATCGTCCATTATGATCTTTTGCTACCGGGTAAAACTATCAATTCTGCCTCCTTCTCCACTGTCAGCAACTGATAAAGTTGATGAGGACAAAAGCTATTGAGAAAAACCAGCCGGAGCTGGTGAATAGGAAAGGCGGTGTTTAGCATGTATCTAACTTCAAAAGAACACTGAACACTTTTTTAATCAAAAATCTCAAAATTTCTACAGGAATGGGATCATGGCACTACCGATTGATCAAAACGGCACATACATATTATAAATAAATAAAAAATGATACCAAAAAAAAATTTCGTTTTGTATGAACAATAGGAAAATATTTTTGCCCCGACCTTACATGTATGTAATGGCTGTTGAAATATCGGCTCACAGAGGTAACTACATAATGTGATCTTCGAAGTTAAGCGGAGATTATCCGCAGATCACAACATTTTCTATGTACATATTCGTAAAATAGTATAACAAAACTACAGCCTTTATTTTCGATTTGTAGCGCATTTAGGACACTTTAGACTTACTTTTGTAAGTCTGATGACCACCAGCTGATTGATGGTTATGGTTTCCACACTCCAATTTCTAAAGTCCCTGACTTTACCCAAAATAATTATTTACTTGCTTGATTTTTCGAACGTCCAATAATTTTGACATTTACCACCGCTTATTGAAATTTACCACCGCTCCACTAATGTGACTGTAACCTGAGACTTGACTGTAGACCTCAGGAAACGACGAAAGGAACTCAACGAGATTTTTTACAAATAGAAAATTTAAAGAGAATAGAACAATGAAACCTCTACAACGTTTAATTAAAAATTTTACTGAATTAAATAGCTCACATATTCGCAAATTTAAATATTCCAATTAACGTTACGTTACGAAAAAGAAAAAAAAATGGTGGAAAACGCAACAAAAATCGGTGTAAAACCTCATTCAAAACTATGCACTGGGCCAAAGTTAAAGCTGCTAATTAGTGAAGCTTTTCAGATGAGTTCATTCAAATGGTAGCAACTATTACAAAAGTGTCTTTTTCCCTTCACAGAGAATATTTTATAGCGTCTCTAATGAATTTTCTTCTATTCATCATATATGACATTTTTTTTTATTAAAAATGTCAGTCCGAATTGAATGGAACTTTTGGCGCAATTTTTTTTAATTAGTTACTTGATTTGGTATGAGTTTGGAATATTTTATTAATTCCTTTCAAGTTATACTCGTGTGTAGCCTGAGTTTGCTCTTCTTGGCTTCGTTCTCTTTATTTCGTCTATTCACACAGCAGTATAGATAATGAAAACCTAGAACTAGCGTTCTTAGCACTTTAGTACCCCAGTTACCACCGAATTTTCAAGACATCCTGTTAATTGAACACAAAGCCAAAAAGTAAAACACAATTTTTATATGTTTTACGAAAAAAATCTATCTAAAAATATAATGTATAACTATGTCATATATATGTATATATATGTATATAAAACGAAACTCTCTAAAAGTTAGCTGGCGCGGATATAGTCATTAGGCATATTTTATTTCACGAAAGTCATTTAACACGGCATTACGACCAACGGCGTGGAAGTGACGATGTTTGACTACTAAGTAAGGCCGGCCTAAATACTTTTTCTCTTTATTTTTTTTAGTTTCACGCTGTACCCCGCATATAGGGAACCCTAAAGATATTGTATGTTAAATAGTAGTAAACTCATTCTTTTACCACTGATGGATGTTCTGGAACTGATGGAACGAGGAAAACAGAATATCTTAACTCTAACATTCTTCTGCAAATGCTGCTATATGCAAGCATGACGCAATTATTAATATAATCCACTATATAATATTGATATGCACGCACTTACAAAAACATAATACAAATACATACAAAATACATATGTAACTACACTATACAGTGTTCATACCATATATGGCATCGAAGCAAACTAGTTATAACACTTACCGAATACGCCTTTATTCTTTCTGGGTCGACGTCGTGTTGCGACCGCGTTTGCGCACGCGGCGAAGACGACACCATGATCTATAGATCACTTGTATAGATCATGTGTGCCATATTATATTGAAAATTTTTTGGATATCGATAGATCTGCCTTTTTGAGATCTATAGATCTTTTACACTAAATTTATGCCGAGTTGATTTTTGTTTTTAATATAAGATAATTTTCAATTTTCACTAGTTTAGTTATAAACAAATCATTGACTTTTACTGTAATATATTTTTTTTGTGCTGAAAATGTTGAAAGGCTCGTTTAAAATACAATACTTTATAAGATAAAGTTTAACAGTAATATAATTAAAATGATGATAGTTTAATAAATTGTCAATTTAATATAAAATCTCCATTCAGAAATAAATAACAAAAATCTTATGAAACGTTCCGAAATGTAATTTAAATATTATTAAAAAGTATTTCTTAATTAATATAATACAAAAATATGACCACAGACGTGACATGTTTAATTCGAATTAAAAATAAATGTACTTTTGTATTTTTGAAAGTGTTATTGAACCACCAAAATAATAAAACGTCAGCACCCGCGCCTCTTGGAAACCGCCGAAGGCTTTCCAAGAGGCGCGGGTTCAAATCCAACCACGTTAACATCTCTTTACCTATTCTAAAATAAATATATATAAATATATTTATAAATTTAATTAATTTTCTACTGTAACTAGAATTTTATGGTTTTCCTGTAGTGCATAGTCAAGTATTATCTAACAAATTGAATATAGTTAAAAGCTATGATTAAATTACTGCAGCAAAAATATAAAACAAAATGTACTTCGTGAAAATGAAACATTCTAAAATTTCTATTCGTTCCAATTAACTTGTTTTTTTCCTTTACCTTGTAGTCCGCACATAGCAAGCAGAACTTGGAATCCTAGTGTTAAAACACTCCAATCTCATTAAGACACGTTCCCCGCTCTGCATCGAATTCTAGAGTCATTGCCATTAAGCCCAACCACACCGCGAGCGGTGCGGGCCCATTAAGGACTACGCTGAACTCTTAAGGAGCAGAGCGAAGTAATTACAAAATACAAAACTTGTTGTTGGTGGAAATGTAAGGTTATTTTATTTTAAAGGAAAGTTCCGCTTAAATATTATCCCCTTATTTCTTTTTAGCGGTAGAAATCAGCGTTTATTTGTATTAATCGTATAAGAACATGACTTAGGGATCAATTTGACCGTCAAGACCCATAAAATAAATTTATTTTTTTATACATGTTCTAAAATTATTTAATCATGGAATAACAGTTTAAAAATTAAAGATGTGTAAAGATATACCACACATCACCATATTAACTCTAAGTTACCTCGATCTCTAATTAAGCGTTGTGTACAAACTAGTTTCTGGTAGTTTACTTGGAATTGCGTCACGTTTATTACAACGCGGTAACGATGTTACGAAGGTATTCGTGTTGGTTAGTAGCGTCGTGCGTCGAATAGAAGAAATAATGTAGAGTTTTCTTTAGCTTCACGCTGTATCCCGCATATTGCAGAATAGGCAAAGGGAAGCTAGTGTCCGTTCCCGACGCACCACCCAATTTTAGAGACATTACGTGTTAAGTTGCGGCTCAACACCTATCGATGATCCCGCAGGAACGATCATTCCGAGAGAATGTTTTTAATAACTATAATTTCCCTGCTCTGGAAGACCAACGTCTTCAAAAAACATACCTACTTTTAATATTAATTCTCACACTTTGAAGTCGGTTAAAATTCAATTAACATTGACTGACGCCAATTCCGCGAAAACAAAACGCAGCATTAGATACATGTATGTACGTACGTTTGATAAAAGCAATGGAATTCCGATAGACGCGAAATCAAATTTGTTCGGCGATCGAAGCTGATACGAGCGTTGGAAGCACCGAAAAATATATTTAATTAATTTTTAACTTTATATTGTTGTACGATTTATAAAAAAAGCATTTACGAATTGTAGCCAGTTATTCTGTTTGGATGATGGGTGAACTATGAAACGTAATTTGATTTGAACTGGTCATAATTGTGGAGTCTTCCGACTCCTAACAATACCTTCTATGCAGGTCTCCCTGCCTTCCCGTCTAAATGCTTGATACTGCGTGAAGCTGAAAGAGATGCTGAGATACTTCGTAATTATATGAATAAATACTTGTAAGGTACACTTGACGTGTTGGTTTCCGAGTCGTCCAAAGAGGATCATTAAAATGTAACAATATAGCCCTTAAGAAAAAAACTTTAGTAATGATCGTTGACTAGTGAGCTTGTACGTATGAAAACTTGTTATTCTATACGTTATGTTATCCTATAAATATATTCTATAAATATTTAGATAAGAAAGAAAATGAGATAATATTTAAATTATTTATTATTTTTGAAGGTTTCGTGACGCAACGTATGACTACGAGCACGACGGTTGCGGGTTCGATTTTCACTCGATAGACTCAGTTATTTTCATTTATTTGCTCGGGTAACGAAACTAAAAGTGGCGTTAACTTTCGCCACTTAATACACAATATCTCAAAAAATAGACTTAACGTGGCAAACGGCACTGAGTTTTATAATATATTTTTTTTATTACATTTTAAAAAATATATTTGTATTGTTAGTTGAAACAGTGCAAAATGTGTATGAAACATAAGAAAAATTGTTAATAAAATTGAATTAGGCACTCAGAAAATGAACTGGAACTAACCGAGTATAATAGAATTAAGAAGTTATTATTACTATTAGTCCTAATCCAGTTAAGGCTAGCTTAGGGTTGGGCTGTTTCGTTAGATATACGGTTTTATAAGGGTAGATGAGATAAAATACAGCAAGTTTACTTGCTTCATGGCAATATATGAGAAAATGCTGAACTCGTGAGGCCGTCGAGGCCTGGCACAGCGACTAGCCAACGTGTTCGTTGTGGGTTGGCTTCCCGTTTGGGGAAACTATTATATATGGCCGCTCTGGAAGATGAATCGCGGCATTGAAGTTAGGGAACGGAGTGTCTTAACACTCCCTTTGTCCCTTTGTCTATTATGCTATGCAGGGAGAAACGTGCGGGGAAGAACGTGAAGCTGCTATTATAGTAGTAGTATAGTAGTAACAATATTAAAATGTTTGAAGAAAAAGTAATAAATTTGAAAGTGTGAAAACGTTCGTTATATAGAGCCTAGTAATTTATTATTCTGTACATAATATCAGGAATAATATAATTAAAAAGATATTTATTTATTACATATATAAATATTATGTTCATTAATGTAATCATTAAATAGATTAAAATAAATACTTAATTTATTTAATGAAAAAAAAAATAAAAAACAAATGAGAACTGGACCGATTCACTATCGCTATGTTTTAGTTACCACAATTACACCTGTGTACATTTATTTCAGTTTAATAACCAGTTAACTATAAACCAAATAAAAAATACCCACTGCATTAACTATATCAATATCCACTAACGTGACATCAAAACCATCAAAACTAACGTACGTGTCATTGACCAAAAATTTATTCACAAATTTAACAGTTACAAGGGAACAAAAGAACAGACATACATACACACGAGTTAAAAACACAACCCTCTTTCTGGACTTCAGCGCAGTCGGATTTTCCTCGCACAGCATAAAAAAATAATTAATTTCTCTAGTGTAAATTCCAGTACATTTTTAATTAAGAGTAACCAGCTCGTTTAAAATATTTCGTAACACATATCAAACATAATTAGCATATGTTTACTACAAACTTAAACTACAAAATAAACTTGGAACGGGCGGAGTATTTGTGTTTCACTCCGTCGGGCAAAGGTTTTATACGAGATTAATTAATATTGAGGCCAGGCGTGGCGCAGGGGCATTAGAGAGTGAATGTGAAAGCGAGAGGGTTCGATTCCCACACGAGGAAATAAAATACCTAATATTTACATTTCCTTGTTCTTGTACCGAAACATAAGCTCAGTTTAAATTACAGTACTCAACACGCAATGACTTCAGAATTCGGCGGAAAGTGGTGAACTCCTAAACACATAATATCCCGAAAATTGAGCAATACGTGGGGAAATAGAGTATCTTAACACTAGGTTCCCAGGTTCCATCTGCCTACCCTGCTATGGGCTAAATATATAGTAAAAAACACTAATATTTAATATTGCCTTTGGCCTATATGTGTACTGTTTTGAATTTCACATTCAATTACATATTAAAACAATTTGTGCTTAAATTATTGATGTGTGTAATTTGGGGGATTATTTTAGCTTCACGATGCATCCCGCTTTGCCAGGATAGGGAGAAGAAACCTAGAGCTTAACTCTAGGTTTCTTCCACACTTCACACTCTATTTCCCACGTATTGCTCAATTTTTGGGATATTATGTGTTTAGGAGCTGAGGAAACGCCGCGTTTAGTTTTGTTACCCACACCACTCTGTCGTTCTATAGTCGGAAAAAGTATAAAATATCTTTTTTATTTCAAAGAAAATGTACATTTTTTAAATAGATTTTTGTTATTTTAATAGTGGTCTCATTTAAGTGCCAAATTAAAAGATGTAGAATATGATTTTAAAGGAAGCAGAAAAGCTATATTCAAATACCGTACAAAAATAGTTTTTATTTTTTTTTCTTATATAAACAACCTAGGTACAGGATATTGTTTGCTTTTAATTACGGAAGAAGGCGGAGAACGTAGGATCTTATCATTACATTTTCTCTGTCAAACCTCCAATACAAAAAAAGCATGAAGCTGCTATATTACTCGACTGCGTAGCCAAAAAGGAGGATTAAGTTTAAGCGTGTATGTCCTTTGCTTAGTTCCCTTGTTACTGTTAAATCAATACACAGATTTTGTTAAATGATACATCGTTAGGTTTGTTAGTTTATTCTATCAAGTCAGATTTATTGTTTAGTTTATTCAATAATCTCGTAACTCGTTACCAAACTTCGAAGGAATACAATTCAAAAACCACAAGAATCACAGTCAAATAAAAAAATGAGCTATATATCATATATTTCTATAGATATAACAATACTACCTAAAATAAAGTAGTAAATAGACCGAATGATTGCCAATTAAAACACTTGGCACGTATGTACCGTCTTGTTGCGGTTTTCCCGATGGCCGATGTTTTTCCTTGTGTAAAGCGTGAAATTACGACGAATTCATTATATATTCTATTATTATTATTATTATTATTATTCAGGTTCATGTGGTATCCCGCACACAACAGGGTAGGCAGAGGGAACCTAGTGTTAAGGCACTCCGTTCCCCCCTTTCCGCCGAGTTCTGGGCATTGTGTGTTGAGTGGCAGAATTCAACGCCGCGCTTTGCCTCTTAACCAGAGCGAAGAAAATGAAAATATAAATGGGCCAAGATAATTGGGCCAAGCGTGGAGAAAGGAGTACTTTAAATCCAGATTCCTTCAAACCCTGTGTTGAAGTGAAGCTGCTATTGACTTAGTTTAAATAATCTTATAGAAACATAGATATTCCGGTCCATTTCAATAAGATTCTGTAAAAGATTTTTCTAAAAATTTTACTCGTCGTTCAAATATTGACGGCCCATAAACCCTTTATGATTCTAGGCGAAGTGTTATCTCTATTGTTACGAGATATCGATATCGCAGAATGTGAGCTCGATAAAATTGATAAAAGATTAAATGTTTTTATATACAAATATAAATGTCGGTCGCTGTGTTGGCATATTAGGTACGGCTAATATCCCGATAGTAGCGGGTTCAGTTCTGTTTCAACCTAAAAGGCTTTGTAGGTACATCATTCAAAGTCAAATCTTTTATTAAAAAAAATATACAGTAAGCAGTTTGCGTTTTCTTGTTTACTTCCTTTTCTAAAATAATAAATTGAAATAAGCTTAACTAGAACGAATAACGTAAGATTATAGATTATGATGCAAGACTGAGTGAGTAAAAGAGGAAGGGGAAGATTCCCAGATGGCCTTCGATCACGTAAAACACCTGAGGACCCCCGGACTACATGTATGTGCAGGTTCATGACAGTGGACAGTCAAAAGAGGTATGCAAGGAAAGTAGTGTAGGGCGGTCCATTCTCTCTGGTCACACAAACGTCACTTATTACCAAACAAATCGCGGAGTTTAAATCTGTTACTCAACATGTTTTGTCCTCAAACAAAAAACAGCGATTAATGACACTACGTTCTTTCTGTTTGAACAGCTCAATCTTACATTAAATCAAGTAGAATAGCAAATGAATAATCTCATTAATCAAGTTATTTCATAAGTTTAGAACAAAAATAAATGTATATTTCTATAGCATACGGTTTATTAATATTTATTTTGTTTCCAGTAAGCCTGTATTTCAATGAAGATTAAACGCTATAAATCACTTTCAGGTATTGAAGTATTGCTACAACGTATACGAGACGTATATATATTTAATTTCTTGATATATATATATGTATATATATTACGTTATTTTACTATATTATACTTTTTAAATACGAAATGTATGTAGCTTGTGTGCAAAATCTTTTCTAAGACTTTGCTTTTGTGTTTGTTGTTAGTTCCCAAGTCCATATTCAGCTTTTCGCTATTTTATGATTACAGATAGTGTAGCCGATAATTTTCGGAAGTCCATATTTATTACAATAAAATAATAACAAAAAACAAAAAAAAACTTTATTTCTGTAGGATAGAATATTTTAACTATCAGCTTCACGCTGTATCCCGCACACAGCCGAGTGACGGAGCTCAACGCTTTGCGTCGACACAGAGCGACGAAGTTGAAATATCAATTTAAATAAATATTTAATTTCCTCGAGTGGGGATCGAACCCATAACTGGTGGCGTTTACAGTCATACCTGGTGCCCCTGGGCCACGACCGGCCTCAAAACTAATCTTATTATAGAAAATATATATTACCTCATTATCACCTTGATATCTCCGACACAAACAGAACTGTTTCAACCTATCCACAGATGCGCAACACTTACTGGTGTCTAACAAGTACGCGTTCAAAGTTTGTAATATTTTTGTCATATTTGACTTTTATATTTAACTACATATATACACTTTTAACGGCATTTTATTATTAACGCATTAATATCTAGATCTAATTAGGGTGCACTAAAACAAAAAATCTAGATTTTTAAATTGTTTTTCCAGATTTTTTTATAGGTACGTGCGAATAGAGAGCTAGGTGAACAAACACTGTGTTATCAGAGTCTGGCTATCTCGACTTTGTCACGGCTGATATTGAATGCTGTGATGTGATAACGTCCGTGCGTTGTGGGCGTACGCTTTGTTTCTATTCTTGTAATTTAGTTCATTATTATGCAAATTGAATTTTCAGTTAGCTGAAATTTTGCTTGGGTTTTCGTTGAAGTTGGTTATCATATAACGTGAGTGGAGTCTCAGAGATTTCAGTTAGCTCATAACTGACGTTAAATAGTTAATCTATTCTATTGTATAGAATTAATTGAATAATTACATTTGTTTTGATATTATTTCCGCTGTCCAGAAATAAAATTTTCAAAAAAGAGGCCAGTTGTAGCGCAGGGGCACAAAGTGTGACTGTAAAATCAACTGGTTGTAGGTTCGATCTCCACTCGAGGAAATTAAATATTTATTTATGTTTTCATTTCTTCACTCTGGTGTAGAGGCAAAGCGCGGCGTTGAGTTCCGCTACTCAACATGCAATGCCTATAGAACTCAGCGGAAAGTGGGGAACGGAGTGTCTTAACACTAACTTCCCTCTGCCTACCCTGCTGCGTGCGGGATACAGCGTAAAGCTGATTTATTTATTTTATTCAGTTTTTTTCTGTACCATGCACCCTCATAATAAATTTTGTCTATTATATTACATTTTGTTATCTTTTTTCTCATAATAAAAATTTATTGCTTGAAGTATGATATTGTCAACGTGTCATTTAAAAACAACACACACGTTCCCTTGTAAAAATTAATCTAGGTCACTTACCAAGGATCACTCCATTTTTACATCAAAACTTAACCTACCCTCATTTTGTTATCAAATATTGCCAAACCTCAATATAAATCTATTTTTATACGATTAATTCTGTCTATTGTGTTACTATACGTCTAAAAGCCATAAAAAACATAACAGAACCCATCAATTAAAAGATATACCCAACAATTTATCACAAAAGAAACATAAAAACTGTTAAAACAAAAGGTAAGTAATACAAAATTTACTAAAATTGTCTAAACAATATAAAACAATTTGAAACACATTATCCACCAAAGGCAGCTTTCAGTCATACATTATAACTATTCATCTCATAGCGACACTCCAATAAATGTAACAGTCGAGTAGTATAAATGTAAAAGCAGAGACCATTCAACAGCCAAGTGTTTCAGCAGTCAGATATGTAGGTTAAAAATGGTGACGTAGGTGTCTTATAATGTACCTAGTCTTTTATGTATCGTGAGGTGACCTCGAGCGAGTTACGTGGGACTCATGGACCGGCAGTTGTAGACCGTCTACACTACCCTCTAAAACCTCATGGTGCTCCTCCTAGAGCGCCACAGGAGCCGAGAAGTAGAGGGGAGAAAGGAGATTCTTTCATAACCTCGTCGGCAAATGTATCTAGTCTAGCATAAGATAAAAATTATGTAAAATATCTTCATATGTGTCTACGTACCTTACGTGGCGGAAATCAACGCCGCGGAATTAACAATTAATATAATAGACATGAAAGCGAGATAGGCAAAAATAGGGTAAAAATAGCAATTGAAGCCAAAATTTATAAAAATATAACAGCATGCTGGCACACAGACGTCTTTGTGCTATCTTTTATTTCTGGAACGAGCCACTCGAGTCTGTCGTTTTAAAAGCGAAATGGGAGCTTTATTCATGGTTTCATTGAAGCTAACCTAGTTATGGAATATGAAGTGAAAAAGCAAACGGCTTCATGCTTTTTCCCGCATACCAGGGTAGGCAGAGGGAATCTAGTGTTAAGATATTCTTTTCCCCACGTACTTACTAATTTTCAAGACATTCCGTGATGATTGGCGGAACTCAACCTCGCGATTTGACTACTAGAAGCGATCCTAACTAGCTCCTCTGAGAATCACTAAATATAATAATCATTTCACCGGGTGCATAAAAGAATGTCCCAACTGTACACTGCTGTTTTTACAGCCAGACACTATACCACTGTGCCACGACGGTCTCAAGAACAGAGATATGAGATACATATTATAAAATATGCGGTTTCTCTGCACGCTTCGTGACAAAATTGGCACTAATAAGTTTTGATAGCAATCAAATGCTTAAAATATTCCGTTATGAATATTTTAATAATGTCTATAATGTCTTTTATTTGGGACACTCAAGTAACTGAGGTAATAAAATATTTGCAAAAAATAATAAAAAAATAATACTTTTGTAGTAAGGAAATTTAAAGCGTTTCATCCACCATTATCATTTCTCATAGCCAGTCGTGGCGCAGGGTCACAAGAGTGCGTCTGCAAGCAGGTTGTGGGTTCAATTCCCGTCCGAGAGAATGAAAGATTTAATATTTTCATTTCCATGCTCTGGTAAAGAGCGACGTTGAGTTCCTCCACTCAAACCACAATGAAGAAAAAACAGAATTCGGCGGAAAATGGGGATCGAAAGTGTCACAATCGGAACGGAGTTTAAGCATTAGGCATTTAATCTCCATACATAATTTTAAGGAAAATATATAAAGGCATTCCTCATTAAATATAAAACGGTCGTATGAGTCTTCAGTTATACACTTAGGTCAAGAGACAGGTGTTAGTATCTAGGTTACGAATATAGCCTAACATGACTAACACCTTGTTTGGACGCGGCTAGCCATGCACATGGTGTTTCTGCACATTTTATAAAAAGTTTTGCTAGATATTCACGCTACATCACGCAGTATCCCGCATGTTACAGTGTATGGAGGGAAAAACGGAGGCATTAATATTTTTATAACTCTATATATATAGGGATATGTCATTTTTTTTCTCTCTAGCATAAATTTTATTGTGAGCTCAATGACTAATCTTTATTATGTGTCAGAGTAGGCAGGGAGTACATAGTAATGTAGATACTCCGTACTCCACTTTCCTTTTGAATTTGAGACGCCACGTGTTGTGGGGCGTAACTCAACGTCGCATTTTATTTGTAACGAAAACAATTAACAGTCAAGCGCACCACTTGACTGTTTGTTAGCTTTTTTACTTTACTTGGAAGAGATAATAAGGCTGCTTTTACATGAAATATTTGTTTGTCTTTTTTATTCCTTTTGTGATTATTACTTGATATATAATTCTAATTGATGCAGCACGTGTATAATAAACAAAATAAAACATGTCTTTGTAATGTCTTGTCAATATAACGGTGGTTATGACTTCAAATTGTAAAAGATATAAATATCATTGTTTATTATTTTTTACGCTATAAAAATTTCCGCGTAACTTGATGAGAACATACGTCTTAATGTTCAGAGCACTTGGCCGGTTACCGCACTAAGGCACTAAGTTAATTTTTTTTTACGTTGAATTAAAATTAATTTACTTTAAAAGGTCAAAAATATGAAGTCCAAACTAACAAATCCGCTTTATAATAACAACAACAAAACAATATTAAAAAAGGCTATAAATTTTATTGCATTTTATGCATAACAAGAATATATCGTTCAAAAATCAGAACCTTTGTCTTATTCGCATTGAGGCTTAGACCATTATATTCACACTCTTCTTTCAGAGTGGTGACCAATGCCTGCAACTCGCACTCTGATGATGCAATAAGCACTGCATCATCTGCGTACAGCAGGCAATTCACATTCAGGTCACCTACTTTCACTCCTATATCACTTTGTTTCACTCCTTGGAGACAGCTATCCAAATACAAATTGAACAACCAAGCTGACATGGCGCAACCCTGTTTAACACCCGATCGGATGTCAAACCAGGGCGACATGCCAGCTCCTACTCGCACGCAGGCTGAGTGGTCTCTATAAAGAGACTTTACAGCCTGCAACAAGGGTCCACTCACATTGTACCGGGGTAGTATCTCCCATAATTTCGCTCTGACAACTCTATCAAACGCCTTTTCCAAGTCCACAAAAGCACAGAAAACTTTTTGGTTAACGGCCATACACCCTCTTCCAGGTCTAAAGCCTCCTTGGGCCTCCCATAACAGCCTTTCAGATCTCTCTTGCATTCTTCTCGCTAAAACTTTAGCATAAACTTTACTACCTAAGCTAATCAAACTGATAGCCCTATGGTTTGCGCAGTCTATCTGTGAACCTTTGCCTTTATACAAAGGCTCGATGACCGCACCTCGCCAATCGTCTGGGACCTCCCCTGATTTCCAGCATAAATTGCACAAAAACCAGAACAAGTCCAAGACGCGTGGCCCACCATATTTGATCATCTCGGCAGTAACTCCATCTGCTCCCACTGACTTACCACATTTCAGACTTCGTATTGCACACTCAACTTCTTTTACACTGATTTCGCCATCAGCTACATCAAGACTCAGCGTTTCGCTGCTACTTGAGACTGAGGCGTCATCACATTCATACATCTCCTTGTAAAATTCCGCCCATCGCTGCAAAACGTGTGGTTTTTCTGTTAGAATTTCACCGTCCTTCGAAAGCACCCCTTTCATTCTACAAGTTAGCGAACAACTATATATTATTATTCTTTACAAAAAAAACAACCACAGAATTCTAAATATAGCCTTACATCAATCAAACTGTAAATATATTTTCAGTTATTCGTAAAGGGATGGAGGGTTGAGAGCATTTAGTGCTGCGCCGCATAATTTATCAAGTATAATCGACCCGCATGTTTGGAAGAATATATATGAACGTTGCGGTGTCATTTTTATAAAATTAAATACAAATGTGAAACTAAAAATACAATGTATGCAATGTATGTAGGTGTATCTTTGTTTTTATATTTTTTTTATCTTAAGTCTGTATTGAGGCCAGTCGTGGCTCAGGGGCACAGTGTGACTGTAAACGCGACTGGTTGTGGCTCGATCCTCACTCGAGAAAATTAAATATTTATTTAAAATAATTTTTCCATTTCTTCACTCTGGTGTCGAGGAAAAGGCGCGGCGTTGAGTCATGTCACCTAAAACGCCTCCAGAATTCGGCAGAAAGTGGGGAACAGAGTGTATTAACACTAGGTTCCCTCTGCCTACCCTGCTATGTGTGGGATACTGATTTAGAAGGTGATTTTTTTACTGTCTGTAAGTGAAAGTGTAGGGCACGTTATATATTAGACCATAACCATCGTGGCGCAATGGGACAGCATAAGACTGTAAACGCAGTGGTTGTGAGTTGAATTCCCACTTGGAGAAATATTTTATTTTTATTTCCCCGCTCTGTCAATATAGGCGCAACGTTGATTCTCAGACAAAACTTTCCGTCCAAATTCAAAACAGAGCGTGCGACCATATCTCGAATTCGAACGGAATGTACTAACGAAGTGTCTTATCACTATGGTGGCCCTTTAAAGCGTCAACCTGCTTCTTTATACAAACGTAAATCAATTAAAATTGTTTTTTTCCACATATAGTATCTATATAAGCCACCATAATCACTTATTTAATGAACAAAGGCCAATATTAATAAATTTTAATTAATTTTATCTTTCCGTACCGTTTTTGGGTAATTTCACTGATAGCGTGTGTTCGACACTTAACTGTACTGGCGTCATATCAATGATTAAAATGCATTCGCTTATTAACTTAATGCAATAAATGATTAATTATATATTTGATTTTTGTGTGTGACGGTTTTGGGTTTGAGTTCATTTTATTTTCTGGTAACAACACTGTGCAGGGGTTTTATTTCAATTTGACCCACGACCATGCGTTTGTGTCTAATATAGCAAGACAGACTCACTGGAAAAACGGGGGGTGGGTCTGCCGACTCAGATATCGCATAGATACAGGTGAAGCTAAAAATGTCTAAAAAAAGTCAAGTTTGAGTTAAAAATTTCTGCACATTTTCGGCTTTTGCCAAAAAGCTACTATTCCAAATATAAAATGAACCCACAACCGTCGTGTGTACGACGGACGACGAATTCAGACAAATTACAACGATACCAACCAAATAAATTAAAGATAATATTTTATTAAAGTGAAAAATTTAACTCCTGGTTAAATCTGTTTCTGTACAAGAATGTTAATTAAATTTTTGTTCTCAATTATCTATAGCTTTTTCCATTTATCTCAAATACCTAAACTAAGAAAAGTTCAAATTTAAGATATATTTATTGTAATATACTACTGGCTTTGATCTATCGTTGTAATGAAAAAAAAATTGTATTTGTTTTGTATGTAATAGCGGTGACTCAGTTCTAAGTGTGGGTGGTTAAAAAGATTCGAATCAGTAGTTTCTGAGATTAGTGCGTTCATCCTAACAAACACATCAGTGTCGCTTTGCAACCAATTTTGAGACATTGTGTGTTAACTAGCGGTAATCATCGCCGCGCTATGTCCCAATTCCAGAGTCAGAAAATTAAAATAACTTATTCTCCGAGTGGGGATTGAAACCACAACATACAGACCCTGTGCCACTGCACCATGGTGGTTTTTTGTAGAAAATTGAAAGCAAAAGTCGACTCGTTAGTTATGTCTGCATCCACCGTTTTGATCAGTGCCTTTTGAACAATCAATAGTCTGTCTGTGTTCAAAGATACGTGTTTCTGTATCAGAAAAATGTTAAAAGGAAAAAAAATGTTTAGTTGTTTTGCATCTTGTTAAAATAATAATAGAAAAAGTGCTATTAATTCGATGATTACTAAGTAAGGTATTATAAAATAATAATATGTCGGTCGTAGGTTCCATTTACAGTCGGGAGAATAATTTATTTCCATCTCACCGCCATGGCAACAAAACAAAGCGCAGCGTTGAGTTCCGCAGATTCCGCTTAATAAGCTTTATGTATATCCATTTTCTTTTTGTACAGACCCAAAATAGTATATATATATATATATATATATATATATATATATATATATATATATATATATAATATATAAATTGACCAGTGGCGCCAGTCGTGGCGCAGGGGCACAAAGCGTGACTGTAAAATCAACTGGTTGTGCGTCGATCCCTGCTCGAGATGAAATATTTATTTAAATTTATATTTCCATTTCTTCGCTCTGGTGTTGTGGTAAAGTGCGGCGTTAAGTTCCGCCACTCAACACACAATGACTCTAGAATTCGGCGAAAGGTCCCCCCTTTCACAGCTTTGCTTACCCTTTTGTGAGCGGGATATAGCGTGAAGTAGATTTTTTTTAATAAATTAACATTAATTTCCTTCACTATACGAGAAACACACAACATATACTCATATAAAAGGAAGTAATATCGGGAATGTTGTTCGCTGAACGCAATATCATGTTCCCAAGTCCGCTGGGAGGCTGCCTCTGTTAGATAGAATTGAAAGGCCGAATGGACAACTTAATATTGTTGAAATGTTTGTGCATTGAAATTTTGTTAGCTATATTCAATTTTCAATATTCAACAAAATATTTGTAAGCGGCGTTTAGTTTCCCCACTCAATACACAAGGCCTTCAGAATCACGCTGCGTGTGGGGAACGGAAGTGTCCTAATAGGAACGCAGGTTCCCTCTGCCTATCCTGCTATATTCGGGATATATGTATATGGCGTGAAGCTGAAAAACTTACAAACTCAATTCTCATAATTTAATAGAAAACATGTGTTTAATAGCTTCTTTTACAATTTATTTAGAACTATAGAATCAAAATATTATAAAAAAACACAAACAAAGTTAAACCTGATTCAGTCAATTAAGGTAAGCCTCGCTACAAGTGGAATGCAAATACGTCTTTGCAAGGCATTAAAGGAATATTCATCATCATCTCCAAGTTTTGAGAGTCATAAATAAATGTTTTATAAGTAACAAAGTATAATTTACTTTGTTGTTGTTAGTCTGTTACTTAAGGGGTTGAAAATAAAGGGTAAGCACGGTGTTGACATCAATGAATAAAATTTTTGGAACTAAAATTGAGTCTGTTGTGGCGCAGCGACGCAGAGTTTCACTGTGAACGGGACGCTTTTGGATTCAATTACCATTAGGTGTAATGAATTACTTAGTGTGGCGCTATTTAAAAATATTCAAAAACGCTTTCAATTAGTTTTACTGCATAGCGGAGTATGTAAAGAAGAGACATAATGTTAATACATTAAATACATAACTCCGTTCCAATTTAGGACACTACCGTTGTCCGCTTTTTGCTGAATCTAGGCTCTAGGCGGAACCAAACGCCGCGTTGCACATAAAATCAAAATTTTAATTTATCTAACCAATATTAAATTTATAAACAAATATAAAGGCAGAGGAAACCTAGTGCTAAGAAACTCCGTTATCAGCTTTCCGCCAAATTTTTAAGGTGTTGAGTGGCGGAACTCAACGCCGCCTGCACACCAGAGCGAAGAAATGGAAATGTAATATAAATTTAAATAAATATTTCATCACCTAAAGTGAGGATCGAACCCACAACCACTCACATTTTATGAACCTGCGCCACGACTGGCGATAAATTAATCCAACAACAATAAAAATGTTCTAATTTTGCGCTTATTTTAAATAAAATCGATAAAAATGGAACTATGTCGGAAACCGCGATAAACACCTGCTGTTGCTGTCTCTTTCCCACTACACATTTTACTTCACCAAATGACGAGAGCAGGTATATGTGATTCACAATCATCATACGGTCTGTTTGGGAGTTGTCGCCATAGTGACAGACAAACAGTCACGTACTTCCCGCTTCCTGTCGCATTCAATGCTTTATTACAATTGAAATTGATACTCATATTTTATTATATTTTTCTTAATAAAAAAAATCCCTTTGTAGTTTGTTGTGCTTTATATAAACTGAAACAGTAAAATCGAAAATATTTTTAGTATAATTTAGGTTTTCTTTGCATAAAATAAGGCTAACGGGCGTCGTGGTGCAGCGCACAGGAGTTTGAATGTATATGCGACGGCTGTGGGTTGGATCCCTAAGTGAGGGATAAAACTTTTAAAATGTAAAAAAAAATTAAAGAAGGTTACTTCTTTATTTTTTCCTTGCTCTCTTGTAGACGAAGCACTGGAACGTAGCAGGGAATGTAGAGGACGTGGGGAGTTAGTGAGGGGGAAGTGGAGTTCATAGAGGGGGAGAACAGAGGTTAGATATCGTAACAATAGTCAACCTCTAAATACTTTGCGGTGCGGAAAAAGCATGACGCTAGCTTTTCCACACAAAATGGAATAGACAAAGAAGACATATTAAAACACTTCGTATTCCACTTAATTGAAGTTATATTCGAACCTACGCACCATCGACGTCGTTAGTATGTAGTGGGTCTTTCAGCATTATTTATAGCATGTGAGTCACTTCACAGCTGTGGATATAAAAAGAAAAAGGCATATAGAACTTCCTATCGCATTCACGAACCATTGAATCCTAGTTTGGACTTGGAAATGTCAATGGGAAAATTCTTTTCGTATATCAGTGTACTTATATGTATCTTTAAATGTCAATGTGTAAATATTTATTTCTTTCAGAGCTAACATTTATAGTTGCAATTTATCCTTTTAAACTAACGTAATAAAGCTGAAGATTTTGTTTTATTGAACATGAAAATCTCAGGACCTACTGGTTCAAGTTGTAAAATATTTTTGTGTCAGATGATCTATTGATCGAGGAAGGCTATATTACATCAAGTTAATTTTAATAGTAAAAAGTAGTTAAAAAAGTAGAATGTGGCTTGCATTTGCTATAATTTGTAATTATATGTTTGAAAATAAGTTTTTTAATAGGGACGGAGTAAACTTAACACTAGGTTCCCAGGTTCCCTCTGGTATGGAAAACAGTGTGAAGCTCCAAAATATAAATATTATAATAGCAAGCATTATATCATAAGCTGTATGTAGCATTATATGAACGATTTGGTTTGAACCTATTAATCATATAAGTGATCAAATTAGACGTCGTTTGTGAATGATTGATATCTGTACAATTGCAATAGCATGTAACATTCATATATTCTGAATGACATAAAAAGAAAACTAATGTATTTATTATACAAAGACAAAAGGAATGTATGTTGCACGCTTGTATGACCAATACAATACAATTTTTGTTTTGTAAGCAATTTGGAATGACAGCCTCACAGTGCTATTTAGAAGCTCCAAGGAACTTGTCTGTAAATATTATGTATATATTTAAATACCTACATTTGTGTTTTTGGTAGGGTTGAAGAATGAAGGATAAAAGAATAGCGAAAAGAATTGTGAAGGAAAAGGGAGTGGTAAGAGAGTGCACCAGTGGGGAACCAGGGGGGATCTCGGTTGATCGTCGGTAACTTCGTCGGTAACAACGTCGTTAATTGATGATACTGGAGGAAAGTCACGTAAAAGCATGAGGACCCCCAGAGTGCATGTATTTGTAAGATGACAGTATAGGAGGCGAAAGAAGTATAGAGACCGTAGAGTCTGCACTTTCTCTCTTTTCTCTATAAAGCATGAAGCTAAAGAAAGCTCCGAGAGGCCATTATAATCACTTTATAATGGCCTATTTTAATAAAAATGTCAGTAGTGTCAGTCCTTTCAGTAAACTCACAACAACGAACCTTTCCTTTCCAAGCGTATCACACGATTGGAAAACAGTTGTGGATTCGATAACCACTCGGGGGAACAATTATATTATATAAAGCGCGGCGTAGACTACCGCTACTTAACATGCAATATTTCGAAAATTGGGGAACGTAGCGTCTTAACAGTGTGCTTCCGCAACCCTGCAATAAGCGGGATAAAATGAAACCTAAAAAAAAACATTATCAAAACTACAGTATAATCTACAAAATGGAAACATAAAATCTCATTGAAATCTAATATTAGAAATGAATTTCATATATTCAATGCAAGGATTCATATCAATGTTCCATTAGCAGAGTCGTTATCAAATAGTATTTATGATAGCGAATGTGGAGCTTGATGCTGAGAGTTAAAACATTGTTCGATACATAGAAATCATTCAAATCACAAGTTTTTGTTAGCTTCACGCTATATCCCGCATACAGCAGGATAGGCAGAGTGAACCTTGTGTTAAGACACTACGGACTTTTATTAATTTCACGCTTTAAATAGGATAGGTAAAGGAAACCCAGTGTTAAGACATTCCGTTCCCCACGCATTGCCCAATAGTCAGAAATTTGCGGGTTTAGTGATAAAACTCCACGTCGCGATTTGTCTTATTACTAGAAATTGAAGTAATTAATTCTTCCAAACGGCAATCAAACCCGCAAACGTCACGTTTTCAGTAAAATATGTCGCTGCGTTAAAACCGCCCCTAAATCAGTATCTATTTAAAATAATAAAAAGTCAATGGAGTTACATAGAAAAGCACATAATAGCTTAGAACCAAACATACACACAGCACAGTTAATACAAAGTGCGATACGCTGTTTCTATTCAGAATGCGGTTCTAGTTCGCATTTCGTCGCCGGAAGCGAAACAAGAAAGTTACATATAACTTTGTATATACAATGATTTAAAGTTGCTCTCAGAGATCTCAATTAACGTTTAATTGACATTAGAATGGTGCAAATATTTGCTTTTGCGATAGTTATGATTCAAATGCGAGTATTTAATAATATAATAACAGTTTGTTATTTGTAAATGCGTAATATATTACTTGTATTATGTAATTCATTTTATGTATACGACTATATGTATTTGTTGAAATGGCCGTCAGATTTATTATGGTTTTAATTATAGGCTAATAAATAATAAAATAGTACTGCATACTAATCATTTATTGCATAACATAAGCTGCATTGGGCGCGGCGTTAAGTTTCATTCAACACGCAATAATAAACCTAAAGATTTCGGCAGAAAGTAGGCAACGGAAGTGTCTCAATGGGAACGGAGTGTCTTTACACTAGATCCACAGGTTCCCTCTGACTACTTTAATTTGTGAAACGAACTACTTTTTCAATATATGTAGGTATAACTATTAAAATAACTACTTGCTCGTGGGGAGCAGAGAACTACAACTTTCGATTATATCTCAAAACTATAATAGACGACACAGAAGGTAGCCTGTCACGTATGAGAGTTATAATTTCCCCGAGGAGAGCGATACCTCACCTACCTTCATGCTGTATCCCGCATATTGCAGGTTAACTTGATGGAATCGGGTGGTGTTGGGACACTCCGTTGCCCATTTTATGGTCTGACTGGATCACCAGCGCTGCTCTTATCTTTTCATCAGAGCGTTGAAACAACAATAAATCATCGTCCATATGGGAATCGAACCCGTTGCGTTTACAGTCAGCCAACCACCTCAAGATAATATAAAAAAAATTATAACAACGTTACACAATACAATTAAATACTAAAAGCAAAATGGAATGTTCTGCTTTGTAACTTCACCACCGCTCTGAAGCTTAATGTACATTTTAACTAACTTACACATTCTTTGGAAGCCAATGTTTCTAGGTTATGCGTCGTATTTTTGTATTTTAAATTTATCGGGTTTTTTATAAAACCAATCTCGTCACACTCCCTCATCTCTAGGGGGTTTTCGAATTCAAAGTGAAAAGAGACTTTCTGGGCAACAGTGACATATAAAATAAATAAGTCTGTTAATAATATACATAAAAAAAAATTCTTCTTTGATTTTTCTTTCAAATACCTCGATAACTTGATAAGGCTTTCTGATCTTTGTAAAATTTATACATTCCAACCAGAAGACCGTAAACACAAATAGCTAATATCGTCAATGTATTCTGACTGACGTCAGTAGGTACATGCTACTTCAATAGTTGTTATTCGTTACGCATATTTAAATATTCATATATTATTATATGAAGATGGAAAATTCTGCTTTCCTCTGTTTCCGTTAGTGATCTACCTTCCTTCCTATCTTACTAACATGTCAAGTCCATTATTTTCTTTGCATGTTTACGGTCAGTCATAATAGGAGAGTTTTAACAGATATATTGTATTGACATTATAAGTATACTAGTAGAAAATGAGTATACTAGTAGAAAATGAGTTGGTGGTAAAGGTTCAAAATTTTAATTGTACTTATTTCCAAGAAAAACCCCTTATGGAAAACAAAATAAGTGTCAGTCAAATTCTTATCGTCGTTTGATACTGTCTTTTTATTGTTTCCATTCTCTCTCTCTCTCTCTCTCTAAGCTCTTTGCTTTAAGATTTTTTGCCAACAATTTTGTTTTGGTAGAAATACTACGAGAAGAATCTAGAGAAATAATTCTTATATTAATCAAAATAAATCATCATTAATTTTATTTTTATAAAAGTCTACTAAGTAGCTATACCAAGCAATTTACGTAAGCAAACACACGTTAATCTAATAGTAGGTACACCATCAATATTATTATATTCAATAATCTATGTATTTCTCATACATACATTACATACAAAATAATAATATTAGTTTCTAGGAAGCCAATTCTCAAGTAATGGTATACATTAGGGTACTTTGAAAATACTACTTTCATGCTATAATAATAAAGTTTATAATAGCCTAATAGTTATTTATCATTTCAAATTCCCACGTCACGAATCGATTAGAACAATCGATGATGTAACTAGCAGTTAGTTTGCGGGTTTGTTTGTGGATTGCAAAAACTGGAGTTTTTTTTTATTTGTCATTTTTATACGAGGGAAAAATGGAGAAATTCTAGTAACACACCTTCTATATATTAATCGTAATACTTATCTTTAGTTTGTAGCCCTAGCATCGCACTTTTAATGGTATTGGAAGGCGTGCTAAATTTCTTTGAATCGGAAAGCCACATCGAGTTGATCTTTCTTAACTGAAGGTAGAATGTACCTAATGATACCTTTACCTAGTAGGTACTTGACAGATATCTATTACTTTAAGTTAGTTTAAATTTATCGCAATATTAATCTAAAGTTTGTAGAAGCCTTCGTATTGCAGCGGATCAGATTCTCATTATAAACGCAATGGTTGTTAGTTCGATTCCCACTCGGGGGAACAGTAAAGCTTAAATTACTTTCACATCCTCGCTCCAATGCATCTGGGTACGCTTCTACGACGCAAAAATTGCATAACTTCTTCAATCTTCATCTAGAGTGTCTCTCAACTTGGGTGACAAGCAAACGAAGTGTATTAACACTATGTTCCTCCCTACCCTTCGTAAAGCTATTTTAAAGTATTATTACAAAAAAAATTTGGATGTTCAATATGCCTTTGACTAATGTGGTACGGTTCGACGTAGCGCGTCTAACAATTGTGCAAGAAGCTTAACTCAAGGTTCGACTCAAGGCTCGTTAGAGAACGGAGAATTACTTAGGTATGTTCTTTCTATTCGTAATAAGTATGTAATAAATACAGGTAATGCGCTTGCGCAATTGCTATTGTTTTATTTTATAAATATAGAAATTCATTATTAGTAAATAAAAACGTTTAAACGTAAAAAAAATATTTAAAATTCTTCTACAGTAACTTGTATCGACATCATTTTCACTCTCGTCTGTTGTCAACACAACATAACACAACATTGTTTTAATAATAAATTGTTGTCTTATTAACTCTTTTCCATTTTATTTCCTTTATTTGTGCTGCAAGCACTGTTTGTGCTAAATTGTAGGTTCACGGGATTTCATACAAAATCCAGTTATAAGGACGCATAAACGTGACGCTTGTATCTTTTGATTGCATTGACTTAGAAGCTTGATTTTACTGTGCTTCACCGTGGGACCGTGGTCTAAAATATTTGACATTAATTTCACCGTTATACCATGTCGAGACAAACAGTCTTGACCAAAACGGACACGGACACGGACAAAGTGAGCCTATGAAGGTTCCGATTAACATTTTAAGATACGGATATCTAAAAATATAAATTGAAATAAAGTAAGAGTATGAAGTTAATGAATCAAAATTCAATTAAAAATCCAAGTTAATGGTACCTACATGTGTTGTAAATAGTGCGGGTTAAGTAAAAGAATATGGGAAACGTAAACTTAGAACGGTAGAGTTGAACTGTCCAACAAGTGGCCGAGTCCGACCGGTTTCAACCTGCGCGTGCAGCCACTCTGACCTACTCTGGATGTTTCTATTACGCTACGGCTATACTAACTAGTAAATGTTGTGTATCTCTTGTATATGACTCGACATGGACTTTTAAAGGGATTTCTACGGTTTTTGAAGTGAATTCGTCATTCGCTAAATTTTAATTTTTTCGCTCTGATGTCGAAGCAGTGCGCGGCGTTGAGTTCCGTTATTCAACACGCAATGCCTCCAGAATTTGACGGAAAGTGGTAAACGGAAGCGTCTTACTTGGAACGGAGTGTCTTAACACTAGGTTCCCAGATTCCCTCTGCCTACCCTGCTATATACGCGATGTGTAGATACATAGCCCGTCTTGTTAAGTTAGTTGATATTAAAACAATTTCAATCATAAATTCGCGGGTAACGTAATATTCACTCGCACATGTGCTCACGAGCTTTCGCGTATCGGATATCCCGCATACTGTTTTTATGTGCCCAGCTTATACATTTTAAGCTTTTTTGGATAAATTTGCATTTATAAAGTATCATTTTGTGGTTATGATGCAATACTCGCTTATATATTGTTGGATATACGTGATTTCAGTTTTTTTACTTTCACATTCTAACACGCATATTTTAGAGTAGGTAGAAAAGATATTATATTTTTTTATGGAAAAAGACAAGGCAAACGAGAATTCGGGTCACTTGATGGTGAATGATTACCGCCACCCCGTGCAATACCAAAGGAGCTATAGGTGCGTTGCCGGCCGTTAAGGTGGAGATAGACGCGTTTTTTGAAAGTACTCAGTTCGTATCGACCTGGAAACACTGCCATAGTAGTAGAGTAGGCCATTCCACAGTTGAGACAATATGTCCGCTGCTTTCCGCCCGAATTTGAGACAATGTGTGTTGGGTAGCGGGTATCAACGCCGCATTTTGTCTGTTAAAGCGCAGAGATGTAAATTATACTTGAAGTTAGAAAAACAGAATGACTTAGTTCTATCTACCTATACGACGTGCAAAAAAACAGCTTCACTTTTTTTCCCCAAATAACAGGATAGGCAAATACAGTACGGCCAATATGTCGTGGCCGACTTGAAATCAAGTTCAAAAACTTTTGATGCATTGTATTGATGCATGCAATAAGAGAGGAAAATATCAAAATATCAAAAGTAAGAAAATTTCTACAATCAAATCTGTGCAGCCATCTACAGCTAGTGAAGTTGTACATGACAGCATAGGGTTAGGGTTAGGGCTTCAACTCATCGAATGCACTATATTAACTCCTTTTGTAAGAATAAACTAAAACACTAGTCACGGGACGGTACACTCGGTGTATACGTCGAATGTCTCTAAATTAACATGAATGTCTTTAAATGTAAAATTTATTGCGACACTACAGCTAGTTTAACATTTTCAATACACCGCACCATAAACACAGCACATTATCGGATACAATTTCCGTACACTTAAAAATATACGCTGTCCAGACATTGAAAAATCCGTACAAGTGTAAAAGGTATAAAGTACATTAATCTCTGACATTTGTGTTTCGTAGTCTACTCGTACCGTTTCTACTAAACAAGTATCAAGACAAAATCGCGTTTAATCTTTGTGAGCTGTGGAATCCATGAATATTTGATAGAATCATAACTGTTTTCACTAAGTATTGCATATTTAAGTGATATCTAAACTAGTTCCTTCCTACTGTGATTGCGGACTCGTTAGTTTGGTACTGGTATTTATATAGAAACGTGTTCTTTGGATACTTTTATGTGTTAAATATGTATGTTTGTATGTATGTTACATATACTTCCTCATATCATCTGCCTTTCAAATCTTTAGTTTTATTAAGGTTTTATTTATTTTTGACATTTTGTTATCATGGTTTATTGATTAGTGACCTTGATTTATACATTGTAGTTTTTAGATTTGTTTTGGTATATTATTTCACTTTGATAATGTGTTTCTCCTTCCTTCCAACGTGACGGTCGTGGGTTCAGTCCACACACGTGGGATAGTTATATTTATTTTTATTTCCACGGTCTGGCAGACAAATCGCAGCGCCTAGTTAAGGCGGAAAGTAGATACTTCAGTGTCTTAACTCTCAGTTCTTATGGTTTTTCTTTATTAATATTTTGAAGAGCCGTATTTGTAAGACTATTCAATATAAGTACTAAAGGACACTTTATGTATGAAGCGTTTCTGTACCCATTCATCTAACTTCATTAAAAAAATATAAGGGTCTTCATTTTGAATGTAAAAGACGAAGAAGGGTCATTAATGGATGCTTTAAAAAAACTTAACGCGGAAAACATTATTCGAGCCAGTTATTTAATTTCTAACTAAAGCTATATCAATATCTAGGTAAAGAGTTTAGTTGAACGCAATAATTTCAGGACCGAGGTACTGGTCCGAATTGAAAGGGTTTTAGAACGAGTCATATGTCATATATAATTGTTACTTGTTTCCGTTCGACCGCGGGGCGAGGCCGATAAGAGCTAGTGTAAAAAATGGGGATTGGCAAAAACTTTGTTGGTATTTCGACCCTATGTCAAGCTAAGTTAATTTATATTAAAAAAAACCGTTCGAGCGCCAGTCGGGCGCGCCCACTGAGGGTTCCGTACAAAAGTTGGAGGTCTCGATCTTTTTCTGCTATTGAAACTTAGCCAGAGCCCTTCCATCTGATACCTCACTTGCACTAGCGGCTTTAAGATTATTATTTTTTAGAATTTAAACAGAAATGCATCATTTTTAGATTGTTTTCTGAGCTTGTACTACCCGTACATGCTGATAGCTGCCAAATTTCATAATTCTAGATCAACCGGAAGTACCCTATTAATTTTGATTCCGTTTATAGTGTCGAAATATACGATTTTTGCAATATAAACGGCCAAATTTGTTTTAAGTATATGGTTGTAACGACGGACAAAAAATTAATCATATAAGGAGGAATTCTCCTTAAAAAAAACAGTTAATAAGTTCAGCTACACATTACAACATATCACTGTAAACGCGATAGTTGAGGGTTCGATTTTTTCGCTCTGGTAAGCATTTTTTACATTGAGATCACAATAATCTGCTATGCATGCGGGATACAGCGTGACGCTAAAAAGTGATTTGTTTAAAAAATAAACAGTTTTCACAATCATTTTTAAAAATAATAAATAAAAGTTATACTTCAAACAGTATCAAGTCTATGAAGAATATTTTAAAAATAAAATCGGAAAAAGTTTTATATAAAACATTTTGCTTTAAAATATTATTTCGTTTGAAATTTAAGTCGCTTTCAATATTAAGGCAACAAGCATGACTCAGTGAAGGTGAAGACAGAGGCCAAGGCGAAAAGCGATGTCAGTTTCGGCTTGAAATAATTTATAGATTAAATATAAGATTTTCATACATTGATTATATTACTAAGGCCGTCGTGGCGCAGTGGCACAAGAGTGTGACTAGAAGCGCGAAGGTTGTGGATTTGATTCTTACTCGTGGAAATTAAATATTTAATACTCTAACTTTTATTGCTCTGGCAACGAGGCAAATCGCGAACTAACCAATCAATACGCATTACCTTCAGAACTTGGCTGAAAGTGGGAAATCAGAGTGTCTAAATGTGAACGGAGTGCCTTAACACAGGTTCCCAGGTTCCCTCTACCTATCGTGCTATGTGAGGGATACAACGCGAAGCTAAATAATTATACTGATACTATTTTAAGGACATAGGCAGAATAAATGTGTAAAGAAATAAAATAAAAAAAAATGTAATAGGTAGGGCTTTTTAATGTCGACTCTTGAGTCTTGGCCTTTGAGTGGAAGATGTATTATGTAACTTTTTCAGTGCGGCCTTGTGTTATTTTATCACTATAACTTATGCTATTAATATTATAAATAAGTGTTTATTTTTAAAGTAAAAAATGGCTACAAAAAAAATTGCTTCACGCTGTATCCCGCACACAGCAGGGTAGGCAGAGGGAACCCAGTGTTAAGACACTCCATTCCCCACTTTCTGTCAAATTCTGGAGGTATTGCGTGTTGAGTGGCAAAGGTTACTAGAACTAGGTAAATAGTTATACTAGTCGTCGCCCGCATCTTTCTTTGTGTTCCTATGCCAGTATCTAATAAACCTGAAATCCTTAAACTGAAAATCGAACCCACACCTGTCCCGTTTACACGAGACATGATTCTTTTTAACCGCGGCGTAAAATATGTAAATAAAACTCAGTTACAAATTAAATTTTGAGCCAGAAATTGTGGTAATGCAATTGTTGAGCAAAGAGATAATGTGATAATACTAAAGTATACGAATAATCTTCAGAGCTGCACGTTCTCTAATATAATTAAACAAATTACGTTTTTTACAGTTCTGGGTTTGCTTCCAACTTGTATTATGAATTATTTTCATTTCTTCAGTCTGGTTACGAGAGAGTGCGGGATTGAGTTCCGCCACTCATCACGCAATCTCCTCAAAATTCAGTGAAAAGTGAGGAACGGATGTGCCTGAATAGGAAACGAGTGTCTTAACACTGTTCCCAGCTTGCCTAGCAATGTGCGAAATACAGCGTGAAAAAATATACGTTTTCTTTAGAAGAGAAACTCGTATAGTTTCCTTTAGGCACCGAGGTATTAATTCCAAAGGGATTTTGAATTCTATGCCAGTACGTGGGGACATAGACAGAACTAGAATGCCATTTACGCGCGGTACTGTACGTAAGTAACCTACTGTATCTTCTTATGGATTCAATAAAATGTTCGCTTTCAAACTGTTGAGTTTTAGGTTTGGTGACAATTGAATAAATGAGAGCATTTAGCAATAGTTACGTGTTTTATTCCCCAGTTGAGAAAATGAAATATTTAATATTTTCATGTCTTCTCTCTCGTCTCTGGTATCGAGAAATACTGCGGCTTTATATTTTAGATATACAGAAAGTGGGGAACCGAAGTGTCTTAATAACAACAGAGTGTCTTAATACTAGCTTCCCAGGTTCCCTCTGCCTACCGTGCTATGTTCGGGGTACAGCGTGAAGCTATAAATAAAACACTGCATATTTTGTTATAAACAAACTTTATGACAAAACGGGTGTCTACGCCCTTCTATCCTAAAGATGCCATACATACCTATGTATCTATAGATAGATAGCGGAATCATTCATTACGAACCTCGCCTTTGTGATCGTCTAGTGTTGTTTAATATACGCTGAAGGGTTATAACCCATAATGGGGGTGGCACCGCATTTTGCATCCCCTTCGTACTGAAAATTAAGCTATATTAATAATTAATATGAGATTTCGAAATTCATAGAGGCCCTCGTGGCGCAGTGGAAGAACGTGCGACTTAAACGATGGCTGATGTAGGCTAATAAACATAAGTTTATGTGGTATTTTACATATTTTTTTCATTTTCGTGTTGTGGAAAGTGTAGTTAACTATAGGTTCCTTTTGTCTAGAATCGAGAAATCGTAAAACTGTTTTTTTAGAATCACGTTGTTAGCATGTGAATACGCACATAGCAGGGTAGATTTAATATTAGGTTCCCAGATTCCCACCTGGGAATCCAGTGTAAAGCATTACGACATTCCCGTTCTCTATTTTCTGCCACATAGAAGAACTTCCGTAGAATTTTACTTTTCATGTTTATGTCTTATGTATGTATGTATTTCTTATTTATAAAGTATTCGTGTTTTTTTTTCTTACTAAGGTAGACCGTAATAAACGATTGACACTACTCAGTCTGAGTGCTTCTATAGAAATATACTTATTTGCGTATTATATAGGTTTCGGATATTTTACTACCAGTTGGAATTGAAATAATATTCTTGTACTAGATATTCCATTTAACAAGAGCTATATTACATAATATAACGTGAGTCGTATCCATATGAATGATTGAAATTGCGGCTAATTACCTTATGCACTAAGAATGAGACCTGTGCCTATGCTGCTATATGCGGGATATAGCGTGAAGCTAAAAAAAACCGAAAAGTAAGATTCTTTAGAACGAGACAATCTCAAGTAAATGTAAACTGTGTTCCCACCGCCGCTATCCTTAGCTACTTGTTTAACTTTCTAACGGGGGTGCATTTTTCAGGATTTTCAAGTTTAAAATGTCGCGAGACGGACGAAGAATAAGAACATTTGTATGGCTCTCGAGAATGTTTCAGTGACATGTAGTTGATGTTGTTCTTATATAAGACGCTAACGTGTACCGATTTTTAATTGCTAAATGTCTTTGTGTGATTAGTCCAATGGTTTCAGGTTCAAATCTATCTCTGAGAAATATTTAGATATTTTTTGGCGTATGTCATATACACCAAAAAATGTGTGTAGCGTTTGGCTTTCCGGTCCCCCTGGATTTGCAATAAAGATTAGGTCCTTTTTTTTAGATATCTCGTGTATAGCAGGGTTCATAGAGGAAACCTAATGTTAAAACAATCCCACTCCCCGCCCAAATTTCTACGCCATATTTTCTCTCGTTCCCAGAACCAGAAAACTAAAAAAAAAAAAACAGTTGCTCGAATAGGAATCAAATCCGCAACCACCGCTTCATACTCAGAATTGTGCGGCTGCTAGACGTCAGCCACTAATTATTTTAAATGTAAGTATTTTCGTTCACAAAACGACAATCTCGTTGTAAAAAATCTCTTTCATATACTTTTATAAGGATATCAGTTATAGATTGTACTGCATTTAATACGATTGCGTTTTAAATTGAATCACTTAACCCACATCGATAATGTCAGGACTGACGTCCAAGGAGAATTGCTTGGCGAAGCCACAAAATATTATGGGAAATGAAAACTTTGTATGTTTCCAGAAAATATCTAAGTAACTTAATAGAAAATTTGTTTTACATTTAATTTAGCTTTTAGCTATATTCTACATATTGCAGGTTATATTAAGCCAATTTTTACAGTTAATGCAATATATACCAAAAATAATGACCCTAATAATACTTAATTATGAATGTAAGTTTGTTTGTTACGCTTTCTCGCCAAAACTACTTAACCGATTATGATGAAACTTTGTACACGTATTCTTAGAAGTAAAAATAAGGACATGGGATGGGCGTTTTATTTAAAAAATGTATTTATAATTATATAAAAAGTATGTTCTATATTTTTATTAAAATATAAAGCAACATAATAATATAAAACGTATGATGCGACATTTTGAACGGCTTTTTACTATCATCTTATTGACGATGGCGATATTTAATATGAACAGGCTGTAGCAGGTGTCTAAGTTCTAGATACTTTTTTGCGTATATTAGTAGAGCTATTTGAAGAAGTCCAATGAAATACTTTTATTAGAAAACGTAAAGCATTTTAACACGGCGGGATTTGAACACGTATTGCTTGCATATAAATAGATATAGTACGTTTTTTAAGAAAAAAATATTTATCTTTATTATATTAAAATTTTTGAAGGTATACCGTCAAAAATAAAAAAAAACGTTCAAATGATTTGCTAAAAGGAAAACTTTTACAAGATGACAGCAAGATTTTTTTGCACTTTCACGCGTGTTCCCGTAAAGCAGGGTTGATAGAATCTATCAAATTAAATGTTCAAGACACTTCGTTTCTCCACCCGGATTCAAAACACTACCCGTTGAAAGGCGGAACTCAACGTCGCACTTAGACAGATACATGCAGTTTATACTCTGTAACATCTTATTAAATGTAGGTAGTGACTGTACACTACTACATATATCAAGATATTATTAGTGTGTATTACATACGTAGTTTCTTTTGCAATAGTAAAAAGGTTATTACATTCTATACTATATACAGATGTAGAAACATCTGTTAAACATCTGGCACGTTTTAACCTTGCCAAGGTATAAGTTATCACTAAGTTACATAAGGCTAAGTGATAATCTTGCGTCAGGTAATACGAAGTGCGGCGTTCGGATCCACTACCCAACGCGCATTGTCTCTAAAAGTAATTAAAAACTATAATCTCCAAATTTGTCTCAATTATAATTTACTATTGAGGTGCATATAATATAAATTAAATTTCACTCTAATCAGTTTCACGCTGAATCTAGCACTCAGCAGGGTTGGCAGAGCGAACCTAGTGTTAAGACACTCCATTACCCATTTTCCCCCGAGTTGTGAAGACATTGTTGAGTGGCGGAACTCAACGCCGCGTTTTGCATCGACACCAGAGTGAAGAAATGAAAATATAAATAAATATTTTATATCCTATAGTGGGTATCGAACCCACAACCAGTCGGTTTTGCAGTTACACTTTGTGCCCCTGCACCAATACCCATATCTCAAAAACTACTGAATTAAGACTGTTCTCTAAGTTGCAGATTTACACCAAAAAAGATAATTTCGATATGACTTTTAGTTTCCGAGTAATTGGAACAAAAAATAAATAATAAAGTTATTCAGAAAGTGGGTAACGGATTGTCTTATCACTAGGTCTCCTCTGCCTACCTTGCCTTATATAAGGCCTGTCACCATCCCTACTTCGGTGGCTACCCTTATTTCACTACACACTACATACACTAGATTTTCTCCCATATCTTTATCTCTTCTCGCGTAAAATATACCGTTATTTGTACGTTGTTTTACGATCAGCAATATTCGATGAAGGTGGACGTTGAAGAGGGTATTTACCCTTCAAATAAAACATTACTCTTCTTCGGTGTTCCGAAGTTGTATCTGTCACTTTGGGTAATAGGTATGGTATGGAAATAAATACATACATACACATACAAATGTATGAATAACGCAATATTTCATATTAACATTCAGCGAGAGACCGGCGGTACAGAATCTGACTTTAATTGGGGCGGTCGTGGTTTCGGTTCTTTGTCAAGGGAAAGAAATATTTACCTTAATCAAATTATTAATAATTAAACAAAACATTAATAATATCTATAAGTAGTCCGTCTACCATCACCGCCAGTTCACTAAGTAACAAATATTACAATAAAGTTTTCATTGAACGTTTGATATCAATAGCGTATTTAGAGATATTTTCAGTGGGGAAACGGACTGGACACCAAAACATTGATGCAGGTTTTTATCAGTTTTGCAATAATTAAATGAAGTTAAATCTTTTTTTCCTATACCAACAACGGCAGAAACTTCGAATCGCCTCAATTAGTTGATATAGTTAATAAGTTCGACTCGTGTAGTTCGTGTAGACCAAATCACAGTCAAGAATTCCGATTTCGGAACTAAGTTTGCACAGCATCAGGTAGAGCGTTGGATAAACTTTGTTGGGTGTGTTAGTTCAAACATAATTATTATATGCTAATGCAGTTACCTATGATAATGGGCTTTAATTAAGGTACATTAAATATTTACGAGTACGAGGTCAGGTATGAGGCCAATCGTGGGGTATGACCACAAGGATGGGATTTTAAAACGCGAAAGGTTATTGTATCGATTTGCAGTCGAGGAAATGGGATATTTCTTTTTTTATTTCCTCGCTCTGATAATGTCGGACATCATATACTGTTCCCTATCTCTCTCTCTGTCTCTCCATTACGTCGAGCTCGATTCAAACCTGTGACTGTTGCGTTTATAGTTAGACCGTATCACTGTACCTCAACAACTAAGTCTCAACTATAAACAACATATCTAAAATAATCGATATTTCATCAATTTCTCGATAAAGCGCCAATTCCCAGCGGCACCAAATTGTATATTACTATGATTGTGATAAGTGTGAAAAGTTGAAGCATAAAGCTGGAGTCTCTTTAAATTAGCTTTGGAAAGTTTCATAGCAAAAAATGTATTAAGTTTTAAAATTATTTAGGGGCGCTAGCGTACGACTGTAAGGCGACAGGTTTGACTTCCACTTGAGGAAATATAATTTGTTTTCTCGTACTGCTAACGAGACAAAGTGCAGCGTTGAGTTCCGCCATTTAACATGCAATGCCTTCAGAATTCAGATAGAAAGTCGGGAACGGAGTGTCTTAACATCTGGTCCCCAGGTTCCCTCCGCCTACCCTGCTTTGTGCATGCGGAGTATATTGTGAAACTAACATAAGATATTGAAAAGACCAATAGTATTGTGAATGTTAAACATCTATAGAATTAAAAGCAGTAGTGGGTTAACTTTAAGGGTGAATAAAAGTAAGTAAATTTCTTTACCTGCTTTACCTTGAATAGCGAATTCAAATGCCAACCTTAATGGTTGTCTAACAGCTAAAATATACATTGACATGTGGCTACGGTAAAATTTCGATCCGTAATGTTATTTAAAGATAAATTCTACAAATAAAAAAACGAGCTTTCATGCTTTTCCACATAGTAGGGTACTCGGAGGTGACCTAGTGTTAAGACGCTTCTTTCTCCATTATCCGATAAATTCTGGAAGCACTACACTAAAATTAGATAAGAAATAGATATAACAATTTCCCAACTTTATCGTCGTGATTGGTGATTTACGCTGCTTAACTGTATCCCATAATTATATATATTATAAGAAAAACCTTGTAGTTCTACATAGTTAAAAGTAATTAAAGTAAATTACCCTTTTCATTTAAAAAAAAAACCAGATATTTTATTTTATACTAATAACATATAATTAATAGTCCATGACAAAAGCTATTACGCATTATACAAAAATATTGCAAAAACACCACATACCGACGAATATTTGTAAAAGAAACACGTTTAACCATACGTTTGCCAAATACGAAATAGGGTTGCCACCACACAATTTTTATTATATTTCCCACATCCCTCATTTTTTATGATATACTGTAACATAGAATAGTATACAAAACTAAGAAAAAACTTTATAAGTATAAACTATAAATATTAGGAAATGGTAAGAAATATAAGCTGAAAAGCCTTTTTAACGATTTTTATAGTTTTAAAATGTGGAAAAACTTGAAAAATAAAAATACTTTTAAGGTTTCCAAGAAGTGTGAGTTCAAATCCTGCTGCGTTCAGCTTTATTTGTACATTTCATAAAAAGTACTAAAAAAAGAGGTTTCACCTATTTATTTCTTTTAAAGCATGTCAATTCTATATGGTCAGCCTTACGAAAACACCTTGAATAGAAATAAGGCTAATATTCATAAATAAATAAAACACAATAGAAATACATACATATTTATATAAAGATATATGCTTAGCGCCTACATATGTTATGTACATATGAAACAATTGATGATTAATATATTGAATAATATTTGCAGCTTGCAAGGCAAAGCATTCATTTAAATATAATTTAGTGGAAACAGATAAATAATCGAGTCATATTAAAAACTATTTTGTTTCGACTTAAATTGTAATAAAATTTACATAATAAAATACCTAGTTCGTTTATAAAGGACAATGGTAACACATAGTTACCAACTATTCATTGAAATAAAATTATTATTTTTAAATTATTTTTAATTATTTAAAATATTCTTATAAAATTTACTTTGCGCAATTCAGTTAAGTAAAATATAAAATAACCTTTAAATTAATGAATTTAACAATTAAATATTTAATCATTATACTGAACACGGTTAGTGTAATTACTTTTACAATTTCGACACTATTAATCGTTATTACTAATCAATTCTAGATAATTACCTATTACTGTTAAATTTCGTGTGTAAAACACCAATCCAAAAAAAATCACATTAAAACAAACACTAAAAAGCCTTTCAACATTTTCAACAATTTAAGTTGTACAAGTAACATTTGTCACTGACACTGACAGCAGAAATGGAGCGAAATGCAACTAACTTTTTTAATCTCGCGAGCGTCATTCCAACGCAAAGACCCGACGCGTACTGCCGAGTCGAGTGTGGTCTGTTCGGCCCTACGCGAAACCTACTTATTGTACACTCGATTTCATATATTTCGTTAAATTTAATGTTTGTTTGTTTATTTAGTATTACTTTCATGAAGAATATTAAAATTAGTTCATAATATTTAAAAAAAATGTAAAATTGATTTTAAAGTTTAAAAATAGCTCTATTTGTAACATATATTACTATTTATAAAATGGTGAATTTAATTAGAGACAGTCAGAAATTTGTGAACATACGCTTCGTTTTTTTTCTACCAGTACTAAGAAAACAAAAAAATATATACATAAGTATAAGTTTGCCTTGTCAGAATCGAACCTCCCAACCATCGCATACAATGCCGACCCAATGGCAAATATATTTGAAAAAAAAATCGTAAATAGTAAAAGCATACATATTTACTGAGTAAAACTGACGAGATTCTCTAGTTCAAAAATAAACAGGTTTCGTTTGAGACACGGTGGCGGATGTGAAGTCTTTAACGTCAATTTCATTGAAGAGATTGTGCACTCGACTATATAAGTATTGCAAATTGAAAGATGACAATTACTATAAGTTTAGATATTTCAATACTAAACACATACATCTTTATATGTACCTTTGTTTTTTATGAAAAAAAAAATCATTAAATTAATTTTTTTATGAACTTGGATAATATTTTCTTCTCTTTAATTTTAACGATATTTTAGCTGTGTTTTATATTTATCTATAATACAATAATAACCAGCTTCACGCTGTATCCCTTACGCAGCAGGGTAGACAGACGGAACCTAGTGTTAAGACACTCCGTTCCCCACTTCATCTATAACATTTATTTATATTTTAAACTTAGACAACAGATAAATTATCTTTATATGTATATAAATATTGTGTTATCTGTGGTTTTCTTAATAAAATGTCAAGTATTAATTACAGTCAAGCAAATAAAAACGGCGTAATGCCCTGAGAATGTTCGTGACATTTACTTGTTTTATTACGAAAGATAGAGATTCAAATGCTGTAGGTATAGGATTAACTTTTAAGCTAATATATTAATTGGTCCATACCACGTCTACGACAAAAACATTTTGTCTTCCTCCCGCTAAAACCACTCACCCACTCACTAAGCCTCTCACCCCTTCACCGTATGACTTCCTCATATAATGCTATGTGCTTTAAATTAGATATTTTCAATTCTCCTCTCTGCGTCATAAGTGGAAAGAAATTGTTTAGTTTTAAAATTAATGTAATTTTAGTACCTACTATGTTTGTGATATTTTCTCTATGTAAACATATTTTGATTGTAATTTGTTTTGTGGACCAATAAACAGAAGAAAAAAAATTGGTATATTTAAAAAACTTTACGTAAGCTTGATAAGCTAAGTTTGTAATTACAAAACCATTCAAGTTACATTGTAAGCGAAATAAAATTAGTAAATGATACGTAAAATTGTATAAAAATACTCTTTTACTTCTAGCTCTATTTCTAGTACTAAAGTAATATTTACTCTACTAAAAATAGATTAAGACGTACTTTTAGTAGAGTAAGAAATGAACAACGGCAAAGTGCACATCGGACTAATCAAATGATAGAATTGGTAGTCACAGTGGTACAATAAATTCACTGTCATACAGTCAATGTGAAGTTTCGCAGTTCGTGTTCCATCCTTCGTTAACCATTTTTCGCTGGGTTTTTCGAGGCATTCCGTATTAAATGGCGGAACTTAACGCCTGACTTTCGATGCTGCCTGAGTGAAAGTATTAATAAATAATAATTAACTACCCCGAGTAGGGATCGAACCCATAACCGTCGCGTTACAGTCAAGCTTGCCACCCATGCCAAGACAGCATCTTTATAGCAATCAATGTATGAGTTGAAACAAATGAGTTACTATATTGAATGAGCGAATATATAAAGGTGATAAGTTCTTTGATTTTCACGATTATTACACATTGTAAATAAAACTATTTTAACCTGATTAATCGCGTATATTTTGTATTTTATACATTTTTGGGGGACCCGACGTTTCGCATACTTTACACCTCAGTCTACCCGTGGCCACGGACTACTGTATTTACAATATAAAGGTGAGTTTATGAACGAGTACCGTACAATACAGGTTTTGAACCTACACCCACCCACAATATTGCGTACACTATGCCAAACGTTCTAGTAACTATATAAAGTAGAAATTATGAAACGCTGTTAACTAACCGGCGTAAAGCACGTTGCAGCACGACTCCATTACAATAATAAATATTATTTGATAGTTAATTAACGCGTTGTTCGTGTATACAATGTTACGTTGGTGAAGTAAATAATAAGTGGATGTTTATGATAATTGAATAACTAAAATAGATGGATATTGTCGCATAGTTTGCACCAGAGAGTATGGAGTATGGGTAGAGAGAACCTACTAAGACAATTAAAATAATTCATCCCCCTGAGTGGAAATCGAACCCGCCGCAGTCGCATTTTACATCTTAGCTCATTAAATATTCACACCTAATAATAAATATATATTATTAAATAATTTGAACTCATTATCACCTGTTATTCACCTGAATTTTACTAGCATAAACATTTTTTTTTGTTTTATTATTTAAAAAAATGGTTAAAAGTTCGTAATTTATCAAATTACTAGGCGAATATTACAAGTGGGTACATTATATGAGTCTCCATTTTAATATTATAAAGCTGAAGCGTGTTTGGTTAATTGCGGTAATGTCAAAAAGTACTGGTTAAGTTAAAAAAAATTGTGTTGGAAAATATTTTATTAGGGAACTTATTTCAATGTAGCCCTGGGTAGTTCCTGGGGTCTTAGCTATCACGGGCACTAAAAAAGATTAATGTATCATACTATCATACATACATAGATATCCATGTCATACTCTGTTATTTCAATTGAGCCACGTGGGAGAAGCCGCAGGTAAAAGTACTAGCATATATTTTTAGCGTCACGCTGTATCCCACATGTATGTGGGGTAGGCAATGACCTGGTGTTAAGACACTCCGTTACCCATTTTCTCCTGAATTCTAAAGGAGGTATTGTGTCAACACACAATACCGCTACTCAACAGTAGCGGTAGTAAAAAACGTCGCGCTTTGTGACCACTTTTTGACACCAGAGCGAAGAAAATGTTAATTTAAAAATATTTATTTCCTACTAATTAATAATATTAATAGTTCATAAATATTTCATTTTCTCGAATGGGAATCGACCCACAACCTGTTGCGTTTACAATAAAATTTTACGCTCTTGCGCCACGAGTAATATAAATTATAAAGTAAAAACCATTAACAGAATGTATAAAGGCATAAAAAAAATAAAATATTTCCAAGATTTAAGAAACTTTACTATAATATTGTGATTTTTTCTCAGAAACATTGACGATTCGCCTTTGAACGTGAAAATCGGAATATTTTATAATTTATATACATTGATTGTTTTTATATTATTTTATAATTTATAAATATGAAATAAATTTTGCTTATATAAATTCTAGAAGTATTTGTGACGCACAAAAGAAAAATATTCAACTAAACGTAATAATCGCAGCGTTGAGTTCCACCACCTAATGCATCCAAGAATTCAGCAGAAATTTATTATTATATTGTCATCTAATCGATATAATAGCCAAGTTTCATGGTGGTTCCAACAATTAGAAGTACGTGTAATTCAGATTCTTAGACTTTATTACATAACTAATACTTAGTGACTTTTTTTATTTACGTTTTCAGCTTCACGCTGTATCCCGCGTGTAGCGGGGTAGGCAGGGAAAACCCATTGAACTTGGTTATAGCTCGAATTAATAAAAGCGTGTTAAAAATCACACAAAACATAACAATGTTGAAGAGAGAGCGAATGCCGAATATTTTTATTTGTTAATTAACTTTACTGAACAGATTTATTAGGCTACTTTGTATTTGCTCTTAACAATATAGAACTTATTCAACCATTGGAAAGCTCACGATTGGTTTTTATTAAAAATATTTCAAACTATTTTAATTATAAGTTATATTTTTGTTTTAGCTTGTATTATATTTTTGTTGTTTATTGACGCTGCATCCCACTACCACCACGCCACCACCGCACACAGCAGGGCAAGTAGAAGCAACCTAGGTTTCTTCTGCAAACCATACATCACCTAATCCTCGGATTTATTGCATATTGACACAAGTGACGGGTTTTCAACGTTGTACTTTGTTTTGCTAAGCGAAGAAATAAGAATAATTCGTTCCACCGAGTGGGAATTGAATCTACGACCGAGTTATAGTCTTACACGTTATGTCAATGCGGCTTTCCTTAAACATATGTTATATATGTCATATTTGCTGAAGAATTTTAGTAATAAAAAAAGGCGACGCCGTAACTAGTATTTGATCTATTCTATTGTTCACATCTACGTCAAAATGCTTGGACCCTGTTTGTTACAGTGCAAGAATTTATTTAAATATTATGATAAAATAAACTCTACCACTTGAATAGAGCCTCTCTTATATTTGTTAAAGGTTTTTTCTAGTTGGCTCGCGAGCTTTAAAACAATTTATTTTTCATTTTATAAAAAAAATTGCTTGTTTTTAGGGTTCCGTACCTTTTAAGGAAAAAAGGTATCCTTATATCACTTTGTTTTTCGTCTGTCTGTCTGTCTGTCAAGAGCTTTTATCTCAGAAAAGCTTGGAAATATCAAGCTGAAATTCAAACCATAAATTGGGATCTATAATCCCTTGATGTCCTAAAAAATCCTATTTCAACATTTACTTAAAAAAATATCACAAAAAAACGCGTATTTCGACATATTAAGATAATCAAAATTAATAAGGTACTTTCGGTTGACCTAGAATTGACATTTAGCAGCTAGCATAAGCTATGCTTGAATTTCAGAAAAAGCTTGAGACCTCCAATTTTTTTACGGAACCCTCGGTGGGCGTGCCCGACTCGTGCTTTTCCAGTTTTTTTTTAAATAGATCAAATAATTGAATTATAAAAAAAATAAGTGAGGGGATATATGTACGTAACTATTGATATTCAATTGAAGTACGGACGGAAAAAATATTGTGCGAGTAATTTTTATCTATACTAATCTACATATAAAACTCAACAGTAAGTTTGGTTAAACGCGCTAATCTTAGAAACTACCAATTGAATTTTGAAATGTAAATCTTATTTATTTAGTTTTGACCACAGCGTCGCGCGAAGCCACTGGTAACAACTAGAAACTTACGTGCCACTCTGTAATCAAGAATATCACATAGAAAAACCATTGTTTACCTATAAACAGGTTTTTTATAATCACAAAAAACGAACCGAGTACACAGTATCAAAATATTTCTACTAATTATAAAATCCTTAAAAAAAACAACAAGAAAAATGTATGTAAATGTATTTTTTTTAAAAAACCTAAAATAAAGTTGTTTTCTTTCAATTTCATTTTGTAACTCAAGAATCAAGATACAGAAGAAGGTTGAAGTATAATGTGTAGATGTTTATCGTAGCTAAGTTACTTTAAGGCATTCCGTACTCTCGTCAAAGGGGCCGCGCTATCTAGCCCGCCTGTATGCATAGTTGTGGTTTTGGCCTGTCCTTAACTTATTAGTTATTATGATGATATATAATATGACAATTTATTATTATATATATAAACCAGAGACACAAACGCGGCTTCGCGCGTTTAAATTTATTTATAAAACATAATCAGCTTCACGCTGTATCCCGCTAACAGCAGGGTGGGCAGAGGGAACCTAGTGTCAAGACACTCCGTTCCCCTCTTTCTGCCGAATTCTGGAGGAGTGACAGAACTCAACGCCGCGCTTTGCCTCGACACCAGAGCGAAGAAATGGAAATATAAATTTAAGTAAATAACTCATTCTCCTCATGTGGGGATCGAATCCACAACCAGTCGATTTTACAGTCACACTTCGTGCCGCTACACCACGACTGGCCTCTAAATTTATTTTTTTATTATATTTATTATGCACCAAACACGATTCATAAATGCTTATATCGTTTGATTACTATGATTTTTGCTTTTCTAGAAGGGACCGTAGACTTAAATATTTGAACGTAGCGGGACTCGCACCCGCGTCTCCTGGAAACCGACCAGGTTTTTAAATAAGTATATATTTTTATGTTTTGTTGACAGTAACGAAATTATATATTTTCAAAAATATTTAAGCTTAAAGTTATAAAGCTTATTGACTGTTTATGTTCCATTAGGATCCGCTGTTCGTAATAAAACGAGCGGAGTTGCGTCAATATTTAAAGGACCCTTTCGAGATTATAACTTAAATATTATAACTTATTCTGTTATAACTTAAAGTATATTTTTTGTGTGAGGAATGGAAGTGTCTTAATGGAAACGGAGTGTTTTAACAATAGGTTTCCAGGTTCCCTTTGCCTACTCTGCTATTTTCAGAATACAGTGTGAGCAAAAAAAACTGCTTAATCGTAATACTATTGAGCAAAAAAAAGTTTTATTTTTTTACTTTATTTTTCATTGCCCCGAAACTTGTAATATATGAGTTGACTCTCTTGACTATTAAATACACTAAATATTAGAAACACATAAAAAATAATGCTAAAGTTATGGGCGCTCTATGTCCACCAGAGTAAGGAAAGGAAAATGCTATTCCGCCGAGTCGAAATCGAACTCACAACCGTCTCGTTTACAGCCACACATTGTGCCACCACGTCCTCAAACAATAACTATAATTTTGTATATTGGTTTATATTGTAGTACTACTGTACTACAATATAAACCAATATAGCGTCAAAATACTTCAAGATACAATACTAGAAACAATAATTTTATTGAAGTTACTTCTCTGTATTTATTGCTTACAGACGTGTTTAATGAAATTCCAATAACATCGCTAGTACCAGGGAGAGTTAAGGAGATACGGGCGTCTACTCTTACATTACAATTGTTTTTAGTTTCACAATGTATCTCGCACTCTCGCAAAGAGGGTAGGCAGAGGGAACTTGGGAACCTAATGTTAAGATACTCCGTTCCCCACCTTCTGAGGCATTCTCAAAACACTACAAGGTGGCGCTTTGACTCTTTGCTATACCTCGCTGAACCTATAAAATATTTCATTCCACGGAGTGGGAATCGAACCAACACGCGTTTACAGTTGCACGCTTGTGCCCCCGTGCCACGACAACGTCAGAGTTATCTATACATATAATAAAACAGTAAAAATATTTTGTCTGTACATATGTGTTTTCACTGAAATGGATAAGTGTCCCTCACTTAAAGAGAATAATAGAAAGCATTTTTTTTATATATTGTGTTTCTATATGTATAATCACGCGTATCTCTGAAAGTACTTAACCGATTTACTTCAAACTTTCGTCAATAACTTTGTTTTAGCTCAGCAAATCATTTACAGTCTTATCAAAATCGGATCATTAAAAAAAGTTATCGTCATTTGAACGAATTCAAGACGTGAGTTTGCCTGCAAATATATAGCAACCTGTACTAATATAATAAAACGAAAGTTTGTTTGTTTTGTCAAATGCTAAGATGCTCTGTCATATCACCTTACGGTATAAGTATTACTTAGCCTTAAATAATGAAATAACAATATTGATTAACGCCATCGAATAGCTTTAATTAAGCGCGTGCGCTGCAAATATAGTACAATATATGTCAGTACATTGTATAGAAGAAATATTATATTTTATTAGTTCCAAAAAAAGTCCGCGAGACACTATATCTATCCATGGAAAATCAGGAAAATTCCAAGGTGATATTACACCGGTTTTTAACCGAATTCTGTTATTTAACATGTATATTGAAACTTACGAGCGAAAGTTATTCCATTATCAAGAAAATTTTATGAAGATGAGCTTCAGCTTTTATAGCATGCCATTTGGACGTATAATTTTGAAGAAAATTTGAAATTATAATAATTCAACGCTCTGTTTATGGCCGCAAGCCTAGACTCGAGTCCCGTAGTTGACGCCCTTGCCGCCGACGACATCTTCTCAAGGAAACACGTAGTGCTTGCACTTTCTCAGAAATATGAAAACCAACGTGAAGTTGACAAATGCAGCATAATAAATGTATGCGGGCGAAGACGCGAGTATACCGCTAGTATTCGAATATGTTTTTAAACTTCTTTTTAATTAATATATAGGTACTAACCGAGAAATATACTTTTGCCGTCCAATTAATATAATTGCGGCTGCTTTCTGAGTCAAAGCTCATTTTTTTTTATTTTTCTGAGTCACGTTCAATGTAGCCTTATACCTTGTACGAGAGGTTGTTAGACGTGCAAAAACATTAGTTTCTATTTCAAATTGTAAATTATAAAATATTATAAAATTCTTATTTATATAGACCAAATAATTATATAATGAAATGTAACTTAAATTTCTTTTTTTTATTTAATTTAAGGTTTACTTTATATTGATAAATGTTAATATTTTTTTTAAAATATGAGTACATGTTTTGAATTTCTTTTATTTATATTTTTATGATGCACGCTGTATCCCCATATAGCGGGAAAGGCGGCGGAAACCAATATACATTAGTATTAAAACACTTCGTTCTTCAGGCATTCAGGTTAAAGAGCGAAACTCAATACCACGCTGACGATGACGCCGTCATGTTTTCAATAACAAATAAATTGAAAGTCTCTACCTATTCTTTTTTTAAGCGGCATGGATATGCAGAGAGAACCTAGTGATAAAGCACTCTTTTTCCTCATTTCTCGCCGCATTCTGGAGGCACTGTGTTTAAAGTGGCGGAACTCAACGCCGTGCTTTGCCTCGACACTAGAGAGTAGAAATGAAAATATAAATGTATATAAATATTTCATTTCTTCTAGTGGTAATCGAACTCAAAATCTGTCGTGTTTACAGTAATACTTTGTGCGCCACGACGGACTTAAACTCTTCCTATACAATCTTCAAACTTGATTATATTTGATACGAGGAACTCTCACATCTTTAGAACATACAATATAATAATTGGCTATATCTTTTGGACGGCATCCAAGAAGCTGCACTTCAAAAGTTGCTTCTTTCAAATTGATATTGAAGTATTTTAATACAAAATTTTGGTATTTTACAAAGCGTGGCGTTGAGTTCTGCCATTTAACTCACAATGTCTCGAAAATCGAAAATTGCTCGGAAGTGAGGAACAGAGTGTCTTAACACAATGTTTACTCTGCCTTATATACCTTTACGTGTGATATACAATACCTATACTAGAATAAATATAAATTTATCGTATGTAGCATATGAGACCATTCGTGATGCAGGGACAAAACATGACTATAAGGCTGTGGGTTCGATTCTCACTCGAAGTTCCACCAATCAACAGGCACCACTCCACAGGAATTCGGCGGAAAGTGGTGAACGGAAGTGTCACAAGAGGACAAAATCACACAAAAATCTAGATTTCGCATTATATTTCGTCACTTATAAACATCAATAGGTTGAAAGTTAACCCAAAAAAATAATATAATGGGTCTAAAACGCCGGTGATGTCAACCACAAATAAGACACAATGCACCGGATGTGTATACAGCATGTAACAATACTATAACGGGAATCATAAACGTATGAATAATATAAAGACCGTAGCGGTGTATTGGTTAATGTCAGTAACTGTATGTTAGGTTGGAGGTGGTGGATTCGATAGTATTCATAGTGCTTATGTAGTCGCTAGTACTCTTATGTAGAAGGGTTTCTATATGGAAAAAAAATATTATTCGTTTCTTGATTATTTACTGCATTTTTTTAAATATATTGTGCATTAACTAAATAACTAAACTTATAAGTATATATTAATTTAATAAATTACGCGCGCATACAATATATAAATTATATATAGATAATTCAGTATTAATTAAAATGAAGACTTTAAGGCATGTTCCTCACAGGTCTCGAGGATCAATTTTAATCAAGTGAAGTGACTCAACCAGCGGTTGGTATTTGATGGGTTGTCAGTTTGGTAACATAACTAAACGTTAATCTATATGAAAACTATACTATTCATATTCATATGTGATAGTATACACACATACATATATCTATATTTATAATCATATTTGAAAGGCGATGAATTTGTTTGGTTAAGAGTATTAATCTCAGCAACTACTGGTTCGAATTTTTGCTATTAGACTGGTAATGTTTCGATGTAACCTACTGTACCTGCGGTCAGTTACCTCGAGCACTTACAACGAGTCAAGTATCATATATAATAATATAAGTTATATAATAATAGTTATTTTCTATAGTAATAATCGCAAAACAAAGGAAATTACATATATCAAATGACAACCTGTAGGAATTGAATTCACAACTAACGTCACACGCTCGGAAAATCCACAATGATATATCAATGTTCTAGTATGAAAGATTTAAGCAGTTATAATAAAATTTATTTTTTATTTTGCGCCACCTCGTTTACTCTGTTCGTTTCTTTTATTCTTTTCTTGCTTTTAAAAAATATGTATTAAGTTAAGCCGTTGTAGATTTAAAATGTGTGTTTGATCTATATTCTTGTTTAAGTGAAGATATCGGTGTAGACGTGACATTATTCTATAACTATTTTGGAGATAATAATATTGATTCTTGCTTAAGTTAGAAAAAGCGATAAAAGGTACGCGGTTATAATACTACATATGTATATGCACTCGGAGCTTCAAATAAGTCTAAACTCAAGTGCTCTTCGGAGTCCCACTATTCAGATCCTGGCTCCATCATCACACCAGTTACGATACGATATTATTGTATAATCACCACACTAAAATACGTAAAACTTTCAAGGTTTATAAAAATACTAGTGAAGGATATCTAGAAATCGAAAGCGAAAGGCTGTTCATTAATAAATATAAAATTTTATAATTCCCATTAAACATTACTTATGATATGTTTGAACATCGTCGTTTCTGCGACATAAATCTATACTACTAGCGACATCTATTGGCAGTTTATTATACTACTAAATAAACGTTAATCTAGTTTTTATTTAGTTTTCATTATAGTATATTAAAGAAAGAAAGTTACGAGTTTTGAAATTCGGAAAAATATCCATAGTCAATAGAGATAGACAACAGAATGGTCCTGGGGTTCCGTTTTCGAGATAACTACGGAAACCTAAAAAACAAATCAATTGTAGTACTTATCAAATGTATTTAAAGTAGACTTATTAAATATATTTAACGCAAATAATCTGAACCCTTTACAATTCTTATACTACAGATTACAAAGGAAATTGTAATATTAAATCTTCAATTAAATTATTATACAAGGATAAGATAAGATAAAACTGAAGGTTTATAATAATCAAATTACCTGAATATTTATATTGAAATCGTTAAACGTAAGTTACATAATTATAAAATTGAAATGAAATAAAATTAAAACCAAGCTACAAAAATGATTACTTATTTAACGTATCCTATATCTACATATACTTGTAAATAAACAACGCGGGCCGATATGATATTGTTAAACAATATCATAAATCTCAGTTTATCAATGTAATATATAATTTATTATATTTTGCACAATATTTGTAAAATATATATTTCTCATCCATTATGACATTTGGAACGGCAATCAGCGATTTCCGTTCGCTTGTGCGTCACGCCAAGACGTAATGTTAAAAAGACAAAATCCTAAAAAAAATACTAAACTTAGACCTACCTGATATTTCTTAATGGAATCTATCTGGTCTCTGCTAATATCGTGCGCAGGGGGCCTCGGAGGAGCGTCGCGGGGGGCCTCCCGTGGAGGGACTGCTGGCGCGCCTTTCGCCGTGCCATTAACCTGCTATATAACGAAAATCAGAAATTATAGTTAAAATATATTAGGTCTCTGTATCTCGTTTTTATTATGTTTTATTAGACAGAATATGACAATAGTCTACAGACAACAATTTGTAGGGTAAAGGATCAGGGGAAATGTTAATATATTTTCATTTGTCTGTTCTGGTAAATATAATGAAGCAAGGTGTTGAGTTTCATCGCTTAACATTCAAGAAATCAAGAATTCAGACGGAAAGGGGAGAACGAAATGTATTAAAACTAGTTTGTTTGTTTTTCTAGAAAACATGTGAAAATAATTAAAAACTACAATTCAGTAATATTTTCGTATAAATGCATTTACGTAGGGCAAATGCATTTTTTAACATCTCCACGCATTTCGTACATTAGGTAGGCAGAGAAACCTAGTGTTAAGACACTTCGTTCTATATCAATTTATTCACAGGATTTGAACCTGTAGCAATATTTTTGTTTAACAAACCCAACAATAAAATGTATTTTTCGTATAATACAAAAATAATAAAAAACACCCAGTTCTAAGACCATTATTAGAATATAAATAAATAACTACAATATTTAAAATGTATACGATAATAATCACATTATAAAATACGTTTTTTTAAATACTTAAACCACAATTATTAAGATGCTGTCATCTATACATTTTAGTATAATATTTTACAATTTCATTACACGAAGAGGCCAGTCGTGGCGCAAGCGTGACTGTAAAACCGACTGGTTGTAGGTTCGATTTCCACTCGAGGAAATGAAATATTTATTTTAAATTTATATTTTCATTTCTTCGCTCTGGTGTCGAGGCAAAGCGCTGCGTCGAGTTCTGCCACTCAACACTCAATATCTCCGGAATTCGCGAAGATAGTGGGGATCGGAGTGTCTTACCACCATGTTCCCTCTGCCTATCCTGTTGTTTGCTTACGGGTTAGTTAGCGGGATACAGCGTGAAGTTGATTTATTTTATTTATTTTTATTCATTACACTTAATAAAAAACCAGTTTCACGCTTCTTCCCGCAAATAGCAAGATAGGCAGAAGAAACCCAGTTTAAAAACACTCCTTTCCCAACATTCCACCCAATTTTCGGGACGTTGCACATTGAGTGGTAGAACTATACGACATGTTCTGTCCGCCAGAGAGAAGAAATAAAAATAATTTAAATATAATCACTTGAATGGGGAACGAACCCATCAATGTCGCGTTACAATCAGAGGATGTACCGCTGTGTCACGACGGCCTCAAAATAAATATATATAATAAATCTATACATACATTTTATAACATATCCCATAAAACAATAATATTAGGTAATTCAAGTATTAAATATTTTAGACCCTCTAAGTACTATCTTACTAATAAGCATGCAAAACCCATAAATCTATAAAAAGTCCCGACCCTAATCATATCATTATTCTCATGCATAAATAATATCAGTTTTGATAATTCAATATAAATTACTACTTACAAATTAAATATATTTTAGGTTTTCCGCACATAACAGAGTAGGCATAGGGAACCTGGGAACCTAGCGTAAATATACTCGGTAACCATTAAAAGACTCAGTTACCAGAGCGAGAAAATAAATTTATTAAATATTTCTTTTTCCTCGAGTGGGAATCGAACCCACACCGTACGCTAGGCTTGGCACGACTGACCTCAGAAAATAAATATATAATTTCCTAATTGGAAAAAATAAAACATAAGTATAGAACTATATAAATAAACATAATCATATTAACTATAATAAATAATAATATTCAATTTATTCTTTGAAATCTGAAAAAAAGCTTAAACGATAGTCCTGAAAGGAAATGTAACCCATTAGTTAGAAATATAAGAATAATATCGTATACAGAATAAGTCAAATATTTAAAGTAATACATAGATATATAAATTAATATTAATATACTAATAACTTATACCTGAGAGTGTAAACCTGTAAAGTTCATTATATTTTTATGTTTTTTTTTCTAGCTTCACGCTGTATTCCGCGTGTAGCAGGATAGGCACTAGGTTAGAAGTCTAGTGTTAAGACACTCCGCTCCCCAATTTTCGGCAAAATCTGGAGGCACTGCCTATTGAGTTTTGGAACTCAACGCCGCAAATGCGCTTTACCTCGACACCACGGCGAAGAAATTAAAATTTTAAATGTTTCATTTTCTCAAGTGGAAATCAAATCAACAAGCCGTAGCGTTTACAGTCAAATAAGACACGCTTGTGACCCTGTACACAAATGGCCTCAATTTTACCATTCGAAACTGCAAAAAAAAATACAAAATCGACCTTTATTTTATATCAATTTTCGAAATTTTATATAACTTTCAGATAATATACGTCATACTACATAGTTGCTATAACTGTTATAATAGACGCTATCAAGTTTACACTCTAAGCCGACGATATTATATTATATTATACATATAAATATATATTTTATTACATAACATTGAAAAAAATTTAAGTTTCATTTAAAAATAACAGTTCTTTTTTTGTATCATATTTAATATTTTCATAGTATACAGAGAATTAAGAATTTAAGACTATATAGAGAACCTAACGATAAATAAAAATCATCTATCGTCTATCGCTAAACAAATATTGCATAAAAGCTATAAGTTGGTTTATAATAAATATTTAATTTTCTTCTCAAATTGTTATTTTGTAATGCCTTTTATAAAACTAACTTATTAAACATCATTTAACAGAAGACTTCGACGCGGGTTCAAATCCAGCTTTATCGATATTTAATTTCTATATAATTACTAATACATCTTTCTTTTTTATAACACCTCGTTACCGCGGACAATAGTGCAAAAAGCGTGATTGAAAAAAAAATAAAACCCTTAATATTATTAATAAAAAAATGAAGTGACACAAAACATGATGGTAATGGCCGTCTTAATATATTTATATGTGTGTAGTTAATTAAAATAAAAAACTGAATTACTTATATAAACAAATAAAGGACTTAAATAAGAACTTTCACGAATTTGGTTAAGTTTTGACAAGTGCAATTAGAGTCGTTTTTTTTATATATGTTTTTAAGTTATTTCTGTTTTGTATAGAAGGTACGTAATAAAAAACTCGTAGACGCCATTTTGGGGAAATGGGATAGTGAATATCGCGGCGTTGGATTCCGCCATTTATTACGCAATGGTTCCGACGTAAAAGTGGCAATTGGGGAACTTAGTGTTTTTGCAGCTTCGCGGTTTTTCCCGGATAGCAAGTTCTACCCTGAAAGAAAGACGTAAATAACTAAAACAGATGATATACTAAGATGAATAAATCAAGTTTATGTATTATTATAAGGCATTTTCAAATATTTTTTAAATAAATAAAGAAAACTATAAATTAATTATTTCGTTATCAATTTTTCTAATTTAATCTGAGACGCACCCGAATCCTTTTAAACTTCATAAATAACTTAAGCTAATTACAATGTTTTTTGTTTTTAATAAAACATCCTATCTAACTAAGGTTAGTTAAAAAAAAATAATTAAAAAATACTTTATAAAATGAATGTGTCTACAAATATAGTAAGAGTAGTAAAAGCGACATTACAATATGAGCTTGTTAGTTATCCCAAATCCTTATTTATATTTATTAATTAAAAAGTAAATAAATAAACTTTCTGAAATTCCGTATTGTCAAGTAAGATATCTATGGTGGAAATTTAACTGCCTTTTCTGAGTACACGCTTTATTCTTAGCTAGAGAAGGATGGGACAAGCGCTACGATCTGTACGTGTTTTGCCTCAGCTTCACGCTGTATCCCGCATATATGTAACAGAGAAATTAGGCAGTGTTAAAAGTAAGAATATTTCATTTCCTCTGGTGGGAATCGAACCCACAATCTGTCGCGTTTATAGTCCGGCCTCAAAAGTACTTATATGGATAAAAATAAAAATATTAAACATAGCCTTATTCAATAAAAGGTTTCTCACACACTTATTTTTACATTTTTTATACGGAATTTCAATATAGTATTTACAATTATTAAAAAAGAGTTAATAGCAATAGCAATATAAAAAATAATAAAATACATATTTCCATGAAAAACTACACTACAATTAAGTATTTTACAATTAATTCTCAACTAAATAACATCCCATCAAACCCCCATCTCCATACACCGTGACTCCCATGAAATCATGCGCTGTGTTTACCTGAACAACCTTTTTGTCCGCGGTACCGGGGTATTTGGGCGTTGTTTTCACAATTTGAACGAAACTGTCCGGGACATCTACCGCTACCTCTCGTCCAAGCAGTACTGGGGTAGTGTCGAAACCTGGAGGCAGCTTGTAAGAAGCGTACACAGCTTCTCTGATCAAAACCGAATCAGTTCTCGCTGAATATGTAACACCTTCCCTACAATCTAACAAGGAGTCTTCTCCGTTAGATATAAGTAGTTGGATCTTGTGGTCGCTTAAGTTGTGGGTGATGTTCGACGCGACCGACTCTGATCGCTCAGAGTTCAAATCACATTTTGCTGTTTGTGATGAACCTTTGCTCTTTTTGCTGCCGAAGCTCACCGATCCATCTGAACTTTGGGGTAGTGATAACAACTCTATAGTGCTGTTGTTCTTGAAACTGCCTGACCCGTCGGAGCTGGGACCGGAAATATCGATAGTGCTTTGTAGGACGGTACTTTGTTTGCTGCCAAAGGAAGTTCCGGACCCCCCGGACGATAACAGGGGCTCCTCGTCCCTTCTGAGTCGTACCTGAGGAGGTCGAGGAGGGGGGTATCGTGGGGGTGTTTTGTTCCTCGCGATGAAACTGTCCGGAACGTCCACCGCCATCTCGCGGTGGGGGCCTGGAATGGAAGACAAGTAAATGTTAATAATGTATATTAGCCAGACAAAAACCACGGGATTGGATTTTACCTACCAATTGGTAAGTGAAAAGTAGAATGTGGTGTTATAATTATTAAGGTTTCTCGGCTTTGGCAACTCTAGACCTTCTAGAAGCAGAAGTAGAAGAAGACCAAATAAAAAAATGCAAGACACACCTATATAGATATAACAATAAAAATAAAACAACTGGTTAAGCAATACTGCTTTAAGGCAGATATTAGTTTTAATATTGTGTCAAAATCGTTTCCCAAATATTAACACAATCCGCAGCATCCAATTAGCGTTAGAGATTTTATCTAAACTGGGAATGTTTCGATAAGCACAGCGGCGACCTGAACGCAACCGTGAGACCACAGCCTATAAAAACGACTAGTCATCGCCCGCAACTTTATTTGTGTGGATTTTAAGACGTAAAATGGAAAATGTTGTATCTGCCGCCGTTCCCGTAGAAATTTCAAGAAATCTCCCATTGATTTTACCATAAACTCCATAAATCAAAATCTAAAATGCAAATTAAAACTTTCTAAATCTATCTTGAACATGTGTTATTCAGTGACTACTCTCCTCATAGCAGAGAAGGCAGAGAGAACCCAATGTAAAGACACTTCATTCTTCTGAATTTGAGACATTGCGTTGCAATCGAACCTACGACCGTTACGATTACAGTTAGTACACACAAATTGAATCAAAACCATATTTAAAACATAAACTTAATAAATATGTTATTTAATGGACGCGCTGGTTATTTATATACGCCTATAACGCTCCCCGCAACCCATTAACGGAAATACTTTCCACTCAATCGTGAAATGGCTTACAGGTTTTAACTTAGCTCTCATGAGATTAGCCTTAACCCATAAAAAGGTATAAATATAGAATATTTTTTTAGCTTCACGCCGTATCCCTCATATAGCAGGATAGACGAAGGGAACCCAATGTTACGATGCTCCGTTTCTCACACACCACCCAACTTTCGAAACATGGCGTGTTGACCATGGAACTCAACGCCTCTCTTTGTCTTGTTAGAGTAAAGAAATTAAAATAATTAATTCTCGCGAGTGGGAATCGAACCCTGAACCAACGCTTTACAGTCCAATATTGTTTCGATAAATAATTATAACGATTTACATTTTATAGGCCAAGCACAATATTTAGTTCTATAGTAAAAAAACAATTAAAATAAATGATTTCAAATAAGAAAAACAATACAAATTAAAATTCATAAATTTAGTTATTTTTGCCCCATTGTTGTATGAAGGTCGCGTCCTATCACGCACTACTTCAATGTCGGTTGTTATTATAAGATGAATCTTACTTATTATAGATGCGATTGTCATAAATAATATAAAAAAATATTATTATTATTCTTAAAAAAAGCAGTTTCCCGCCTTTTCCCGCATATAGCAGGAAAAGACACTCTGTTCCACAGTTTCCGTCAAATTTTCGAGGCATTGTGTTGTGGCATTAACTCCTACAAGAGTCGAACTCACTATCGTTCTTTATGACAGCTTAATCATAACAATTTATTTATTTTAATTTAATGTCCATAAAATCATATCGGTTAATATAACACGTTAGGAATTGACTAAAATATAAATTAAATTTATTCAGGATTCGAACCTTTAATTAGCACATGTCAATCAATTTTAAAATAAATATTTTATTAACTACTAAAAACATCAAATTGTATAACCTACATCGACTAAAAATTATCACATAAAAAATTTTGATACAAAATAAATAGAACTCGCTGTAGATACTAAATTTTGTCTTTAATGAATTAGTTACGCATATTTTTGGTTTACACATACATACATACATATATACATACAGTATGGTTAAGACAACATGACCTAGAAAAACACTTGATGATATAAAACTTTAAACCATCGTTTACTGCGGTAATTAGAAAAGGTAAAACGAGCTCTACTTTAGTAGAGTCCAAATTTTATAGGAGAAATTTGTTTTTTATAATAATAACAATTCTTAGATTTAATAGAGTATTAGGAATTTTTTTTAAAGATTAGCAGAATAAAGAGGACATCCCAAACAGAGTGAAGATGAATGTGGACAGTCACGTTTGGGCAAATCGATAGAATGTGTGACAACACATTTAAAAAGATTTATGGTGCAAGAGTGAGTGGTAAGAAAAGCAGAAGATGACTTCAGTTGATCTACAGGAACAGAGTATGAATGATACTGGAGGAAGATCACGTTAAAAACATGAGGACCTGTACGAGAACATATATGTATATTGAGGTTGATGACAGTGGACGTGGGGAAAGTGGTATGCTGAGACCGTTGATCCGTTCTCCGGCTACCCCGATGATTTGATTCGATTTGAAAAATCATAAGAACTCATAAGAACTCCTACGCTTGTATAGATAAACAATAAGAGGGTAATTTTACATTGCACTCTTTAGAAAAAAAAAACACGAAAGAAAAATTCGATCTAATATTCTGAATATTAGATATTTAGAATTTTATCGAGGCCAGTCGTGGCGCAGTGGTACAAAGTGTGACTGTAAAACCGACTGGTTGTGATGAAATATTTACTTAGAAAGCGGGAAACGAAGTGTCCTAACACTAGGTTCCATCTGCCTATCCTGCTGTTTGCGGGATATCGCGTGAAGCTAATTTAAAATTTGAATTTTATAGGCATCTTTCGTAAACACTTTAAAACCTAATTTTCCGGTTCCCATAAGAATTTAAAGAAATCCCCTTTCAGTGCACTCCTCAAGGAACCTTCACGACAAACTGCATTTATGGTAACACAACCGGTAATCGAATCTGCGATAATAAGCATAATCTCTATATCTAATCCGTTCTATGGACAACACGTACAACTATGCCTTTACCACCAGTAGAGACAGGTATATGATTATAACATTATGTAATTTGCATGACGCGCGCGATTTAAGTGCTCTTGAGCAAATAAGTTATTGTTTCCTGTCTTCAATAATGCTTTGAGAAGACAAAGAAAATCGTTGTTAAATATAAATAAATGTGAAGAGTGTATTTACAACAAATATTTCTACTATATTTTGTTGTTTTTTACTTCTTTATAAATTATAATCTGCGTTGAGTTTCGCCACTCAACACGCAGTGTCTCAAAAATTAGCAGAAAGTAGGGAACGGAGTTGTCAGAGTAGAGTCCCCCTACCTACTGCATGTGGGATGCAGCGTGAAGTTGAAATAAAATTACTATAAATTCCGTTTAAATTTCTAGACATTGCGTGCAAAAGAGGTAAAACTTAACGCAGCCTTTTGTCCCAAGTAGGAATCAAACCCACAATTATCGCGTTTACAGTCACACACTATCACTTATCTTTTTTCTAGTATCCCAAATTCAATACTAACCGGTATCAGAAGTAAGTGATAGCATAGTGAGCATGTCTGTGTCGTCATCCGGCGGCGGGCGCTTCTCCTCCTCCGCGCCGAGCACCACGATGCTGGACCCTGATCGCCTTCTTGGCCTGAAAATAATGTTAATAAATGCTTTATTATATACACATAATATTTTTTTTTGCGTTTTGTATTCCGTAATTATTATTTTTATTTCATTACTCTTTATTGATGGTATTGAGGCAAAGCGCGGTGTTGAGTTAAGCCACTCAACACGCAATGCCTCCCAGAATCCAGCAGAAAATGAGGGACGTAAGTTAAGTGTCTTAACACTAGATTCCCAGTTTCCATGTGACTATCCTGCTGTATGTGGAATACATCGTAAAATCTAACTAGAAAGGCGCTCTAGCTTCATCTGTATGTAAACACAATTACTCGTTTTCTAGGTAACGTATTGAGATGCATGTATATGCATAGATTTTCAGTTAAATTTCCTGTAATCTTATCCTTGACAGTTTGTGAGTATGGATGTTTCTTACACTTTCACGCAAAGACTACTAAACGGATGTGGATGAAACAATACAGTAATATAGCTTATATATCAGAATTATACATAAGCTGCAATTTATGTAAAGATTTTGATTATTATATTATTTTTTACGAAATTTACGAATTCATTACGAACAATAAGTGCGTCTGGGGCGCTAGTACTATTATAAAATATAAAAATCGGGCTGTAAACACGTCGGTTGTAGAGTCGACGAATGAAATAAATTATTTGAATTTCTTCGCTCAGGTATCATCAAAATATAACATTAACATTTTATATCACTATATTTTATATCACATTATATAACTAAAAATAAAATAATGTTACTTTTCAAGCAATATTAACTTAAATTAAAAATCATTTATCAACCAAATCCTTTCTCATTAATTGCTTATTACATTATAACACTTATTAATAACGAAATAAAGTTAATTTCAGCTACGAAAAAAATATTTTTAGGGCTCCGTACTTTAAAAATAAAAAGAAACAGAGTCCATCTGCTGAAATCACGTGAAAGGATCGAATCGAAAACTCGATCGAATCTGAAATTTGTATCCAGGTTTGGAAGTTTCTTGGAGCTTTGAAAAATATTGAACTTTTAAAGTAACGCAATCAAAAAATACATAAGCATAAGCGATCGTATATTTTCATTGTATTAACGATAGAAATTTATATATGTAGAATAGAAGATAAATATAGACAATAAATTTATAAATGTAGCTAATATCATTCGAAATGATGCACTCACGTCACTCACAAATTTAAGTTTGCAAATTTTTATAAATTGTACTTCCCGTTGGCCTACAATCACGAATTTGGTACAGAACCACCGGTGGGCGAGTCCGACTCTCACATAAATGGTTGGTTTCTTATAAACCTATGGAGACACGAGGCGACGACGCGAGACGTTCCACAGTATGAACACAAGTTTATATAACGCATACGAATCCGTGCGCCGGAAAGATAAACGTTTAAAAACTTATATATTGTCTTGAAATTACGTGGTGTATCCGTTATTTACATAGAAATTGTTGTAATTTAACATTTATGAGTGACTTTCGTTATTAACATTGTTATATAATTACATAAATAGGTAGTGCCACAGGGGCATAAGCGTGTGACGGTAAACGGTACAGGTTGTGGGTTTGATTCCCACCAGACAAAATGAAATATTTAATGCCTCCAGAATTCGGAGGAAAATGGGGAACGGATTGTCTTTATACTAGGTTCCCTCTACTTACCCTGCTACCTGCCGAATACAGTGTGAAGCTGTGTTAATATATATTAATTAGCTTATCTTGCAAACTCAATTTGACCTACTTCGCAGCGCCCGATTGAGCTGAAATTTGAATTATGACTTCAGTTCTAATGATAATGAAATTGTTATTACTCGAAAATGGCCGCAGCATCAAAATAATGGATTACAAATTTTTGCATAAGCCACCTAATATGGGTATCAAATGAAAGGGCTTGATTTATAAAATATAGTATACCATGAAAACAATGTAAAAAAATATAGGGAGACCTCGGTTGACATTCGAAAACACAGTATCAAAGATACTGGAGGAAAGTCACGTAAAAAGCATGAGGACTCCCCGGAGGGCATAGCGTGATGCTAAGTTAAGTTTATATGATATTTAACTTATTTTATTTTAGTTCTACAACATTACAGTTTTTCGATAGTGTTCGTAGATAAAATATCGTGTAAAATGCACGACAGTTTTTTAGCAAAGGAAGCCAGTGTCTTAACACTAGGTTTCCAGTGTTAAGACACTGCATTCCCCGCATCCCATGGATTTTTTGTTATATTGTTGAGTGGCAGAAAGCCGAAGCGAGATAATGAAAATATTAAATACTTCAATGCCCTAAACGGGAATCGCAGCCACTCCCCTCTCCGCCACGACGGCCTCTAGTTGTAGCTCTAGTTTCACATTAAATGTAGAATATTTCTATTATCTATTACAATTTATAATTAAATGCAATAAAACTCACCGAGCGCTTTCTTGCTTTGATAATAATCTAATATTGCCACAATCGTAAAGAAAAATTGAACTACTTTCATTTGCAGCAACTAAACCGGCAAAAACGGTGTTATAATAAAAATAGTTATTTTGTAAATTTTATTTTAGAACTTGTGATCCGGTCGCGGCTTCGCCCGCTGGAATTATATAATTATTTTTTACTAATCTATATTAATTTTGTGTTTAAATACATTATTATTTTAAGCACAATATTCATACATTTAAAACTAAAGCCAATTCAGTTGTAACATTGTTTTGTAGCATTTTAATTTATGTATTATATAAAATCAACGTTTTGGTTTGTATTACGATTCTAGTGCGAGGCAGCGAATATTTCTTTCGGGGAAAACGTAGGAGTTGAACCCACAACCACAAAGTTTATAGTCAGACGCTAAATTGCTGCGCCACAACGGTATTTAATAAATTAATAAGTATATTATATTTTAAAAAGCAATGTAAAGTTTCTCTTTTGCTCTTCCGAAAAAACTACTTCCGGGCCGGCTGCAGATGTCCGGTAAACTGACAAAACTCTATTAATTTTGTTTAATTTACGATTTAAAAGTTTATTTTTATTTTTTTAATAAGTATTTGCAATTATTTTATCGAAATATTGCAATTTGTTTAATATATTTTTTACTTTAATTCGATTTTAAATGATTCCACGATCATTGTTCAGGTTATTGTTAACTATTGTTTTAAAAAATATATATGTCTTTTGAGTTTCGCTGAGGTTGTGGGTTTCATTCTCATTTGGGAATAATAAGAATAGGAAAATATTTAGGTATTATCTATATTAACTATATTACTTGAGGCCAGTCGTGGCGCAGGAGGACAAGCGTGTGCAAGGAGGACACGCTTTGTGGTCACTGTTTTGTGGTCTGCATTCCCCCTCAAAGAAAGTGGGAATGGAGTATTAAGCGAACTCTACATTACCAGAAAAAGAAAAGATTCTTATATAACAAATTCTTATAATATACTTTCACCAAATTATTTCTTCATCATTTCTATAATCACTTGCCTCAAACACAAAGCTCAAACGCCAGAAGTATGAGTTAGAAGTATAACTAACTACAAATCTACAATTGTGCCGGGATTAGTTCACATTCGCAAAGACGAAGTGAACTACTTCATTTTCTATGGAAGTCACTCTTGACCTATTTAAGTTGAGGCTTAAGTTACTTACATTTGATGTGTCAAAGGTATTTTTAATTCTGTTTTTTTTATTAGTGTTTAGGTACATGTTATATTCCGCATATAAAAAGAGAGAAGTTAGTGCTAAGTCACTACGTCCGCTCCACCCAATTTTTGGGCACTGCTATTTTAATGGGGAACTCAACGCCACTTGTTTTTAAACTAGTACTAAAAAATGAAAATAAATTAATTTTCCTGAGGAGGAATCGAATGCACGATTGTCGCGTTAACAGGTAGATGAATGTACCGCTGCGCCATGTCCACCCCAGAAAACATATAATATAATTAAATGATAATACATATTGTAATATGAATAATAATAAAGAAACTATAAGAAACAGTAATTTCTATATGTTTAAATACTGTACAACAATAAAAAAATATCTTTAGTTTTTAATTATATGTGATAAGCCCAGTATCGATATAGGATATCTCAAAAATGTTAATTCTCTAGTCTAGTGAAACAACTTCGGATCGGTTTCTAGTACCAAGAAATTTGTAGGAGTAAGGAGTGACTGCCCACTAAATTAAAACAAAAATCAGCTTCACGCTGTATCCGGCACATCCGTATCATATTCAATATCAAGAAATAATAATTCATTCCCCCGAGTGGTGATCGAACCCACGACCGTCGCGTTTCACTCACACCTTTGCGCCCCTGCGTCCCCAAGGCCTCAAGATAAAAATCAATTTATTATTAACTCTAAAATCTTTCTCTTACAAAACATTCGTATTTCTTCTTTCAACTGTCTCAAAAGCTCAGTATTTGAGCCACCCGCTCGCAGCAATATCGTCCCAATTTCGGCGGCACATATAAAACTAAATTCATAGTAGTGTATCCATGATCCATCCATATTGGAAGTAGTTGGGAGTAATTTAAGGATACAAAAAAAGGAGGCAACAGTTGAAGATTCGATTTTCAGTTGGAGGAAATGAATTATTTTCATTTTCTCGCTCTGGTAAAAAAATAAAGTGCGACAAGTCGAAAATTTGGCGGAAAGTGGAGAAAATACTCTGATCTTAACACTAGATTCTCTCCACCTACCCAATTATATCAGGGATACAGTGTGGAACTAAAGAAAAAATGAACAGCAATACATTTTTTTACAATTATAAAAAAACTGTATTATTTTAATAAAAATATGTAACATAAGACACGCCGCAATTTGTGACAGACATGTAATGTCTATCACAAAAGGCGGCGTGTCTTAACTCTCGGTTTGCTCTGCCTATCCTGCTGTGTGTGCTTGGTGCGGGATACAGTGTGAAGCTAATCACGATCACATATGATTTTTTATAGTATTTTTAAATTATATTTAAATGAATAGATTATTTAAGAAACTATTGAATACCCTAAAACTTCAATTGAATTATTCCTGCGTATGGTATGTGATAATTAACGAATGAATTAATAAATATAAACAAAATAATAAAATTGGTCAAAAACAGTCACCCTACTACAGCTAAAGGTGGATCAAAAGCTCCAACGTCGTCGGCGTCGACGTACTTATACGAGCTTCAGTTAACTACAGGATTTGTTCATCGCTCGTCGCATTAATCTTTAAGCAGACAGTTTAAAATATAAATATAAAAAACTTTTATAGTACATTATTTATTTAATACTGTATCTAAATAGACATGCACGTTTAGTTTTAAAGACCCGACGGGAACAAACGGGTGTTATGAGTTTGAAATATCTGTGTATTGGTGTGTCTGTTGTGGTATCGTAGCCCTAAAACGGCTACACCGATTTTTATTTAGTTTGTTATTGTTTGAAAAGTGACTTAATTTAGATTTTTTTTAGTCATGAATCAAGTGGATATGTTTAGCCAGTATCAGTCTCTTGTGTTAAAGGTTGTTAATTAAATATGTATTATAAGGAGCTAATCGTGGCGCAGGGGCACAAACATGTAAACGCCACAGGTTGTGGGTTCGATTTCCATTCAAGGAAATATTTGATATGTTAATTTTACCGCTTTGGTGTCGAGGCAAAGAGCGACGTTGAGTTTCGCCACTCATCACTCAACGACTCCAAAATTCGGCGGCGAATGGGAAACGGGGGTTCTTAATACAAGGTTCCCTCTGCTTACCCTGCGATGTGCCATTACGACGTTAAAAAATAAAGCAAATGTCTAAAGAATTATTTGTAAATAACAAATAATTTAAAAAAAGATATCATCTAACAAAAAATACGGTGGTATAAAAAAAATATAAAAATAATAGTAAAAAACATCCATAGTTAGTACCCTCCAGCACTTACTTATTCGAAGTGAATTGGTGTTGCTTCAAATTAAAAGATTTTAAAAGACTCTCCTGGAGCTTTTAGTACGGATGCCATTTTACTCTTTTATATGAATTTTTATTTGGCTAATTTGAGGATGCTTTGAAAATATATTAAATGGAATGGATTGGGATGTGAATTGTAAAAATACTGGTATATTTTATATTATAGATTACTGCTTTCTATAAACTAATAGTAATTTTAGAGGGGTAGGCAGAGGGCATTGAGTGTTAAAACACTCCATGCACCAACCTATTTTCAAGACATCACTTGTTGATACTACATAAAATATACAAGAATAATTCATTTCGCTGAATGAAAATCTAACCTACAACCGCAGTGATTGTAGCCAGACTCCACGATGATATCATTATCCCACATAACAATGACAATGAAAATAAAAATGACCCCAAACCTGTATTCGAATTTGCAATCATCTCGTACAGTCAAGCGTATCCTATATGCACCATAGCGTTAAACTTTTAGTTACTAAATACGAATAGTTCGCTATACAAGGTTTTTATTTTACGGTTCTGTGACAGTCAGTTCTATATATAGAACGCGGTGGAGGGTCACTTGCATTATATATGGGATTTCGATTAGATAAAACATTTATAGACGCTTATACAATCCCCTCAAATCGATACTATTACTGTTTATTTTTCCAGCTACACGCTGTACCCCATAGGCAGAGGGAGCATAGTGATAAGACACTCCGTTTCTCACTTTCTGCAGAACTCTGCAGGTATAAGAGAGAGAGAGGAAATAATAGTAGTAAATATTTAATTTCCTCGAACTCATACTCTTCCGCCTTTACTGTCACTGGCTTGTGCTCCTGCGCCACTGCTTTATAACATTATAAGATTAAATAAATAAATAGCTTCACACTGTATTCTATATACAGCAATATAGGCAGAGGGGACCTAATATCAAGACCGGAGTCCCTACTTTCCACGTAATGTTTAAGACGAAGGGCGGAATTAAACGCCACGCTTCGTCTACCAGAGTGGGAAAATAAAAGTAAATTTAATTTAATTATGCTCCCGATTGAAGAACAAACCCTAACAAATTGCACAACGACGTTGAGGAAAGAAATACTAGTAATACTAGTACTGTGTACTAGACATTCTGTTTCACAATTTTCCCAATTTTCGAGACACTATGCGTTGGCGGAACTCAACGTCGCACTTCATCAACCATACAAAGCACTATAAAACAATTCAAAACCAAATCAAATCTCTGATTCACTTACTAAGACTGTCTTTACATATTAGAAAGTTCTGTAAGTTCCATACAATATGCAAGATAATAGTATCTTTCAATTAATGTGAGTGCAAATTAACTCAATAGGTACAGGGAGATTTCATACATAATTTAAGCATTATTTTTGTCACTATAAGCTTGAAATCGTTATTATGTAGTTGTAATGCATTTTGTGTAACTATCAAGATGGTTTTGAGTTCATATCACACTGATATTATTTTTCGTTTTTTTTTTAGCTTCACGCTTTGTGCCGCACATAGCAAAGTAGGCAGTGGGAACCTAGAGTTGAGACACTCAGTTGCCATAAAACACTTCTCCCTTCTTCACTCTCGTTCTCCACCTTCCGCCGAATTCTGCACATTGAGTGTGAGTGGCGCAGCGGCACGAAGTGTGACTGTAAAACCGACTGGTTGTGGGTTCGATCCCCACTCGAAGAGATGAAATATTTACTTAAAGTTATATTTCCATTTCTTCGCTCTGGTGTCGAGGTTAAGCCCGGCGTTGAGTTCTGCCACTCAACACGCAATGCCTCCAGAATTCGGCAGAAAGTGGGGAACGGAGTGTCTTAACACTAGGTTCCCTCTGCCTACCCTGCTGTGTGCGGGATATAGCGTGAAGCTAATTTTTTAATTTTTGAGTGTGAGTGGTGGAACTCTATGCCTCTTCACGCTGTTTTGCCTCGTTACTAGATCGATGAGATGAAAATATTAAATATGGGCGACAACTAGTGTTACGAACGAACCTTAATTTATTTAAAGTAACATTAATTCTAAAAAAACAATTATTCACAAAAGTTTTTTCAAACCCAAATCTAACTTTTAACTGAAAATCAAAACCAAAAATATCAATAACATTAATTATAAATAAATATTATTTTCTACCTACAAATAGGTATAACTAACAGATTCCTTCCGTTCCTACATTTACCTCTATAGTCTATAACCACTACGGTATGGGATTCTAAACATATATTGTGTGTACCGGAAGTACCATAAAGCTACCTGTCCTTCACGGCAGGTAGCCGCTTTGTACCCGCACCCCTTGTGTTACACGTGAGTAGCGAGGAGAGAATAGCTTTTATGTTTATTTATAAATATACACCGTCGTGGCTCAGCGGTGCAGATTCTAGTTGTAAACGCGACGGTTGTGGGTTCCATTATTTATCTTTAACTAGGTTCAATATTCCTACAATCCAATATGCGAAATGCAGCACCAAAATATTAATAAATATTAATAAAAGCTTAAAAAAATATATAAGTAAATTCAAAATAACGTGTTCCTATGACGTTTAAACTTATAAATATATTTGTAGAGTTTAAATTCTCGACTTCATAGCTAAGCTTTTTTACAGTTTTTCTGACTGAAGATGCGATGGTTGTGGTTTCGATTTATACTCTCGAAATTAATATTTTTACATCCTCACTCTCGCCACTTACATGTTACACAAAATAGGGCGAAAAGCAGAGAACAAAGTGTCTTAACACTAGATTCCCTCTGCCTATCCTATTATGCATGAAAAAGTATAATTATAAATAATAATTATAAAAAAACCGTTTAGTATGTCATGTGGTTCCGAACATATGTATTTAGATAACCCGCGATAAATACGATATGATGACCATCTGTTATTAGGTGGAGTATAACTTTAGATTTTCGTTTAAAAACAATATTTTTGTTACTTTTATTTATATGTTTAAAATTCAATGGAAAGTAAAGAAATAAGAAGGTTTTTAACAATATTTTTGTATATATATCCTGTTATATTTACGATTTATGCAAACCTAAAAGAAACTATGTCACAAAAAACTAATGAATAGTTTCTTGTAATTGGATGGTAAATTAATAAAACAAAATTATCTTGATTTCGATTAATATTATAGAATTAAGACCGTTGTGGCGCAGTGGTACGGCGTCGGGCTTTAAACACGATTGCTATAATTTCTCCTCTTCACAACATGATTATATTGATTTTCAAGCTCTGATACTGACTAAGCGCGGGGTTAAGTTCCGCCATTAAACACGTTTCCAAATTAAGCAGAGAGTAGGGAGGCTAAAGACTATGTTAACACTAGGTTTCTCCTACCTTGACTGATGGAGAAAAAGAGTAAAGCTATTTTTATATTCTACAGCAACCACCTATATGTATATGGACTTATATGTAGGTAAACAAAGTCCACGTAACCTCCATACAGTAACATGTCACCTAAGACATCGCCAACATTGAACAATACCGAGAAAATCATTAAAGCACAGCGTTATTAAAAATTACGCTTATTCTGTATTGTTAACACTTTTTATATGGGATTTATTAAATTCCCACGGTCAAGGATATTATGTTGTACGTACATACATACATAATGTATTTATATGTATATGTTATATGGGACTTCCCGTTGCTCGTCTCGTGAACCAGTTTTTTTTGGATAGTGCTTTCTCACATTCCATTTTTTCCAGCTTTAAAGAAAATTTAGCAAAATCATATTTTAAAAACAAAAAAAAATCATATAAAAATATCTAAACGTGTATCTCAACGAGTAACTCCCCCTCCCGCAACCCTGCTATGCGAATATATTGAAGCATTTAAGATATTTTTATAGTTTGCCAGTAAATGGATAAGCCTGAAGAGTTCCACTATTCAGAACCTGGCTCCATCATCAGAACAGCTCGATGATACTATATTATTGTATTTTCATCTAAGCTACATAAAACTACCAAGTTTTACAACAAGTAAGTAAATCAAAATCAATATCTTAAATTTCAATATGGCAATCTAATAAAAGCGTGCCAAAAATGGACTTGACTCTTCCAAGATTTGAATCCGCAATCCTATCGTGTGCCGCCGTACATTTAGTCACTGTGTTTCATAGGTTCTACAATGGTAATAGCAATTGCAATTTAGTTCAAATGCAAACTATCGCATTCTTAAGCGTCTAACGTCTGGCACATGTCCAGTGAACGTTCTCGCATCTCGTTCGTATAACGAACGTAAAGTAAAAGTTAAATTTAATTTATTAAACTTCGGAGGCATACGATAACTCTTTCTTAATTAAAATATGCTTATTTTTGTATTATATTTTATTATACTGTAACGTCGTTCGTTTAGTTGGACGGTTTTTATATTACATTTTAATATTTAGGCTTCGTTGCTAATAAAATATATTAAAAAAACGTTATAACATAACAAAATATGGGTAATTAGAAGCCGTTGTGGTGCAGTTCTAGATTCGATTCGAAAAATGAGAATTATTAGTGCTTTAACACTAGACCCTCTCCGCCAACCCTGCCATGCGATAAAAAGGGTGAAACTATAAAATAAATAATATTATTTTTGATTCATAAAATGTGTTAAAATATTAGTAGTAGGCAATGTCACGCTGTACCTCGTCCGCATACACAGGCCCCACAACACAGCACTCTTGGCATGGGGAACCTAATGTTAAGACACTCCGTTCTCCATCAGTACGTTTTTATAAGTTCTATAAAAAAATGGCCGTCAACACAGACGTCACCTACCACCGCGCACCGTGCACCGGCAAGCTAAAATTAATTCATAATATTTGTTTAAGCACTTCGGCCACAATGGCCATTGTGCTGTATCTATAACATACCTCAGAAGACCACACTTCCCACAAACAGTGTTTACAGTTTACTTGAAAACATAAGGTATGAATAGGGTGATGGGGAACTTGTGAAACATTTGAAAGGAATCCGCCGTCGTGGTGCAGCGATATAGCGGTTGGCTGTACACGCGACGGTTTTGGATTTGATTCCCATTAGAGGATATATCGTTTTCATTTCCTCGCTATGGTACCAGACGCGGCGTTTGAGCACTCAAAGGCTCTCTAAAATGAGAAATGAGGAAGTGACTTAGCGTTAAGACATTTCTTCAACATATATAGATACAGCGCTAATCTAAGCATTATCATTACAATAACGTGTTCGTGTATTTGATGAGCCACGATACGTTACGAAACACGTTACTACGACAGTCTGTCATTCTCCAAAACATTATAAATATAAAAATGGACACTAATATTTTTTTTGAAGGTAAATTAATGTACTAATTGTCACAAAAATAGCCCCTAAACCTATAACTAGGACACTAGTCGTCGCCCGCCTTCGACTTCGCTTGCTAGCATTAAAACAGGCAAAACAAAAACCTTTTGACACTCCGATCTCCACTCTCTGCCGAATGCCGGAAGCATTGCGTTATGGTAAAGATATAATATAATATATATATATATATATATATATATATATATATATATAAAATATATAAAATTACACACATACGATGGGAACATTATCAATGTCACGGAACATTGAAGAACAGAAGGACATAAAAACGAGTCGTTCAAGATAATCGAATGATAGCCGCAGGTAACGACGTCACATCCGCATGTATTACTAATTTTATTATACAGCAGTTTTGCCCGCGACTCTGTCTGTGGTTGCTTATTGTTTTAGATAGAAATATGACTAATTTCACCTAAAATGATAACTATCTCTTAGTCATTTAAAGGTAAAGTGACTAATACGAATATTGAAATCTAAAACAATATCATTTTTTTTTTTTTGCCTATTAAAGATATAATTGTTCCATTTGTCTCCCTTGACTATTTCGTTCAGTTAGATAACGTGGCTTGAAGTAGAAAATTAGCTATTAATGAATGTTTCTATATAATCTAATTTGGATGTAAGCAGATTACTCAAGTGGTGATACCAAAAAAATGTAAAATTTAATACACTTTTTCTATAAGTAGATAAAGTTTAACTGGGATAACATGAATACAAATCACATAGTAGAGTAGGCCGAGGGAACCTGGGAACCTAGTATTAAGGCAATCCGTTTCCACTAAGATTCTACCGTTCGCCGTTTCCTACCAAATTTTCGATAAATGAGTTAAGTGTAAAAAGGCATAAAAACGGATAAACCTATTACTTCTTCTACACAAAAAGTTAATTTAAATACTCACATATTTACGATGTTTCCTTTTCTTTAAATAAATTTTCATTTTAAAAAGTTTTAGTTAAAGAAAAAAAGGAGCCCTTCGCCAAAACTATTTATCTCGAGATCAAGTCGAGGTTAGAAGCTGAAATTAATATTGAATATTCAAGTCTATAGTTCCATGGCGCACAGAAAATATCGAGCTTCAAAGTCAAAGTAATCAAAAGATACACGCATTTATGGATTGATTTTGCTGCATTTCGTACGAATTTCGCTGCTGAATCAAAACGTAAAGGCCTACTTCCCGTGGACCTACAGTTATGAAATTTGACACGGAGTGTGAACTTACAACACAAATAAAGAAAAAAAATCCAAAAAGTAAAAGTCTAAACGTATATTTGTAGTTCGTTTCATACAAAATAAGTGCATATGCCCGCAAACTTAAGTTGGTAAACTTTAATAAATTGTACTTCCCGTTGACCTACAATCCTGAAATAGTTACAAAAGCCTTGATGGGCGAGTCTGATTCGAAGTTACTCAGTTTCTTTTAATACAAAATGCCATGTATACTACGTTGGCTGCCTATGAAACATAAAGACTACTAGCACATAATAAAAAAAACACTAAACAAACCTGTTTTTACACTATTGTACCAACAAACACAACACTACTACAAAACAAATAAACATCACTAAATAAAAAAACAAACCTCGTTATAGGCAAACGACAGAATGCAAACAGCCCACTGTGACAGATACGTCACGCTAATTGTTCTACAGATAACGAATGATAAAACAATGGAACGCCAGTGACGACTAACGATGTGCGATTTAATTGGAAGTAAAATATTTGAATTATAAGTTATTATTTGATATTTTAATTAAATGTAAGTAGATGCGACGGTTATGGGTTCGATTCCCATTCGCAGAGATTAATTATTTTAACAATCGGGCGAAAAGTGGAGAACTAAAACTATTTTTCCTCTGCATACCTGAGAGAAATATGAGAGATGCAGCGTAAAGCTGACACGCTTAGGTTGTGGGTTCTATCCCAATTTGAGGTAATAATGAATTAAAAATTAACAGACTGATAATTTCTACAATTTTTCACTATACGAGTAGGTACTTAGTTGTTTTCAAATTCTTATATCTATCAGAAAATTGAAATTTTGAATGTAAGTTAGGGAATGTAGGAGAGCAAGTACTAGGAGATAATTTCTCAAAATTCCTAGTGGAACTAAAAAAAACTAGTCCACTATAACAATTCAAAGTAATTTTTCAACAATTTCGTTTCCGGTAAAGAGGACAATTTGTGTTGTAGAGTGCGTCTACTCTCATTACAGAGGTTGTTATACCTCGAGTGCCGCGTCGCTGGGAATGGCGTTCTAAAAGTGAAGCAGTAACATTTTACTATATAATAGGTGTACTTTAAATGTGAGAAAGTATATTATTTTTATGAAATATATGTAGATATGTACAAGTAAGAGGCCAGAGTGGCGAAAGGGCGCAATAGTGTGATTAATATTTTCATTTCTACGCTCTGGCCCGGCGTTGGGTTCCGCCACACAGCACGCAATGTCTCCAGAATTCGGTGGAATGTGGAGAACAGAGTGTTTTAACATTAGGTTCCCTCTTCCCTCCCAGCTATATGTGGGATACAGTGTGAAGCTATTATTTAAATAAACATTCGTATATTTCAAACGAAGCCGCGTGGGGGCTGGTTTAAACATAAAATATTATACCAACGAACGTCTCATGTAAAGAAGCCTCTAACAATAAACAGACGAGACACCAAAATATATATTTTTTCTATATATAGATCAATATCTTAAATACTAAAATAACAATATATTTTTAGAGCATATAAATATATACACAGATATGTTCTAACAACAGAATCACAGTAACGTGAAGACGCTGTACTCACGTAACGTGACACGATGGCATTCACAACGTAAACATTATCTTATAATACCTAATACCTATATTTAACCGGAGGTACGAGCGAGATGTGTAAGAAACATAGTGGGTATAGTATACGTTCATTCACCATAAACCAAAAATAAAATAAATATTAAAATAATTTAATAAAAGACAAAATAAATTATTATTAATTAATATCAGCTTCACGCTGTATCCCGCACACATCAGTGTAGGTAGAGGGAACTTAGTGTTACGACACTCCGATCGCCACTTTCCGCCGAATTCTGGAGGCATTGCGTGCTGAGTGGCAGAACCCAACGCCGTGCTTTGCCTGGACACCAAGCTACGTTAATATTTTATATGTTTAATAAAAAAGGCAAGCCATATGTGTTAAAAATGTTAAAGATTTAATATAAAATAAGAAAAGTAAAGTAAAAAGTGTAACAACAAAGTATAAATTTCATAGCGCAAGAAGAATATTACTCAACATCAGAAGTTACACGAGATGAAAACAGCTTCGCAACTACTTTAATACGATGCACTTCTGAAATACATATATGTACATACCTATATGTATGTATGTATGAAAGTATGTATCATATAGGTTTTTTTAACTTACTCATGGAAGGCAGTGGGAACCTAGTGTTAAGATACTATATTTCCCATGCACCAAAGTTTAACGTCGTGTTTATCTTGCTACAAGATCGAACAATTAAAATTAGTTCATTCCCCCGAGCAGGAATCGCAACCGCAACTACCACGTTTACAACCAACCTAAGTGCCGATGCGCTATGACAGTCTCAAGTATTCATTTATTTTAAAACAAATAAATATAGTCTAAAAAAAGAGAAATTGCTTAATAAACATTTAAATAATACCTATGAATATATATTAAAATTATGTTAGTGTATAAATATCTATATAAAAAATAAAAATCCTAACTTTTTTAAGGCTAATTAAAAAAAATATTTAGCAATACAAAATACGGTCGGATGGATTTGTATCGTGTGTAGACACTGTACAGCGTTAATTTCCGCGGGATTCACGCGTCACCGGCGGCGGCGGCGGACTGCCCGAGCGCGTCGGACGGCTGATTTACAACATTACCTCATGTTACGTTGTTACATTCTTTATTGATATTGCGAAACAACTAATACAATTTGAACTAGTCGTCGCTCGCTGCTGTGTTTGTGTAGGGTTTAAGAGGGAACTTGGGAAATTTTAGTTCCCGTTTCCGTATCCATTTCAAAAAATGCCGCTTTACCTAATTGATTTGATAAGATCAGGAAAATAAACTACCTAGCATTCTATAGCATCACAGAGGTGATCATCGGGTTGAAGGATGAGGAGCTCAGAGCTGTACTCCTCTCTTTACCGACACTACGATACGATTTTCCTAATGTGACGCCAAATGCTTTCTAGAAATTAATTGAAAATAGTTCTAGACAGATCGATATCTTTTACCACTTTATAGAGAATTTCAGTTGTTATACCTCTCGCAGCCCGCTCCTTCTTCTACTGCGTACAAATTAAATCCAAATATATTTCTGGTCATTTTGTCAGTAAGATCGAAGTTATTAATTAGTTACTTACTCCTTGATTTATGACAGTGCATTTCTCTATGCAAAATTTTCTATTAAACATTCATTACTGATAGATTGAACGTGATTGTCAGATCTCAAAACGAATATTCACAAAAGTCTCTCATTGAAATATATTTTAACCAGAAAACGCAGCCTCGAAATGTGGACAGAAAATAAAGACAATAAACAATATAAAATAATAAACAAATTAAAATCATATATAAATTTCAATTTATTTATTCTATTCTGTTTGTATGTATGTCCGTCAGTTTATAGAAAACATATAGAAAGTGCATATTTAACACATTGTCCTCAAAATTAACGTACAAATGGTAAAATATATTTTATATTCACATATTTATATCCGTCTGTGTAAATCACGTGCTTCTCGTTGGAATGGAAAATGTGAAAGTTTAGGTGTCACTTTGTATCTACATACGTTAGAAGTGATGAACATGCGGGCTTGTAGTTACTTACGTACTATACATGGAATAACATAAAATATAGTTGAAGTAGAGTAGATTGATCGCTCAGTTTTCTTCTTTATATGTAAATCGAAATCTTACACAATATTTATAATAAAAAGGTGGCGTTTAGTTCCGCCATTTAGCACGCAATGCTTTCAGAATGTGCAGAAAGTGGGTAATGGAGTGTCTTATCACTAGGTTTCCTCTGCCTACCCTGCTGTGTGAGGTACAGCGTGAAGTTGATTTGTTTTAATTTGAACACAATTTTTTTCACTTAATTAGATAAAATGAATCGTTGAATAGACATGGACTGAAGAACAAAGTATATTAATACTAGGCTATCCCTACCTGCACTATTATATACTGTTATAAGGTAAAAATTAAAAAAAAATCTCTGATAATAAGACCTTCGATGGCGCAGCGGTACTAAATCCGACCAAAAGCGCGTCGCTTGTAGGTTTCATTCTCATCAGGGGAAATAATTATTTTTCTGTATCCGGCAAAAGAACAATGCGATTTTGGGTGGAAAATGGAAGACGAAGTACACTAGGTTTCCTACACTTCTATACGCAGGATACAAACTTGAAGCAAAATAAATTGAAAAATAATGGAAAAATATAAAAATGTATATTCTTCTTACATCAAACATACCAACTTTAATATGTAATTTACTTGCAAATATTTATCCCGAGGCGACTAAGCTCACTTCCTCAATATCAACAGAACATCTCAAGCTTTAGGTAATGGCTGCGATTGTGAACTCTGGCGTACGTTAGTTAAATTGAATAGTTTATGTAGATACTTATCTCTAGAACACGTGAGGCTGTGAGGCAATCTAAGAGTAGTATAGACTAGTTTTTATCCGCGGCTCCTCCTATGTGATCTGGTATGAAAATAACGACAACTTGTGTATATGAAACATTCGACCGTGCCCTGACCGCGGAATAAGTTTATTTTATAAACAATATAATTTTTTAACATTTTAAATTTAATTGAACATAGGCTATACAGCCTTGACAAATTGTCAAGTTGTGAATTTATATTTCCTGATATTGACGCGATCAATCAAACCAACACCTTATATCTAATATATAATTTTATGATCTATTGAGTTGGCATGGTTTTATAAATAGAAAAGTGTTAAGTCTCTCCAAAGTTTATTTTTCTAGAGATTTATTTTAAATATTTTTACACGTTAAAACCCCAAAAAAGAGTCAATATAAAAAGTTATATTGAGAATAGTTTATTAAGATTAATAATATGAATAAATATTTAATATAATATGTTTAATCAACCTATATAAAAATTTTATTTCCATTTTACTCTAATAAGTATAAAAAAATTACACATTCAGCATAAAGGACGGAGATTGAAGAACGTGCCAAGCTCTACCGTCCGAGCATAAAAAATAAATAAAATAAAAACGCTAAAACACTCCAAACACTACATAAAAACCAGAATAAATAATCACTAACTCTATTTTATCCGCACAGCGTAAACTTGACCTAGCCAATTACTTAAATTAGTCAAGGTTTCCATACAGTTTTATAGAGTATACTCTTACTCTATCTATAGCGTGTAGTCTTAGGTCGTTCAATGGCCGTGACCGAGCTCAGTTATTGGCATATCTGTAGAGACACGTGAGAAGAAACGACTAATAAGGCTGTGGTTACACAGTGTACCTTGTGAATAACATTTACAGTAAAACTTTTTTTTGTTTCACGCTGTATCCCGCGTATAAGCAAAAACAGGTAGATGAACCTGTGTACTACCATAAACATTTTTAAGAAAATTAAAAAATAAACAACTTTACTCTTTTTTTCGCATATAGTTGAGCGAACCTAGTGTTCAGACATTCCGTTCTTCAATATACGTCCGTTTTAGGAAATATTGCGGGTAGTTTGGCGGATTTCCGCGTTTCGATTTATCTCATTACTAAAGCGAGGATAAAAAAACGAATTCACCTAGAATCGAAACCACAACCACCTCGTTTACAGCTACACACTTGCGCCACGACAGCCTCTAAAAGTAATTTAACTTAAAAATATCAGACAACAATAATACATTTTCATATTCGGTACGCCACCACACGACCATTGTAAAGAAATAAGAATAATCTCTCATTATATTATTAGCATGGGTACCAATATTGACACAATGGCAGTGATCGAGCATCGGCGCACCCTGAGGCGTGTCTTGTGGGACGATGTAAGGCTGTTTACACACTCATATATAGAAAGACTCATATATAAGACTCATATATAGATATATTATATACTAGGATCCGCCACATGCTTTGCACGGCGGGTGGAGGTGAGCGAAGCTATGGCAAAATTTATATTATCGGGCAAAATTTATATGGTTTCCAAAAATGCATTAAAATACAAAATATACACGATTAATCCGGTTAAAATAGTTTAATTGAAAATGTGTAATAATCGTGAAAATCAAAGAACTTATTAGGCAAAACTTTCTGTTTTATGCGCTGGGTTAGATTAGTCAAACTTCAGTTCCATAGCTTAACTCTTTGGGACACATTTTGAGCATTTACTCAAAAACTACAATTACAATACATAATTAGAAAACGTATAAAAATTTTAACGTACCGGGACTCCAACCCGCGCCTCCTGGAAACCGACCAGGAAAATTAATAGTATTCTAAATAATAGTAAAAAATAGTATTCTCTCTTGCCAAACGATAATTCTTAGTAATTATCTTTGGGTAGCGGAAATTTGTAAAATCTCCCTACAGAGATGCTAACAACAGAAATAAGTTGTAACAAGCGTATAAGAATTTCGACGTAGCTCGGCGAGAACGTATGGCTCAGTGGTCAGAGCTCCTGGTCGGTTACCAGGAGGCACGGGTTCGAGTCCCGCTACGTTAAAATTTTTATACGTTTTCTAATTAAGTATTTATCTTTCCTAAGTGTGGATTAACACTTTTAAAATGTTTAAAAAATACAATTACAATTATCACCAAACTACTCCACTGCGATCACCGTGTCGTCTCTAGGAGGAGTAGCATTACAACGAAACACACGTTTGAATAGTAAGAGCTTCTCTTCGCTCAGCTCAATAAAGGCGGCTAAAATTATTTTTTTAATTTCATGCTGCTATCCCGCGTACAACAGGGTATGTAGAGGGAAACTAGTGTGGATATGCATCGGCCAAATTTCATGGCTTTTTGAATGGCGAAATTCAACGCCACGCTATCTCCTCGCGAAATAATAAAAATAATTATTTTCGCCAAGAGGGAATCGAATCCACAACTTTCGCGCTTAGAATAAGACACTTAACCACTTTATTACGATGGTCGCCAATTCATGATATAAATAATATTTCCTATAGATTTTTTCTTTGTATATATTAAATCGCAGCGTCCTATTAGAATAGAATAACGAGGACAAAACCAAAAAACAACAATAAATTGTAAGTCATTAGATTTGTTCTGTAAAATAAATTCCGGTTGCCAATATTGAATAGTAACAATGCTTAAGTCACTTGGCGTAGTGGTACATAGTATGACTGTAAAAGAAACGGTTGTGGGTTCGATGCCCACTCAAGGAAATGATTATATTTAATTTATTATTTTACCACTTCGATAGACGAAGCGCCACATTGAGATCACTGAGCACGCACTTCATCATATTTTTTTGTTATTTTGTTAACATTAGGTTGCCTATTCTTACTCTGTTATATGGGGAATACAGCATGGAGCCAAAACAAATATCAAGTAAACACGAAAACTAGTCTCGCCTGGAAAGTGTAAAAATGTCGCTATGTTTCTCTTATAGACTGGATCCCAGGGCCCCCAGACCTACGTGATTTCATTTCGCTCTTTCAGAGGTTGCACTAACTCAAGGTGCACGCTCACGTAAAAGTAAAAACGCGCATATTCAAATATGTTTTTAAGAATAATGTAAAAGAAATATATTTATTGTTTATGGGCTTTTACAGGAGTAAAGGTCCACAAAACTGGTCTGATAACAAAGGTCTGGCATGACGTCTGGCATCCTGCCTAAAGGTTGTTTAAAATTGGGTCAAACTACGTTATTACATTTTTTCATGTTCGTAGCAAGGTTTAATTTTACATATATTATTTACGGACTATCTCAAGACTCCTTATTAAGCACCCAGACTAATGCGATGGCTCAATCATCCTCTCAGACAGAAATGTAACTGTATTTCACGCCGCTACCTCTGATGGGCCCCACTTTTAAGTTGGACATTTTTGAGAGTATACATACTGTCTTAACTACATATTAAACTAAAAGTGTTCAAATTTTAATCTTGTGCTAAATTGACGTAGGTCTGGGGGCCCTGGATCTTGAGCTATTACCTTAAAGTGAATAGCTTGACGCCATAAAAATAATTATTTTTAATTAGCTAATTAATACTATCGACATTCAAAGGAACCTGTTGTGAAATAGATCGCGTACCAAGTTCTTATAGGTTAAGGTGAAGTTAAGATTTTCACATTAACATGTATGGTTAAACACTGTATTTTTAGGGTTGTACATGAAAAAAAATTAACCGTCGTGTAATATGTCTGTCTGTTCGTCTGTAAAGCTTATTCTCAACATTGTTCCGACGAAACAAATTAAAATTAACAATAAATATTTCGGTCGATTTTCCCCCATTTTGTGGGAAATTCTCCGCGAAATCAAAATCTACACTTTCAGCTCACCTACAATGATAAATTTACAAAAAAATAACAATATAAAACAAACGAAGGGCCACGATGTATGACCTCATATCCGTCGCTACAAATATATTTTTAAGAGAATTAAACTAATTAAATAATTTTAAAATAGGCAGTAGTTGCACATGTCACGTGAACATACATACATCAAGCACGTGACAAAAATAAGCCTAACTTAAATCAAATCTAATAATTTTAGTAAGCATCTTCAAAAGTCACGTAATATACATATACATAGATACATATATTTATCACGTTTCTGCCCCAAAAAATGTAAGAAATAAATGGTTTGAGGTCAAAATTTTTTTATTATTAAAAATTTACTATAAAAAATAAAGAAAATATATTCACCACAACTTATTTTGAATGTTGACCTAATAACTCACATAACCACAAGTTTAAAAACGGAGTACATTAACTTTAATTCCTCCCTGTCTACCCTGCCTACGTTTGGCCCTACTAGGAATAACTCTTTCGCCTAATCCACTGATAACAACAACTTTCACCACGACCCTTGGACCCTCTCCAGTATCATCGATATTGTGAAACCATGTCCAAAAAAAAAGCATAAAGCAACAAGTCTTATTCAACCAAGAACTTACTAAATGCGAGTGACATTTCTTGGAAATAAAAAAAAAGGTTTGTTTTTTGTTCCATTTCCAAAAGAAAGAAACTTTTATATTTGCGGCAGCAAAGTCAAATTGTAATCATCGACGGCATGGAAAGGTTTCATTGAGAGAAGAAATGAAAAACTTCTGCTACATTAACCAACGTTCCATATGAAAGTATATCTTTATATATATAAATGCATATGTATTAAATTTAATGCGCATGCGCAATGTGTGTAATGGAGATTTAAAAATATTAAAATGAGGCAGTTTTGAGGCATAGGCCCATCATTTGAACGCTAACATCACGGTTCTTTTTTCAATTCAATTAAAATTTGAATATGGGCATATATTATTTTCATATTCTCGCTCTGTTAACCAGATAAGCGTGTCGTTGAGTTCTGCCACTCAACACACCATATCTAAAAAATCGGGCGGTGCTTGGGAAATAGAGTCTATTACTAGGTTCCCTATTCGTACTCTGCTATACCAGGCAGACATCGAGAAGCTATATAGAATATTACGTAGAAACTCCAATACACATATCCAATATACATTCGGTTTAAACATTCAAAAGCTGGTCTTAGTGAAAACAAAATGAGTTAAACGCCACTTTAAAATTCTATACAAGAGTATTTTGAAACAATGGCTTGCGCAACAGCGAAAGTGGACGTATCGCAAATTAATTCCGACACCCGGCCATTTCTCTGTGAGAATATCACTTCATTTTACATCTACACTACAGTCATCTTGTAATAACTTCTTGAAGTCTTGTATAAGCATCTAGACAATGTTTTATTAAAGTGCTATGGACGTTTAATGTAATGGCAACTATTTTGCAGACTACGTAAATCGAGGTATTTCATTTTATATACATATGTATAATAGGGTTTCTAACATTTTATAGTGGTCCGTGGTCACTCACACTGTGGTGGTATTCGTCTGTCTGTTAATATAATTATTATATCAAACTACCTCCAACGATTTTTTATTGCCTCGCGTAATACCCTGGGTTCTTGCAGAATGAGCTTGCTCTATCTTGCCCTCTGGTGTGGTGGGTTTCCAAAAATATATAAAACTAAATATACGCCACTAATCAGAAATGAAGATAAATGAAGATCTTATTAAGATTATGGTCGTCGTGGCGCAGAGGTACAACCGTGCGTTTGCAAACGCGATAGTTGCGGATTCGACACCCATTCTGGGAAATGAAATAGTTAATATTTTCATTGTTCTGGTAACAAAGCAAAGCGCTGCGTTGAAGTCAAAAACAGGTGAGGAAAGTAGGGATGGGAAGTATTTTAATGAGAACGGAGTGTCTTAAAACTAGGTTCCCAGGTTAACTCTGCCTCCCCTAATACAGCATGAAAAAAAATGTAAACAATGTATTAACAATTACATATTATATATTCACAATCACTTATACATTATAAAAGCTAAAATTCATTAAGAGTATTTAAGAGCTTTTAAATTTAAAAAAAAGAATGAAGTTAAATCCTTCCAGCGGTTTACAGAGTGGCTGTAATCGGATTATTCTTAACTATTTACGAAGTACGACTTAAATAATTTTATAAGCCTGTTTTATATTGTACTATTTCGTTGGATGTATCAAGTTTGATACTCACTTCGAGTAAATATAAAATATTTTGTTAAGGTACTCATTGAAAAAACCGTTACAGCGCAGTGGGACAGCTTCTCACTGTAAAAACGGTTGTGGTTTCTATATCTACTTGAAATAATGATTCTATTTATTTTCTTTCACATAGATTTTTCGATACACTCTCTTATTATGCATATAGTCATATACATACAAATATAGTCATATACATACAAATTCTTATCAACATCAATTATAAAAGCTTATCAGTGAGATTGTAAAGACTATAGTTGATAGATAGACAATTAAGTCATAGATCCATCATATATTAACCTAAATACCCGAAATATATATAACAATGTTAGTAGGTGCCACCAAACTGACCTCCTCATGAAAAAACAGAAAATGGTGAAACAGGTTATATAGTAAAATTAAAAACAATAGAAGCGAAACAAATTCTTGACCTAAAAATGTACACAAAGCCCAAAGATTTCGTTTCATTTGGTTTATAAAGAAATTGTAATATAATGTTGTAAGAGATTAGAATAAAATGGAAAAAAAGGTTTTTTTTGTATAAAAAACTCTGGCAAGACAAGGCGGTGTGTTAAAATCTGACACTATATCGCAATGTGTTGAATTCGGAGGGAAAGCAAAAAAAAGAGAGTCTTGACCACAGGTTTCATGTGACCCTACTATGTACTTATACTACATTTTCGTGTTCTGTTATAGAATAATCACTTATATTCTAGGCCAGTCGTGGCGCAGGGGCACAAATTTTGACTGTAAATGCGACTGGTTGCGGGTTCGATCCCCACTCGAGGGAGACGAAATATTTACTTAAATTTATATTTCCACTTCTTCTCTCTGGTGTCCAGGCATAACGCGGCGTTGAGTTCCGCCACTCAACACGCAATGTCTCCAAAATTCGGCGGAAAGTTGGCAACGAAGTGTCTTAACACCAGGTTCCCACTGCCTACTCTACTGTGTGCGGGATACAGCGTGAAGCTGATTTAATTGTTTTAATTTACTGCTATTATGTGAATAAAAAGTATTCAAAAAAATAAATTCAGACATTTTATATAATTCAGATAAGCAAAATATATGAAATTCAAACGTGATACATAAATGTGCTCTATTCAAGAATGTTATTCAAAAGGCTCAGTTGTAACTTCTGGTACGTTACTTTTATAGTTCAAAAACAGTTTAGTTTTTAAATTCAGTTAAATTTAGTGTCGGAAGAGACTCCGAACAATGGAGGCGTTGATGTACGAGTACATTTTAAAGGGTCCGCTTAAACCTACAGTTGGGTCGCAAGTCCCAAGCCTGGCTCTGCAACTCGATCCTACGACTTCATGGAAAACTAAGAAATTTTTTCTCATTTTTCTACGTGTGGGAACACCACTTAAAATATAAAAGTATGTTGCAAGATTTTAACATTTTCTCAAGAAAAAAGCCTCATTTCACTTGTCCTCACTACTTAAACTATGACAACTTGAGAAAAATACTTAATTAGAAAACGTATAAAAATTTGAACGTAGCAGGACTCGAACCCGCGCCTCCTGGAAACCGACCAGGCGCTCTGACTACTGAGCCATACGTTCTCGCCGAGCTACGTCGAAATTCTTATACGCTTGTTACAACTTATTTATGTTGTTAGCATCTCTGTAGGCAGATTTTTACAAATTTCCGCTACCCAAAGATAATTACTAAGAATTATCGTTTGACAAGAGAGAATACTATTTTTTAAATATTTTTAAACATTTTTAAAAATGTTTAAAAAATAGCTTGACAAGAGCTTTGGACAAAAAATATTAAAACTTTTATAAAAGTCTACTCAACAGTATATGAAAAATCCTAACTACACTTAGTCGTAGTCGTGTTTAACCAAAAAAAATAAACAATATGTTCGTTAATATCAGTTTTAACTATGTTTCTGAGTTGCTTGTATTGTTTTAATTAATTTACATAAAATATTATAATAGTCTAGAATATTTGAAATACTATAAAACACAGCAATGACAACAATCGTCTTTGAATATCAAAGGAAGATGCAGACTGCAGAAAAAGTGGACAAAAATGAATACTTCTATTGTATTTTTTTAGAAAAACAAACTAAGAAACGAGTAATAAAAAGTGACAGTGAAATGGATTCTAGGTGAATAAAAATGAATATATTTAGGACAAATAAAGTTGAGTATGAAAGATTTCGGCGGAAAATGGAGAACGAATGCCTCTTACTGGAAACGGAATGTGCTTACTCTGGATTCCCAGGTTCCCTCTGCCCACCCTGCTACGTGCAGAATACAGCGTGAAAAAAAACAAATGAAAGAACAGAAACAAAAATTATGAGGTGCAGAAAGCGACAGTAGAAGACCTGTTTGCCCTCGAGAACCCAGTATCGGTGATAGAAGCATAGCTACGTAAAGCATGAGGATAGAGGACATGTAGAAGTAGAATAAGTTGATGATAGTAGGTAAAGTAACAAACGTTTGCCAATTCAACTATCTTAGAACTATCCAGAATTATTATTCTGGATAAGGACTACCATGTACTTCACTCACCCATGGACAAATGAATTAAAAGAAACTAGTTGAGATCATTACCGTGAGTCACATTAACATAACTCAGTAAATAGACTACAGAATACGAAAAGTTTATTTTGAATTTGAACTACTAATTGTTGAGATAAGAGCATGCGCAAACAAGCTCTTCCGTTTTACAATAACTACAAAAATATAATAATTAATAAGAATACCTAATACCTATTTATTGAATAATAGCATGGTAGGCAGAGGGAACCTGAGAACCTAGTGTTAAGATACTCCGTTCCAGTTAAGAGACTTCCTTTACCCACCTTCCGTCAAACTACTTAAGTGCATATGCATTGAAGTAATACTGCTTAAAAGCACAATTTCGCGGACTACTTTGATGAATGAGTTCAAATCTATTATGCAAATCGGCAAACGACTAATAATTGTCCACGCCCACACTTCCCAGTGATGGCCAAGTAACGGTATCGTTTTTTAACTTGTATCACTTTAAATGGAAGGTCAATAACGAAAGAAGATTTGAGGACGACTTCCGTTTCTGTGAACCACAAACTACTTGATGGTATATATATATATATATATATATATATATATATATATATATATATATATATATATATATATATATATATATATATATATATATATATATATATATATATATATATATACATATATATATATACATATAGCGACGCTTAGTTCTACCACTCAACACGCAATGCCTCCAAAATCCAGTAGAAAGTGGGGAATGGAGTGTCTTAACTCTAGGTTGCCTCTGCCTACCCTGCTGTGTGTGATTTATTTATTTTTGTTTAAGTACATATAATATAAAACCTAGATTCTAAGAATCTAGATAGTAGATGAAATATTAATCTTAAGACCTACAAGGGTGTCTCAGGTTACTCGTCACGCGTGTTTCCAGTCACACTCTGATTTGCTCAAGGAAAAGATACTGCAGGTTGGGAATGTAACGCGATATATATACTTAGAAATGTAAAGGAACTTAGATTTAGATATTGAATTGATTTTATAGAAGAGATTGACTAGACGCGAGGAGTGTGGGTTCGATTCTACTCAAGGTAACATGAAAAGTCACGACGTTGAGTTACTCGTGTCCAAACGTAATTTCTCATAACATTTTATGTCATGTGGAAAACGGAATGTCTTAACACTATTTCAACCCGGCCGTATGCGAGATATGGCGTAAAGTTAAAAAAAACAGTTTTCCACACAAATAGCTTCTATATATTAATATTTAGATAATTTTAGAAGGTAATGACTAACACTGAAGCCACGCAAGCCCTCCGCCGCAGCGACCGATAAGGCTTTGTTTGCGGCATTATCATGTGAACACGCCTTAATCTTACCCTGGAATGTCTGTACCTGGCGTCCAGTGAAAATTGGAAGATATTCAATTAAAAATAATATATTATAATAAAATTAAAAAATAAAAAAATAAATAAAAAGCCTTTTATTCTTGCTTCCTTAGTTAGTAGTTACATTTCATCAAATAAATACACAAATTTTACGGTTAGTGTTAGTATTATTAAAAAAAATAATATATTATTACCTTGAATTTGTATAGTTGAAAGTTTGTTTCTAAACTTACCTTAACTAATATTATAAAACAGATGTGTTTGTTTGTTTGTACGATCTAATCTCAGGGACTAATGGTTATAATCGTAAAATTGCATAGTACATTTATCAAGGAAGCTTAATTCAACTACGTCAATAATACCTATCTTACCCACTGTACTTGCATTTGAAACTAAATCGGGCACGTAGAGTTAAATCGAAGGATTTATTAGGAGTTATTTCTTTTATCAAGACAAAGTAGCGTTCTTTTGTAAGTTCCAATTTCCAACACCCACCTTGACGCGTTTACCAACAGCTGTATCAATATTTAATTATCATAATGAAAATAATCGTTGTATTTTAGTTCAATTGTGGAGACCGTAGCTTTTGGCACTCCGTTCTCTCCGACTACTCCGCTAGGGATAAAGCGTGAAGCTAGTCGTAGTAGTAGTAGTATAATAATGGTTGTAAATACAAAAAGGCGAAATGCTTAGTCGTTACTTTTCGCATATTGTACAAATTTAAAAAACTATTATTGATGTGCTTGAGATGCCATAGTTTTTAGGACTACCAACTTCTTCTTTACATTTAAATATACATCTTAAAATTAAAAGTGTTTTTAATTAAAAGTGCCCCAAAAATGTCATATATTCCACTCCCATTAGTGAAAACAACAAGCCCAAAACCAAACCACTTACAGCACAAACAACGATACTCAAATAAAATTTGTTAGTTATTTCAATAATTGGTCACAAGACGCACCGTCAAGGCTCAAGTGGACGACAGACGTTCAACGCAGGAATGCTAAGAGACGTTATTAACTTTGGAAGTTCATTATTTACGAGAGAGCAAGTTACTCTCTTTAATCGCCTTAGCTTCGTTACATGGGATTATGTAAGCGTGACTTATGGTTGGTGAATGCCTCCTGCTTTCTAATTTAGTTAATAATTTGTAGTAGAGGCCAATTGTGGCCTGGCCTGTTCCAGAATTCAATGCAAAGTGGGCAACAAAGTGTAGCCTAGCGTGTCTTTATTAGAACGGAATGTCTTAACACTAGATTCCCAGGTTCCCTCTGCTGCCCTGCTACGTGCAGTCGTATTATTCGTGGCGCAGCGGAATATTATATGTTTGGTTTATAATAGAATGAATTATCTATTTTGATTTCCTCGTTCTGGTAAAGAGACAGCTTGACTAAAATTTGACGTATAATAAATAAAAAAGTATATTTTTCTCATTTTCAAGTATCGTCTTTAGAAAACTCACTATGACCAAAAAATTTATTTTTCTATTATTATTACAAAGCATTCGAAATATTTTCATAACGACCTTAGGTCGCTAATTGAATAACTGGCCAATACTAACTTTATCATTATATACTTTAAATACGAAGCTGCTTCTAGTGCTGACTAAATACTAAACCTTTGTGTTCATAAATTTTCTAATAAACTTGAAAAAAAAAAGAAAGTTTATTCCTTCCAATTTTTTCACATACAATTATAATAATTCAAAAATAATATAACTTTAAAATTATGTTCAGAAATTTCAAAATAACAGATCAACGCTACTGCAAAATATAAACAAACAACCACAAAGACCTTTCGCGAAACGTTCACAAAGTTATAAAATTCGGCATTTCTCACGAAGGAAACGAACAAAGAGAGCAAACCTCGCATTCCTCAGTAATCGATGGAGAATCCCCCGAAAAAAAACGCCAGGTAGGCAGGTTTGGAACATGACGTAAGACATAACTGACCAAAAAACTGTTGAACTCAACTTAGCTTTGTTTTCGTCCATTTCATACTCAACAACTGCTTTTTTGTGTGATTTATTCTTTGAAGTCATTGAAGAAAAAAAAGACATCGTGCACAGAGTCGGTATAAACGTAGCGGTTGTGGGTTCGATTTTTTCTCAAGGTAATGATTTATTTTCTTACCGTCACAATACATCAAGTCTCCAAAATTTTTAACCATTCTACTTGTGACCAAGGACTACTGTTAATTGTTTAAAATGTTGGGTTTTCAACAACGTTTGAAGACCAACATATACGTCATTAGTCAAATTAAAATAGTTCTTTTAAAATCTTACAATTATCAAATGTAACTTTACCCTTTTAAAAGGAAAGATATCATAAAATATTTTCGTTTCCCTTAATCTTTGGCGGTTATCTTAATAATGCTGTAGATTTAGATAATTACAACTGGTTCTACCATTAATTGTTGTTTTTTGCCTCCACAACAACAACACACCTGAGTTCTTTTTTACCATCGCTAATAACCACGAATGATGTCACCGTGATAATGAAAAATATATATTACATAAATAAATGTTAAAATACAAGTAGAGTAGATAATAGAAAAGGTATACAATAATCTTCGTATTAAATTTTATTAATATTTTTTTAACATATTTAACTATATATAACTTAATGTCTCTTGCGTTATTTATTTAGCTTCACGCTGTATCCTGCGTGATAGCTAGAAATCTGACGTTAAGATACTGTCATTAGCTGATATACAGATGTAGATAGGTGGGAAAAATCTGATGTTAAGACATTTCTATTTTCCTCTTACTGCCGAACGCGGCACAACGTTCGTTCAACGCGGCGCTCGTTATGTTGCCTCGTTACTACAGCCAGGAAACGAATATATTACGTTTACAGTTGCACATATACGTCATTGTCGCATCAAATGAGCCATATGTGACCTCTACTACTTTTTCCATATAACCGGTTTGTTTTGAAATTATTTATTTCATTAAATTATAATTATATTTCGAAGTTATTCTCACTTCCTGAGGGTGTCAAGCACAATTTAAAAAATACAATACAACCATGTTTACATAAATCTATATTTATAAAGGAGGTAGAATGAAACAATTTCCTAAACGCATCCAGAATCCTTATACTGTAATCCAACAGCGTTCGAATATTAATGTGATATCGCGGGAAATGAGTACGGCGGCGGAATGTACAATATTATAGAATATACACTACAGTATAATACTGTCGACGAGTCGTGGCCGCCCTGAATTTAGCTATAGCAAATCTAATTTTAGTTTTTCCATCATGTGGTCATTTTCTCTCCAAGAGTACAATGCACAAAAGACCAAAAGCTGAACTATAGGACGGCCAAGACTCGTCGGCAGTACTATACATTACAAAACAGTAGTATAATATAAGACTTTTGTCTTTGAAACTTGGATATGGGAGAACACGCCGTATTATGGGACGATAAATTACTTTTTCACTTAAGTGCGTTATGAGTTATGACCTTAATAAAATATGAAATTAGATGCTGGCTGCTTGTTTGCCACTTCAGGAGTTATCTATAAAGCTGAAAAGATCGTTTGGTTAAGCTCGCGAATCTCAGGAACTACTTGTTCCAGTTGAAAACCTTTTTGGACTGGTTGGTCCATTTATTATAGAAGGCTGTTAAATTAACATAAACTATTAACATAAACATAACATAACATAACATTAACATTAACTATTTCGCTCTGTAACTTGTATCGTTTACCTCGGGCAATCAGAATTTATCTTATTTTATATTATATATATACCTATTATACATACACAACCCTTAATTATTAACATACTTTTATTGAACCGAGCTCCTCATGAAACTCGGCAGTTATATGTACTTTAGGTGACAATACAACATTGTGATATGTATGGACGCAGGACCTTAGTCCTTTGGAACTCTTCAGAGGTTAACCATTCGAGTTTAAGTCATATCATTCATTTATAGCCCCAAACACATTTTATACCACTTGTATCACTTGGTGTAAAAAAGTGTATATTTTTAAATAGCTTCATCCTGTATTTCCCACACAGCAGAGTAGGCAGAAAGAACCTATCGTTAAGACAGTCCCCACTCTCCGCTGAATTCTGGTGGCATTATGTAAAGAGTGGCGGAAGTCAACGCCGCGCTTTTTGCAACTATACCAGAGCGAAATTGAAATATAAATTCAAACAATTATTTCATGTCCTCGAACACACAACTAGTCGCGTATACAGCCACACTTTGCGCCCCTGCGCTATGACTGGCCTCATATCTATATATTTTAATTTAAAAAATTTAACAATATTTAAAGCGACACCACAATTCAAATTTCAAAAAGATTCTTGAATAATTGTGTTAGCAGTTTTTAGGTCAGCTATTTTTATATCGCATGCTATTATTATATAGCTTCAAACCACCACTGGAAACAGCCCGCTTCCTCCATAAGGCGGTTTCGGAAGGCGACAGTGTCGATACAAATTCCCTTTGTTGAAGTTTGTTACTGACGCCTCGTTCCACGTTTACGAGCCGGAAATTATTGATTATATACAAATATACGCGTCTAGACGTGAGGATACTGGAGATGATAACAATCTTATTGTTAAGATTTTTTATTATTTTATGGAAAATTTGATTAGGCTTATAGTTTATTTTATGAATTTATACAGAAATGTCCTAATAAGTCAGGTAGTGGAAGTCAACGCTTCGTTGCAAAGCACTTGACTATTAAAGTGAACGTTGTGAGTTTGATCCCACTTCGGGAACGCAACTCATCAGGTAATGCCTTCAGAATAAGGAGAAAAGGCGGGAACGAAGTGTCTTAACATTAGGTTCTCTCTGCCAAAAAAAAATTCGAAACTTGAGCGAAATTGAAGAATGCAATATCTTAACACAAGGTTGCTTTTTGCTTTAAGAGTCAAAAAGAGCCTACTATTAATCGTTATCATGAGTTATATATAAACAAAAAATAAAGCATATTTTGTAAATAACTACCTAAGAAAATATATTTTTGTTCTACTAATTTCCATTGATAAGTGAAATAACTGGTACGCTTATAGAATAAATACAACTTTGTAGAACAATGTACGTCTGTGAAGTATGACAGTGACACACTTGATGCGATCTACAATAGAACGGTGCGTATTTTTGCGGTTTTCATGGGAATACTATAGTATTACTAGTTGTTGCTCGGAATTTTGCTTGCGTCTACTATAAGACACAATATGTTTGTAACGGAATATCCCGTTATTATCCCTTTCCACAAGAATTTCGAGAAATTCTACGTTAGTGCTCCCCTACAGCTTCAATCTATGAAATCCTTTATTGCACCAAATTCGTACATAACATTTGGAAATTTCGTACGCAACGGTGGATTTAGCTCTAGAAGAGATCTCTTACGGCTAACACATGGAAGTGGATAAGTGGAAAACAGCGGAAAGTACGAGAAGGCAAATGTAATTGAAAAAAAAAACAATAGCAATAATAAACATAAAATGAGGCCAGTCGTGGCGCAGGGTCCCAAAGCGTGATTGTAAAATCGCTGGTTGTGGGTTCGATCCCCCCTCAAGGAGATAAAATATTTATTTACATTATTTTTTTCATTTCTTCGTTATGGTGTCAATTCAAAGTGCGTCGTTGAGTTTTGCCACTCAACACGCAATGCCTCCAGAATTCGGCAGAAAGTGGGGAACAGGAAAGTGGGGAGTGTCTTAACAATAGGTTCCCTCTGCCTACCCTGCTGTGTGCGAGATATTTCTTGTAGCTGATTGATTAATCGATTGACATATGTATAAGAAGTACCCATCTGATAAGTATAAAAAGAAACAAAAATAAAATTAAGCTTTAAAATATAGGATTGAAGTAAGATTATAAAGGTTAATCACTACATTAATATAGATCACGTGTCTAATGTTGCAAGTTGATGTTGTTTTAATTGGGAAATCTATATAGATGCCAAATTTTAACTTTCTAAGTTCAAAAGGTTCGTGTGTGAGTTGTCTGTCAATCACTAACGGACTTGTTCATACGAGTAAATATAGATAACTAAAACGACTCTTCCTAACACTCGCACATAACATTCTCAATAAAACGACAGAGTGTTGAATCACTTAGATCTCTCCACATTTGAAATTGGCATTGATGTGGAATATTGTGTGAATTTTAGCTAGTATTAAGCACAGAGTGACAAGAGGAAACGAGACGCATTCACTTTGTATCTGAACAAGTTGTTATAATGCAAGTAAAAGACTGGTTATTTTGCTATTTAATGAAAGTATTTGTTTTTTGCGTCCGTCTCGAAATATTTTTAGACTGCACTACTCGAATAATGTATTATAGAGTCTCAATTTTAGGAATAAATATTGTTTAGTCAAAAGCAAAGCAAAGAGTAGTCTCATTCGAAGTGCAGCGTTGAGTTCCGCCACACAATATGGAGTGCAGAAATTGAGCTTTTTAGAAACATCTTTATATATTCTGTTCGTTTTTTGAGATAATAAACTAACGATCAAATAAGAATGTGTCTAAAGGAACCTAGGTGTGTTTTTAGTTTTTTAAAGTAGTATCTAATCAATTCTTATCAGAGACATAAGACCCAGTACAACGTAGTTTCTTCAAATTACTCCAAAACACTTGGCGGGATTCGAACGCAAAACTAACGCTAGGGCTTAAAAGCTATATTATACCTTAAAATGCTACAAAATAATATCTAAACTATTACACTACAAAACTGTTAGTTGATTTGGTAACAAACATTAAACTTCCTTTAAGAGTGACTCATGAAATGAAATAATAAGCAGAAAATTACAATTTAAATCAAATTACAGTATAAATTAACACGGTGGCCAGATTTTGTATTAATCTAAGTGTTGTTAGAATATAAATATACTTCCTTAAATATATTTGTTTAATTTAAATTCTTACTATTAAGAGGTCGTCGTGATCGCGACGGTGATGGGTTCGATTCCCACTGAGATACATGAAAAATTTTAAATTTTCTCGCTCCGGCGGGGAGACAAAGCGCTGCGCGCCAGTGGAGAACAGCAGAGTCGCGTCAGTGGAGAACAGAAAGAGGATCTTAACACTGGGTTGGATATCACCATCGTGGAATAGTTAAGAAGTAAATAACTGTACGGGTAGTGAGTTCGATCGAAGAATGTTTACTTGTTCATAATTTTGTTTAAGAGACTAAGAATATGTGATGTGGAAAGATAACAACCTAAGTACATTTTAAAACTCTTCCGTTACCGAGTGACTGACAAACAACTGAACTGAAATTTGGTATGTAGATAAATTAGGCAGTAGGTATAGAGAAGCACTAAGAGAGGATTTCTTTGAATTACTACGAAAATGGAAAAACAAAATTTTCCATTTTATACCTTAAAGTCACCACGAACAAAATTGCTTTTGTACCCTTTTTGCCTATCCGTGAACCTAATTCTTACTTAGATAGATTTTGTATGGTAAGAAGGAACATAAATACGTTTATTAACCACGGATCAGTAACCCTCACCGCCCGGGGGCTTCCATGCACGACTACTAACTCAACATTCTTACTTAAGACAATCTATCTCGTAGATGATATCTATGGGAGCCCTCAATAGCCACTAACTCTATAGAAATTCCAACCACAATGTGCAATTTTCTAAAAACCGGTCTCTTATCTTACGTTAAAGGGACATCATTTAATATGTATTGTTAAATTGATTACAATTTTTTTTATATAGTTATACACAATTCAAAGTAATTATTGAATATAAGTTATTTTCTAAAAATATATATATATATATAAAATGTCAGTACCTTTTGAACAGTTTGTAATGCATTGTTATCCTTTATAATATATAGTATAGCACATCACAACACAACACCTCACTATAATCACTTAGCTATTTTATTTAAACTCGCGACACGTCCTCCTCGGCGTAAGTTCGAAAAATTATGAATACGTTAGAAGAGTGCACCTTGGTCGCGCGGGAAAGAGAGAAAAATACAGGTCTGCGCCGGCGCAGGTGGCGTGGCAGGTAACAACCCTATGAGGAGGGATTTTTTGAATTATTCAAATAGCAAGTGTTTTTTTTTATCTTAGCGATAATGCTAGTGATGTTGTAGTGACAAGTGCACGTGATGCTTGCGAGATCGATTCCTCATATAAAATGTTCTTTTTAATATAAAGTTTCTAATATGGTTCGCATATAACAGGATAGGCAGGAATCTATAGATAAAACACTCCATTTTACGCCCAAATTCGTAACATAGCGTGTTAAGTGGAAGAACAAAATTTCCCTTTGCCTAACTAAAGTAAGTTAATAAAAATATTTTATAATGTAATTGGTTATTGAAAATGTTTGTATGATTTTAAATTTTTAGATTTTTAGATTTTAAATTTATCCAAAATCACAAAAGTGGTCAAAATGTGAAGAAAAATAAGAAGAAATTCTATAATTCCATCTTAGTTACGATGGAAATACCATTGTGGTAAGTAGGCTGCGGAAAAATATCATCACGTAGGCTTCGTGTTATAAGACTATATAAGGTATTTTGTTATACAAATTCAATTTGATAATGTGATATGAAGTATTGATAATTCACGTTTCAAATTAACATAACTAGAATGGAAGTTGTTATCAATTATTTCTACAGTTTAAGTTTTTATGTTTCACGATGTTTTTTTCGGTACTCTACTAATATTAGGTTCCGAGAACTAAGTGAAAGATTACTGTTGCTGACGTAACAGTCTTTTAAATTATGTTTGAATAATATTTTTTTATAGCTTCACGCACATATCCCGCAAATAACAGAGTAGGCAGAGGCAACTTGGGAATTTAGTGCTAAGACACTGCGTTTCCCATTAATGCACATCCGTTCCCCACTTTCTGCTGAATTTTCGAGGTATTGCATGTCGAGTGGCGGCACTTAACGTCGAATTAAAAAATATTTGTCTAAAAATACACACTTATCTTTCATGATTTTTATTTAACATGCTTTTGCTAGGTTAATATATAAAAAAACTGTCTCACACTGTATCCCGCACACAGCAACGTAGGCAGAGGGAACCTAATGTTCATATACTCCGTTCCCCACTTTACGCCGAATCTAAATAACAATTTGAAGGCATTGCGTGTTAAGTGGCGGAACTCAACGACGCGCTTTTGCCTTGACACCAGGCCGAAAAAATGGAGATCGAACCTACTACTAGTCGTGTTTACAGTCACACTTTGTGCCCCTGCGCCCATTGGCCTAAACAATGTAACTATGTAATACAATCTACGAAACTTAAATTAACGTATTTGCTATATTTAATATAATTGAACTTACAATTACTATTGCATTGCACTTGACATTTACACTAAGATTAGTTGACAGTACGATAATATGGTGCCCAGGAGCACCACAAAAAAAGAGTATGAGCTGGGCTCTAACGATGGAAGCAAACGGTCGCTGATGGAACCCTAAGCGTGTTTTTTTTTAACTTTACGCCGTATCCCACACACAACAAAGTGCGCAGAGAGAACCTGGGAACATAGTGTCGAGACACTTACATTCCCCTTTGAACCGAACTGTTATTTTCTTTTTTTTAACTAATTTATTTTATAATTGCATTGTGTGCAGAGCGAAGCGAAGTTACATTAAAAAAATTACCTAAAAGAAGTTTATTCTACAGTTTTCCTTCAAAGTCTCAAACAATTACTTACCCAGAAAACAATTAAACAATTCACAACAGACGATGTCAATGTCAATCTAATAGTTTTTATATTACGCTCTTGGATTCATTCCTTCCTTATTTATTGGTCGTGAATTATAGAATCTTATTTTATAGTTTTATATTTATTATATTAAATACAATAATTTTATAAATTTAAGTGAAACTAGGAATTGCATTACATCACAAGGATTTGGAGGCCAGTCGTGGCGCAGAGGCACAAAGTGTGACTGTAAAACCGACTGGTTCGATCCCTGTACGAGGAGATGAAATATTTAATCAAAATTTTTATTTCCATTCTTTGGCTCTGGTGTCGAAGCAAGCCGCGACGTTGACGTTGTTCTGCCACTCAATACGCAATGCCTCCAGAATTCGGCAGAAAGTAGGGAAGTACGGAGTATACACTAGGTTCCCTCTGCCTAACCTCCTGTGTGCCGTGATACAGCTTGAAGCTGATTTAAATTTATTTGATTCACAAGGATTTACATAGTTAAATTGCCATTTAACTATGTAAATCTTTGTGAATATTTTTATTATTATCGCTTAAGTTTAGAAAATTAGTGTGCCTTAAACGGAGTGCCTTATCACTATGTTCCCTCTGCCTATTCTGCTGTGTGTGGGACAACAGCGTGAATCTGATTATTAAATAAAACAATTGTGGCGCAGGGGCAAATGTATGACTGAAAAGGCGACAGGTTGTCGGTTCCTAATCAAAGAAATAAAATATTTAATATGTTCAATGAGGCAAAGCGCAGCGATGTGTTTCACCACTCAACACACAAAGCCTCCAGAATTCGGTGGAGATAGAAACGTAAGTGTTTTGAGGGGAACTGAGTATCTTACTATAATAGGTTCCCAAGTTCAGTCTCCCCACTACGCGATGGACACAGCGTTAAGCTAAGACATATGTACACATAACATTATATCGCATACTTACATATTTTTTACGTTTTCTCTAAAAAATATATATCCTTGCCAAGTTGGGATAACACTTTTAAAATATTAAAATATAATAAGTACTATATATTTATTATTATAAAGCATTTAATAAGGCGGTTAAAGACTTCAAGGTTCATTTTATCTTTTTTTTTATCACGGCCGTGAGTCACAATAATTACTTGAGGTACATGATGGACGCTGATATGAAACAGGTATTTTTATATTGACAATTAAGCACTGTAGCTCAATATCGGCGTCTGAATATGCGATGGTTGTGGGTTCTATTTTTTATAAGGGAAATCTTATTACAGACATACAGATATAAATCAGCTTTACGCTATCCCGCACACAGCAGGCTACCCTGCTGAGGGATACATTGCCTGGTGTTAAACCACTCCGTTCCCAACTCGGCCGCGCTTTGCCTCGACACCAGAACGAAGAAATGAAAATATAAATGTTAATAAATATTTAATTTCCTCAAGTGTGGATCGAACCTACAACCAGTCGATTTTATAATCACACTTTGTACCTGCGCCACGACTGGCTATATAATCTATATATAAAATATATTTATAAAATATATTTATAAAATACAACTGTCTAGATGATGACGGATTTTGCCAATAGTCATTGTAACAAGACAAATAGTGATATTGAGCACCACTACCACTACCACTTAACACGCGAGAGTGGATGAAAAGAAGGGATGTCTTAACACTTGGTTTTCTTCTGGCTCGAGAATCGGAATGCCGCGGTATTCTAAATAAACCTAAAAGTCACCATAGCATCGAAAATTCACAACATTCAAAATGAGAAGCGTATTTCTAAATATATATCACCAGATACATATCCAGTCGTGTCGTGGGGACACAAGCATACCACTGTAAAAGCAACATGTTGGGGATTGTGGGGGTTGGCTCCAGAATTCGGAGGAAAGAGGGGAACGGAAGTGCCCTAATGAGAACGAAGTGTCTTAGCACTAGGTTTCCAGGTTCCCAGTGCCTACCCTGTTAAGTGCGGGATACATCGTGAAACAGAAAAACAAATAGGCACATATACATATTATGTAGGTATATTAAACCATTAAAAAATATGACAGCGTTGTTTTCGGAAATCCCTGCAATGATTATTAGTAATTTTAAAGCCGTGACGTCATTCCTGTAATTCCAGTCATTATTGCATAAAAAGCTGTTATGTTCAATCAAAATATATTGTTTGTATCTATACTAATGAATATATTATTGTAAAGCTGAAGAGATTGTTTGTTAACCACGGTAATCTCAGGAACTATTATAAATTACTGTTTCTTATTGAAAAAATATATATGCTGTACCCGCTAAAGGAGCGCCGACGCCTCCTTGATTCTTATTGGCCTATTCCTTGATAACAGATAACGGATTGCATTGACTGATGCATAGTCACATAATATAGTCGAAAACCTTCCTCATTTAATAGACTATATAACACAAAAATATTTTTCAATTTGATTTACAGTTCCTGAGATTAAAATGCACAATCAAAGACATTCTTCAGTTTGAAAATACTAGAATAGAGCACAGAAAAGCATCAAAATCATGATTGTAAGTAATAATGATAATAGTTTATTATTTTATTAAAGTTACTACAATTTAAAAAGAGGCAGATACCTTGCCTTTATAAGAGAATCTAAAAACAAATGAATACTGATGCTTAGCACAGGTGTTTACAACAATACAAGACGATCTAAATAAAGAACTGTGCGCGTGCGCGTTCTCGTGCGCATTATTTGTAATTGCACACACAGAAACATTGTATGTGCACAAACACTTATGTACAATGTAGTATATGTATGATACTTGCGTACGTATATTTATATATCTGAGACAAGCTTTCGTGGCGCATTGCAACAGCGTTTGACTGTAAGTTATAGTTAAGCTAAGATGCGATAAACCTTCCAATACAAAAATATTTTTTCAATAAGACAGTGACATAGTTCCTGAGATTAGCATGGTTAACAAACAACCTAAACGAAATGATTATGGATTCTCTCATTTCTCCGATTCGGTAGACGAAGCGTGGCGCTGTTCTTCGTCACTTAATTTTTTAAAAATTGAGTGGAAAGTGGAGAACGGAGTATCTTAACATGTCTTAAAAATACAATTTAAACATATTCACTGTGGTTGAAAAAAAAAATGTTAGAGTACTAACGAACAAATCCAGTGAACCTAGTACTACTCCGTCCCTATTAAGACACTTCCATTCCGCCCTTGCCACTGAATTCTGTTGCGCCACTTAGCATGATTACATGCTAAGGATAAGGATTTCTTTGTTAGTACTCTAACATTTTTTATCGCGGAATATTGCGGAACTCAACGCCGTGTTTTGCCTCTACACCAGAGCTAGGAAGTAAAAATATTTCATTTCCCCGAGTTGAAAATCGAAGCCACACGTCGTGTTTACAGTCCCAAGCTAGTACACTTGCGCCACGACTGGCCTTAACATAATCGATTAATGATAATATTTCGCCACCTTCCTTTTGTGATATTCTATAAAATATTATTACATAGTATGAAGTATGTCATGTTCTTAATATATATTCTACGAAACGTATCTAAACAAATATCTTTACATCCACTACAAACAATATGACCGTGATGACATAATAATATATCGCATCCTTAGAATGCAAGTGGCTTAACTTCATTTTTTTATAATCTATTATTTTATATAAAGATTCACGCTGTATCCCGCACATAACATGATAAGTAGAGGGAACCCGGGAACTTAAAGGACAGACATTACACAGACGATGTTACTGGGCTTAGAAATTTGGGAACAGGTCAAAGCGGATTACACACTTTACGTTTTAAATTCCACGCAATAAGTTTCTAGTGACGACTTGTTAATAAAATAATGTAATTTTTAGAGTTCCGTATCGCTTAAGGAAAACAAGTAACTCTTATAAGATCACTTTGTTGTCCGTCCGTCCGTCTGTCTGTCAAGAAGCCTTTAGGAAAGATTTATTGGAAGGATTTATTGGAGATATCTAGTTAAAATTTAAATCAAATACTTAAGTCTATGATCCATTTGCAAATTTATTTTTGAAAAAGATATGGCCATTTATATCGCAAAAAAATTCCGACACTATAAAATGTTCCGGTTCAGGTAAAAATTTCAAACTATATATTTGTGGTTAAATCCTAAAAAATAATAGCCTTAAAATGGAGGCAATTTTTTTTATTAAGCCGCTAGTTCAAATGAGGCGATGTTCACAATTTTTATACGATACACTCAATGGACGAGCCCGACTCGCACTTGTCTGGTTTTTTTTTCCTAAAATTGATTTTAAATATGTATTTTCTTATATAATATGGTTTTGACAAACGCTTGTTTTTGACTTGGGATATCTTTTATCGTAAAGGCGTAAGGCACTATATAACAGGAATAAACTGCTTCACACAAAAAATACCTAAAAAATTGTCACGAATATATTAAAGACTAAAAATATATAAAATTTGAGTTGCCACTCGTTTATAAAACAAAGTAGCGCCAAATACAATGTGTTACTGACGTAATAGCAAAATCATAAAATTCCTTTGCGGTTATCCTATCTTAGGGAAAATTTTAGAAATAAATCATTATTATTTCTATTCTTTAGTTATAAAAATAATAGAAAATAATCATTATTTCTATTCTTTACTTTTGATTTTTTAAAATATTAACTAATAAAATAAATTGTAACACAACTTGCCTCGTCATTCACCGTCATAGTAGAATATTAATAGAAAATTTAATTTTGAATATTTACATTCTATTCATCATCTATAATCCTCTGGTGGACACAAAGCGCGACGTTGAGTTCCGCCATTCCACAAGCAATATTTTCAGAATTCGACGGAAAGTAGGGAACAGAATGTTTTATTGGGAACGAAGTATCACAATATTAGGTTCCTACATTCCCTCTGCCTACTCACATGTGGGATACCTCATTTTTTTATTTTGGTATAAATTCTATTAAAGATATACAAAACACGGTGTTATCATATTCAACAAATAATGCCTCGAATACAGATGGAAAGCGACGCGTCTTGACAATAGGGAAAAAGCCAATTTTATGAGAATTTTACTAAATATATATTTTTTTTAATACTATAATTTATGTAACAGGGGCCGTGACGCAATGGCATAACATATGACCCACATATGACCCAACACCACGGTCATGGTTTCGATCCTTATTCGAGAGAAATTATTATATTCAAATTATTTTCTTTATCCCCCTCTGGGAAACAAACCGCGGGTGTCATTAGGTTCCCTCTGCCTAGGTAACAAGAATAATTATATATTAGTAGCAATGAACATGATAAATTATATCTGAAATACAATGGCCTCAGTAAATAATTAACAATTAGAACTCTATAGGGCCTTGAAGACTCGTGACTTCCTAGTCACTTTCTACGTACTGTTGCCAATTCATTAGCGATTTAGAACAAATTATATGAGTATAAATTGAGAAATCGATTCAAGATGACCGGAGGGAATCGATTCTTAGAACTAATGGTTGTTTTATTTATGTTTTTTCTTGAGCGATTGTCATTATTGTATACTTATTCCTTTAAATGGCTTTTTAATCAAGCCATGGTGCAGTGAAAGAGTTTGATTAAAACTTAATGGTAGTGGGCTCGATCCTCATGAGGCTGTATGATTACATTTAAATAATATTCTTTTTGCCATTCTGCAGAGACGAGATCAGGCGTTGAGTTTTTTATGTAACGCCTCGAAAATAAGGCGGAAAGATGAGAAAGTGGGAAACTAATATTTTCATAGAATAGGTGAAGACCTAAATCTCACATTTTTTAATAGAAGAAATTGACAAACAAACAGAGGGGCACTTGATGGTAAGGGATCACATTAGTTAGCTCAATGACATCTACAGAAACAGAGGTATATCGGATACGTTGTTGGTGGTGAAATTTTAGCGCTTATAAAGGAATTAATCAAAATTAATTAACAATTTAGGTAACTCACCATAAGATCAAAAATATGTGCCAAGATATATAATATTCTAAATAAATTAAATAATTAAAATAATTTTAAATGTCTTTCAATGCACATATTAATAAAGGAAATATAACTTCTAATTTTTAATCATTTGTCAAATAACTGTCACTACAAAGAAAAAAGCCTAGAAAAAACCATCAATCTACTCACCCTTTTTCACCCGGGCCTAATTTATTGTTTTCCACGACAGCCGTCGCCCGGATCCTGTGGTCTGGTTCACCAAGCAACTTCTCGCATCTACCGTTGTTCAGATGCTCCCTAGCAACATTGTACGCATCACTTATATCACTTTTCACTTCACTTTCCACTACAACTTTAACACTTTTCTCACTTGAATCCTTTTCGTGCTTCTCTGGTTCTACTTCTTCTTTTTTCTCTATACCGTTCGCTATGAGCGGCGCCGGTTTGACTTGTAACGATTTGGGTTGTGATTTCGGTGAGGATATCGTTGGTTTGCTCTCGATGGCCCCGTTCTCGTTGATCGATGTGACGTAGACTGTTGAGTTGGCGATGTATCCGTTCAGTTCTTGTCTGTTCTCGGGTTGGGAACGTTTTTTTCTATTTAACTGTAAAGAAAATAGTATATTAAATATCTTTTATAATAAATTTACAATAACTTCACGCAGAGTGAACACGAAAGTCTAGTAATACACGATTCCTTACATAATTTAATTTATTGCTTACTAGGCTGTGAAACCCACAGACTCACTTCGACTAATCATGCCAAAACGATTATAACATAGCTTAAAAAAAACTATATCTAACATCAGAAAATTACAATAAACTAATAATTTCATACAAAAGAAAATTGAAAAGGCGACCGTATTTTATATATTTATGTTTTTTTAAGAAGAAATAAAACTTACAACTATTGAGACTGAAATCACTTTCCAAACTGCGTATATATGACGGATTTTCCTTCAATAAAAATATATTAATATGAAAGATATGTTCATTGGAAAACCCGGAAAATATATATTTTATCATACTTCCCATAAATGTTAAGTGAATACAAACAGAATATTCAAGTGCACATACAACTGTATAAATAAAGTTCTTTATTGCATTTCAAATAAAATAATGTTAAAATGTATTATGAATATAAATAAATATTTCATTCCTCGAGTGGGGATCGCACCACAAACGTTATTATATATGTTGTATTAAAAAGAAGATCAACTAAAAAGACAAGAATCTTCTCGAATTATTACGATTAACCAAACAATGGTGCATTACAGCTGCAACGAGCTATTCTTGTTTAATCAGAAACCGCCTCCAGGTCATTCTGGTTGAGTTATCTTGATCGAAATCATCGATGTCTAGATTGGAATGTCTTCTGTGTTCTATTAATCTTCATTATTATATACTATCTACATTTTTATTTAGGAACCCACTACGGAAGGCAGAGAAACGGTCGTAGAATGTTTTTTATCATACATCCGAGTAGGGATTGAACTCATAACCGCCGCGTTTAGTGTCAGAAAATGTAGGTGTGCCACGAAAGCCTCCACGATTATCCTAAACGGAAACAATTTTTGTATTAACTTAAATTCAGATAATCAAATTTAAGGCAAGCGATGATAACGTCAACGATATAATTTTTTATATATATTTTTTTATATTTATACAAGTGTGAATGAAGCGCTCATTGTACTTGACATATACTAGGTGCAAGAGGTAACTCACCGCAGCCCAGGTACAATGGGATACACCGACACGATTAACGTCTTACAATATAGGCCTAAAGCGTTCCTCAATAAGTGGACTTCCTCTCAATCATCAACTAAACAAACTGTTTTGTCTTGGCTTTATAATATTAGAATAAACAACAGATTATGAAGTCACCAAACAGCGACGAAGAAATGGAAATGAATAAATTTAAGTAAATATTTCATCTCCTCGAGTGGGGATCGAACCCACAACCAGTCGGTTTTACAGTCACACTTCGTGCCACTGCGCCACGACCGGCCTCACTTTCAATTTTGAAATGCTTAATATTTTAATTTTTAAGTATAATTCAAAAATTACGAACATTTATATATTATTTATATCCTTAAACTTGGCTTTGAATCCATCAACAAATGTCCGACATAAATTTATTTAAATCGACTTCATCGTGCAAGTCAGGTTTCGCCACGTTAAAAACACATAAATAATGTTGACAAACCCATTAGAGTTAACACCGTAAAATTATCATAAAATTATTATAAATCAAAAAACTGGACAAGCGTGGGAAGGATTCTGCCCACCATGGTTCCGTACCAATATCATAATTGTACCTACATTCATAATTATGATACTTCCCCAAAGGGAAGTGCCTACAACTTATTACTAACTTATTTTTGTACTGTACTTTATTTTGTGCTGTAAATGCTCACTTCTTTTCAATTTTACAATAATAGGTCCATGGGAACTATCCAATACATTTGGATTACGGCAAAACGATGCATAAACGCTCGTATCTTTTGGTTACGTTTATGTGAAGGCTTAAATTTTACTTTTCTCCAAAGCACTGCAGATCATCACGTCACCTTGATGAAACTGGTCTTAGCAGACGGACAGGTACACGGACGGATGGTCGGAAATTGCGAAAAAGTGACCATAAATATCCTATGATAAGGGTTTTCGTTCTTTTCTTTTGAGGCATGGAATCCTAAAGACGTGAATATTTTAAAGTGAATCAAAATTGAGATCCTCTTTTTACGCTTTAACTGTTAAGCTGGCTTCATTTAAAAAAAATGACGCAACAAGTGGTTCGAGGATCGAGGATTTTCATTTGTCACTTCAAATGTTGTTTTTTTGCTTATTTCGAGACATTTCATTCTCAAACTAACTTTTACATGTGACTTCACCCCCATGATCAAATGAATAAAACTAAGAGCTGTGTAGGACATATGACACATCAAACGACATAAACAGTGAAATGATTAAAGTAAAGCAGTATAACCTAATGCCTATTACCGATATGCCTAGGCACTCCATTCACAACGCGCTGTCTTTATACGAAAGCGAGGAAATGAAAATATTTCATTCCTCGAATGGGGATCAAACCGACAATCGTCGTGTTTGCAGCCACATGCTGTGTCAAGAAGACTTCAATAACGCAAGGAAGTGACTATACACAAAATATTACTTTTTAAGTAGCATCTAACCGAAATCCTAAAAGGCCAGGCACAAAGTGTGACTGTAAAATCGAAATAATATGGGTTCGATTCCCACTCGAGGAAATGAAATATTTTTTTTCAATTCTTCGCTCTGGGTCGCAAAGCACGGCGTTGAGTTCCACCACTCAACACGCAATACCTTCAGAACTCGGCGGAAAGTGGGGAACGGAGTGTCTTAACACTAGGCTCCGTCTGTCTATTATCGTGAAGCTGATTTGATCTAAACCTAACCTATCTAACCTAACCTAATAAAAGTTTTAATAAAGAATTTTAAATATAAGTAACGTATTTTTGATATTATTTTCCTACATTTTGTCGAAAACACAGGTCCTTCTCATCACTGCAATGAGGTCGTCCGGAGTTTAGGTTTGCGCTTGAGCGTGAAGTGGCTGCCGAAATAATGAGGCTGGTATACCGAGCGTTCGTAATAAATGCAATGTAAGTGGAACTACGTTAGTATACTATGTAGTATTTAGGCCAGTCGTGGCGTAGGGTACAGGTTGTGGGTTCAATTCCCAATCCTAGAAATTGAATTTCGCGACTCAACATGCGTAGAACGCTGTCGTGTCGTGTCAACGTCTCCGTGATGTTTTAACAATAGGTTCCCAGGGTTCCTTTGCCTACCCAGCTACATGTGTACATATTATACAATATATGCGTATATAGAGTGTATCTATACTAGCGCAATATTTGGAATATATGGGATCTGTGGAACAAAAAACTTACTTTCTTTCCTTTTACTTTATCACTCTCTACGACATTGTACTTGTTCACTTAAAACAAACATCGTCATGTGAAAAACTAAAGTTACATATAACTCAACCGGTATATTTTTCCAGTCACAGTTAACTATTGAGGTTGGTCACGGCTTCAAAACCTTGTAAGCTTATGAGGTAAATCCTTAGAATAGACCGCTTTGTAGCTATCGTTTTGTTTCTACTTAAGTCTTTCAGCGTATTGTTGGGAACGCGGTTGACTTGTGGACTGTAACAATGGGAGTCGGTCAATACAGTCAGTCTAAAGCATTGTCTGCAAATACTGGACATTTAGCGAGATATTCATTGAAACTGGACGATATTGGCTATTAAAATATAAAATGTGTTATTTTTTGTTCTTTTATCTCTCATTTGTTTATGTTTATTTTTTCGCTTCACGCTATATTCCGTATAAAACAGGGTAGGCCTAGGGAACCTGAGAACTTAATGTTAAATCGTTCCAATTAAAACGCTTCCGCTCCCCATTGTTATACCCCGTTGCGGGATACAGCGTGAAGCTAAAATAAAAAATTATGTGTATGTTATAATATATTATAAGTATATTGAGATTAAGAAAATGACAATGATACATCGCCATACATTTATATTGTAAAGTGGCAGGAGATAGGATGTGGATATTTAAATTGCACCTCATGTTTCACTTTAATTGAATTGTACACGTGTATTATACATACATACAGACATATGTACCTATGTATATATAGCATTTGTTGATGTCCACTAAATATTTAGATATTCTAGTCCTTTCGGGAAGTTACAACTGTTAAGTTAAGAAATAAAAACATTCCTCCGAAACAAAATTTAATTAACTACCAAATTAAACGTTTTTAAAAGTGTAAATATATATACAGAGTTAGAAAAGGAAATAGTTTAGAAGCGCAGAAAAATCTAAATAGCATTTCATTGCTTAGGATCACGCTTAAGATCTTTGGGAGGCAGACATTTGTTGTACTCTACCTCCAGCGATGAAAATAACATGAAGTAAGTTGTAAGAAGCGTGTAAGACTTTCAATATAGCCTGATAATAACATATAGGTTAGCAGAATAAAGCGTCAGTACGGTTTCTAGAAAAGTGGATTCGAGTCCAGTTTCGTTCAAATTTTTAGACGTTCTTAAATAAATGAACAATATAACATAAATAAATTCAGCTTCACGCACACAGCAGGGTTAGCAGAAGGGACCTAGTATTAAGACACTGCGTTCTCCGTTTTCCAAATTTTTCGTGGCTTTTGCCTGTAGAGTACCAGAACTCAACGCCAATCTTTAGCCTTGATGCCAGAGCCAAGAAATGAAAATATGAATAAATAATAATTAATTGCCTCGAGTGGGGACTGAACCTACAACTGTCACGTTACAGTCACACCCTTGTGTACCAGCGCCACGACGGCCTCAACATACTCGTATGTACATACATATATATTTGATGAAAAGGAATATTATATTCAATTATATGTTTATTTCACATTTCATCACTTAAATAAACATCACCGTCGTATACTTGCAACATGCGGGCTGTTACTGATGCGTTTCCTGCCTTTGAGAAAGTTGTGCACTTAATGCTCGAAGTAACCTTTGTAGTAGTACTCGAGAGGAGAGGTCGTTTATACAAATAGAGAGGACGAAATCCGTCTTTAAGGCTAAAGAGGTAGTAAACTGGGGATCAAGGAAAGATTCACTTTTACTGCTGAGTGAATAGAAACCTCTTTTCTTTGTTTTTAGTTCTACTTTGTATCCTGCACATGGCAGAGTAGGTAGAGAGAACCTAGGAACCTAGTGTTAAGATTCCGTTCCCACTAAGACACGTCCGTTACCAAATACCCTTTTAAAAAAAGCAGCAGCATTGAGTTCCATCTACCACTCAACAGCAATGGCAAAAAATTAACATTAAGTTTTCTACGCCTAATATAAAATCAATATTTTTTTTTAATATTTACTCCTCTGGTTTCTTTATTAATCAATATTATATACATACATTTTTTGGATATATTTACACTTTCTATCATAAAACTTACAAATCCAATCCTTACCCTTAAAGAATCGTCATCCACCCGTTGACGTTACACCGACAACGATAACAAATAACTTAATATACCTTACAATGTATAGAGAAATCATATGTTTACCCATCGATCTACTGATTTAGGTAGATTATTGAATCACTAAAGTACCTAATATCAGGTTATGAAGGTACTAAGCTGATTTGGATTTAGAGATCAATACAACGTCACAAACAGCTATATTGTTGTTAATATATCAATTTAAAGGCATTGAGGCCAGCCTTGGCGCAACACACAAGCATGAGACTGTAAACGTGGGGGGTTGTGGGTTCGGTACCTACTCGAAGAAATGAGATATATAATATTTTCATTTTTTCACTCCGGTTGAGGTCGCAAAGCGCGGCGTTGCGTTCCGCCACGCAACAGAAATGAGTTACTTTTATTTCCTCCCTCTGGTAACAAAATGAAGTGCAGCGTTGAGTTCCGCCACTTAACACGCAGTTTTTCGAAAAATGGACAGTTAAGGACAAGTGAAGGGGTCGAACCCACAATGTGTCGCGTTTACAGTCGCAAGCACGACTGGCCAACTGGTCAGTATTATAAAAGACTATAATAAAAATCAGTTTCACGCTGTATCCCGCATACAACAGGGTAGACAGAGGAGACACACACGGAACTCACACTGGGCTTTTTTTTACTTACTAACTTGTAGTCAAAATTTGTGCTTATATTTTGTTTTTTTATTTTTATTTAGTTTAAAACTAGCTCACTCTACTTACTTCTAAGGAGAGCTTGGACATGTCGACGGGAGTGATGCGCTTGAGGGCCGACAGCCGCTGCAGCCGTTGTCGCGCCTGCTCCTCCACCGCGATGAGGAACGCATCTTGTATTATGTTGTGGCCGATGTCCGATACTGTGGATGGGGAATTATGTTATTGTTAGATATATGATTTGGTCATTTGTTTGAACTAAGGCTGTCATGTAAATGCGACGGTTTTGGGTTCGATTCATACACGTTTCGATTAATATATTTGAAAATTCGGCGAATTGTGGATAATGGAGTGTTTAGCCTTAGGTTCCCTCCTCGTACCCTGCTATATGTGGGTTACAAATTTAAAATACAAAATGCAGTTACCATAATTTTACAATATAGTTATAATTTCAAATTATTTTTACAACTTGTTAAGACACTCATACCCAAAACTGCGAACTTAACTCCGTGATTTGTCTTCCAGAGAGAGAAAATGAAAATAATTCGTTCTCCCAAATGGAAATCGAACCCACAACCGTCGCGCTTATATTCATATTCTGAATGGCTCAAGGTAAAATTTTAACAAATTCGATAGACATTTTAATCCGTGGCAGGTTGTCTATTGATACATTGATTTAAATTTTTGTTGGTTAATATTTTTTTTTCATGTTCAACGTAAAAAGCAATAATACATCTTCCTTCATAGCAGAGTAAGAAAAAATAACCTAGTGCCAAAACACTATGTACCCCGCATTTCGCCCAAACCAAAATATTGAAAAGCAGGATTTTTTATAGGATTTTAATAAGTAGCAAAAAACTTTAATAATAGACAATATATATATATATATATATATATATATATATATATATATATATATATATATATATATATATATATATATATATATATATATATATATAAACTTTATATATTCATCAACTTTTATAACAATATGTAGCTAATAAAAGAGAAAGCTCAACAAAACAATATAGGAGATAGTGCCAGCGATTGCGACGCGGCGTTGATTAATACACGAACTGCTACAACGTCATAAATATTTTGACGTACATTAGAACGTTACTTTATTGTTTGATTAAATTAGTATTGAGAAGGTTTCAGTCGTAGTAGCGCAGTGAAAAAGCATTTAACTGTTAGTAGAATGATTGTCAGTTTGATTTCCAATTAGAGGAATCATAATATCCATATTATTTACATTTTACAGCTTTAAAAAGTAAAAAGCCCGACGTAAACCCACTAAATATGTATGTGTGTAGCCCCACTAAATACGATAGTTGAACGTAGAGTATGGAACGGAGTGTTATAATACTAAGTTCTCTCTGCTTTCTCTCCTAAATGCAGAATAAAGAGAGAAGAAAATTGATTAAATTGTTATTTATGTACCAAAACCTTTTTACTTCAAAGGGTCGCGGCTTCAACGGTTTAAAATGAAAATATATATATATATATATTAAATAACAATATATTTTACAACAACTAACGTATATTATAAAATTTAATTCGTATTCAATCAGCAATCCTAAATTCTTTAGCTTCCACCGTGATGACTCAAGGGTTTACGACATTGCCTTCTGATAGAGAACCCTATTCCCATTGGGTCAAGATTTAAAATCGATAACCACTAATAGATAAAATAGATAAAAGTTAGGCAATGGTTTTATTATTTTGCCATAGAATAATTACCAATATGTGTATTGTAATAAAGCTCAAAATCGCCTCGTAGGTTTCGCCAGGTTCTGTTGAACGTTGACTAACACACAGGTATTGTACCGCCCTCGCGTAGAATACTAAATTATGAGTGCTCTTGCACACGCCATGTTGATTCTTCCACGTTTTAATTAAAAAATGTAACGTGAAACAGCGTGTTTGAGTGGTTAACCTGAGTGAAGGGATTAATATGCGAAACTGCTAACAGCGGTGGTTGGTTGGTTGGTTTTATTTCTTCATGCATCTCCCGAATTTGCAAAATCGGGAAAGATAACAAATAAGAATGCAAGTTGGTCACTCGTTTAGACATATTTCACCCATTTTGAGTTTTAAAAAAAGTGAGAGTGAGAGATAAGAGAGACAGAAGCCTTGGCTGACCTTTGAGCGCTCCGTTTTCTCTGACTACAGCTATTAAAATGATAATTTCTCCTGGTTGGTGAGAGTAAAATTGATTTTGAATTCTGCTTATTGCGCGCCATGTTTATAAGTATTAAACATCAGTTCTACGCTTTATCCCGCATAAAGAAGCTTGGGAGGAATATAGTGTCAAGACATTATATTTTTTTTTTTGCTTATATTAAGACACTACGTGTTGAATGAACAAACTCAACGCTGCGCTTCGTCTATCAGAGTGGTTAAATAAATTATCAATTCTCCCCCTTAAAGCCATTCGCGACGCATGGGCACAAGCATGCAATTCACACTGGAGGAAATTAAATATTTAATATTTTCATTTCTTCGCTCTAGATCTAGGTAATCCGCAGCGTTGAGATCCACTGCTCAACACATAATGAAAGTAACTTAATAAAAACAAAGTGTCTTAACACTAGGTTCCCATAATACCCCTGCCTACCCTGTTAAGCGCGAGATACAGCATGAAAAAACCAATCCCCTTGCTGAAATCAAACCCACAACAATCCCGTCTATAGTCAGATATCGATTAAATGAATCAGAAAAGAAATCGAATAATAATTGATATTAATTTCAAAACACGTTTAAATATGAATGAATCATCTCTTTCGAATAGGTAAGTTAAAGACAACCTCGGTTCTAATGCGCATAATTATGTATGTAAGTACCTATAGCATTAACTTATTTGAAAATCTGTCTTGAATAACATGTACATTACGACCGCGACTGTGAGTTCGAATTCCATTCGAGGGATGAGTTTGCTTTTATTTCTTCGATCTGGTCACAAAACAAAAAACGGCGTTGAACTCTGCTAAGTGGCAGAAATTACATAACGGGAAATATCTTTAAGAAATTAGGGAAAAAGAGTACCTACACTTAACTCCACGCTTTGCCTCATTATTGGAGCAAGAAAAAAAAAATATTTAATTGCCTCGAGAAGCAATGGAACCCACAATCTATCGCGTTTACAGCCACACGCTTGTCCCCTGCGCCACGACTAACCTAACCTACACAAGCTACATGCAGATAATACAAAAATTCAAAACCAAGGCTTTTTCATTTTTATTTACCCCAATTCAAATTCCAACTCCACACTATCAATGTTGAACATCAATCAATATCTAGTTTCCAAGCAGAAAATCCTATTAATAACACGAAATAATGCGTAATGATACGCATATTATTAAACAGTAGTTGTACCTCGTTTGTACGACTTCTTCGCGTAGAAGCCGTACAATGCTGGCCTAGCTTGTACTCGTAGTAGCGTACTGTGAAGACTTAGCGAATACTTGATAGTATAAGATACTAGTATATACTAGAGCTAGCGTGACGGTTGTGGGTTCGATATCCAATTGGGGGGCTGATCTATTTTAGTTTCTCGCTGTGGAAAGAAAAGAAAACGCGGCGTTTAGTTCCGCGTATCAACAACAATGTCTCGTAAGTTAGATAGATAGTGGTTTCCGCTACCTATGCGGAAAAAGAGTGTTTTTTTTTATTTAGCTTACTTTTTGAATAGACTAAAATGAAATGCAAAATTCAAATAACGTTAAGTAATTAATCCACTGCGTTGAATCTGCTCTAATAGAAAGTTGCATATAAATTGTGAGGCTGTCATGGCGCAGCGTCTACTTTCAGTGTCTCTACACGCGACGGTTGTAGGTTCGATTTCCTCGCTTTGATAACAAGACAAAGCGCAAAAGTATTTAAATTATTATTATCTAAAAATACCATATACATATGTAAGTGTCATACTAATAGTGTAAATGTGAATGTTAATTTGTTTGTAAAAAATGCACGGTAAAATTACTCTACCGATGTTCATGAAACTTTCTACTCATATTCTTAAATATATTAGGAGTGACATAGACAAAAGTATTATATATTCTTATATATATTCTTTCGTTATATTATAAAAATAAGTTTAAGAAAGCGAAGCCACATTTGAGTCTCTAGTGTCATTTAAATGTTAGTCCCTAAATGCTTATCGTAAGGTATTTCTTAAGTAAATTGTTAACAGATGATTAAACAAAAAAAACTTGCGCTAAGTTAGAATGCTTGTACAATAAGCTTAAAAGCGATATTATTTTTTATGAAAAAACTTAAGAACTTTCAATGGGCGCAAAAAATTCTTTCCAAAATGACTATAATTTACGAGACATAGATATTTTTAAGCTTCACGCTGTATCCCGCATATATCACGATAGACAAAAAGAACTAAAATAAAAAGAACTAAAGAAAAAAAAACAGTTTTTAACAATTTTTTTAAGTGTTATTCTACACTTAGGAAAGAAAAATACTTATTAAGAAAATGTATAAAAAATTGACGGTAGCGGAGTTTCTAAAAGCATATATTTTTCAGTTCATATATTTATACGTTTCCTCATAAGTAGAAAAAACTTGTGCTATACATTTGCTATTTATTGCCTAATTATCAAGATATTGCGTGTAGACTGACTCAACGTCGCGCTTTGTCTTGTACCAGAACGAGGAAACGAAAATAATCCTTTTCCCAAGTAGGAATTGAACCTTGAACCGTCCAATCTATAATACAAATATAACTTGTGTTGTCATATAATTTTCACTGCATCTCTTGTATTTCATGGGTAAGAGCTTTTATGTACAAGAGATCCGCCATTGATTTTAAAAACATTACATAATGTATAAGGATTGAACCCATTACATTCATGTTCTATATGTGATATTTTAAAACTCAACCATAATGACTTCATTTATCATATAAAAAAAATATAACCATACAACGTATTTTTACACTAATACCGAAAGGTACTCACTAACTAATATTATAAATGTAAATGTAAGTTTGTTTGTTACGCTTTCACACCAAAACAACTCAACCGGTTCTTATGTTTATAAATGACATGGGATACTTTTTATTAAAATACATATATACATTATTTTAATATTTTCAAATCAAGTGTTATTCTATAGTTAGGAAAGAAAAATACTTTATTAGGAAATGTATAAAAATTTGAACACGCGCGTCTTTGGAGAACGTGCAAAGAAGCGCGGGCTCAAATCCCGCTACATTAAATTTTTTATACGTTTTCCGAATTAAGTACATATATTATATTTTAAAGAATATATTGTGTTTTGGCTGTATATAGAAATAAATTTAAGCGAGCGAAGCCGTTTGCTTATCTACCGATGAATAAACGGAGTGAAGGAGGGAAACTATATACATAATACATACATATTATGACAAAACAAAATCGAAATTAACATATAAATACAAAATAAATAAGAACACCAATCCCTCCCAATACACAACGCCCATCATATGATCCGCAAGATCAACGTAACGGTCGTTATAACGGCAGTAAAAACGACTCCATACTATTGTTATCTTACCGGGTAAAGTCCACAAAAGAATAGCCTAATTATGGATGGGTGGGCATTGTTCAAATTCTAATCGCTTTAGAATGGGTTTCTTTAATAAGTTATTTGTAGAGATAATAAAATTTGTTAGAAATGTCCTAGCTTTAAGAATTAAGCTGGAGATGTATTGTTCTAATAATAAGCTTTTCGTGTGGACATCTTGAGACCATATTAAAATATATTAATAAGTTAAAATAAAATCAGCTTCATGTTGTATCCCGCACACAGCAGAGTAGACAGAGGGACCTAGTACACTCCGTTCCCCACTTTCCACCGAATTCAGGAGGCATTGCGAGTTGAGTGGCGGAACTCTACGCCGCGCTTATTAAATAAAATGCGTAAGACTCTCCATTCTCATTAAAATTCCGTTTCCTACTTATCCCAGCATTGCGTGTTGAGTGGCGGAACTCAACGCACCAACGTGAAAGAATCTAATGGTATTTCCAAAATAATATACGCGTACCGTATCTTCAATCCAAACACAAGTGTAGTGTTAGCTTCCGCGGGTTATATTTACGAAAGCAATGTTGTATGGTTAAAAAATATCTTCAAATAATAAGCGGTATTTCGAATACTACGGGATTTGCACTGCTACATAGATCGCCTAGGACTGAGGCGTTAACTAGTTCATTTAATTAAATCGGGACGCATAATAATTATATAAAATAAACTCAGTAAATGGGATTCGAACTCTTAACCACTAGGTACAGTCGGTTAATATTATTTGACTACTGTGTCTTAACGACAACGAAGCTCTTTTAAAACAAATACTTCGAAAGGGTATTTTTTTCAAAACAAGTACTCTTCAAATTAAAAAAAATATATATAAAAATGAAATTTCTCAATTCCATTGTTAGTCCATTTGAAGTTTTTGAGAATCATTACAAACGTCGTATTCAAATTTCCAACGAGCTTTGGATTTTTGTTGGACTTTTTTTACTTCTCGTTCCTATAGAAGAAAACATAATTTTTTTAAAAAAGTAGCTACACGCTTTTTCTCGCATTTCAACATTAGCAGGAAAAACTTATTATAATACATTTATAAGTATTATAATAAGTTATTAGTTATTATTAGGGAAATACAGTAATTTATATATTTTTTCATCATGGCCATGTCCTTTACTGTAAATAGTTTCACGCTGTATCCCGTGCATCACAGGATAGGCAGAGGGGACCTGGGAACCAAGTATTAAGACGCTTCATTCCTACTAAGACTTTTTCTGAACGCAGCGCATAAAGGTTACGTCAAAATTACCTAGGGGACTTAATAATTGAATACAGAACAGGGTTGTGCCACAGGTAAATACTAATATATACACTAATATAATAAAGCGAAAGAGATTACCTGTTTGTTTGTTTAAACGCTAAGAAAACGAACGACGAACCACATCTAGAGAGATGTGGTTCGATTTGCTTTTTTCAGTTTTGTATAAAAGCTGCATTCGTCAGAAGTGCTATAGGTTATAAAACATTACTGTGTAAGTCTTAGTAAGCCTTAAATAACGTAATAACAACAATCTGATTAGTTATAAGGCCGCGACACCTTATATCTATTTCTTATAAATAAATAATAAAAATAATTTAAAATTGTAAAGTGATATATCTAAAGTGATGACGTCCTTTAATACAGCCACGTAGTGTTGATGATTGAATGTATCAATCTGTTTGCAAATGCAGCATAATAAAAGTATTATAGGTGGTATGCGGGCGAAGCCGCGCGTTCGCCGCTAGTATATAATACAATTAAAAGCTTACGATAGTAGTTAAGTAAAAAGTTGGACCTTCGTTATCGCGATGAAACTTTAGGAACTATAAGTAGCGAAAAACTTACCCGTTAAATGAATAATATAGTAGTTTCTGACCCAATTTCTTCTGTTAATTGAAAAAATATTCTACCTTTTGCTGTTTTCTCTTGAAACTAGCATTTTAGATATTTTCTTGCTGGTTACTTAAGAAAATAAGACTTTAGATAGTAAATTAAAAAAATAATAATATCGGTATATATTTTTTATGTTTAAAATCTTTAATATTTAAAGACATTCTGCGCAGTAGGACGATTCCCACTTGGGAAACCATAAATTTACATTTTGTCGCGCTCATAAGAGACAAAGCACGGCATTTGGTGCCGCCACTCAACGCTTAATGTCTTGTAAATTTAGCGCTGCATTGAGAGCAGAGTGTCTTAAGCTTAACACAAATCTCCCTCTCCCAATCCTGCTATATGCGGAATACAGCGTGACAAAAAAAACTAAAAGGTGTAAACAGAACTAACACCAGACAGCCAATGATTAAATCAAATCAACAATTTCCACTGACCGTAATAAAGAACGACACTTTTCAAATTGATACTTCAAACAAACATGCTCCTCTTATGATAATTTTTTAATATCCACACGACTCATATAAAAATAATTATTACTGTTCAAACGAAATTGAACCTTAAACCAATTAGTTAAAGGCAAAATATGCTTACATTAATAAGTAACGTATGAGGGTATCACAAAATGATTTAATTGTACCAGACAAAGGATGAACAACATTAACTTGATAGTTTATAGAGTCTAAATTGCTATTTCGTTAGTAATATGTTGGTCACTTAGCGCACCGCTAACTACGGAACCAGTTCTTTACAGTACACCACAAATATGAACAATAGAATTTGATACTTATTACTATAAGTATAAAGTTTTAATTGTTTTGGCAGTTAATACAATAAAACTTGGGTTGGTTGTACATTCCAAAGTAGGAACGGTACAGTAGAAAAAGTAAAAGGTATCAAAAATATGAGTCTAGTCGCTGTCAGTTGCTTTTAATGATTTTCGTTTGTTTTGCATGTTATAATGACCTAGCTTCTTTTGTGGGACAGAGTAACTACATAGTATCAAGAATCTTAACTTTTTTTTTGGTTATGGAATTCAACACCGACGTGTGACTAAACGCGACTGGTTGTGGAGGAACTGTCACTTGACGAAATGAAATATTTATATATATCAATATTTTCATTTCTTCGCTCTGATGTGGTGAGCGCTGCAGTGAGTTGCGCCACGCAACACGCAATGCCTCCTTCCTGTAGGAAACGTAGCATGTTTACAACAGAAAACGAAAATGGAGAACAAAGTGTCTTAAACACTATTTGCCTACCTGCACTCCAAAATGCGAGATTCCTAATAAACAAAATCATGTATAGATGACATCCAAAATGCCATATTGGTAGAAATAACTGGCAAAAAGAGAGCAGAGTAACTCCACATTAAGTTCTCTCCACCAAGCTTGATATATACTTTTTTTTCCAGGATATACCTGGAAAACTGGAAACGTAATGGTAAAACACTCCGTGTTACTTTCGTTTTCGTTCGCTTTCGTTGCTCCCTCCCGGTGAATTCAAGAAAAATTGCGTGTTGCAAGGCAGAATTCCACACCGTGCTTTACCTCGTTATAGAGCGATTTCCTAGAGTGGAAATCGACCTTACAACTTTTAATTTACAGGTCGCACGCTTGTACTCCTGTGTGTACTTGTAGTGAGTAAAAAATATGATGTAAACGACACTTCAAAGCATAACTTAAGCAGTAAAAAGTAGTTAAAAAGCGAACTTCACGCTGTATCCCACATACAGAGTTTTAAACACTCCGTTCCCCATTATCTGCCGATTTTTTCGAGGTACTCGTATTGCGTGTTGAGTAGCGAAACACAACGCCGGGCTTTTGCCTTATTGCCAAAACCGAAAAATTAGCCAGTGAAAATCGACCAACACGTTACAGTCACATCATTGTGCCCCTGCGCCACGACGACCTCACAATTACTATTAACTTAAGTAATAAATAAATATAATAATTTTAATAATAATAACAAAAAAAATATAGAGTACCGATATCCAATTGTCTCATATGGCAACAATATGAGCAGTTATGTGTCCAATGTGATGACTGACTGTAGCGTGACTGACACGCGACGCCGTTACGACGGGATTACGTGGAGTACCCGGTATTGGGTATTAAGTTGTTGCACTTTTTTGTGATAAGTATCTAGTGGAAAGATTATATGAAATTGTTGGATAATGTGAGCTATTGCTTGTTGTTAGCTTCCCGCTGTATCCCGCACTTAATAGAGTAGGTAGAAGGAGCATATTGTTAAAAGCTCATCATTCATGAGCAATAATTTAAACAAAGAACTTTTTTGCTCTTTTTAATAATAATTATAATAATTGAGGACAGTCGTAGTGGATAACAATTGAGGTCCAAATTCTGGAGGTGTCCCCAGAATTTGGCGGAAAGTGGGGATCGGAGGGTTATAATACAAGGTTCCCTCTGCCTACTCTGCTGTGTGCGGGATACGGCGTAAAGCGAATAATAATAATAGGCACATTTAGTGTGTTTTTTTTCTATTTATTCAGAGTTTTTATTAGAATATGGATAAGCAAAGAGAATGTTATAATAAGAGACCCGTTTTTAACTCCGACTCCGTTTTTAACTAATCAATAAATCTTGAAGACTCAGTTACCCATTACAGCGTATAATAGGTTCTAATAAACGACTAAACTTGTTAATACAAACATTACGCTGTACTAGGTGCAGTGGTAGTGCAGTGCTACGAACGACAAAGGAACTTTATGAAACTTTACTATTATATGGTTTCATTTAGTTCCTGTTGTAATCCTGTTTCTTGTGCTCTACATTTGTAACAATGCACGCTACGCTCTACGAATATACATACATACATAGAAACACATAAATAATATATATTTTTTGTAAAAAACAAAGTAAACGAGCGTACGGGTCACCTGATGGTAGGTGACCACCTAGTTCAGAACCCCGTCCAACACCAGGGAAGCTAGAGGTGCGTTGCTGACCGCCAAGGTGGAGATGGACGCACTTTTTGAAGATACCCATGTCGTATCGATATGGAAGCGCTGCTGTGGCGTGTGGAAGAGCCCACCTACTCTATATTCCTTTATGTATCAAATTTTGTGCCAAAAAGAATTTAAAAAATCAGCAAATCTTCTTAATACTCCCGAACACTCGCTAAAGAATCTCAATTTCAACGTGCATTGGGAAAAAACTTCAGATTGTTTATTGTTTCCCACTCTCTCACTAACAGACATTTATATATGTTATAATATAGATATTATTCATAAACATAACAAATTCAAAGCATAATATGTAATCCAGAGCGATATAAATGTCACATTTTAAATCACTTTTAGTCCGTCTGTCCCGTTGTTATCTCATCACATAAAAATAACTGCACAGTTCTCATGGCTTTACAGTTAGAGCTTACTTTGAAATCTGGTATCGAGATTTCTTCTACGATGTGGAATAAAAAAGAAACTTTTTTTTTAAGTATATAAATATTAAATTTATATAATATTAAGAATATGAACACAGCGGTTGTGGGTTCGATTCCCACTTGGGATAGATTACTTTTGTTTTCTCGCTCTGAAAACAAAACGAAACTCGGAAATGAGTTTGGCCACTCGAAAATCTTGAAACTTGGGTGGATAATTGGGAACGGAGTGTCTTAGCACTAGGTTTGCTGTACCTAAAATATGTACTTAAGATATGGTTATATCGTAAAAGATATTATACTAAGTATATTTGATATTTACATTATTTTATTAACTGTAAAAATGGCGCCTTTAAAATGTATGACCAATCGTAACTGTTTTGGAAGTTCAATTTGTGGACCTAGTATTTAGTTATACGTATTATATAATATCTAAGATTTTATTATTTATTTTTTATTTATAGGATTCTGTACCTGAAAAACGGAACCCCTACAGAATCATCAAGACTGGCCTCATCAGTGAGGCCAGTCGTGACGAAGGGGTACATCGCATAAGTGTGGGAATGTAATCGCGACTGGTTGTTGGTTCGACTCCTACTCGAAAAAAATATTTAAAATTATATAATCGATCAATTTATTCAACCTGGTGTCAAAGCAAAGCGCGGCGGTGCGGCGTAAAGTGGACAACGGAATATCTTAACACTAGGTTCCTTCTGCCGTGTGCAGAATACAGCGTGAAGCCGACCTTATAGAATCATTCTGTTGTCAGTATGTCTGTCAAAACATTATAATTTAGACCTCTATGTAATATGTATATACATGCGCTTTGTGCGTCCTCCTACTCATACATTTTACGGAATCTTCGAAAATTTTATATTTTTTTTACTTTTTAATTTTCAATAAATATACAATATTTTATATTGCTTATAGAAAATAAAATATTTTATATATACACACAAATTTATAATATTTTTTCGAAGGCCACTTTATATAACTACGTGACCGCAACCATATTGGTATATTTTAGACGTGACGTTGATGACAATGGAAAATAGTGAAATAGTAAGATGTGTTTTGTTTTAAACACGCTTTTATTGGTATTGGAATGACTAGTAACGGTGTAATAAAATCTAGGATACTGAATTTGACCCACTCATAGTAAACGTATCGTAATGAAACTTGGCATTTTTACGTAACATTTGGTAACAATGCTGTAATATGGTATCCTCGAGCTGGTCTGATAAGCCAGGGTCTGAGCAGCAGAACTCTTCAGAGGTTACTTGTAAGCCTCGACTCGAGTTTAAGCTTCAGCCTATACATACATATGATATTATATGAAAGATATATAGCTCCAAGCACCTTCCAATCCATATTAAAATATGTATTAACAGACAAGTATACCTAAATTCCCAGTGGGGAAAACATTAAAAAAAATATAGTTTCTTCTATTTTAATATATTTTAGCTATCACAATGGGCGTAGAAAGAGGAGGAGCGCGTGAGTCGTGCCCAACCTAGAATAGCCGGGTTCACTACCCTATCCTGCCCTAGAAATTTACCTACTACAAAATTTGCCCCAAACGAACAACATTTACACGAAAATATCTGTTCAAAGTTAAAATCCAGGCTCCTCTGGAAAATATCTCTAGATACGCTAATGGCTATTACGCGTCTGTACTATATTGTGGATTGTCTACAATAATAGGCGGAGTATCGGTTATCGGAAAACAGAACTAAACGCCGCGCTTTCTTTTTCTTTTTTATTTTTAAATTCCTAAATAATTTGTTTTACCAGATGGAAATTTAAAAGACAAACATATACGCAAAGTATGTTGTCAAATATGTTTAAACTATGCCACTAACACTAAAAATGATATATAATATTGGAGGCCGTCATGGAGCAGCAGCCCTGCGTTTGTTCTGGCGACTCGAGAGAGTTTATTATTCTCGTCTCAATCTGCTAAAAAAATATATAATTATTTTACTAAATTACTTTTAAAAGCAAATTGTAGAGGCGAATGAAATTTATATGTGAAATTCACTGTTAAAACTAACTACACAGTTAAATGTTTTCAAGTAAACTAGGTATAACGAGTAAACTTTTAAGTTATATACACTTTTCCTAGTCCTTGACGCTTTCTTTGAACCTATAGAAAGAGTTTCATATAAAATTACAACCAACTATAATATGAAGCGCATTACTCGTATCCCGCCAAGGCTGACCGGTTTTTGCATTAGCGATTAAATATATTTTTTAAATCCGGTTTAAAATCTAGTATTTGTGAAATATATTCTACTATTACTATTTCTTTATTTAATATCTATTGCAGTTTATTTTTTATTGTAAATAAATAGTTATGTTTTATAATTTTATATTTATAAGGCTGTATACTTTACATACGGTTATATTTATTATAATACGTTCTAACACAACAATAACATATAAAAAAAATGTATCACATAAAAGTTAATTCATGAAACAGTGTAAATAACAACAAATAAACATAAATAAGTAATAAAATAAAAACCTTATAGTTAACTGTCAAACTGGTGTTGTTGAGCCTGCGACCACAGTTCAATCACCCCGAGTACCATTCACTTTCCACCACTGAACCACAAGGTAGAACTCACAGAAAACAACTGAATATTATAAAAATATGTACATAATGTTAAATTATTTTATAATATTTTTCCGTAAAATTCTAAATTACACCGGTTTGCTACGTCGCGGTGACTCGACAGAGTTTTGTCTCACTCGCACTTGGTTTTTGTTTAGTGTTGCCTGTTCACGTTGATATTTTACAAGTTTCCTATTGTCTTATTGGAGGCTGTTATTAATATAATGTTTTTGTTAGTTTGTATTAAAATATTTTTTAGTATAAGATGATTAATATAGGCTAGATGAATAATATAGGCATATAAATTTCCACGAAGTTTTTTGTTGATAAGAATTTTTGTCCACAACTATTTTGTTGAAGTTTTTTTATAATGTAATTTTCTAAAGATAACTTATAGATTATTTTTAGCTTACGATGAAATTGAATACTTAGTTTGCAGCTTAATAAACTCACTTTGTCTCTTTCTGTAAGTGTATACGATTCTTTATTTTATTACATTAGATTTTGTCTTATATTTTCATTTTTAATTTTACTATTTTTTTAACGTTTTGCCACTATATATTGTGGTTGTGTCAAAATATAACGTTACTATGAAAAATTCAATATGTTTGTTTTACATATTAAATGTATACAACCCAAACATAGTTACAATAAAAAAATCTAAATAGAATAATTCTTGAATTTTCTGATAAGAAACTTCTGCTTACAAATTTTAATTAAAAAATATTCTCCTAAAAGAATTAAATATTATTATTAATATAAAAACATCTAATATATGTATAATAACTTATTCCCCTTAATTTAAGGTAGTTCCATTAAGCGGCAACACCGCCGTAACCTCAAAGGCTGTGTCCAGTAAAGTAGTCAGAACTATACTTGACTCATTACATATTACGACACAGTTGTAACTGAACGATACGTCACCCGCAATAGAACATTACCACAATCTATCGTTTCTCTTTGTTTTACAGGCGTTTGGTTTTGAAATTTTTTTGATAGTATACTATGGTTTTTTAAGTAATATCGATCTTATAGTATGAAGAAATTAGATTTAAAATTGAGTGTAGACGATTTGGTAGAGTTCATTGTTGCTCCGAGGAAGCCTTTCTTAGTTTTAATCACATTAGTAGGGAAAAGACTTACAATCGTATTAAAGTAACATAGTGTTATATAAAAATTATATAAACAATGATCTGGAGCACAATAATCTAGATAGATATATTATATTATTTTTTTTACAGGCCAGTCTTAGCCCAGGAGCTCGCACAACCTGTAATGGCAGCTGATTGTGAGTTTGATTCCCACTCGATGAAAAATATTTTTTTTAATTGGTTCGTTCTGGTTCTCGCAACGCGATATATTACAAGGTTTTTTTTTTATTGTGAACATAGACTTTGAAAGTGCCTATGTTACTTTTTTAATATAAATGTCTTATGTCGCTACGTTTATAAATTAGAAATTTAGTAAAAAAATATTTTTATTATGAATGAAATGTTTAAATCTGTGTATTTACCACTCTACCATTGTATAAAGCTAAAGAATATGTTTGATTGAACATATTAATCTCAAGAACGAAGGTTTAAATATAAAAATTAATAAGGATTTATTATTTAATTATTTATTCGTATTGCATAGTCCATATATGAGGCCAGACGTGGCGCAAGAGCACATAGTGTGACTGTAAAATCGACCGGTTGTGGGTTCGATCCCCACCTCTGGTGTCGAGGCAAAGCGCGGCGTTGAGTTTCGCCATTCAACACACATAGCCTCCAGAACTCAGCGGAAAGTAGGGAAGCTGATTTAATTTTTTTAGTTTATTTATCGATCAACGCTATAGGCCATACATGATATTTATCGATTCGATTTAAGATGTAACCCTGCAATTAGAGCGTGTCACGTGTCCGTAGTTCCTGAGATTAGTGCGTTCGACCATACAATCTTTTTGATAATAATTAGTATACATTATATACGTTATACGAAAATATAGTAAATAAATAATGATAGCTATTAAGGAAAAAACACTTAAATATGTTATTTCTTTTTCACTTACATAGTTTTGTCTCGCTCCTTCTTTTGACGCGCAGCTTTATGACACACGACGATATACACTGTAACAAAATATTATAAATATAATGATTTCAATTTAAATCTCTAAGGCCAGTTGTGGTGCAGGGGCACAAGCACAATGTTGTGGGTTCGATTTCCAATTGGAAAAAACGAAAATGAATGTTTCCGCCACTCAATACGCAATACTCCGCGAAACAAACAGAAGCGTTTTGATGGGAACGGAGTGTCTTAAAGGTTCCCAGGGTACATCCGGGATACAGTGTGAAACAAAAAATAGTAGGGAAAGTAAAAAAAAAAAAATATTTTTTTTAAAATCAAATTCCCACTATCCCGCATACAACAGAGTAGACAGAGGGAATCTAATATTAAGACACTCCGTTCCTCACTTGCTGCCGACTTTTTCCAGGTTTGTGTGTTGAGTGGCGGACATCAACGCAGGGCTTTTGCCTTGTTGCCAATATTTATACCCTAACAAATATAACTTTAGTAAATAGTAGCAAAGGAATCAAAGTCGCTACTTCGAAAACACACTATCAAAGATACTGGAACACGTAAAAGGCATGAGGACCCCCGTAGGGCATGTATGAAGAGGTTGATGTCAGTGGACGCGGTGATAGAGGTATGTAGAGACCGTCGCGTTTGGCGCTCCGTTCTCTCTGACTACCCCGCTAGGGATAAAGTGTGAAGTTAGTTAAGTTTAGTTTAGTTTACTAAAGGAACCCATTATAATATAATATAAACACAATTCCACCTCCACAATTGAATCATCATGATCGATCGTTATATAATTGATGATATCATTAATATTCATTAGTTATTACCTATGTAATGTAATGACGTGGCGTAAGCGTAGGTTATTAAATTAAATCACCTTCACGCTGTATCCCGCACACAGCAGGATAGGCAGAGGGAACATAGTGATAAGACATTCCGACATCACACTTTACGCAGAAGTTTTCGAGGCATTTCGTTTTAAGTGGCGGAACTCAACGCCGGACTTTTGCCTTGGTGCCAGAGCGAAGAAATGAAAACATTAAGAAATAATAATTCATATTCTCGAGTGGGGATCGAATCCACAACCGTTGCGTTTCAGTCACAACCGTGTGCCAGTGGACCACGACGGCCTCAAGCGTAGGCTATTGTTATTATAACATATGTTATATGTTACAATCTTTTGAGAACAATCGTGGCGCAGGCACAAGGGCAGCACACCGTAACGTGACGAGTGTGAGTTCAATCACCACCCGAGGAAATTAACAAAAATTATTTTTTTTAATTTTTTATTACACAAAAGCCCGGAGTTGAGTTCCGCTACAGCGAACGGAGTGTCTTAATACTATCTGTGTGAGGGATAAGCTGATAAAAAACAATATAGCTATATGTACAAATAGCATCAGTGACTTCGATTGATTAACGTATTATGTAGAGATTTCAACAATGAAAGAGGTAATTACATACAGACGCCACTTAACATTTGGCCTTCATCCAAGCAGATGCCTCGACTCTACAAGTCCACACTACCAAAACCAATAAGTGAAATAAATATTGTTCAAATGAGAATCGAACCAACAAACGTCGTTTACAGTCAGGTATTTCACCGCTGTGCTACAATGCCATGAAATTCCAGATATTTTTTTATTAAATTAAGCAATTATAACAACTAATAGGGATTTTCTATACTATTTCTTAAGCATAGTAGTAATGGGTTCGATTCAAACACGAGAAATTTTAAATATTTAATATTTTAATTTCTTCGCTCTGATATCAACGCAAAGCGCGACGTTGAGTTCCTCCACTCAACATGCAATACCTCCAAGACTAGCCGGAAAGTAGGAAACGGAAACATCTTAATGGGAACGGAGTGTCTTAGCACAAGGTTATCAGGATTTTCTGCCTAAAAAGAAAATAAAAAACATTGTACGTAGATCAGATACACAGTATAGGTGATTCATACAGGAGTGTTACTGTATGTAACATACAGACAGCCGGGGCTATATGACTTGGCCACCGTCCAACTACTTGCCTCGACTCTACAAGTCCACTGGCTGTATTCGATTAACTTATCACAAGTCAGTGCTGGAGACAACTTGAATGTAGTGATATTTTGTATCGACTAAAAATGTGTTTCTCTATTTGGTGGTCGTTTAGTATGTTATTGATGTGGGAAGTGTGGGTTCATATATGTATAAGAAAAGCAAAAAAAATGTATACAATTTTGATGTAACGGGACTTCTTGTATGCGGGGTTAAGTTTCGCCACTCAACTCGCAATGACTCCAGAATATGAAAGATAGTCGTGAAGTGTCTTAATGGGAATGAAATGTCTTAACATTACGTTCCTAGGTTCCCTTTACCTACCCACCATAAATCGCATTTACATACGTAAATAGTTGTGGGTTCGGGGAAGCACGAGACGAGGTTTATTATTTGATTTTAACTTATACCTTTATGTAAATGATGTATAGATATTGACAGTAGTACGAGAGCTGTTTCTATGTAACTAATACCTACGACCCACGATTACTATGAGCGGAACAGCGTTTTGAAAACTGTCATTGCGGCTGTGAGTTCGATATGTCACCACACCATAGACATAAGAAGAGGGGGAAGGCGAGTGGGCCGTGCCCGCCCAGAATACTCTCGTATTCACCCCAGAAATTTTGCTACGAAAAAAATTGCCCCTAAAAAGTTTAAGGCCAGGCTAAAGTCCAGAGCTAATCTATAAATATAGAATTTTTCTATAATATTTGGTCGATGTGTTTTTAAACCCACCTCATGTATATGACTAAGGACTTCAGTGCGCGTCATGTCCTCCAGCCGGGTCTCGTTCACGTCCATTATCTCGTCGGCCAGCTCCAGGTTCTCCCAGTTGCCCGCTGACGGAGAACCTGTAAGAAGGGCTTTATTATTAAAAGTTTAAAAAATAAATAAAAATCCCAACTAATCGATAAAAGCATACATAATAATATTATACTTAATATACATAGATGTAAAATGTTCTTTGGGTTTGATAAAACGATAAAATATATCAACAGTAACATTAATAAAAATTATTTATTTAATACGAACTAGTGTATTATTTACAAATACATACAATCCACGAGGTGTAAAGGTACTAATAGACTATGACACTGTAGAGTATAGACGATACACTCCGGATACACTGACTTCGAGTGTCTCGATAATGTGTACAATGAATTGCAAAATTGATTGTGATACGGCAATTAGTGTCACCAGTGTAGTGTAGTTGAAAAGTTTTCGAACAGCTCTGACATTTTCAAGACACCGCACCGCGTCTGAATGAACCAAATTGACAAAAATCTCAATATAATTTAAAAAGCTTTTAAACAGCTCGGTTAATTTCATTAAAAATAATCATTACAAATAAAATAATAAATACGTTCATCAATGTCTGACATTTATATCGGAATTCGTAGCACAAGCTGAGTTTTTATTTGTGCAAGTGTTAATATAAAATTATTATTATTTTATTTTTAACTAAGTACATGATTAAATTGAGGCCAGTCGTAGCGCAGGCGCACGAACTGTGACTGTAAATTTGGCTTGTTGTGGGTTCAAACACTACTCGAGGGGTATATTTTCATTTCTTCGCTCTGGTGTCGAGGCAAAAAGAAGCTAATGTTTTAACACTCCATACTCTTCCTCTAAAACTATATACATCCTTTTTCCACAAGAATTCTCGACCCTGCGAATAATCTACCAGATCAGGAAAATGCAAATAGTCCCAGGTGGGACTTCAACCATCACTTATATACCCTTAGTTCATACTTCAGTTCCATCTACTTTTATTTATAAGACTTTTCATGACATTAATAGAATTTACTACAACGTAGGCGCACCTACATACGTAGTAGCAGGCGATCCTTGGAAACTCTACTGTTACTTTGAAAAGATCTGTTCATTTAAAGTTTTTTTTTAGGGATCCGTACCTCTTAACGTAAAAAGCAACCCTTATGATATCACTTTGTTGTCCGTCCGTCCGTCTGTCTATCTGTCTGTCTGTTTATCAAGAACCTTTATCTCAGGAACGCAATTTGGGGTCGGCACAAGACTGTTCTGGGTTGGACACGGTTTACCCGGCTTCTATGATTCATAAATATATGAATAATAGAAATTTATGTTTAATATCTAAAATGTCATTGCCACCATACGTGTCCATTTTACTATTTTTATTTTATTATTGTCTATAGTAATAATTCATATAGAATTAATATAGAAACAAACCAAGTGTAACCAAGGGAATACCTTCTAATAGGATCATCCTTTATTTTAAAGACATCTCTACAGAGAGGTAAAAAAAATATAGTGGCATATATATATATATATGTATGTATATACCAAGAGGAATTTAGATATGTGAGATTTTAACGTATAGTTTATTCGGTTTAGACGCTGTTTGGATACGGTCCAAGATCCGGATAAAATTTTGTATAAAATACTTTTATCATATAAAATAAGATTTATTTCTAACAATATTACTATGCGGCCTATCAGGCCGTCGAGGCCGTCGTGGTGCGGTGGCACATACCTTTGATTGTAAACGCGAAAGTTGTGAGTGACTCCCACTCAGGGGAATTAATACTTCTTTATTAATATTTACATTTTTTTTCCTTTGATAACAACACGCAATGCTCCAAAAATTTGACGAAAATGTCTGCCTGTTATTCTAGATAGACAGATTACAGCGTGAAAAAATACCTAATAGTTTTACCTACGACCTTGCCACCGTGTTGAAGTAGCTCTCACAGCAGGTACAGTAGGTTACATTGAAAAGATTAACGTGATTTAAAGTAGCCTATCCAATTTTTATAAAATGATTATCTAACACGAAAATATTTTTTTAATTTATAAAAACAATGAATTCCTGAGATTAGCATGTACAAACGAACGTACTCTTCAATTTTGCAATAAATAGTAGTAGTATTAGTAGTGGATATTAATGATATATAGCTCCGAATGGCAAGTTTATAAGGATATTATAGATAATTGAACATTTATATATTTTATATTATTTTTATTTCTTTGCTCTAGCAAGTTGAAAAATGCAACGTTAAATGCTGCCGCTCAACACTGTCACAATGTCTCTAAATTGGCCGTCCGGTGTAACACGGAGTGTGTCAGCACTAGATTATTTTTGTCTGTATTCAGGAAATGTGCGGAAAAAACAGTTGTGATACGACTGTTTTGACGGACCCAGTTCATGTTGTAAAAGGTATAAGTACACCGTTAAATATTTTATTTATTTTATTTATATTCAATACGTTAATTTGGAATTACTTTTTACATACTAATTTAATATAGAGTATTACAAGAAATATATATCTCTTTTGTACTCGTACATTACGAATTTTGGAATTTGTAAAAAAAAACGAATGTAATTAATATTTTGTAGTTTTAAATCAAAATTTTGGTTAAATTTATTTAATTTTATTTCATTTTCTTCATAATAACTGCCTGGAAAAATATTTTATTGTGAATTGTAATCAAAGAAATAACGGCGATAAATTGCGGAAAATAACCATATGAGTAATATGAAATGTCACAAAATTTCAAAAAATAATTACAATTATATACTTAATTTTATGAAAAACATGTTTTGATATAGACACACATATAATCACCATTTTTTCCTTATTTTTAGTAATCTTATGTTTTAATTAAATAATTTATTAGCAATTACTCGGGATTAAGCATAAGTACGTAAAATGTGGCAAAGCGAAATTTCTTTATACTTTTAAATATATTATAACGCGGCGTTGAATTCCGCCTTTTCACACGCAACACCACCAGAATTCGGCGGCAAATAGGCAGCGGAGTGTCTTAACACTACCCTCTGCCTGCCCCGCTACATGCGGGATACAGCGTGAAACGTGAAAAAAAACGATAAAAATACTCACCATATAATTTAATTTTATTATCTTTAGTTTGCACCACTATTATAACGTAGCCCTCTAAATCAACGGACTTGCACTTGACTGTTGTCATTTTGTCTATAGCGCTTATTTGAGTCGTCGGCGCGTTGAAAGTATTCATTTTGATAATTATTAATTAAATAAATAAACACACAAACAAGCCTACACAATCTACTTCATATTATACCAGCGTTTACGCCAACACCACTTAAGAAAATATGTTTTCAAAATAAAGCAATTGTAAAACATTTTGTGATTTAGAAACATATTATAATTTTATTATCAACCCGGCGATAATAAATCCACCATACTAGACTAACACACAATTCTCCTTTTTAATAAGATTTTCATTTGTTTTTTTTTATAATAAACAATATAAATTAGATGTAATAAGTATATCACAGGTATCTCTCATTTAATCTCCATTTTCTTGAAGTCTCCGCGTGCGATTTCTATAGGTTTTTCACTATGTAATGTCACGTTTGAAGTTTGTAAGGTTATTTTACACGGTTCTTTTGTTGTAATTAATAGTTTTGTGGCGTATATAGTCCGCGTTGCTGTATATTTGTGTGTTTAATTGATATTTTGGTTTATAAAAGTGATATTTTAAGGCGTTTAGGTGTTATTTGAGGTTGAAAATGGTTCCCACGTCCCGCGGGCTGGGTGGTCGCCGCGAATACAGCCATCCCATTTTCGCGCGATCAATAATGCTCCCTTCCAGCATCCGTACAGACTCCCACAAGCGCGTGGACGTGCTACTATATATGGGTAAAATTTAGTTTTTTGTTTTCTTATTGTACATTTGTTTTATTGAAAAGGAGAATTTAAAAAAAAATAAAAGTGATATAAAAAAGCAAAAGGAAGGTCCCACCGAGATTTGAACTCGGATCGCTGGATTCAAAGTCCAGAGTGCTAACCATTACACCATGGGACCTGTCTTAACATCATGTGAAATAATAAATCAAGCTTTTCTTCACTTTTTCAGTTAATAGAACTATTGTTAAACATAAACTTTATTATCTATTTATACTAACATCCAATTAAAATAGTTAAAATGTAAACACCATGTAGTAGAAATGATTTAAAAATTTTAAAGTCTTTTAGCTAATTAAAATTTGACTTAAGATTTATCTACAAGCAACCTAGATGGCGCTTTAGTGTTTGGTTAAGAATTAGAACGTTTTACTATAATGTATCAGTGCTGCCATCTATGAAAATATTATAGAACTTCATTATTGGCAAATGTTATTTGAAACCTTTTTAATACTATTTTATTTATATTTCGATGTCATCGAAAAATATAAATTTTATTTATTATATATATTTAATATTTTTCAAAATATAAAAGTAATGAACGCTTTCGCCGTCATATGTAACAAAATTTGTTATGGTAACATCATATGACAGTTTGTCACAGACTTCGCTGTAGTATGGTTGTCATTTCGTCCGTCTATCGAATAGCGTGATAGATGAATGGAGAATAATTAATAGTATCGCAGCAGGTCTCACGCCCGTGTTATACTCCAAAATCTTTATAAGTGAAGACGACGACGAACAAGTGAACTCGGTTATTGTTCCAACACACCGCCATGATCGATGAGAGAAACAAAGATGGCGGAATAACACGGTGATCGTAAACGACCGTCGTGAGCTGCGGTAATGTGCAGCGGCGGGTGATGCCGCCGCGGCCAGCGGCCGGCCGCGCGGCTATGGCGGCCGAGGAGGAGCGCGCGCCGCTCGCGCTGTTCACGGCCGTGTACGACTACGCGGCGCAGGGAGAGGACGAGCTGTCGCTGCGCCGCGGCGAGGTGGTGGAGGTGCTGTCCAAGGACGCCAACATCTCCGGCGACGAGGGCTGGTGGACCGGCAAGATAGGCGACCGCGTCGGCATCTTCCCCGCCGTGTACGTGACCGAGGACGACCCGCTGGCCGTATCCTCCGTCATCGGCGACGTGGACCCGCCGCGCCTCTCCTTCGCCGAGCTCAAGCTGGAGGAGGTCATCGGCGTGGGCGGCTTCGGCAAGGTGTACCGCGGCTACTGGAACGACGAGGTGGTGGCCGTGAAGGCGGCGCGCCAGGACGCCAACGAGGACATCGAAGTGATAAAGGAAAGTGTGTTGCAAGAGGCGAAACTGTTCTGGATGTTGCAGCACGAGAATATAGTGTCGTTGAAGGGTGTGTGTTTAGAGGAGCCCAATTTGTGTTTGGTAATGGAGTACGCGCGCGGGGGACCTCTTAATAGAGTACTCTCGGGACGTAAGATACGGCCGGGCATCCTGGTCGACTGGGCGATACAGGTGGCGCGCGGCATGGCGTACTTGCATGTCGATGCGCCTATATCGCTCATACATCGAGACTTGAAGAGTTCTAATGGTAAGTGTTTTATTATTCTACTATAACAATTGAAACCTAGAACTTAATCTATTTACTTATTCATCTAAAACTTCCTCTACTGCTAATCTACTTACTACTACTGTATCCCACATACAGCTCGGTAGGCAAAGGCAACCTAGTGTTGAAACACAATTCCACTCAATTATTGAGGCATTATGTGTTGAAAAAGAAGCACATAAAAAAGCCATGCTTTATTTTGTTCCCAGAGCCAGGAAATGAAAATAATTCTTTTCCTTAAATAGTAATCAAACTAAAACTATCATGTTCACAGTCAAATGCTAGCCTTGCATCAATGAATTATATCTATCTATCTGTATATAATTAAATTAATGTAATTATCTGACTTTGCTGATGCGATTTCCATGTCATTGACCTATAATACAAGTATTTTAGCTAGTCCTTGAAAAACTATCAGTAAAGGTCAGTCATTATCACACAGGAAGTGCATTCCTCTGATAAGCACCGATAAGCTCACTGTCAATATCTCTTATTGTTTACTCAAGGCTGTTTACATTCCACTTGAAATTAAAGTTTATCATTGATTAAGGGAATATACCTTAAGTGATTTAGTCCTATATTCTTTATATTTTCATGTTATTATATATGTATGTTTGAAGCTATATTTGAAAAAGTTAGTTATTTTAAGACAAGTTCCTATTGGTGGAGGTTATGGTGAATTAAACATACAATTTTGTTTTAAAGAAACCATATTTATTTCTCATAAAGGTATACTTAAGAGATACATTGTAGTTATGGGCTAAATTAACGGAGTAACCATAGAGAATGGAGCTCCATACACGATGGTCTTTGCATACCTCTTTTGACCTCCTACTCCTCCACAGGGTCCTGCTACTTTGTGTGACTCCTGTAATATTACCAATACCGTGTATTGGTAATATTACAAGTATTAGTATATGTCAACCGAGGAGTCATTTTGCCTCTGTCATTTATGGCATAAAAATTTCTGAAATGACTATCTTTTTTTTTCATTTTATGTAGGATAACTACTGTTATATTAACTATTAAATAATATAATTATGACTTTTATATTAAAGATAACTTACAAGCCAGTGGTAGCTTTATGTTAATTCAATAAATCAAAAATATTTACAAAAGTCTATTTAAAGAAAAAAAAATGTATTTTTTCCACATAAGGATTCAAATGTTCTTCATACAAGACTTATTTAACAATAGATAATATTTTATACAAAAAATATATTTATTATAAGCTAAGCTGATATATATTTATTATTTATTTATATTGCTAGGATTAATGTGTTTTTTTGTAATACAGAATTAAATCCTTAGATAATTATAATATTTATAGTACTACGCAAATGATAAAGTAAAACAAATGTGGTTATGGTAAATAACTATAAAAATATAAGCAAATAATGTGAATCCCCTATTTTGAGATTTTACTAAGGAAGGAAGTCATTGGATATTTTTTTTTCTGCTGTAGTAAGACAAAATACAGTGTCGAGTTCCTCTATTTAACAATTAATGTCTTGAATTTGAACAGAAATTAGAAACTGGAGTGTTTTATCACTAGCTTTTCATGTCAGTTTGCTATAGTGGTTACAGTGTGAAGCAAAAATAAACCTAAAGATAGATTAAACTTATTTGTGCTAAAACTGAACTGAAATTAAAATTTAAATATTAAACTTCCTTTTAATAACTTTGATATTTAAATTGCTATGATTTTTTTCTATCTATTGACATCACCTGTTTGAATATTTATTGCTGTAATAATTGTAATAATATATTTGTATTATAATATTTGTAAGCTCTTCTTATAATAGGGAAAGATGGTTGCGGGTGGTCAGTGTTCACCTCAGAATAAACTTGTTTCCTCCCACAGAAATTATATTAACTAAAAGTCAACACTGAAAAAAAAAATGCTTACACAGACATAACTTTTTTAAAGCTAAACTCTAGGCTAGTCTCCATACAGCCATGGTTGTATTAATTATGCATGAGATATATACATATTTTTTAATCATAATTACACCACAACACATAGTTTCTCACATAACACTATCTAAATAGACATGGATAAAAAATATATGTTATAAAAAAATCCTAAATATATGTTATAAAAACTGTATATTGCAATAAGCAATGCCTCCAGAATTCAGCTGATAGTGGGAATGAAAGGGTCTTAATGTAAAGGGAATGCCTTAGCACAAGTTTCCCAGGTTCCCTCTGCCTTCCCTGCTATATGCGGGCTATGGTGTGAACCTTAAAAAAATGCATATATTAAGAAGGCATATAGCAACAGAACATTGAAAACAAGGCAGCCGTGTCCACATCTAGGCCCTTGTGCAATGTGTCATATTGTTCAGCCCACACCGTGTAAATGCGACACCCACTCAGATATTAATCAAAATTAAAATGCAACTAATGTTTGGTGTACATTCATATTTTTGACCTATTGACTTGCCTTTTACAAATTGGTAAATCAGTTTGGTTTTGTAGTATTTGCGCACAGTTATTGATTATTGAATTGTACTTTATATTGGAAGTTTTACTCAGAGATGATAATTAGCATTTAGCTGATATTAATTTGTTGCAAATATTTATTTCTATGACTGTGTTTTAACTACATAATTAAATGCTAATTTAGAATAAAATTGGCTGAGTTTAATAAAGTAAAGAAAAAATTATTAAATAAATTTTTATTTATTAATAAATCACGCCACTTTATTTCAGTTGAATATCGGGGTAGGCAGAGAGAACTTAGTGTTAAGTCTCGTAGTGCTCTAAAAAACTCTGCACTTAGACTTGTCCCCAGAGCCTAGTTCATATCTCCGATCGGGAATCGAAACCCCCAACCGTTGCGCTTAAAGTCACACGCTGTGCCAGTGCGGCCACTTTATTTATCGATTAATCTGTGTTTTAGTTTAATCTCGCTTTTATTTCCAACACCATTATAGATAGCAACCAATTCTATTCAGTATTGCCTCTATAATTTAAACCGTATCTCACCCTGTTTCACAACAACCAGTATTCTTGTAGGTAACCCCCTACCATTCACACCTACCGCTGTGCTAAAGTAAGACTGTTATCCAGTTCGATCTTGAGCTATATATGACGATAAATTTACGAGTTTTTTGTCATAAAGCGGCGCAGTTTGTTTGGTTAACTTAACTTTACGCGTTATCCCCAGAGGGCTAATTCAGAGAGGACGGAGCGCAAAACGCTACTGTCTCTACATACCTCTTCCGCCTCGTCAACTGTCATCAACCTCATCATACATGCTCTCCCGGGGGTCCTTCCTCCAGTACCTTTGAAAACTGGAGGATGGTCACGTAATGCGGTGGTTTGGTTGTTTGGTTATATATGATAATGTCAAGAACTCCTGTTTCAATTAGAAAAAAATCTTTTTATGTTGGATATTTATTTTATTGGTCAAAAAAGAATCTAAGCTGCATGTAACATCAAGTTAATAATTTTGATTAATATCTGTAAAGTAATTTCATATTTAGTTTTAGTTTTTATTAGTTTAAATAGTTTCATATATCTCATAAACCTAGCAGAAGAGGCCCCTAGTGTTGAGACACTCTATTTTACTACACTCTACCTATCCCTTGTACGTTGTATTAATACATGGAAACGTAACTACATAAATGTAAAATATTTCTAACTTTCAAATTGCAATCACATATAGGTTATAAAAATCGGGGGCGATTTAATTCCGAATTGCGAATTTTTTCATATAAACTTTCAACCCCTTATTTAAACCCTTAGGGGGTGAATCTAAAAAAATAGGTCTAATAAACCATGAAACACGTGTTCAACTAAATATTTTAAAGAGTCTGAATTTCGAATTTTATAAAAATCGGTGCGGTTTTAAAAAAAAATCCATACAAACTTTCAACCCCTATTTCATACCTTTAGGGTTACCATTTTTCAAAATCCTTTCTTAGTGGATGTTCAGATTATAAAAATAAACATCTGTCCAAATTTCACGTTTCTACCATCAGCGGTTACGGCTGTGCCTCTGTCAGTCAGAACAAGTCCTTTTATATATATAGATTATAAACAAACTTAACGATGGTTATATTAAAATAAATGATTCTTATAGCTATAAGTGTAGTATTTTAAACAAATACGTATATTCCTTTTTAATAATTTAAATTTGAGCACGTCTTATTTATGACTTATTTTTACCTTACCACAAATTCCCTAAAAGATAAAAATAGACATTATACAAATTTTATTCCACTTATCCACCAAAATCGCTTATCACTCAATCTCTTATCGCTAGATAACATCAAGCTATAAAACATCCATCAATGGACTACATATCTGCACCAGACGGGAAATCGACACCCCACCGAACGCCTTCCCATGGCACCTTTTCTATTTCAATCAGCTGAAAGCTTCCTGTCGTCCCGTAACCCCTGATGGGATATCGGGGTCTTAGTTTGCTCCACGTTTTCTATAATGTAGTATTTTCTGTGAAAAGTAGTATAATTTTTAACACCTTTTTATTGGGTCGAGCTGTAACTAGGTAACTATGTAATTTAAATCTAAGAATCTTAATTCTACTACGCACTTCTAAATGTTGTATTATCATGAATATAAAAGCTATCTGAGCTTAGATGACAATACAATATTATGGTACCACCGCTAATCTGATGATGGAATTGTAAGATGGCTGATGGAACCTTGGACTGTCTACTAGTAAACATATCGAGTTTGGGCTCTTTACATTCGTCTTGTTACTGTGTCGCGACAACGCGTATGACAACGCGTTTTTTTATTATGCTGTTACGTCAAAAATTGGTAGTATTAATTGTCTTCTACTCAGCATTCGTAAGTTGGCACACGTATACATTTTTTACAGACTAAACTCTTGTATATTGTTTACATATGGAAACCGCAAGTGTAGCGTTATTTTTTAGAAATATAAACATATGTACGTAATGTCTAATAATATGGAAAATGTCGATCATCAATTAGACTGACTGTAAGTGCGGAGGTTATAGGTTTGATCCTAATTCGGAAGAATGGTTATATTTAGATTATTTTCGTTTTTATCCGCTCTCGGAAAAAGAAATAGTAAGAAGAATCAAAAATATTAAAAAACTACTCTTAATGTCGACATTATTTGCCCTTTTACGTTTAAAATATCATATTTTATGGACCATAACGCTTCCTATTGTCTGGCCCCTATAGGGATATTGCTATTAAAGTCTTGATTTTGTTATACGTTTTTAAAATATGGTAAATATTTATGTGATTGTGATGATAAAAAATATTTCAAAATAACCTCTCGTATAAATTAGAAATCTTAGTAAGTAATTGGTTCTTTGTTGATATAAAAAGTGTTAAAGTTATCTAGTCAAAGTAATATCTACCTATTTATGCTAACCTGGTTAACTTTTTAGAGTTCCATACTTTTAAGGAAAAAAGTAACCTTTATAAGATCACTTTGTTGTCTTCTGGTGTCTGTCTGTCAATTGCCTTTGTTTCAGAAACTCTTAAAATTCGAGTCATGTCACCTAGATCTACGGCCCTATGATTGAAAATAAAACATATTTTTACATTTACTTAAAAAAGATATGGCCTTTTATTTCCGGTTAACCTAGAATTATGAAATTTGGCAGATCTGAAAACTATAACTTTTGTGGTTAAAAGGAGGGCAAAATTTGCTTTTAAATTCGCTAGTTTAAGTGAGGTATCGTATGAAAGGCTCTGGCTAAGTTATGTCTGAGTTTCAGAAAAAGCTCGAGACCTCCAATTTTTGTACGGAACCCTCGGGAGGCGAGGCAGACTCGCATTTGTCTGGTTCTTTTTTGAATTTATTTTTTGTCTTTCACAACGTATCGCATATAGCATGGTAGGCATAGGAAACCTAGACTCTCCATCCACTTTCCGCCAAATTTTCGAAATATCGTGTGTTGGGTAGAAGAACTCATTACTCAATTTTTTTATTCACTAAATGTATTTAAATGTTAACTTTAACCAATTAAATGTATTGAGGGCGAAGCTATAAAAGATAAACACAAAAAAACCGACAACATCACAACGTCTTTTGCCAAACATATTTGTATTTTCTTTACTAAGTAATGTATTTTAGTCGTTTTGTTTTTACTATGCATAAGCTGTGCCAGCTCTTTAGATATTCATTAAATAGAAGTCAATTTCTTTAACATTATTGATGTGTACCATTTTGATGACAATTAAACTCTAAAGGACATCTCTAAGGAGGTAATTAAGACACGTCCGTTACTCACTTTTCGCCTAATTCAGGAAGCATCAACGCTGCGCTGGGTTTCTTTGCGAGAGCCAGGAAATGAAAATGTCAAGTGGAAATCGAACCCATAACCTGTCAAGCAAACACTGGCCGCATACATAAATGTATTTGTAATGTTACTGTTTTGACTACAAATGTACTTGCTTTCCCTAGGTATTTTGAACCGTTTAGTTTTTAAACTTGCTGGATCTCTAAAGTCTAATTAAACCAAACCGCAATCTGAAAAAAAGGACAACACAAACTAATATACAGTAACACAACATCAACAAAAAGTATTTGTAAAATGTCAAATTCCAAGTGCCCGAAGTTATTCTGACCATAGGTACAATCTGTTCCATCGAAACAAATGACGGGACTAGGTCATTTACAGTAGCCTATATACTACATAGCCTGTCTTATTAAAATGGATGATTTTACAGTAATTGTATTAGTAGTTTCTGAGATTTTTCCATTGCACCAAGCAAACTTTTCTACAATTTTTAATATGAAACAGAAGCATGGATATTATATTATTATATAGTTTTAGGTATTGTGAGTATAGGTCAATTAGGATTAATAAAGAAAGAAATATGATTATTTTTGGCAGAGAGAAAGAAAATAGTGTCGCACACTTAATACTATTATTTCTATCGAACAAAAAAAAACACTTTGTATATGAACCCTCAACTGCAGTTAAAAGAAATCATACACGCCACAGCCAATAAATAATAAATATTCACGTAGATTTTAAATATTAATAAACATAATATAGTGGTTTCAAATTAATAAAAGCTTTTAAGAAACGCCACTTAGGTCAAAAAATAATCTTTTGAAATCAAAGGAAATACTTGATTTAAAATGTTACTATAAATTTATCTTATATTCTTCTATTGAGGTCAGTCGTGGTGCACTGAGCGCAAGCGTGAAACTGTAAACGCGACAGGTTGTAGATTCAATTCCCACCCGAGGAAATGAAATATTTCATATATTCAATGTCTCCAGAATTGTGAGGCGGAGTGAGGAGCGCAGTGTCTCAACATTAATTTCCTCTGTCTGTTTGGCTGCAGCGTGAAACTGGAAAAAATAAATAATGACATATCTCCTGTATCATACGGGATGTGAGCAAACAAAGTGGAAAGTCACTCCGTTTTCCATCTTCTGTCCATTACTCAACTTAACCTATATTGGTTGGTGGAACCCAAACTTGTATTTTACTTAACTAATCGAATAAATCTACATATTATGAATATGGTATAAAATATTCCCCAAACGGTGATATAAACCTGTAATTACCCCTGTGCAGCCGCACTCAGATGGCACAAGCTATCAATCTTGCATACAAAAATTCCATATAATCATTAAACGTGGGTGTCGTGAGTTACGATGATCATTAACGTTTTCTTGCATTCCGACCGCTTTTTGGTGTATTTGTAGGTCGCGGTTACGTGATTTGAGCTACTTTGCCAGTGTGTTTTTTACCGACTTTGAACGAAAATATGTTCGGTATTTTATTTGAATGATGTTGATCAGTCTTTACTGTTATTGTAAAGGTGAAATTTGTTTGGTTGGACGCGATAATCTCAAGAACTAGCGGGCCATTTATCGAGGAAGGCTAATTTTAAAGGCATTCATACCTGTGGCCATACTTCGGGCATATAGAATATGTCAACGTAACATGTCACAACTCTCAATAACTTAATCACCACGTGAGTGAAGCTGGAGATAAAAGTTAGTGTGTTTTTTTTTTATGAAAAAGACACGGCAAACGAGCGTGCGGGTCACCTGATGGTAAGTGATTAACGCCGCCCACGACTCCGTGCAACACCAGAGGAGCTACATGTGCGTTGCCGGCCTTTAAGATGGGTTGGGCGCTGGGGCCCGGCATTACCTGATGCGAAACGCAGGGGCATAAAGCTACTACTTCACGCCGGTTTTAAATGCCGGGGTGGTAATGATCCGGTTGAGTCTGCCCATGCGTGTTGCCATTGCTGGCGACGTGACTCTACCACACGTACTTTAGTCGCCTCTTACGACACCACCAGTATCAGGAACATCCTATTCTAGGCCGAGATCACACGTCACAAAAGGCACGTGTTATATAAAGGTTGCGTGCTCAAAATTAAATCTTGAGGTTTATATTCATATAATTATAGTAACATACATATTATATATAACTAGATACTAACTCTCTACAACTCATAATGCCGGACATGCATGAAGGTTTCAAGAGGCTTGTTAATTTTGCTACAATTTCAATTTATTATATTGTTATTTAATGTGAACTTTATTCCCACTCTTTTACTGAACACTGGTAATAAGAAAAACGCGATGTTGAGTTACAACACTTAACAAGCAATGTCTCTAAAATTAGGCTACATTTCCTGTGCCTGCGCTGCTGTAAGCTGGATAAAGAGTGAAGCTTGGAAAATTATGTATAGTATCGTTACATGGACATGGGACTATACTCGTAGAAACGCGTATGATAAGGCCAGTCGTGGGGCTGTGACACTAATGTGCTACTTTCGAAAAAACAAAATGCTTAATATGTAATTTAATATGTTTTTTTAAAAAAATGCTCTCTATAACAGCGGAAAGTGGGTAACGCAATTGTCTTAATAAAAACGAAGTGATTTTACACTAGGTTCCCAAGTTTCCTTCGCCTATCTTGCTATGTGCACATCACAGCATTTAACACCGTGAAACCAAAAAAAAAGCGTATTCAGTAATTATTTTTACTGTGTGCGGGATACAGCGTGAAACAAAAAAAAAAGAAATGCCTATTCAGTAATTATGTTAACACATACAAACACACATGCACATGTGACAAGTGAATTTACATGTTTGCAAGAATTCTTCGTTTAAAATGTTTATTGGTGTCGCCTTGTAGGTCGCGGTTTCGTGCCAACGTGCCAGTAGTAGTCGCTCGGTAATTTTCCTATGCAAGTGAATTTGATATACTATTACGGTATAACGATCAGTGGCTTGGTTTGTTTGGTGTTTCTTAGGTATTTATGGAAAATTTTCTTTGCTTTTGTGGGTATATAGGGAGAATCTAGTGATAAGAATCTCCGTTCTCCATTTTAAGTCTTAATTTTGTGTCAACAAACCTAATATTATATCTTACAAGACAAGGGAGTATATTTTGTTCCTTAGGAATGGATTTCGAACTTTGTTTTGGAAATATTAAAACTTGCATTGCCCGCATTTTTTGTCCTTTTACGATATTTTTTTTTACAATTTCCAATTTATAAGTGCCATGCTTTTGCCAAAACATATGATGATTAAAGTAATAATAGGTACCTACTTATTACATGTCATACATAGACATACAGAAGTTAGTCGGTCGGACCCAGACAACATTTTGCTGGGTGACCTACAAAAACGCATTTTAATATTATTCTCAATCTCGGAAACCTAGTGTTAAAACACTTCGTTACCATTAATACACTTGTTCCCCACTTTCTGTCGAATTCTGGAAGCAGTTTTAATATGAGACCTAGAAAACCGATGTTGTTAGATCGTTTTAAATTATTATTCTACATCAAGTCAATCAAATTCAAATTTAAGAATATTCCCGTTATATAATAGTAACACACGTTATTAAGGGGCGCAGAGTAAAAATTATAAAAGTTTTATATGTACTAGTAGTATAAAGGTAGCTTTTCTAAAATGTTATCAGTTATTGCATTCCCTGGATATTTATTAACTAAATCAGCTGCGTATATTTATTCAACGATTTTTTTGTATTTAAATCTCTTATGACCTTATTAATCTTTTTAATTTTTTTGTGTGCGTGCGTGCAGTTTTATCACGATAGGTCAGGCGTTGACGTGTAAAAGCCATAAACTCATTTTTCACTTTATATACATATATATTACTATGTATTAACATTATTTATTATGGAAGACGTTACGTGTTGAGCGGCAGTGCTCAACGCCGCGCTTTGTTACCAAATAGGGTCAAATATTTATTTTAAATAAAAATGAGCCTTACGCTGTATTTCGCATACTGCAGATAGGCAAAGGAAACCTAGTATTAAGACACTCCGTTCACCACTCCGCCGAATTTTTCGAGCGTGTTGAGTGGTGAAACTTAACACCGGGTTTTTTTGGCGTGGTGTCAGTGCGAAGTAATGAAAATATCAAGAAACAATCATTCATTTCCTCGAGAGGCAATCGAATTTACAACCGTCGACCTAACAATCAACAAAAAATCTATGTTTTTATATTTATATTTTTTTATACTTATGTATCGTATCAAGATTATTTTTTAATTTTTAAGTAATTAAACCCTTTCCTACACTAATCATTTTTTATTGTACGTGCGTGCCAAGTTAATATCACGGTCGGTCAGGCGTTGACGCGTGACAGCAACAAACAAACAACCCAATTTTCACTTTATATATTGCTATAATAAAGGAAGAGTTTGTTTGTTTAAACGCTAACATCTCTGGATCTACTGGTCCGATTTACTTTCTTTTTATTTTGTATGAAAGCAGCATTTTTCAGAAGTGCTATAAGCTATGTCACATTACGGTTTAAGTCTTAGTTCTATAAGCGCGTGCGCTGCACACACAGTTAATTATGCGTCAGTTGTGTAACAAAAATATTCAATTTTATTAGATCTAAAAAAAGTCCGCGACACCTCATATCTATCTCTTATAAATAAGTGACCATAAGGCATTTTGTGACAAAAAATATTTGAAAATTGTAAGGTTTCATCGATACAGCCACTTAGTATTCGTGATTGAATGTATCAATCTCTTTGAATGTATCAAAATTGAATGTAGCAGATGCAGCATAATAAAAGTATTATAGAAGGTATGCGGGCGAAGCCGCAAGTTGGCCGCTAGTATATTACTATGTATCAACATTATTTATTATAGAAATTAATCAACACTATCAAATGAACACGTGCCCCTTATCTCTATAAAGCATCCGTGCAATTATCTTGTAATTATACTAATTTATGGCCAAGAGGGTAACGGGTTCAACCCCCTGCGATGGCAATTTGAGATATGGATACAATTTTGCAACAATACATCGTAACGATCAACCCTAAATACTAATGTTGCTTGATCTGTCTGTATTTTATTGGTTTGGTCGTTTTGGAGACTCGTTTTTGGCCAGCTGTTGCGAACTTTATTGCAGTTTTTTTACTAAATGTTAAACTTTATAATAATAATAATATAGACTGCTACCAGTCATTTAACGATATATGAACGGACAAAACGTCTAATTTATTATCAAAAAAAAACTTGCATTGAATAAAAAAAAACGAAATTTAAATGATATTATATTTATAAGTAAGTAACCTTCATAGTATTATATATGCACAAAAGTCAATTGTGATTAATTAATCACCGAGTGCCGATAGCTTAACTTACAATGTGTTATTAAAATTTTCTAATTAATTTTGATAGATTATTATTAATTATGTTTCACGTTTCTTCCGTTATATTAACATGTATGAACGTTTTTTTTTTTCAATTGCATCTTAGTTATTTTTGTGTTCCCTATTTTTTAAATAATATATTGACAATTTTTTTCTTATATAGGGTTATAAAATAGGTTTTTGCTTGGAGGAAACTTTTGGCAAGTGACAATTACATGTAAAATACCGTGTACGGTATTTTCTTTTACCTAATGGGAATTCCTGTATTATAAATATGAACGTTGATTATTTCTAGTTTTTACTTGTTTTGACTTCAAAGTTCTGATGAACTTTAAAGTCAAAATGAGAGAAAATTAAAAATTACGATTTTTGTAAATATAGGTACGTAATAAAAGGCATTATTGAGGCAATTGTGATACAGTGGTACAGTGTTTCCCTGTAAACTTGCTTTAAGTTAGATTCCCACTCCAAAAAGCTAATTTGTTTATTTCCTCGCTCTGGTGGACATAGCGCGGCGTTGAGTTACACTACAAACACGTTGTCTCGAAAGTTGAGCGGAAAGTCAATCTACCTACCATTCATTCATATAAACATACATTAAATATTTATTGGGCGCAGAGTGGCACATCGAGTGACAGTAAACTAAATTAAGAAGAAAATCGATTGTTTTTTTACTCAGATTTTATTTATATAACACCCTTTTTTTCAAACGACCTAGTGATATGTCAAAGTGTTCACTTTGTCACCAGAATCTATTTACGGCGTAGATATACTTTGTAATATGTTGAGGCCATTTTTCAACCAACTTTACAAAAAAAATTGAAGTGTATGTGTGATATTGTTGGAATTGGATATTTTTTCGAGTATTTTGTTCTATTTAAGATATTACATTCCCAGGACGTGTGCATAATTTCGTAAAATTTAAAAAAATGAATTGAGAAAGTGAAAACAAAATCATCCGCTTACAACATAGCGAAATAATTCTTACTAATTTGAATCACCCTGTTCTAATACTATGTATAGAGTTATTTATTATATAAATATGAAAAGCGTTTTATTACAGAATTCATTTTAACACCAGGTTATTCAATGTTATTGTGGTGCACTGGATTCGTGGTTAAATATAATAGCTGTCGGTGTGAGTTTGTTTCTCCTCGGTTAATTTTTTTTTTGCTCTGGCAAAATAAAATACCAATTCCGTTCACTGCGGAAGAGAGAGAACGGCATATATTAATACTAAATTCTCTCTTTTTACCATGATACGCAGGGAAGTGTAAAGCTGCATTGTTTTATCATAACAAATTCTATTACTTTAAATACAAACAACTTATTATGGTGAAGGAAATATAAATTTTTAAGTAATTATGTTATCTACATACATACACACAGACAGACAGGGGCCGTGGGAATATCGATATTTTCTCAGTAAGAACTCGTTTTTTCCTAGAATATCCGTCAGTGTCAATTATATTGCAATAGGTACGTTTAATGGCCGATGAATAGATTTATTTATCTGAGCTGGGTAATAAACGCGAATGTGCTTTTTTGTATGTAATATACAAAGTTATTTTTGTTCGAAATAAGTGTATTTGTATTATTTTGAGGATAGCTCTTTTATTTTATTGATGGTTAACTCTATTGCGGAGAAAACAGAGAAAGAAATTATAAATAAAAACTAAACATTTTATTCGCAAATAATTTGCTTTATTACAAAAAAATTGTAGGGCGTTTTGGCGCAGTGGTATAGGCGTGTGTCTCTAAACTTAGTTTTCGTTTCCTTGCTATGGTAGTAGTAACTAGTTTCGAAATTTCAGAGGAAAGAGGCGTGAAGCGAAAAAAAAAACGTTTCTATCGAAACAATCTTAATCATATCTGAACCTATCATCTACATGATATGTAATCTTTGTTAGATTCGTTCAACCAATTCAATTTCATATTAATCCGATTCATATTAAACCAAGTTTCATATAAAATTAATAAATATTTCAATAAGTTGGAAAGATTTTATATACAACTAGTGATTGGCCGCAACTTTATTTGCGTGGACTTTTAGATGGAAAATGGAAAATCCTGTTTCCTTAGGAATGTCAAGAATTTCTTACTTAGTGCACCCGTACTCTTTCTCACTACCACCTACCCACATGCAAAAATTTCAACGTTTCTTGGGCTTATATTTATAAATCATTCTGGTTGATCTTGAGATCCAAGACTGATATTGATCTTGAGATTTGACCATTTTGATTCATAGATATATAATTTTGAATGAAAACAGCATCTCAAGATTGATCTCAAACTTGAGAGTGATAAACACTGGACATAAGACCAGTAGTTTCGTCAGTGTGTTGTCTGTCAGTCACTCACTAACGGAAGAGGTTTATATAGAATAGCATACCTACAATTTCTATCTAGAAATCTAGTCCATAAACTAGTTGTTAACGCTATATAATCGAATATCGGAGTAACGGTCGTCAATGGTAATGGCCCATTAGACGTCGTTTATGTAATTCGACGTTATGCTACCAAATTGCGTAGGTGGTTAGTTAAACGCCTTGAATATAATGATAGCCGTACTATATTAATATTAGGCGTTTTGTTTAGCATTTAGATTTAGATTGTTTAATATGAACTTACTCAATATTATTTAGTTCTATAGTAATAGACTTTTTTCTTTCTAGAGCGCTCAGTATATGTAAAATGATATTGCATTACCTGAGAAATCTTTTTAATTATTCTCTTTTATTTATTGTCTGTTTTTATTTCCTTGCTCTGGTGGACGAAGTACGGCATTTAAGTCCGCTACGCAACACGCAATGTCTAGAAAATTGGACAAAGCGTGAGGAATGGAGGGTCTAAACCAGGGCGATTCCTACGTTTTCTTGGTCAAGGAGCAGAGACTGCTTATTTCATGTAGGTATAATAAAAAATAACTATAATTATCAAACAAAAACTTCGCCTCACATCACTAGTCATAAAATTAAAATTGTTTGCGGACCATGTTTTGGCTTCTGCGGACCACTGATTGGGAACCAGTGATCTAAACACTAGGTTTTCTGTGCTTGCTGCTGCTGTATATGCGCAGGACGTAGCGTAAAACTATTTATTTATTAATTTATATAAATGGTTTTTTGGATGATATTAGAAATGAAAACGTACAGTAATTGCATGTCTTATATAATAGTTTAATAATTTAAATATTCTAGTACTACTACTACTAAATATGTATATGTATGCAAAAATTTAAAATTATTGCTAATTTCTCTAAATTAATACAATATCGGCGGCGTTGAGTTCCGCCACTTAACACGCAATGCCTCCAGAACTCGGCGGAAAGTGGGGCACGGTTTGTCTTAACACGAGGTTCCCTCTGCATAGCCTGCTGTACGCGGGATACAGCGTGAAGCTGAGTTGATTTGATTTAACACAATATCATTTATGTCTAAATAGGTACAGCATTTAGTGATAACGAGATCGTCAATTAACTGTAATTAATATCTCGATAATGTCAAACTACTTTAGTAGTTAAGACGTCATATATATTTGAACACAAGCGGACGCAGACAAATCAGCGTCTAGCCTTCTCTTAGGCTGATTGCACAATGATATTTATCTATAATATATATATTGTTTTGTTTATATGGGAGTTGGCAAAGAGTAATCTAATCAATTTGTTGATAACATACATATTTTATTAATAAAAAAAATCTTAAACGCAAGATTTGATTGCATTATTATCACGACTTAACTATACGTGTACGTATATACCAACTACGCTACAATAATACATTTTTTATATATTTTTTAACACACAGTATCTTTGATAGAGAAATAGTATTGTTTATTCTAATTTGTAATAGTGGTGTTTATTCTAATATCGAAATCAGCTTCACGCTTTATCCCGTACACATCAGGGTAGGCAGAGGCAACATAGTGTTAAGACACTCCGTTCTCCATGTTCTGCCGAGCCTCTTTGCCTCGACACCAGAGCGAAGAAAGGGAAATATAAATGTAAGTAAATATTTCAGCCCCTTGAGTGGGGATCGAACCCACAACCAGTCGGTTTTACAGTCTTACTTTGTGCCACTGTGCCACGACTGGCCTCGTTAACTATTACTAACTCATAAACTATTTAAATATGATAAAATACTAAACGTGCCAGTATAAAGTCTACCTAATACGATATACCTAACTGATTATTATGGGTTTTACCCGTTATATCTATAGTACACACACACGTCGTCGTGTGGCCTGACCAATTGAAATGTTCAAACATACTCACAGCTATACTTCCTGAATAACAAAACGGTAGTGACGTATTATGTATGTATATATGTATGTTCGCATTGATCTAGTTAATTGTGCTATATAGAATGTTATATTTAATTTATTTAATAAAATGGAAATCGAAAATTATTTTTTTTCTCTCTTAAAATAGCTTTCGCATTTTTTTTAAATTCTCAGGCTGGGATTGACGGCTGCTTACTTACGTTACTTATATTAAACTTTTTCTTTTTTATTTATTTGTTTACCCAATTAGGCCAAGTCACATAAAATTGTCAGTCGTGTCAGTCCTCTGGTGAGAAGAGACGATGAGAAAGTCAACAATTTAATTTTTGTATGTAAAAAACTGTTGCTGTTTTGTTATTGTACGTAATATACTATATTGTAATTTTAGTGCAGCAATATAAATAAATTAAAAATTGTGTTAAAAACACGACGATATTAAAACTCGTTTTATTGGCTACAGTTTTTTTTAATTTTGAAAATAGCCTCTTACTTTTATTCATTTTCATACACTCCTCGTACATTGCGAGATTCGGTAGTACCAGCTGCCACTTTTACCAAATCAATATTAAACGTGACACTGTCTGACATGATGAAAGTATAATATATTGAATGTTAACATTTTCCTTACAAATTTTGAGATTATTTTTACCATTTACAATTAAGATGTTTTTTTTTTGATACCGTTGTGGCGCAGGGGTACAAGCGTGCGAGTGTAACGTGAAGGTTGTAATTCTATATATTTCGATTCGATATTCGTAAATTCGATTCACACTAGGAATGAGGAATAACCTAATTATTATTTCCGTTTTTCTTCTCTTTGTATTCGCCACTAAACACGGGATGCTTCGAAAATTCCGCGGAAAGTAGGTGACGAAGTGTCTCAACTCTAGGTCCTCTCTACCTACCCATATGCCATATCTATAATAGATGTCCACGCTAGTATTAAAAAAAACCGCTAGTATTAGAAATCTTCTTGTTTTCGTTTTGAGATACTTAATTGTTTTAAGATGAAGTATTATTACTTTGATATAATAACTATAAAAATTATACTTAAAATTAAACATTTACATACTATGAAATCCAAGTCATATAAAGAAGTTTAAGTTTTTTTGAGCTTAACGCTATTGTATACCAGATGTAGCAGGGTAAGCAGATGGAACTCCATTTCCCAATTTCTGCCGACATTTTAATACATAGCGTGTGGAGCGTCGAGACTCAACGCCGAACTTTAGCTTGTTACTAGAGCGAGAAATGGAAATATTAATTCCCCACCACGGAATCTAACCTAAAACCCGTCACGTTTACAATCAGACGCTTTGCCTCTGCGCCAATACGGTCCCATCACGTAGGTAAAGCTAGTTCTAAGAACTATATTAATAATCAAAAACAACATTATTTCATCATAATAATTCATCGCAGTTCACGTAGTTCCACTGAAGTCGATCATACATCATTATATTGAATGATAACATAATCAACATACTAAGAAGCCATTCCCAAAATCCATTATAGTACTGAGTACCAGAATCGAGTGTAGGAAATTAATCATTTGTACCACATGAGTCACTAAACTCTTGTGCTCTCGTGGTACGACAGTCACTTTCTATTTCAATACGTACAACCCGCTTACGTCAATGCGATATGCGTCCTGTTGTACGCATCATCATCATCTGGGTTACTTTGAAAGGTTATGAAAGATGGTACTGGGAGAAATGAGTGACGCATCACTCTGTTGGTGAGTTTTTAGGTGTGTGATAGGAAGGTTGTTGTGGGGTCAGCGGCTGACTGTATTCGCGACGCTTCAACGACGTTAGACGTTGTTCGCTCTGGTGATAATGTAAAGCGCGTCGTTGAGTTTCCCCATTCAACTAGCAATGCCTCGAAAATATGGCGGAGAGCGGGAAACCGAGGGTCTTAAGAGTAGGTTCCCCCTGCTGTATTTGGGACTTTGTTATAAAGGTTGAAGCTAAGAATTCAATTGGTACCAGTAATTTCAGTAAAATCTTTAGCTTTACAATATTGAGGAAAGGCCGTGTCGTAGTGGCACAAGCGTGTGTGTGTGTGTTTCGATTCCCACTTGAGAAAATATAATATTTATTATTTTAATTTCTTCGGTCTGATGTCTATGCAAAACGCGGCGTTGAATTCTGCAACTCAACACGTAATGCCTCCAGAATTGCTAACACTAGGTTCCTAACCTGCAAAAAAAAGTAAATATATTCAACACTTTGATCGATCTACGTACACGAGATACAAACAGACTAGATGTTTCGTAACAATCGCAAAATGTGAAAACTCAGTGTCATCGTGACTCCTAGTTTCGCGACACCGTTTCTGGCCAATGACCCGCCTACCAAAACACAGTACGCTCTAGACTCCAAGATGGCAAATATTTACCTTACATCAGATTTACCTACCTATTGATAACGAGACGGGGGACTGTGGACCGTTTTAATTAGCATTCCTGACTAAATACTTGTTTAATGTTTGTTGCTTTCTAATTATATATTTTTTTTGTATGAAATTTGGCAATTATTACATTCCTAATATGGTAATTGATAAGTATTTTAGAATACTTTTTTATTCGTCTTGAGGTGTGGGGTTTGAATGTGATAACTATTTTTTTTTTGCGCAGCTGTAACCAAACCTACCTTTTTAAGGCCCTCACTGTATTTCGTATACAGCAGAAAGGAGGCACACTAAATTAGTTAGATATTTAGATACGACACTTTTTTCCTCAGGCCCCACCCATATTTCGGTTGTAGAATGAAACATTTTGGAAAGATACCCACTACCGTTGCGTTTATAGTCAGGCGATGTGCCGTTGCGCCACGGCGTTTTCAATATATTGCATTTCAAGTTTTTTTTTTAATAAAAGTATTAATTAATTGACGGCGTTGTAAAGCAACAAATACAGAAATCAAAAAGTAGAATGTTGTTTTTATTATAATTTCTAATTTGAATTCCATAAAATGTCGTTAATATAATTATATTATCAAGGTGCCGTAAAATAAAACTTTTTGTTTAATTCATATAGTAATAGTAAAGTTTTTCTATACATGTAATTCGTAAAAACGATAATAATATAGCGTTCTACAGAGTGACCTTGGCCGTCCGCGCCTAGTCCGGCCTGGCACAGATTTAAAATTTCATAAACGTACGTACCACCGCACCGGCACCGGCACCGGCTCCGAGACACGACTCGAAACTTTTATTTTTCTTACATCCTTTTCACTATTTCTAATTTATTTATTTTATTTTATTGTATTATATTACTAATGTTGCCGAAATTGACGTAATTGTTTTGTCAGAATATGATGTCTTTTTTCTTACTGTCACGCTTATCCCGTATATATAGCAGGGTAGTCAGAGAGAACTTAGTGTTAAGACACTGCGTTCCACGCAATATCCAAATTTTGAGGCATTGAATTAAAGTGCCCTCTACGACTCGACTATACTACGCCATACTAGTTGCCACAATACATAATGATAATCATGATTTATTTTCGATCAACACGTGAGTTCATTGCTTTTTTTGTTCTTACTTATTTAGTAAATCGAGTTATTAGTATAGTCAAAATTCTGCACAAGCGTCGCGTGGGGTACAAGCGTGTGATAGTAAATGCGACAGGTTGTGGGTTCGATGCCTATTTGAGAAAATGAAATATTAAATTTTCTTCTCTCTGCTAACTCAACTCGCAATGCCTCCCGAATTTGGCTTCCCACTGCTACCTTTCCACAGCGTGAAGCTAAAAAAGAAGATTCTGATTTTCTCCACATTTATAAAAAAATATAATAAAGTTAAAGTTACATATATTCTTAAAACGTAACAATTCTTAATACGTATCTAACATACATTACGAAAAATAAAATTTCTAAATTGTATAATACGTTAGTTGATGTGACTTGGTAGACCTTGACAGTCTGTGCCTGGCTTAGGCAGGCACAGCCTCGAGTTATTGTGTAATATGTATGTAATTGATTACATGCTCTCGAGTATTGGTGATGCCGATTTTGAACTTTGAACGAATTTGGGCCTCCAGAGCGTCGATTGTAGGTAGATCATATGAAAAAAAAGTATAAAAATATTGACACGGTTATGTAGGTATAATTTAAAAAAATCTTTTATGCAGCCTGTGGTTGTAGTTGTATTGTGTAATAAGGATACTTAAAATGTCAGTTTCTCTAATATAAAAATGAATTGGATAATTCGGCGTTGAGTTATGCCTCTCAATACCGGTAGAATTCGGCGGAAAGCGGGAAATGGAAAACAATGGTAAGGGAACGTCCTAACATTAGGTTCCACAGCTTCCGTCTGCCTAAAAAAATATTGTAAATGACGAAGTGTTAATACTTAGTTAGATACGTGAAATAAAGAAGAGAAGTAAAGCTGAAACTATTTACAAACAATATCTCTCAAATGAGGCCAGTCGTAGCGCAGCGCCACGGAGTGTGACTGTAGACCGACTGGTTGTGGGTTCGATCGCCACTCGAGGAGATGAAATATTTACTTAAATGTATATTTCCATTTCTTCGCTCTGGTGTTGAGTTCTGCCACTCAACACTCAACTTTCTGCCTCCAATATTCAGTCAGAAAGTGGGGAACGGAGTGTCTTAACACTAGGTTCCCTCTGCCTACCCTGCTGTGTGCGGGATATAGCGTGAAGCTGATTTAATAAAAAACTAACGTTTTATACAATAAACGTAAATTAGCTTAACGACATTGTCAAACACGACTGCCCATTTAGATATCTAAAGGTTTTGAACGCCTTGAAAGCCTTTTACCCTAGAAAGTGTTACAAAGGCAACAAGCCTTGCCCTACTAGTTAATTATCGAACGACTTTCTAAGTGCCTGACATTGTTTAGACATACATTAGGTACCCTCTGAGGTCACCGCCCACTAGTATATAAGTTTTTGTCAGTGAAGAACATACGATTGAGTAATTGTTATTTTTTTATTAAATATGTTACATACATATTAAATACCTACTTTCATTCGTGATTAAATTCAATTTGTTTTCATTTTCTCTCTTTAGTAATGAGACAAAGCGCGCGGAGTTGAGTTCCCCTCATATAACACGCAATATCTCGAGAACTGAGGTCTAACATCGGCCCTAGGCCTACGTCTTTTTTGCTATGCGGGATAAAGCATAAAAATGTTTTTTTTTAGTTTTCGTTATTTGCATATTGCATCTGCATATTGATCATGATGTCTGTAAAAAATCTATCATCATAGATACTGAAGCTTAAGTTAAGTTAATGTGGAATTTAAAATATTGAATATTTTTTTATTGTATCTTTACTATACGTATACGTACTTTAGTATACGTATCACGTGAGAATCTTAATTAATATATGAAATTAAAATGATATAAGATAATAATTTACTTATACTTTACAAGTACTTTCACTTTAAAAAGAAAAGTATCACTTAAAAAAATAACTTGATAATGTAAATTGAAGGAGAATTTAAATAAATTGATATATTTACTGTGTTTCCAGTACATCACCTTAGCTTTTAACGTAAATAAATGTCTTACCATCACCCACGTGTGATGAAACTGAACAGATTGCCGGTAGCCGTGGCGTACGTTTGATATTTGATTGTTGTATTTATTTTACTGACGGTTGCTCAAAAAGAGTTATCACTTTACTTGTTCGAATAGCAAATGCAGCGGTTGTTGTTGTTGTTGTTATCGTGTTTTTGTAGTTCGTTGAATGTTTATTGTTGAAGCCAGTCGTGGCGCAGGGGCGTGCGACTGTAAACACGACTGGTTGTAGGTTCAATTTGCACCCGAGGAAATCTCCTCCAGAAATGCCTCAAGAATTCGGCAAAAAAGTGAGTTATTGAAATGTTTTAGTGAGAACGGAGTGTCTCAACTCTAGCTTGTATTGTACTGCATTTTATGTAACCAAAAAACATGATTGATTTTAATGTAACAGTGAATTTAAGCGTACAAAACCGCGCTTAGATCATTAATGTAATATAATTTTCCTTTTAAGTCAATTTAAACAAAGTTGCAAGTGCCGGTGTTTAAATATAGACATTCATATATAAATAATGTAAAACTCGGCCGACCAGAAAACAGAAGACATTTAACAATTTGACATCAGTCTAGACAGTAGCGAACTAAAATCCATTTATAGCGGATATATTTATGGTGCTATAAATAATCGCGAAATATCCTATTAATTCAATTTAATCAAGATCTAAGTTGCTGACACTTAGTTGATTCGCTCGTTATGGGCCCAATTTGTTGTAAACGCCAATTTTTGCTTACGTTCTCTTAACGATTTTATAATATTCCTCCTTCTTGGGCGTGGACCGCTTATGTTATATGTATGAAATGAAATGGAAATGGAATTGTTTATTATTTTCGTAAAATATATATTTTTGTGATGAATTCAATTAGAGATTCAATTAGAGAGACTATAATATTGTTTATGTTTATTTAAAGGTCGATCAGACAAACTGTCCAACAGAATTACTTTCACATTTGTAATTTTCTATATATTCTTAACGTACGCATCAAACAACCTCACTTTACACATATGTGGCATTTATACAATACTGCCTAGTGACAAAATATCTTGCAAGGATTCAGAAAATCATTGGTCTCTCTCTCGGAAAATCACTCTTGATTAAGAGTTCTTTCCACATTAACTGATTTCATGGTATTTGAAATGACCAATATCTAAAATACTATAATATTATTTTCATGTTCTCACCATGGTGACAAGATCCTCCATTTAACAAGCAATACCTCGAAAATTGGCGGAATGGATTGACTTAACGGAAGGTTCTCTCTGGGCAGGCTACCCGTATATGTAGGACACGTCGTGAAGCTCTTTTATTATGCGCTAAAATATATCACAAGTATGATTTGAGTTTTACAATATCGCCGGTTCAATTTCGAAATCGGACCCGTGGGACAGCAACAATCATATCAAAGGACATAATAATTAATGGTGAGAACGTATCGAGACCGTTAGTTATCCAATTTGGTTTGTTCACCAAACGCGCCAAACCTTCCGATCTGAGTCGAGGTCGATGCACCGCCATTTCCGTTTACAAATACACTTTGCACTGCATCTTGGGCCCGACGATATGAATGGTGCCTTTGTTTTGTTGTTCAAATGGTCTGTTGTGGCAGGTAGGTAGATAGGTAGGTAGGTAGGCTGGTAGTGAGCTTTGGATTTTTAGGTTAGATTGGGTTTTAACCGACTTCAAAACAAGGGGCTGGGATAATGTTTGTGTATCAGAAGTGTATATTTTTATGTTTATCCGCGAACTTCTCGTAAACTAACAGTCATTTTAAAATACCAACTTCAATCAAATGGCACCATTTTTCGATTTAAAAGTTCGTCTGTTGTTCAAATAGGTTTGATTATTTAAAATGACCACTGCGTGTAGATAGTAGACGACGTATTGTGGAAATTGGAATTGAAATCCCGCCATCGGTGGTGCATAAAAATGTTATGTTTTTTTTGAGTCGATTGAAATTAATTAATTTTGTGAATATTAACATTTTCATTTTAATTATTTCATTTATTTATTTATTGCCATAATTTTAGATTCCAAGAAACCTTTATCAATGATTCACATACAGTATGCACAGATTTTGTTTTGTTTTTAATTAAACAAAAACTGTTTATTGCACGTATAAAACAATGTATAAGATGTGGGTACTCGTATCGTATATCTTAGGTAGTTGGGGTTCCCCATTTGTCGCCTAATTTTCGGGACATTTTCGTGTTTGGACTTGAAAACACCGAAAATTTAAATGCTTTTAGAAACATATCTTTTGAAATTAAAATAAGAATTACCTAAAAAAAATAGTTTCAATTCCGTTGGTTAAAAGCTCATAAATTGTCATAACTCAGGCTTAACGCTAAATGCTTACGCTTCAGGTACGGGCTAGGTGAACCAAAAAATATTTTTATTGACATATTCTTTAAAGACAACGTTGTGGCGCAACAGCACTGCATCTTGACTGCGCGACGGGTGGGGGTTTGATTGCACTAGAGGGAAGTAATTATTTTCGTTTCTTTACTTCGGTCACAAGACAAATTCGCGGCGTTGAGTTCTACCTTTCAACAAAATAGTGTAGCAAAATTCTGCACTATTAATATAAAAAAGGAAGTCGTGACGCAAGGGCACAACTGTAAACGCAAATGATTGTAGATTCGATTCCCACTCGAGGAAATTAAATATTTAATATTTCCATTTCCTCAAGCCAATAAAATGAATAATATAATTTAAAATGAATTATCCTACGTACATTTCACGCTCAACTCACAAACAAGGACATTACGCTCAGACACGTTAAGCGTCGGTCGTATACAGTATGTACCTGCAAAGTGTACGCACTTGTACCGGCCACTGATCCCACCGCGGTACGTCAAGCGTTTGTTGATGATTTGATTTGATGATTTTGTTGGTGTTAATTATGATTCTTTTTTGTATTTATTTATGTGTTTTTTTTTGGTTTGATTAAATATTTGATTTGTAAGACTTTAATGTCAACGAACTTAAAGAGTCTTAAAAAAATGTTCTTAATCGATCAACAAAATATTTCTTTTACGTTTTATGCCAGATACGCTGTATGTAAGTATATATCGCTTATAGAAGGTAGCTAGAAGCTAGTGTTAAGAAACGCCCTTCCCCACTGAGCTTTTTAGAGACCTATTGAGCCTCACACCTTGTCAACAGAGTGAGGAGATAAAAAAATAATTCCTTCTTCCGTTTGGGAATCGAACCCACAATCGCTATGTTTACGATCAAGCGCCGTACCGCTCCGCTCCGATAGCCTCCGATTATATAATTATACTTTTTATATATTATATCAAATATTTTAAGTAAATAATCCTGCATAAGTACTATACTGAGCTGCGAGTCGTTGAACTCTAACCTAAAGCTATATTTTTATGTTTATTATTTAATGAGGCCGTCGCGGCCTGGTGGCTCAAGGGTGTGACAACAAACGCGTCGGTTCTGACTTCGATTCCTCACTGGGAAATGAATTATTTAATATTTTATTTTATCGCTCTGGTAACCAGGCCAAACGCGGCGTTGAGTTCCACCATTTAACACGCATTGCTTCGACAATTTGGCGGAAAGTGGGACACATAAATATTTTAATGAGAACAGATTGTCTTAAAAGTAGGTTCCCTCTTTTTTCTTCTCTTTTTACCAAAAAAAAAACAATACCAGGAACATTATGTATATAATATACTTTTAATTATAGCAGTATAGTTAGTACAGCCTCTCCAATAATAGTCTCAAATGATAATTCCAACGTCCTTTCAAGTTACATTGACGCTAGTCCGTACGATCATCGCTCGCACGGCAAGGACGACACGCTCGGGCACCTACGTTGTACTTTGCGGCGGGACAGGACAGTGATCCCTCGACACTTTGTTCTGGGAAATGTCTGCAATAAGTGCCGTTGTTTGTATGAGTGAAGTATTTGTGATTTGTGTGACTTGATATAGTTTTTATGATGATTAAAAAAAAGATGCAACCTTTTTTCGTAGCAGACTATGCAGATGGTAGCTAGTGTATATACTCTTCGTTATTGATACTCTTCGTTCTCCACTTTCCGTCCGAATGAAAGATATAGCTTATTGAGTGATTGAAGTCAATACCGCGCTTTGCCTAGTTCCATCCACTTGTCCATCAGTGTCCGGTTAGACAGCGTTGGTTGGGAAATAGAAAATAATTCATTAGCCCGAATCGATGTTGAACCCTCAACTATTGATATAACAATAATAATTATGCACCACTATGGTAAAGTGTATATAGTACACATAATTTTTTATTCAAACGCGTTGCTGTAGCTTTATACGTAAATAAAAAATAGATACAAATGTCACCGTTTTTATCTTATTAATTTTATATAGTTTTACCATTACGCTGTATTTACACAGTAGGCAGAGGGAACCTGTCAACCTAATGTTAAAAAACTCACTTTCCATTAAGACACTTCATATGAAAATATTAAATATTTCATTTCTCCTTACAGTGGGAATCGAACTCACAACTTGTCGCACGCTTATTGCGTCTACCTTTGCGTCACGACTGGCCTCTATTAATTTTCTATAAGCGCTATAAGTCTTCACAATTGTAATTTTAAAATAGCCAACGACATACTATGTAAGCAGATAAGACATCCACTTGTACAACTTCTTGTTTAGCCTTATATAGGTTATTTGTCACTTGCCGCGATACAAACAGGAAGATATAACGTTGGCGGGCCGCTATCTAGCTGTAAAATATTTTTCAATTAAATCATAATAGAAATATTAAGGCCAGGTTGTGACGCGACGGTTTTTGGTTCGAATCCTACTCAGGGGGAATGAAATATTTGATATTGAAAATTTCTCCCTCGGGTCACGAGGCATTAAAAAAAAGGGGCACGAGACATTAAACGAAAGTGGGGACTGGAAGTGTCTTACTGGAAAGGCAATGTCTGAACACCAGGTTCCCTTTGCTAGGAACTTGCTTATACTTGTGGTCGTCGTATGCATGATCAACAAAAATAAAACTACTATACATAGTACAATAATAAAACTAATATCAACAATTCAATAGTAAATTTACTTTAAAATTTTATAACGTTATAGTAAATGTTGAGATGATGGTGATAAAATTTCATTTATATGCCTACTCCGATCTAAACGGTTGGTACAGTTAACTTAATTGTCTTAGTAATTGATTGATTTCGAGACCGTTAGATTGCCTCCTTGCCATCCACTACTGTCGTCGGACGGACGCTATTATTAAAGTTTACTTTTAATACATTTTGGGAAATCTTTAAGATCTTGGTTGTGTCTTTTAAATTTAAATCTCCGACATATATTTATAATTAATGAATTGAACAGTCGCGATGCGAGGGCACGAACCGTGTGATTGTAAACGCGACAGGTGTAAGTTCGATTTCCATTTTAAGAATTGAATTGTTTAATATTTTCATTTCCTAAATCTGGTAACAGACAAGTTGAGTTCTGCCATTCAACATGCAATATATCCAAAATTGGACAGAAAGTGGAAAATGAGTGTCTTAATATGAGGTTCCCTTTGCCTACCCAGCTGTATACAAAATAGAGCGTGAAACCAAAAAAAAAACGCTATCAAATAAATACACGAGAGAGTCATTGTGATCAACCGTTTTGTCGCAACCGCTCTCTAATGAGATGACACTATTCCACCAGTTTCTTTATAGCTCGCGTTCAGTACCTACCGTAGTGGTGCGTGGGTTTCAAATGATAATGCGAATAGGCGCCGGCTGAGCCACAGACGGACTCGCGTAATAATGATAACTTTAGACCGCTTATTAAATGTTTATAGCTTGTTTTGATATGTACGAGTATACTAGTTACGTTTTGTGGCTTGGATGGATGGTCTTATTTGTTGTGTTATAATTGGGTATGTGAAAATGTAAAAAGGTTTTGTGATTTTTGTGGGTAGTTTTTTGTATTTATTGTGTGGAGGCCTTAGGTTCGCGGTTTTTATATACTGCATTAATATACTGATTTAAATGTGTTTTTTTTAAATCGAAAACGTTCATTATTTTAAGATCTACAAACACTTTGCCAAGAGAGTTTTACTACCAAAGAGGTAGTAACATTTTTTGACAATTTTTTTTAAATTTTACAATTTGCTAGTTTCAAAGTATTCTGTCTACTTCCTATAGCGATTTTAATAGGTCTAGTGGCGTCTATCTATATTTATAAGATTTATATATGTAGACTGGAAGAACTTAGTAAGACGGACTTGGACTATAATTATAAAAACAGCAGAGTTTTTCATTCATTCACCCCGCGCTTGGACTACTCTTGTAACAGACAAGCTACCATTTTAGGTCTCCGACGGCTCTCGGAGTCGAATTATAAGTATAAATTGGTGTTAGCTTGCGTTTTAGATTGTTTTCCTGTTTATTTGTGATGTATGGTTGGTTGGCTTATTTATTATTTGTTTAGTTCTAATCAAAATGGGTCAGCTTGTTTTAAATATGTTATATTATAATATATATTTTGTATATTTATTATGTATTTGTGAGGCCATGTCGTGGCGCAGGGGCACAAAGTGTGACTATAATCGACTGGTTGTGAATTCGATCCCCTCTCGATGAATTGAAATATTTATTTAAATTCACATTTTGATTTCTTCGTTCTGGAATTGAGCGCAAAGCGCTGCGTTGAGTTTCGCAACTTTACACGCAATGCCTTCAGAATTCAGCGGAAAGTGGGGAACGGAGTGTCTTAATACTAGGTACCCTCTTGCCTACCCTGCTGTATGCGGGATACAGCGTGAAGTTGATTTTTATTTTATTTATGTTATAAGTCGTGGTGCAGGGGCACAAACGTGTGTCCCTACTTACCACTTAACTTTCGAGGCATTGCGTGTGAGTGACGGAACTCAACGCCGCACTTTGTCACCTTAAATGGTAATTCATTTCGCCGAGTAAGAATAGTACCCACAACCGTCCGGTAACCGGTAATTATACATGGGAAATATTGCATTTTCATTTATTCTCTAAGTAGGAAAAGAGCATAAATATTCCTATTTCCTCTCTTAATATTTGTGTTACTACGCAAACCATGTATATTAAAGAGAGTTATTAAGACAATTACGATAAAAGTTGTATAGTTGTTGTTTTAAAAGTTGTATATGCTGCACACTTTATACTTAGCGTTATAGCCAGAAAAAAAACGAAGTGCCAAACTTTACGGTCTCCGCTTTCCTATGGTTCCCTGACATTTACCGTATAACTTTTCGAATATCGCCTCCCGGGGAGTCTTATGCTTTTTCATTACCTTCCTGCAGTATCATCGACACTTTGTTATCGAGGGTCCGAGGAACCGAAGTCTTTCCAGTACCTCCGATTTTAGTTTTACCCTTTTTTAAATACCTTATAAATAAATATTAATTAACATTTAATAATTAATACTTGTTACATATATTTTGTTTGTTAGAAAATTTTAACTGCTCTCCTTAAATTGCTATTAAGTAACTCTAGGTTACTTATCTATATTGACATCCTGCCACTGCTATAAGTAAACTTTCGTTATATTTATATGTTGAATTTAGTGAAAAATTAAAATTATAACACGAAATGGCAAATATTTGCAATAAATAAATATGTAAACGACGCTTTAATATTGACTTTCCAATTTAAATTTGCACTAGACTAGATAAATAATATAATCAAAACCTGTTGTAATAATTTAACACGTGTTCCTTTCTCAAAGCTAACGCCCATTTTGTTATTCATTATTAAAATTTTTGTAGATGTTTTAGGTTGTCAGTTCGGATTTTTGATTATGGTATACGTTTCGGGGCGTGCCAGTTGAGCACTAATCACTTCGCCAATGTCACGTTGTATGGAGGACACAAGGAGTGTCCCCATCGACATTGGTGTAGTGAAATGTGCTCAACTGGCACGCCCGCAGCGCAATAAGCGAAACACTAATGTTAGAAAGTGATCGGTACCTAAATTGTCAGAGACTAAAACGGTAAACGCGACGTGTGCCGTGACATCGTAAAAGTCAGACGTAGTATGGCTCCTCTATAAAAATAAAGAATTCACGTCCCGCTTCGAGAATAAACGTACATGGAGCGTAATTTAATAGAATATCCAAAGTGGGAAATAAAATTTTAGGTGTGTTCGTAAAAAATACTATAAAGATTAGTTATTGCGTTTATATTCAATTATGATTTCTATAATTTAACATTACTTAATAATCCTATTTTTGAAATAAAAATACGTTCACTTTCTATTACATTTTAGGCAGGCTTATGTAGTTTTTGTAATATGGTGTACATTTCAATTTATAACATGAATGTTAATGGAAACGGGGCGTCTTATCACTAGATTCTCAGGTTCCCTCTGCTTACTCTGGTACGTGCGGGATACAGCGTGAAGCAAAAAAGAAGAGGGAGTTTATTTTTATATAAAAAAATTTACTCTTTTTATTGATAGGCAAGTAGAGAGAACATAGTGCTAAAACTGCATTCTCAACATCTTTATTATTAGATAGTGTTAATATTTTTTTTTTAATATTAATTTTAGAATACACATGATGTTTTTTCTAGATGTTTCATAACTATTCTATTAGATATTTAATTTGTTCAAAACTTGTAGATTTGTTTCACTGTGACATTGCCAGCTACTAGAAGAACTCATTCCTATATATTTCCCTGGTAGTTTCTGGTGATCGGGCCTGGAATATAAATGGACTGTTTAAAAAAAATATTAGTTTTATAAATTTCATCCATGCACCATAAAATGAAATGGCGTTCAGGTTGTTGGAACTTAGGTTCGGTTCGTGATATCACCGAAGTTGGACAGAAAATTGTGTTTTTATAGATTGCTTTAGTTTTTCTTTTATTGTTTTGATATTCTTTATTGTGTAAGAAACTGAGACTGGGCCTAGATTTTTCTTAGCTAAGTAATATGTATTTCATTTCCTCGTTCTGTTAAAAAGACAAAGCGCGGAGTTGAATTACACAACTCAACACGCAATGTATCGAAAATTAGACGGAATGGACTACTTTAACGCTAGGGTCCGCCAGCCTAATTTACTGTATGCAATAAGCAGTGCAGCACAAAAAAATATGCGGCAGAACCAAATAAATACAAACCATACATAACATACAATTCTCTTAGTTTATCTATAATATAATTCTCTTCTAATTATCCATTCGAAAATCGAATCCCGGTACGTTAAAATGTTTACACATTCTCAAAAAAAAGTACTTTTGTTCTCCCCAAATGTGGAGTAGCGCTTTAAAAATTATAGAAAAATTAAAAGCTCCAGTAAGCTTATAAAATAAACTGAACTCCATCGGCCTTGGCGTAGTTCGCATAGTCCGCATGATCGTTATCATAGCGACTGCTGCATTTTAAGCAGCCATCGGATGTTCGATACATATAGATATATATATTCGTATATAAGCTTTATAGCATTATACTATTTTATATTATTTACATTGTTCAGTTTTTTACATAAATATTATCAAACATTTTTTCTAAAACTCTTTTAAAACTCTCAATTGTCTAACGTACTGAATTATGTAATCCTAGTAATCTTTCAACTGTACTTCAATTTTATCTATAAATTATCTTTTTCTTGCGCATTTAACGTGATCTAATTTAAGTAAATATATACCTAGTGATACATGCACAATGAACATATTCTTAGTGCCCGATGTAACACTAACTTCATTAGGCGGCATAAAAATATATTTTTTTAATTTATAATTTTTTTCAATTTGAATCTAGTTCCTCAGATTAAAACAAACAAACTGTTCACCTAGGTAGTCATCTAGGTACCTAAACATAAACCAATTAAAAGTGCCCATATAACAAATAAATGTCTTCTTCACTTCTAAGAAAATGTTAACGTAACTAGCATGAAGATTAAAATTTATACAACAATGCTAATATTATAAATAAACGTCTTACGACTTGTAAGGTATCAGTGTCTTTTGTTAAGGAAACGCGCTACATATATAAATTAATAGCGAACCCAGTCGCGGCTTCGCCCGCTTTAATTTATTTTTATATAGTTGTAACCAAATTGGAAAAAATCTTGACATAAATTGTAGCCATGTGTTATTTTGATATATAAGCTATATTACTGTAAAGTTTCATTTAAATCAGTTCAGCAGAATTTGCGTAAAAGTGGATTAAACAACAATCCATCCCACTTTCACATTTATAATATGTCTAGCGACCAAAACGCGGCTTCGCCTGCTCATGTCTAATGTTATGGTATAAAAAATCATTACATAAATTGTAGACTGTGTTATGCACCTAAATTACTAAAAGTTTCATCTGAATCTTATCAGTAATTTTTGCTTCAAATTGGAACAACCCTTCATTACGAACTTATTCACAATTATAATATGATAAGTAGGATATGATAACGTAACAGACAGACCACTTTGTACCCTTATATAAAATACCTTAGTTCACTTTATCTACCCTTACGCATAAAATTTGCTAGACGCAGTCGATGAAACAAGATAACAATAGTGCCAACCCTCCGCCTCGTATACACGCTGTATAATGTTCTATATTGAGAGGAGGGTGGTGTATTAATTTGGTCTTTTTTGACAAATTGCGATGTCTTTTCAAAATTTTTTATTGTCATGGAATTCATGTAGCTTTCGTATTTTAAGAGAAAAGTAATGAATGTTTTTGAAAATTGTGAATGTGCGATACTCAACGCTTCCCTTTATCTTGTTACCAGAACAAGGAAATAAAATAAATCATTCCCCCGAGTAGAAATTGATCTCACAACCGTCGAGTCCAAAGTCAGACTTATTATCTACACATACACAAAAAAAAAATACTAGACGTAGTCAATAAACAGGATAACAATAGTGCCAACCCTCTGCTTTATATACACACTGTATAATGTTCTATATTGGGAGAGGGGTGTCTCGCTGTACAGTGTTTGGAATTCGATTACCTCATGGTATGTTATGTTAGTTTATGGCAATTTGGCCTTTATTACGTCTATTTTTTGGCAAATTACGAAGTTTTTTTTAATATATGTATATTACAAAATGAATGAAACAAATAAATAAAATCATATTTTTGCATATTTTAGGAGAATGGTAAGATTTTTTAGTTTTACACAGTGTAAAGCTAAAAAATCCTGCATATAAAAGTACAGTAGGGGGGACCTAAGTGTTAATTAAGTTTCTCCTGAATTGACTAGAGACCTTGCGTGACGAGTAACGGAACTCAACGACGCGTTTCGTCTCTGTACTAGTATGTGGGAGCGCCTTACAGCTTTTTTATGACCTCTATAATAACCGTGAGAGGCTTTACTATAACGAAAATAACACAAGATATCTTACATATATTATATTTTAACTATTAGATGAATCAACAAAATTTTTTCATCTAAAATTGCAACATCGATTGATATTCCGTATTTCGCCGTATCATCGAAATAAATGCTTCAAGTTTCCGCTGTCTGAGTGACGCGCCAGTCGCTGCGATAATACGATATTCTCTATTATATTATTTTGGGGTGGATGAATAGAAACAAAGAGCTATATTCTAGTCTAATGCCTATTGCAGACGCTGAGACAGTAGAAATTATACTTGCACTTTAGTTTTTAACCGACTTCAAATAAAGTGGTGGTTTCATTTATGAATACTAAAGATTAAGACTTCAAATTGATGGAAAGTTAGAATTTCCAGTGAATAATTGAAATCAGACACTAATATCCTACATATTATAGAAGCTCCTAACATTTTCGTGGTTAGAAACTAGGCAAATGTGTTTCTAATATAATTTTTTCTAGCTTCACGCTGTATTCCGTGTGTAGGCAGAGAAAACTTTGTGTTAAGACACTCTGCTCCCCACGCCACGCTTAAATTTAGAGACCTTGCGTGGTGAGAATCGGAGCTCAACGTTACGCTATGTCTTGATACCACGACTGGGGAAATGAAAATGTTTCGGTCTCCTGAGTCGTAATCCAACCTACAACCATCGAGTTTTTTGTTGGACGTTGTGCCGCTGCACCACGGCGGCCTCAGCCAAAATTTTTTATAATTCTTTATTTATTTCTAAATAGGTACCTAAAATATAAAGATATAAAATAACTAGGACTAGTACACTAGTATAGTAATTAGTATGTCAAAATAAGTTTACAAAACTTATTTTAACTTACAAAATGTATATTTACGACGAAATACCTAGAAAAAAAATATTGAATTTTAATGAATACACAGCAGCTAATGCACCACGATCAATGAACTTTGGCATTGGTTGACGAAAATTTTGTCACAAGCCGATATTTTGTCCTGTTTACGTCGTATGTGGAACCGGATCTAGTTATGGCTATACTTTCAATGTAATTTATTTATTACTAATTTAATGTAAAAACTATTTTTTTTAATTATTGAATTATTTAAATATAAATATATGTCCATCCAGTAAGTATAGTGATGAAGTTAGTAATTATAGTAATGTTCTTTAGGTTCGTCAGAGGTAATTGGTGTTAAGACACTCCATTCTCCATTCACCGCCTAAACTTCTAGGTATTGTGGTGTTTAGTGCCAGAATTCAACGCTGCGCTTTGTCTACGAAAATGGGAGGAAAAGAAATTGATTTTAAAATTTTATTAAATAAATAACAGTATTGTTTAATGGGAGGAAACTGCGAGTGTAAATAGCATTTCTTTATAAAATCAAAATCAAATCAGCTTCACGCTGTATCCCACACACAGCAAGGTAGGCAGAGGGAACCTAGTGTTAAGACACTGCCTTCCCCACTTTCAGCCAAGTTCCAAAGGCATTGCGTATTGAATGGCGGAACCAAACGTCGCACTTTGCTCCGACACCAGAGCGAAGAAATGAAAATTTAAATGTAAATAAATATTTCATTCCCTCGAGTGGGGATCGAACCCACAACCAGTTGATTCTACAGTCACACTTTGTGGCTCTGCGCCACGATTGGCCTCTTAATATAGATGACAATACAATTAATATTTCTTCTTTTTCTTTTTTTCTTAATATAATTAATATTTCTTTAAAACCTTGAATTTATGAAAAATTCGTAACAATAAACGTTTTTAAAACGACTAATCCACAATTTGAATAAATAAACACTGTTCTCACAGAAAAATGTATACAAATGTTATTTAACGCATGATCTCCGACCCACCGGCACTCAGCTACTCTCGTGTAAATACAATAAATTAGAGATGTAGGTGTGGTTCACTTGTTTTTTTCTTAAATTAACAGACTATATAAATTTTCAAGATAAAAATCTTAAATGAAATTAATGTTCTAAGTGATTGTTGGTGACCTCTGTAGTGGAATTAGCAATGTTATCTTTATTTTATTTAAAATGGTAAATATCTTAAGTTAGTGGCTAGCTCATTATTACAACCTATTTCTTATAATTTAACACGAGAGAAAATAATTCCTAAAATTGCTGTTATGTTTTTTATGCTTATTAAGTTTTTCCCTTTTAATCAACTCCAAAGCTATAAAAAATTATAGAATTTTTGTATCATATAATCAAGCCAAATAAACTTAGATATTTAATGATTAGATAGAATAATCATTTTTGAAATTGCTCTTCGCCTATTATAATTATAGTTAAGAAATAGAAATTAATATTGTAAATGAAACTACTTTTACCGGATTAATCGCGTATATTAATTAATAATTTTATTGTTATAATAATATTAATAAATTTATTACCGCGTTCAACCAAACAAATTCTTTATCTTAATATTAACAGTATTAGTATAGATATATCGTAGAAACGAATTCGATGCGATGGTATCTAATTGAACTTCAAAGTTGTGGGTTGTAATTCCGTGCGGGAGGATAATTACTTTCACAATAGTCCCGATTTGGCTTATCAAAATGCGAGATTTGGTTCCGCGTCACAACGTATCTACATAGACGGACACTCTGGAAACCAACTAATGCATATTTTTTGTATTCAATTAAATTAATTTAATATAAAAAAAAATAAAAAAAAATCAGCTTCACGCTGTATCCCGCACACAGCAGGGTAGGCAGAGGAAACCTAGTCTTAAGACACTGCGTTCCCCACTTTCTGCCCAATTCTGGAATTCAACACCGCGCTTTGCGTCGACACCAGGGCGAAGAAAATGGAAATATAAATTTAAGTAAATATTTTCATCTCCTCGAGTCTGGATCGAACCCACAACCAGTCGGTTTTACAGTCACATTTTGTGCCCCTGCGCCACGACCGGCACATATTATGTTATTTATCTTAAGATATCCCAAGAAAAGTTCATAGCTATTTATATTATCCTAGGTTATTAACTCATTTATGTGTTCCATGATCCTCATATGGCTGGATAGCCGTTGGCATCTAACTCTATACAGCCCCACTAGGGGATGGAACGACAACACTGAAGTACTTATCGATACTTTACTCCGTACAGTATTGGTCGTAAAGCATCGACACTTAATCTTGTCGATATTTTTAAAATTTAAAATGACATAAATAAGATTAGTACCTAACAGGTCAAATACGAAAAAGTCATTTTTATTAAAAAAGACTTTGTAACAAGCACTTTTCGTCAATATGGACTCGGGGAAACAAATCGATAACAAAAAACAACAACGGCCTTAGTTATAGGAAAATGTGGGCTTTTCCCATTTTATGTTAAAATCAAACGTGACATTGGCATAAAGATACGATATAGGACTTTTGACTGATACCACCTCGATACAAAAAGTACTCGGTACTCGTTACTCGGAAGGAATGTATCGATTAACAATATGTATCTACTCGTATCGTTTCACCCCTAACAGCCACTGACGATTAAAGTACAGGAGACCGGATCTTATATCCTGTACGTCTTTTGCTCGACGCGCGTCATATGAATTATTCATTATGTTCATCCGAGTGGTCATACCGAAAGGGATGTCGAGCGTTGGATCTTTGCCACCGGTTTGGTATGCTTGTAAATATAAAATTATAATTATGTTGTTTCATTTAGGCTTATTATGTGTGATTTTATGTAGCGATAGAAGTGGCAGGTGTATTATAATTTTTATAATTTTTATTTGGAAAAGTACATTGTGGTGCGGTGGCACTGCTTTTAACTGTAAACACAATAGTTTTGGGGTCGATTTTGCGGCGTTAAGCTTCGATGCTCAATACGTATTTTCTCGAAAATAGGGCGGAAAATTAGAAACGAAGTTTTTTAACTAGAATACCTCATCCTACTCATTTAATATACGCGCAAAGCTCGGAAATAAAAAAAAACATTGGAAATTTTCAACTTAAAATATATTTTACGTACGGCAACTTGTTTTAAATTTATTAATTCATCGTTTTATTTTATGAGGCTTACTCTGTTTTTTTTAAGACTAACAAGGCAGTTGATAATTTTTATTGATAAAGCCGTAAAAAATAATTAATCAAAGATGAAAATTTTAAGGCAACATCCTCTAAATGGTCACCGTATTTGGTGAGCTTTTATGTTTTTTTATATGTCAGACTTACGACATGCTTTTTTATGTTGCTTTTATTGAATATTACGAAGCTGTTGAATGTTATTAGAGAACGGGATGATCTGATAATAATTAATTGTATTAGAATAAAATATTTGAAAGTATTATTTTGTTATTGTTATTATTTCTGGTTTATTTACTTTACGTTACTTGATGATTTTCTATGCACCGCTCAATTTTCAAGACAGTGCGGAGTAAGTGACGAAATTTAACGCAGCACTTTGTCTTGTTACCCGATCGAGAAAATTTATACCTATTATATAATTCATTAATTTGAGAGTAAAACGAACTCACAATCGTCACATTGACAATCAGATGCACGTCGGCATCGTAAATTGCTATATGTATATATTTTCTTTTCATATTGAACAACCAAAACCACCCTATAACAACTGCGCCACAACATCTCAAATATGATATATTAATATATTAATGGCAATCGTAACATTATAGCCGCTTCAATTATCACAACGAGACGTCGATTACTCTGAATATTACTATAGCGATGTTCAACGTCCGCCCAGTGATTTATGTACCTACGGGAAAGAATGAAAGCCCTCGTAGCCCACGCCCACGCCACGCTATGGTTGTGGTTGCGAAGTTTTACATTGTGCTTTGTCAGTTTTTTTATGTTGTTGTGGGTTTTTGTTCTTGTGGCGCAGTGGCAATCGCGAGAGTTTGGGGTTCGATGGTCTATCGGTAAAGTGTTTTGTATTTAATACTGCCGATTTAAAATTTACTTTCAAAATATGTAATAAGATGCTTCCAAGAATTTTTTAAATCGTCGAATGAACATAAAACTACAACTTGCAAGCAGTTCTTCATATAAATGTTACAATTTTATTTTTAATTACAATTAAATTAAGGCCAGTCGTGGCGCAGGAGCGTGAATGCGTGTGACAGATTGTGGGTTCGATTCCGATCTTTGAGGAAATGTAATATTTAATATTCTAATTTCTTCCTTCTGGTCAAGGCGAAGCGCGGCGTTGAGTTCCGCAAAATACAACAAACAAAATGGTAGCTATTCATGTTAACCCTTACTTGAACATCTGTTCAAATCAAAAACATCAATACGATTTGTAGCGACCATTGTTCGTCACACCTTAAAATACACCGCAAGCTTAATGTACCGCATAGCTGTCACACACACCGTCTCTCACCCTTAATGTCGGTTGATGGACATGTGAATTGATCTGATGCTTCCGATTCGAACCTGAATACTTATGAAGCTGCCGCAGTAATATGTTCAAGTTGATTGATGAATCGCGTCGCATCTCGTAGCGTTTATTGTAAAGGAATGCACCTGGTCTGGTTTGTTTTGTAAATGCTATTGTTAAACTAATACACGGAGAGAAAAATAGAGAGATTATTGCGCGTTTGGCGTTTGACTCTTGTAGGTACAATTTTCTATTCGCAGGATAGTCCTCATGTATACATCTATACTTGTATTAAAAAACTGAAAAGTTTGATTGATTGAACTATCTAATCTCAGGAACTAGTGGTTTAAATTAAAATATATTTTTGAGCTATATCGAGGAAGGCAATGTAACGGTATCTGTGGTCAAAAATAACTCGATCTCTTCGAATGGGCCACTGTGAAAACTTTCAGTTCCATTTGAGCAAGAGAGAAGCTGCAAGTAAAAGTTTGTGAATCCAAAGATCAGACAGTTAATTTAGTTAAAAGAAACTATTTATATTGTACTCGAATACACTGAATAAAATAATGTATATATAATAACAATACAATATAGAATATCTAATTTTTCTTTCTACTTTCGCCGCAGTCGGTAAAAATTAAAAGAATTAATTTTTCAATAGCGCCGATAGCGGGTGGGTCGTTAATGTTTTATGATGCCGGTCACGTAACTGAACGGTACGGGAAACACGCCGCGCCGTGCCGAAGGTCACTTTTCTTCGGTGTAGCCTTATGGTTTTTATATGGCTCATGTAGTATTAAAGGATACTCGCTGCTAGTTGGTTATTGATAAAGGTAGGCAGAAGGAAAATAGTGCTAAGACACTCTGTTTTCCAAGCACCGTTCAATTTTCGTAACATAGTATGTTAGGTGGCGGAATTCTACGCCGCGCTTTGTATCGTTGCTAAAGGGAGGAAATACAATTTACTTGATTTCGAGTGGAATCGAACCCACAACCGTCGTCGCGCTGACAATCAGAATCATTTAGTGTTGTAGGATATTTGCTATTGGATAAATGGTGTTTTAAATAAGTAAAAGATATGTTAAACTGATAATTACATAGAATACTAGATGATTTCCTTTTCCATATAAATATAATATGGATTTCAATTTTCTCCAAAAGCACATATCACAATGAACTTCACGAGATGATACGCAAACCTATATTTGATATATTACCTAATTTCATTATGGCGTATCATCATTTCTCGAGTCATATATGTAGACAGTAAAAGTCTTGTTGTATTATTTATTTCGGATGTTTTCCTTTACTTCTTTTTAAGGTTATATATGTCTATAACACAATAAGCTTGATGGTAGGGACCATTGGTACCTACTAGAACTAACGGATTTTTATTAATAGTTATTGAAATTTAAAATAGTTTTCTGTAATTTTTATATCTATTATTAATAAATGTTTTTTTTGCTTTATGCAGTATTCCGTAAATAACTTACTGTTAAGACACTCCGTAATTTTCGAGACATAGCTTCTTAACTGGTGGCACTTGACGCCACGCTTTGTCTTGTTTGTAAAGCGTAGAAATTAAAATATTTTTTTTTATTTCGATTGTTAATCGAATCTACAGTCTGTGCGATCACAGTGAAATGCTGTACCGCAGCGCCACGACGGCACCTTATAATAAAATATAATTCATATTTTATTGAATTTATTGAAGTTTTTTTACTACTATATAGATATAATTACAATATTGCACTTTTACTAAAACACACACATCTATACCTACTTCAAAATATGAGGCAATTCGAGAAAAACTTTCAAATGTTTTGTAAGTACTGGTTGACCTCTCTCTAGGCTCGCTAAGTTCGTTTTCAACAATTGACCTATATGTCGTATCGATTTCTACACAGTTTCGACTGCTTATTTGGTTAGGGTTAACTGACGTCAATGTAGTGTAGATTCAAATCCATTTGCTCGTAGTAGCTAAAGGTACATACAAAATATATTTTTTACCTAATCTCATAATCAAAAGATAACATTTTGTTATCCATTATTATTACATTACGTTGAGAAATTAATTATTAAGGCTTGTAAATTAATTTGTTTTTAATTTTTTATCGGTTCACTGTAGTTTTCTTCGTATTTAATTAATGTTAAAATTTCAAAATAAACATTCTATGCTAAAACAATCAATATTCACCTCGTAAACACCCTCGCGCAGTCATTTAGGTCACACGAAGTTAGGTCCCAGCCTACATTAAGCCTACGTCCACGCTTTCCATTTTATGTCAATGTCGTTACGTTTTTTTTTGTTGCTAATGCAAGTGTAACATACGTGCGCTTATATAAGAAATATTAATATATATTTGTGATCATGAGGCGATTGTACCGCTATGGGGTAGTAATCGCGTTGGTTGTGAATACGATCCCATGTAGGGGATGGGGATTATTTTCATTTCTCCGTTCAGGCAAACTTGAGACACTGACGGAGAGACATTAACTGAAAATGAATGTTAGAGTGAAGAGCTGTTTCGAAATACGGAATTTAGAATTAAAGTAGGGGAATTATAGTTTTTTTCTCTCTAGTTTCTTTGCTTACTTTGCTGTATGCGGGATAGAGTATGAAGATGAAAAAAATCGTATCAATTAATAATGTTAATTTAAACATATTGTTTGTTACTTTGAAATACCTATTTGTTTTTTTGTAATAATGTCAGTTCAACTTCTCTTTTCGTCTTCTTTCTATTTATATAGGTGTTTACTGTAATATAAAAACTTACATTAGTAATTCTTTACTTTAATTAATTTTTTTCTTTTACAGTTTTGCTCAGCGAAACGATACTCTCTGATGACAATTTAGAAGACAAAACCCTCAAAATAACAGATTTCGGACTCGCCCGAGAAGTGTACAAAACAACGAGAATGTCAGCGGCAGGGACGTACGCCTGGATGCCACCTGAGGTACAGAAGTTATTTTTTATTATTTATGTATTTTTCTACTCAGTTCCCCCACTTTCCGCCGAAATTAGGTTTTTTTGTTGTTTAGTTGCATGCTTAGTGGCGTAACTCAACGTCGCGTTTTTCTTTGTTACCAAAGCGAATAAATGATAAATAATAATTAATTAAATAACGTGGGATTTTACTATGTATTTTACACGCGAAACGCGGGTGGGTGTAGCTTGGAATTAGATGAATGTTGTCATAAAATATTCTTAATAATATAATAGCATTATAAAGAAAAGTATACCCTTGACATTGTACGTACGAACGTACATCGCGTTTTTCCGCTTAGCATTTTAACAACAGTAATAATTTAGAAGTATGGAACTTAGCGGCAAACACATTATTTAATATTAATTGTAATACTTACCATTGGAATGTGAAACATGTAGAAGAACGTGTATAGGATTTGAGGCCAGTCGTGGCGCAGAGGCACAAAGCGACGAGGCGACCGGTCGTGGGTTCGATCCCCGCCTAAGAAATTGCAATATTTATTTAAATGTATATTTTCATTTCTTCGCTCTGGTGTCGAGGCATAGCGCTGCGGTCATTTCCGCCACTCACCACGCAATGCCTTCAGAATTCAACGGAAAGTGGTGAACAGAGTGTATTAACACTAGATTTTTGAAGCTAATAATAAATAGAAAATAAAGTTCGATAAAAGTTGCTATTTACGTAAGGATATAATAAAAGCTTGTTGAAAATAGGCAACTTTACTCTTTTGCCCTATAGGCTAGGCAGAGGGAAATTGAGTAGAGTGGCGAAGCGCGTAACAGTTTAATTAAAAAAATTAAAAAGTTTTTCTGTCACTCAACACGCAATGGCTTCAGAATTCGGCGGAAAGTGGGAAACGAAAGCGTCAATGTGAACGTAGTGACTTAACAGTAGGTTCCATGTTTCCCGTGGTTACCATGCAGGATAGAGCGTGAAGGTTAGAAAAAATAAATAAGTTTTATTATATAAACAACGGCACGACAGTAACAGTAATACCTTATTTACATAAATTATGCGACTTATGATGTAAGAGGCATGTTCTCTATAATACTTCTTATGAATAAAGAAATAAAGCGAAAAAGAAAAAAAAAGTTACTTGTTTTTTTAATATCGTTACTTATAGAAACCTTATAAAATAAGTTATATACGTAAAAATAAATAGATATGAAACGCAGGTTCCGCATACGTAGTTCAAACGACAATAACTATGGTCCATATTTATAAAACGCTCTCAAGTCTGAGATCGATATTGAGATGTTATTTTCATTCATAAATTATACACATCTGTAAATGAAAACGGCATCTCAAGATCGATCTCAGACTTGAGAGCTGTTTATAAATACTGGCCTAAGAATTGTGTAAGATACGAGAGGCAACTCTGATCACAGGTCACTTACCTACAGTGGATTATGTTGAACGATTAATGTGATACAATATATTATATTAATCTATAAAAATTCACATTTTTTTCCAATTACAATCAGAAATTCTTGAGATTTGCACGTTAACTAAGCAAACGCTTCTACTTTCCAATATTGGTATAATGGTGTATATTTTTTGTATTGCTATTTTATACAAAGTATATTTTTCATGAGGCCAGTCATGGCGCATGGGCACAAGCATGCGACTGTAACTCCTCCAACCAATGCCTCCAGAAACGGGGAACGAAAGTATCTTAATCATTAGCATATCTAGACATATTTATTTGGGGGAAAGCCTGGACTTTACCTTAGAACAGATATTTTCTTGTAAACGTTTTTTTTTAGTTTTTCGGGACAATTTTTTTGTTAGTAAAATTTCTGGTGTGGGCCTTTCTACATCTATGGTCTAAAAGGCAACGGAGTGTCGTAACACAAGGAAGGAAAGAGGTTGTCTGTGTCTACTCTGATATGTACAAAATACAGCATGTATCTAATTTTTTTTTTAAATCATAGGTAATAAAAAACTCGACATTCTCCCACGCATCGGACGTGTGGTCCTATGGTGTTCTACTATGGGAGCTACTTACGGGTGAAACGCCGTACAAAGGCATAGATGCCCTGGCAGTGGCCTATGGGGTGGCGGTGAACAAACTCACTCTGCCCATACCAAGCACTTGTCCAGAAAGCTGGAGGGTTTTAATGGAAGGTAAAAATTGCTTTGCTAATATAATTGGTTTTCGTTAATTGCACTCACGCACTTGACACTGCGTCAAGATAATTGACGTCTTAGAGGGTGGCTGTATCATTATTTACATCTTTTAATACTTCTAGTGATGTTCTTTGTAAATTAACTTTATATAATTTCATTCATTAATTACCATTTATAATTTAATAGAATCTCCAAGCTAAAATTCATAAACTATCTTATTCCAATATCCGCAGCGTGTTGGCGTTCCAATCCCCGAGAACGTCCACACTTCCGTGATATACTGGAAAAACTCGAGCGGATAAGACAATCGGAGTTCACCCGCGCGCCTCACGAGTCCTTCCACACGATGCAAGATGGCTGGAGACTAGAAATAGAGGAAGTGTTAAGAGATTTACGAAGAAAGGAGAAGGTAGGTTGGATCTAGATGTAGATTTGAATAAGGTTTGATTTTTTTAAAGGCCATCAACGCACCCGTATCTCCTCTGGTGATACACGGAGTCGCGGGCAGCGTGATCACATACCATCAGGTGACCCCTACACTCGTTTATCTTGCTTATTCCATAGAAGGTGTGTGGGTGTAGGTCTAGATTTAAATTAGGTTCCGTCTAGGTTATGCTAGGTTCTTATGAGGCAAATGAAGTTTACGGAGTCCTTCTAAGTGATTCAGAATGCTTTTGGGAGATTTTCTACATTTTTATATAACACAGGTAAGGCTTGGTGTGAATGGATTTTAATTTATTGTATAAATCTCAAAAACTGCTGCACCGATTTTGACGAATTTTTTTTTGTAGCCAAGGTAGATGCTACATACGTACACGTCAAACTCATAATCTCCTTATTTTGAATTAGGTGAAGAAAAGTGAATGTATTTACTGACGTATTATATCGACTAGAACCATGTTTAAGTAAGTATTCTCAATAAGCACAGTAAACTTCTCGCTAATATTATTAGAATATGATATATTAAATATGAAAATATTATGGTTTATGGTTTAGTGTTATTAATATAAAATTGTTTTCCTTTAAACGCTCACAGGAATGCAAAACTATAGAGGAGGTTAGTGCACATTTGTGAACTTGGTGTTTTTATTATGTTTTATCTGTGCCTATGTGTGGTTGTTTTTTTTATAAAGGGTACATAAAAAGGTTAGGCCTTGTTTTAATTTAATGTTATTTATTATTATTTTGGAAAATGTATTTAAAATTCTGTAAGGGCGATCGATAATTTTCGATAAATTCTATTTCAAATAATTTAATTCAAAGTACGTTAAGTGCAATTGAAACCTTAATAAATTTTTTTAGAAGTCGAAAAAATTACCACCGATTCTTTTAAATTAATGCCTCAGACCTGAGAAGTCTATGCAGAATTAATTGGTCGGCGGTAGTTTTAGATTCGACTTCCAGTTAGAATTTTACAAATTATGGCATTGAGTTTGTACATCCAAGACGTATTATCTATAAAATAGAATAAAAAGGAGTGTCAATAGTGGTATAACACTGATGTTTCAGATTAATAAAATGAAATTTAAAAAAAGATTGTTCTACTTTAATAATGTTTCTTTTATATATTGTTTAAGCAGATGAACATTTTATTTTAAATTATTTTTATTTTTTATATAAATTGTGTTTTTTATGAATATATATTTTATAATATATTCATAAAAATTTAACAAATTCATTTCAGGAGTTAAGGTGTCGCGAAGAGGAACTAACGAGGGCCCAGCTGCAACAGAGGCTTGTAGAACAGAATCTGGCGCAAAAGGAAAGGGAGTTGGAGATGAGAGAAATCGACTTAGCAGCCAGGGAATTACATATATTGATATTTGCGAGCAACATGTCTCATAGTCAGCCGCCTCAGCCTAATAAAAGAAAAGGTATTTATATCTTTTGTTTTTCCATATATTAAATGATAATTTTTATATGGTATGTATAAGTGAAATCTATCCTTAACAGTTAATTGGGTGTATTTTTAGTTTTGGAAGATGATACAACTTTTGGTGTCTGTCTTGTCTGGTTCGTTAGAAATTTCATAAAAAAAAAGATAATGGTTTTTTATATATTTTTTTTATGTTTATAAAGAGATAGGATAGCTCTACTTTTTATTTTACATTTTATGTGTAGGTACGTGTCAAGATAAATATTTTTTTATGGCAAAATTAAGATATTGATTATAATCGGTTTACTATTTTAGCTTTTAGTTTCTTTTAACTTTTGCTAGTATTAATTGTAACTTGTGTATATCAGGATAGGCAGAAGTGATCTAATATTAGCGTTATGTATTGTTACCAGAGCGAAGAAAGGAATATATTAGATAATTAATTTTCTTTAGTAGAAATTGAATTTGTAACTGTTACTTTTATAGCCAATGGTTTTGTCACCGTGAAACATATTTATTAAAATGATGAATTTAATGATTATTTCTGCACATATAACATGTTTATAAAATATCTTATGCGTTTCTTTTAATTCACAGGCAAATTCAGCAAGATAAAGTTGCTCAAAAAGGACACTATATCGTCTCCACTCGACTTTCGCCACACATTAACGGTTCGGCCCTCGGACGACGAGTGCAGCGTTAAACAGTTGGTGGCCGTCGCGAAGGACACGCCGCCCGGCTCGCCCGCCATCATGAGGGCCATCGCTTGTAAGTTTCATCTTAGTTTGGCCTCACGCCGTATCTCGCATATGTCGAGTGTCGAGACACTGGGTTTCTTCGCATTCTATTTCAATCGTATGCGTTGTGTGTTGAGTTGTGAAATCGCCCGCAGTGCCCGCCGACGGCGTGAAGGGCAAGACGTGGGGCCCGTCCACGGGCCACCAGCGCGCGCGCGCGCACCTGCCGCTGCCGGCGCTGCGGCCGCGCGCGCACCGCCCCTCCACGTCCGCGCCGCACCTGCCGCGCGCGCCGCACGCAGGTACGCGACGTGCCACTTGATACTGGCTCACACTAAATCAATATTCTTTTTATCATTTTTTTTCTAATGTGAAGTTCTAACGTTGCCAAATTAAACGAATAAAATTCAAAAGTTTAAATAATCTAATTAAATTTTAACGATCCAGAAGTACCTTTTTTATTTGATTTTTAAATACCTACTAACAAAGTTAGAATTTCACTAATTAATATGTGACTTTACATTTATTTTTTCAATGTATATTATCTATGACTTAAGCGATTCATGTATGATCAAATGTATTTGTGTATTTTTCAATTTTGTGTGACCATGTTAACAGTCGTCGTGTCGTAGTCTTGTTTTACTTATAAAGTGAACTGTATATTATAAACTAAAATAAATAATGAATACATTATTTTATAAAAGTTCAAAATGCAATAAAATTGCATTTAAGTTTCAAAATAGCATTTTAATAAAGAGTTAATGATTACGTAAATGTGAATTTCGAGATTTTACATTTCTCTTAATTATAATACTAAAAAAGTAATAAAAAAAATACATTTTGCTATTGAACTTCTTTATCTATACCACATTGTGTATGCTCCCTACATGTGACCTATAACTAAAACAAGACACACTCATAAAAAAAAGACAAAACATAACCAAACCCCGCCGTACAGGGCTAATACCGATAAACACCGACGAAACGAAACGTAAACCGCGCAAATCGAAATCTCAAGTTCGCACGCCCAAATCCGACATCGCCAAAAAGAGGAGCGGCAGCCACGACGACCTCCTCGACGTCACGGAGCCTCGCAAGAACCGCTTCTTCCTGTGCCCGCTGTTCCGGCCGGACCTGGCGCCCGAGCTGGTGGCGCCGCACCACTACGACACGGTGTTCGACGCCGCGCCGCGCGGGCCCAAGCCCGACCCCAAGAGGAACTTCCTCAAGAGCATACGCTCCAACAGCCTCGCCGGCCTCTTGGCCGTCGCTGGTAACCTGTCTTCGGAAACCACGCAATTGTTAAGGGACGAGTGATTTGTTATTTGCAATGTTGGGTAAACCATTTGGATATTGTCCACTTGAATTTCGAGTCAATAAATGCTTATTGCCTTTATCTTACACACTAGTAGACTATTCTCAATTCTATTATAGTTTCAGTCCAAAATTATGCAACAAGAAACATTATATATAAAAAAAATAACAATTTTTAATTAAGTACAATAATCCATCATCACTAAAGCAATTGTAGAATGTATTTTAGTCACATTTATGCGAAAATGTTAAAATATACAATAAAAATCCTATAAACTTTCAAGTATTTTTTTAAAAGCATTTTTTTTTATGTTGATAATCTGTTTATTTTAATACTATATAATAACATAACCATACAGATAAACAAATTAAATAATTTAAAGTTAACAAATTGTATTTTTTAATAGGACTATACATGTCAATGAACAGTAACTTTCTGGTTTACCCTATATAGATTAGAATGTATTTTTCTTTAAATATTTTTATTGTTTTTTGTGTATGTCATAAAACATGACACACTATTTTGACACAACTGACCGTTGTCAAGCCATATGATTACATATCATTGATTGTACTGTAGTTAACATTCCTCGCGATTGCATTTTGTAATTTTTTTGTAACGACATTTTTTTGACATTTAAATTTGGAATTTAAATAACTTTTTATAATTTTTTCAAATTTTAATTTTTTTTGACATCTGATACTCGTCCCTGAGCGTTGTATGTAAATAAGTTACATAAAGTTCCATGGATTTGATTTTAGATCCTAAGTTAGTCTTTAAGTTTAAAAAAAGAAATAAAAAAGACTTATTTTCGTTAGTCTAAGTTAGTTTTTAGGTTAAAATGAGTTCTGACCAGTGTTGATGCCATTTTCTTTTTACTCTCGAAGCATTTGGCTACAATGGACATGTTTTTTTAATTTACAGATATCAGTAATATTACAGATTAATAATAAATTTTAATATTTTTTTTGTATTACTTTATCCATATTGTTTTCAATTTCTCCAGTTTTATTAGATTTATGACGCATTTATCTCACTAGCTGTAATTACTATTTTGATATTGTTGGTTAATATGTAGTTTTAGTATGTGTTCAATTATTATATAATATTTCATTATAAATCGAAAGATACATTAGTTAAGAGTATGTCTGGAAGAAATTAACTTTAAATAGTTGTATAATTTACAGCCCTAGAATAATTTCCTTTTAAAAGACTCTTTATTTTCAAACGACTGACTGACAAAATTATCATCTTGCCATAATTGTAATTCATTGTCAAAGTTTATTAACATTGAATCATAAATTATAAACAAAAAAAAATAGTGAAAAAATATTGTTTTTACACTTTCACAATGTTTTACATTCTGTACTAATTTTGTGTTTAATTTTGTTTTTGCTGCTAAAGGAACGTCTCAAGATAATCTGCCATATCCTTGTAAGTACTGTTTTGTATGTATTTTTTAAAACTTGTGTGACGTATTTTTTTTTATTCTATAAATATGTATCAAAGGAGTTCGAAACATTTTTTATAAAAATTTTTTTGGAATCAAATTAATAATATTATTAGCTTTATGTAAGCGTTATTTTTTATATTTTACCATTAGAATTTTATATAACAAGAACCTTTTCATTTTTTATTTATTTTAATTTTTAATATGGCAATGTCACAAATAAATTCTATAATAAATATGGCAGATTTTAAATGAATCTATAGTAATTTAGTTAGTTTAAATTTAGTTAAGTATTTGATAGTAATTAGTAGTTATATCTTAGAGCATAAGTATGATTGTCGTGTGATATTCGAATTTTGTCTTGTATTTGTGAGTTTTTGTGTAGGCTATGTTTTGGTCGTAAATTTATTATTTCATTATTTTTTGTACTCGTTTGACATTTTGTTCTTTTTTTTTGTTTTTTTTTGTAAATTGTAAGCATTTGTTTGCTTTCAGCCTGTTTTCGGTTATTTAGATAAGTGCTATGCATGCTTTTCAGTTCATAGTTATGCTATAATTGAATATACGGTTTAAGTCGATATTTTTTATATATTATATGTATTTTTTTCGTACTTACCTATTCGTTAGTTCGTATAATATAAATCGCTTCGTCTCTTCACCATGTCATATTATGGCACGCTTTCAAATGTTTACAATGGTCTTAATGACTTATATAGTTGGAAGTCTATACGAAATGCCGTATCGACAACTTTATTGTCAGATTTTTTTTAAATATTTTTTTACTTGTTGCTAATATTAATACAACATGATCGTATAGCCTTCCATCATTAGTCTAGCTAAAAACGTTTACAGTACAAAAACATATATTGTCGTTGTAACATTCAGTACAGTTCGCGAGGCCTAAGCTGAGCTTATTTGTGTGAGTGTGTCTTAAAGTAGAGCCAGAAAAGGAAACCAATAAAAAGCCAAATATTATACAAAAATATATCGATTCGTTTGTGTTAATAATGAATGGCTCTCTTATATTCTTTTATTGTTTGATCACATACTTTTTTTTATTCTTGTTCAGTGATAGTGCCACTTAACGAATTGAACATAAAAATAAATATGATTTTTTAATAGGCAGTTAGTTGTTAAAAACCAGTACGAAGTATTTCAAGCAAAGTAAACGTAAAATGGAAAGCTCAGCTTAGACCACGCGGACTGTATGTCAGATTACTTATTAAAAAGTACCGGTGGTGGAATTCCATATGAGGCTCAGATGTTAAACGATGCAGTGGCGACTACGGCCGACACTATCGATTCAAATACTTTGGTGATCTGGTTCTCTTTATAGATTATAATTAATATTTTTTTTTATATATCAAATAAACCTTTTTCCATAAAATCGATGCTGGTGTATTCTTTTAACATGGGTCTACTAATACTAGCTACTAACTACCCTGTAACATTATGTGAGAAAAAAATTCGTAATTATTAAAAAAATATATTAAATGAATGAAATGAATTAAAAATCAATAAATATCCGGTGAAGGGCGAAACAGGAAGCTGAGAAGCTTGCGCTTATTCACACCGGCTAATGTGGGACGCGATTATGAAGAATTACCAAATAACATAAATATTAAAAATACTACATAACTCAATTTAAGTGCCATTGGCGTTACTATTGCACATAATGTAAGTATAGTTTTGTTTATTTATGTTAGCTTTTTATGTTGCTTTTTTTATTATTATTATTTAGTATGAACTGTTTGGCATGCGTAGTTGTTACTAGTGACTAATGTACTGGAGGAGGCGAGATTTAGTTGTCTATCCCTTTCTAACGTATAGTGTTGAATAAAGACAAATGTATGTATTGAGTATATCCGTCTCACTCTAGTATGTTATTTCTACACACTGCATGTGAATATTGTACACTTAGTTTCTTTCTTTTATATATATTATCTGTTTATTTTGTTTTTTTTATCTCACTTTTTTTTTATTTTGACAAGAAAAATGTAATTAGCAATGAAATAGAAAAATTGTCATCATTAAGTTGTTATTGATCAACATTGTATTTTTGATTCATGTTAAATCGATTCGGACTCGATTGATTATTTTAAATATCGATTTTCTTCATTTACATGGAATTGTGAAATCGTACTGTACATGACTAATTTGTTACAATATTGTATATATATATTTTATATTACAGGTTTACATTCTTCCTGAATATTTTTTTTTCCTATATAAAAAACACTTTTGCTTATTAAATAAATATTGGATAATTTGTTTCGCTTGATTCGATGTTTTGTCACGTGCCCCAGCACTAGCACGTAGTTGTGACTAACCTATGTTTTTCTCACATAGGTTGTTTTCTTCCTTACACAGACTACAGTCCGGACGACTGGGGGCCGGAGTTCCCTTTGAGTAGCTCGTCCCGTTATACGATACCGATGCCGACGCTGTATAGCACCGAAGGTGAGACAGTTCATTTTTATAAGTGCGTTTAATTCTTTTAAATTATTTCTTATTAATTGTAATTTGTTTTAAAAAAATTACCTTTTAATTTAATAATACCACTTAAATATTTCTAAGAATAATAAAAGCTATAATATTTTCAACTTTTATTATTCTCAGAAAAAGCTAAAGTACATACTGTTGATGCTGTGTTATGTTGTTTTTTGCTAAATTGCTATAGTTGTTACTTGTACATATGTATTGAGATTCTATATAACTATATTATATTATAATTTGTTATAGATACAAAAATTGAAATTAAAATTTAAAATTTGATTTTCCTATCCATAAATCATGGTTTAAAATTAATATACAAATGTTCCTAGACGTAATAATTTTAAAAAACTAATAAAATAATTAATGTAAATATTTCTATATAAACCATTTCAGGCTACAAATTCAAAAAACCAAGTATAATAGAACTTGTGTTGTACAACATGGCGGCGTTGTTGGGGGGCGTGGCGGCCGGGTATGACGTCAGAGTGTCCAATGTCAGCCCCTTGCATCCTACTTTACAGCCGCATAGGTGAGATTATATTGTTTACATGAATATTTAAAGGTAAGTCGTGGGGCATGGGCACAAGCGGAGGACCAACTGCGAGAGGTTATTGGCTCTATTCCTACTCGAGGAAACGAAATATTTAATATTTTTATTTCTTTGCTCTGGTGTCGAGGCAAAGTGTCTTAACATTATGTTCCCAGGTTTCCCCTGCATACCCTGCTATGTGTGGGAAGCTAAAAAACATGTTCATAATAATCTGATATTCCAGGCCTGAATTAGAAACGGAGGTGATACCGCCATCCATCTACGAGGGGTACGGGTTCGCGCACAACACCTACCACGGACCCACGAGGCATTTGCGAGCGCCATTGAACGCGATTACTGGATCACCTGTAAGTCGTCATTTTATAATAAACGTACCAATTGAAACTCGAAAGTGTTATAGTAATAAAGATCATTATCTGAAAAACAAAGCTTAATTGCATCTTTGTAAATAAAAACTTTTAAAGTAAATGGTGATAAAACTATTTAAAATCATATTAAAGGAAAATAGAAACATACTATGATTTGTAACTTTAAATTTTTTATATATGTATATGCATTTGTTTTTTATTTCCAGATATCAAGTCTTCAAACCGAAGAACAGAAACCCATACGCTTTACCGATTCGCCAACTCATTATGCACACCCATCCTCCTCCTCGGGCTATGGGCATTCAGCGCAGCCCCTATCAGGGACCTCGGGTCTCGGCACCAATTATACTTCAACGCAACCCACACCCTCACCACGAAGAACTTCCTCCACTACTTCAGATCACTTGGCTGATTTATACCATAATTATAGAGAAAATTTTCAACCGTCATCCCAAGATAGGATACAAGATTTTTATTACAGAAATGAGCCTTACACATTTGAAAGGACAGCAGATTATGTGGTGAAACATCCTTACTATGGATACGATGAGTGCTCCTTCGATTACCGAGAACCAACTGAATTTAGACAGTATCATAGAAGAACACCATCGAACTCATCAGCGACTAATTCTCATCATGAGGAGTTTTCACCATCAAGACAATACAGGGAAAAGTATCCAAATAGATCAGAAACAAGAAAGGAATATCCAAGGAAAAGCAACGATTATTCATTACCAAGAGATTATTATCCCGACGAAGCTAACCAAGGATTAGAAATACCGGCCAAACTACGATCTAGCTTGAAGAAGTACAAGAAAAATGCATCAGGCGGGAGCACACCAACGAACCCAACACCACCTGAGAGTCTAAGCGAGACGGATAGCTCCTACGTGTCCGCGAGGGACGCCTCGAGCGGTTCAGCTCGAGTTCGGTTTAGTCCCGAAGCAATGGCCGACCGGAAACAGTCGTAGCGAAGGCTGAAGAAGTTCGACGACTACCTCGTGTGACTGCTGTCCTGGTAGCGTGGAACGGATTTGTGGCTTTTTTTTCTAAATTCTGTGACGCTTCTTGGCAAAGTTCTAAATGTTTAAGGACTCCAGTGTTTACAGCCTATGTATGTAATAATTTACTTATTTGCTGTGAACTTTTTTTTTAACTAAGGTCTCAGTGTATACAGCCAATGTGTTAGATGCGTTTTTTGACTGCCATGTTTTAGAATTGTCCTGGTAGAGTAAAACAGATTTGTGTTCTTTTTTTAATTTATCTTTTTATTGTAATCAACGGTCTCATTGAATACAGCCTATGGGGTTGATTTATTAACCATTTCGTTTTTTATAAGGAAATGTCTTAGAGCCTATATGTTGAATGGGTTTTTGACTACCGTGTTTTACTGAAGTCCTGGTAGTTTTGACCATATTTCTGTTATATTTTTTATTTTGTTATTTTTGTCGGCAGAGATCTAAAGTGCTTTAGGACTTTTTAGTATACTCAGCGTATGTATAGAAAAGGAGGCCTTTATAATTTATTGGCTGGCTGTTACGTTTTTTTTACTTGTTTTGCATAATACATAATTATGTTTTGATATAAAACATTATGTACGAAAAATTATTTATTTATTCATTCATTTGAAATGTAAATAATAAGAGATGTTGACTAAATTTTGTTAATTAAGAAATATAATGACAAAATATCTAAAATATGATGTCATAGATGACATTATATATTTATTATTGAAGTACTGGAGGCTCATAATGTTAGTTTAAATCACTAAAATATTTCAATTTAATGCAAAACTTTCAATTTAACTGATGATTAAATTGAATCAAATCAAATAAGATCTTAAATTTATTATTATTTAACAATATGTTCCTACGACATATCGAGACGTTTATTTTAACCTATTAATCGGTTCATTTTATCTTCTTATTTATATTTCTATATTTATTTAATTTAATATTTGTTTATTTGCTCTGGTTTCAAGGCAAAGCGCGGCGTTGGGTTCCGCCACTCCAAACGCAAGACCTCCAGAATTCATTGGAAAATGGGGAACGGAGTGTCTTAACATTAGGTTCCATCTGTCTATTCTGCTGTGTGCGGGATACAGCATGAAGCTGATTTATTGATTATATTTCTATTTTAACAAATGTTTAATCAACATCATCTCATAAACAACTTAAACTTGACTTGATACTAATAAATATTGTGGAATTGTGTTCATAATAATGTAATTTACTTATAATTGTAATTTACGCTTCTTATTATTTACTATAAGAACCATATAAAAGCAAATATAATTATATCCGTTTTGTTATGTCAAAGTAAATGTCAAAATCAACTTGATTTTTTTTATGTTTTGACATAATTACGAAATTGTGGTTATTTTATTTTTCATCACGACAAATGTGTTCTAAGGTTATGGTCCAACACCATAATTCTAGTTTATTTAACATATTTATAGTTTAGTTTTCGTCTGTCAACTGACAGACAAATGCCTTTGTTTGTCAGTTGGTTGGCTGGTTCAAATATATCGAAACGTCTAGTTTCCAAAAAATATATATAATCTATACTAATATTGTAAAAAACGAGGAGTTCGTTTGCTTGAATACGCTAATCTCAGGAACTGCTGGAGGGAATTGAACGTTGACGCGGGTTGACGCTAATTACTATACGCAATTGATCTAATTGTTTTTTTATTAAATTTCGAAAGTTGATGTATTTGCTCGTATATGGTTCGTATATATGTACATAATATTAATATTTAAGATTTTTCCATATTATGTTTGAATTTAAGACATTTGAGGAAATTTGAGTGTTCAACTCGAAATTACTTTACGAATTACGATTCGGTTTCTAGCATATAATATTGTATGTATTAGGATTATTTTATTCTAATCAATTTGTGTATTATTAATGATATTTAAATTTAATTTTAGGAAAAAGGTGGGTATTTGAATATATTTTTGCTTACCATTTAATATCTCGAATGGATTTCTTAGTCGTAACGTGATCGTACATCAGAATTGGTAATAATCGATTATAATCGGATTCGTATCGACTTTAATGATTGGCAGCTTTTATTATCTGTTCATGTATTAAAATAATGGCATAGACCTTACGATATTCAGCTTAAGATTATTTCTTTTTTTTTACAAAAAATTATAATTAAGGTATTTAATATGTATATTATTAATTATTATTATTCTTATATGAGATTAGCAACAATGTAAAAATGTAAATAACTCGCGTATTTTGTAACAAGCTTATTATTTAACTCACGATATTTAGCCATTTTATGTTCTTTATATTATAAATAGTACAAATATATGAATAAGAGATGAAAAGTACTAGGTTTGATTAATCGTGTGTATATTTGATGTATTGCTACATATGTACAAAAAAAGACGGTATTTTTTACAAAAATATCTCACTTTTTTGGTAGAATTAAGTAAATAAGTAATGTAGAGATGGTTTTATATTTCAACAGTTGTATGTATTAATGTGAAATTTAACTAGTCTGGATTTCGTAATGCATATCTGTATCGAAAACTGATATTATATTGTATTCGTATTGTATTGATATTATTGCTTGTGGATGGTGTGTGGTTCGAGGGCCGGTTGAAGTAAATACGGTATACCATTCGATATGAGAAGGGTAAAATAATGTAATAAAAGAAAAAGTTTTTTTTGTATATCCATATTTAAAGTTAATCGTTAATATGCTTATCAATTATACTAATAGTTAGTATAATACTAAATTATAATTTACTTTCAAAAATATCTCTTTTTATATAAATTTCTTCATACATACACAAGATTTTCAAAAATCCCCTCGAACCCGAGACACAAGTGGCCATTAACGCGATCTGAACTTATATTTAAGATATATACATAATGAATATATCGAAAAATCTAATATTAATAAAGATTAGCTTTGATATTAGCGAAAAAAAACCAGTGCCTAAAAAATGCTGGAACGATAATGATTCGATTTTGAATTGTAGTATTTCGAAGGCCAGGCCAGTATCACACTAGAATTGTTATTATTAGTATTTTATTTTATTATTTATATGATTATTATTATATTATTTTTATATGCATTTTGTGCAATAATAGCATTCTTGAGAACGTGGTCTAACTTGAAATATAAAAATTAAATTAAAAGTCTGTATAAAATTTTAAAATTGTCCTTTTTTTACAATTTTTTTATTGAAATATATTTTTTAAAATTGAGTTAGGTCACTTTGGTTCTAAGCGTGTCATGTAATATTTTTGCGTCCATTTTTTTATTTTGTATTCTTTATTTTATTTTAATTAATCGTCGTGAATCATGTCAATACGTACACACATATTTAGATACATTTCAATAAAAGTTGTAACTGTATGAAAATTTTGAACTATTATAAGATTTTGCCTATTTTAGACCAGAAGCAAGTGCAGCTTAAATTCCAGCTGCATTCAAAATTTTTATACAACATTCTCAGTATTTTCAATAATTAAATAAATCCAACAGCCTATCTTTGTAAAAATTAATTCACGACGCCCTTAAAATGTCTAGTCTTGTTTTATTTAATGTGTATTGTATCCGTAGCGTAATGTTTTTGGCATTCCGTTGTTTTAATAATAATACATTCCATTTCCGTTGTGACGTTGTTGCTCAGTGGCGAGGCGAGGGGGGTCGTGTAGTGGGTAGGTGGTCGCGGGATCTGTGCCAATGACAGGATGCCTTAAGTCTGTACGTTGAACCGACAAATAAATGTAGTATTAAGCTTTTTATTTGGTATTTTTATTTCACCTTCTTGTTAAGTTATAAGAAAAATGTCCACTTATTTTAAAATTATTGGTAAGTCATCTTCGGGGCCGTAAACGTTGAAATGAATAGAAGTAGTAAATAAATATGTCAGTATGGAATAGTCTGGTGCCCATCCCTGAATTTTTACCATAATGTAAATACTAAAAGAAAAAAGTAATTGTTTTCTAGCTATACGTAACATCCCGCATATCGCAGTCGGTTCCCATTGAGACATCAGTTTTCCACTTACGACGGAACTCGACGATATTTTTGCGCTACACAATTAATTAATCTTTTGGACGCATTGCGTGTTGAGTGACGGTAGGTACTCAACGCGGCACATTGCCTCATCACCAGAGCGAAGAATTGAAAAATTTAAATATTTCTGCGCGTGGGAATCGAACCCATAACCTCTATCCTTTATCTTTATTATTCTATTTTATTATAATCAAGACAAAGAATTCTCGCTCTTATCTAGAATTTAATATCCTTGAACTCTGACCTTGATCAGGTTACGTTTACACAAAACGTTAGACTATTGCCATGACATTTACTTGTTGAGAAATTATCATTTATTTTTATATATGTATCGCGCACACAGCAAGGTAGGCAGATGGAACCTGTAAACGTAGTTATAAGGCATTTTGTTCCCATTAAGACACTTCCGTTCCCAATTTTCCGTTAAATTCTGCAGAAATTGCCTGTTATATCGAAACATACATACGGGCTATTCGGTAAAAAAAAGTTTTCAATTCGAATCAGTAGGTAGTTCCTGAGACTAGTGCGTTCAACTAAATAAACTCCTTTCAGGTTCTTATTTGTTTTTCAAGAATTTTGGTTGTCTTTTTAGCTGAGGAGGAATTTACATAATAAAAAATCATAATTAATAGCTTAATTAGCTTCATTCACTCTGCCTAGGAGACCTAGTGTTGATTCATTCCGTTCCCATTAAGACACGTCCGTTCTCGACTTTCCGCCAAATTCTCGATACATTGGGTGTTGAATGGCGGAACTCAACACCGCGTTTTGCCTCGTTACCAGAGCGTCTTTTACATTTTTATTGCGAGTTATTTTACAATTTAAGCCGTCGTATAGCAGTGAACCGTTTCGTTAAGCGGAGAACACAGTATTTTATCACTATTTTCTCCCTTCCTACCCGGCTATAAATAAAAAAATCGTTTTTAATATAGTTTTCAATTTCATTGGATATATAGGACTTTGTCACTTCGGTATTTAGACAATTTTAATTTTATAATATTGAAAAAAGGAGAACCAATTTATTTTCTTTATTCTGTTTTAAGCCAAATGTTAACACAATATTTTAAATTATTGTATGAATTGAAATCTTACCTTGAAATCTTCACCCAAGAGTGTAATAACTTTACATATAAACAATTGACTAATTATTTTTTTGTTTCCATCTTAAGTTTACCTTCGAACGTCACCTGCGAGGTGCTTAAACATTTGATTCAGTGGGAAATACTTACAATATATATTCTTTAAAACATGACGCGACTAAGGCGACTAAGAGGCTGTTTGATGGATGAGACATCCACAACGCCTCTCATCCATGGCGGCGTAGTTGAAAGAGGGCCTCAGTGTAACTTGAGAGTTACACTCTTATTTAGAAAAAGTATAAGATTTTTTAACATAGCGGGATTGGAACCCGCGCCTCTTGGTAACCGTTCAAGCACTCTTGACCAATTAATACGCTCTCATCGAGCTACGTTCAAATTCTTATACGCTTGATACAACCTATTTATATTGGCAGCATCTCTGTAGGGAGATTTTTACAAATTTTCTGTACCAAAAGATAATTGCTTAGAAATCGCATTTGTCAAGAGAGAAAGCTATTAATTAATTATTTTTCAATTTTTGAAAATGTTTTTCCATACTTAGGGAGAGAAAGATACTTATTTAGACAACGTATAAATATTAACAATTTCTGTCAAGTACAAATTAGTGTATATGTTTATTTAGTTTACGTCTTGTTTCATGGAAAAGACAAGGTAAACGAGCCTTTGGTCACCTGATGGTAAGTGATTACCGCCGCCCACGATCCCGTGCAACAAAAGAGGAGCTACAGATGCGTTGTCGGCCGCCAAGGTGGAGATGGACTAGGAACAAGATAAATGGGGACTGGTTTTTGTGGTTTGCGAAAACGTGTGTTTTCTGGGGGTTGAATTTTACCAAATTTTTTTACCCTTCTAAATTTCTCTCTTCTATCATGATTCAATCGAAAGGCAAATGGTTAAAGTGTATTGAAGTATGAGCGATGTACAAGGTTCGGGTAAAAGTTCGGTAAAATCCTATTTTATTATAAATTGAAGGACTTCTTGAGCTGTCCATACAGGTGCTGCGTCCGCGCTCGTATCGGTGGCACACACGTGCCTGCGGTACCTTTACATTTCTTGTAAATAAAAAGATCCTAATCATTCTGAAACTCACTGTAAATATCTACTAGATTATCTAGTACTACAACCAGCGCTTCAGGTGAAGCTTACATAAACTTTGTTTCAACTATTTGTAAAATATTGATTATTTATTAGTTAGTTAGCCATGTTCCTCGTCAGTTACAAATACGATAAGATTTTTTACTGACGAGGAATTTACGTCATAAAAATTCACAGTTTAATCAGCTGTGAATTTTAAAGCGTAATTAGCTTCATGCTGTCATTTCCGTTCTTCACTTAACGCCGAATTATCGAGACATTGTGTGTTGAATGACTAAACTCAACACCGCGCTTAGCCTCGTAAAGACAAAACAAAAACCAGACAAAAATATTAAGCATTTCATTCCTTCGAGTGGGAATCGAACCCGCTACCCGTCGCATTCTCAGTAAGTCGCCTGCTTGTGCCCCTGCGCCGCGACTATCATTAAGTATGGCCACTTAATATCGTCTAAATTCAACAGGAAATGTAACTTAAACTTGCAATGTGACTTTAGCTGGTTCTCATATTAACATCAAACTGGTTTGTAAAATCCTTGCATTAATAATAAAATATTTTAATATAAATATGTAATAAGTTAAAAAATATTTCCAAACTATTATAAATTACAATGAAAATTAACATATTTGGTAGATATTTTACATCGAAAAATAAATATTAAAACTTTTGGAAGTATTACGCGTACTTAAGATAAGAGCAATATTTATTAAGGTGTTAAATTATGTTAAACATTATATTAAAATATATTACGTATTGAGGCCGTCGTGTTGCAGGGACACAAGTGTGTGACCATCAACACGACAGGTTTTGGGTTCGATCCCCATTCGAGGAAATTAAATATATTCTTTTCTTCGCTCTGGTGTCTTGATCTTTTTTAATATTTATTATTAATTACATTTATTATTTTTATTTATAATATATATATGTGGTTTAATTTCATAGAGGATAAAATCGCTCCGTTATTAACTTTCTGACTGTTTTAAAATTATTTTTGATTATTTCAAAACAAACTAAACAAACGAAAACATATTCTCACTAATTTTATATTTAATTAAAGCGTTGAACTCCGCCACTCGACACGAAATGCCTCCAAATAACAGCGTAAAAATGGAGAGCAGGATGTTTTATTTTTCAAGGTTAAGTATAGATATACAAAGATTCTTCAAAAAAAATATCAAGAAACGTGTAATACAAATCCGTTCACTTGCAGGAGTTCGAGGAGTGAAAGTAAACCTAAGATAAGCTGCAGCGTATATTTAGAACGTCGCAGTACAGAATTACCTTCGCTGAGGAAGTTCGGGTGGTTTTCGCGTAATTCTACATTTATAAAGCAAACACACAATATTTAGACAGGCAGAGGGAACTTAGGGAACCCAGTGTTAAGTTTCATACTTTCTGCTGAATTTTCGAGGCATTGTGTGTTGAGTGGCGGAACTCAACGCTGTGGAAATAAAATTAAATTAAATTAAATATACAGTGCAATTGGATAGATTAACTGATGGTTGTGGGTTAGATATTAAATTAGTGGGAATATTTTCGTTTCTCTAGTTTCCTTTGAATCAATCAAAAATTATTTTAAAACAGTCAAAAAGTGGATAATAAATTGTCTTAATCTACAATGGAATTGAACCACGTGTATAATTAAGAATAATAAATGTAATATTTTAAAAATTTCAAGTTCTTTACTTACATTTATATATTCATATCTTCGCTCTGGTGTCGAGGTAAAGAGCAGCGTTTAGTCCAGAACGCGGCGGAAAGTGGGGAACGGTATGTTTTAACACTAGATTCTCTCTGCCTACCTGCTGTGTGCGGAATAAAGCGTGGAGCTGATTTAAATTTAATAAAAATAAGATTTGATAACATATAAACCCTGGAAATGTATAAAAAAAATAGTATAAATAAAAACCAAATATCATAGAAAAAACAATTTATTTCATTCTGGGTATCTAAAATACTATTTAGTGCGTGTAAATATACAGATAGGTAGTTCAAAATGTGTTCCTTAACTCTACAATCGTATTTACATTTGTAAATGTACAGAAATTGATTCTTTTTCCATACAAATTTTAATTGAAACATCACAATAATATGTAATTTATGAATATTTATCTTTGCATTTTTTTTTAAAAGTATGTTTTTACATCTAGAGGCATTTTAGACAAATTATTTGTGGCGTTCACACGTTGAGAAACGAATATAAAGTATTTTTATATTACTTAAGTATATAAGTATAACTGGCTGTACGTTTAAGACTAAGGCCTGTATACACCGCTCTCAAGTCTGTGATCAAGCTTGAGATAATAAAATCTGTGAATGAAAATAACATCTCAAGACTGATCCCATAATCGTTCTCAGCGTTGAGAGCTATTTACAAATACAGGCCCTAAGTTCACAAAAAAATAATTTTAAACTGAAAATATAAATTAAATCATCTTTATAATCATTCAGCGTGCCAGCCCACATTATTAATTTCTTGGTTCAAAACCACATCTTACACCTACATCTGGAGTTTGCCCAGAAATATCACATTCAATAACATTATATTTGTGTATAACTAATTCTATTCCACTTCTATAGAAGTAGTTCGTAGTCTATATGACTAGTTGGAATGCTTTTTAAATGCATTAAGGTATAGTCTTAGATTGCCGTAAAAGCGTTAAAAACTCTCAAATATATATACATATTTATATAATATTTGGACGATCCTTGTTCCGTGATGATTTCTTATATATTATTATCTAATTGGAGAAGCTGTAGGGTATATTATAGAAGGAAAAGCAATTTTTTTAGAAAACCTATTACATTTAAGTGTAACGGGATTTGAATATTACATTTTTAATCAATATAATCAAGCAACTTAAAAATAGGATATTTGGTTTACAACTTGTTATTTCTGTTGTTAACAAGCCCGCCACGTTAAATAAATATAATATGTTTTCCCAAAAATAAAAAGGAAATTTTCTTCACCAAGTGTGGAATAATACTTTAAAAATGTCAAAAATAATAATGCATAATTTTTATTTAATTATATTTCATTATTTACGCATTTAGCAAGAAAAGTCAGTGGTAAAATATTTATTTCTAAAAATTACACCTCTATAAAAACATCGCCTTAGAAACAATCCAGGTGAATAAAAAAAATGTAAACAATTCTAGAAGTGAAGATCGTAATCGAACCCACAACTATCTCTTACACAGTCAAATACTGTCCCGTTCCGCCACGATGATATGAAGTCTAGTCAATGGTAATTAGTACACGTTTCACAAAGCCCTGCGGACGATACTTCCCTAGTTATATCCATACATACAAACATACATACATATATATATATCCCGTTAAAGATGGCTCGACGCCAACAAAACGTTGACCGCGGGATAAATCTTTCCGATTCAACGCGATTTCTCATACCTTTGTTTATCTTACACGCGAACCAGTGACGCTAATACGCGTAATAATACATTTTATAATGTATAGGCAACATTTTCATTCACTATTGAAATTAGTATAATAATACTTAAACATTGCGCAGCGTTGAGCTACGTCACTCAACGAAAATGGATAAAGATTTTTAAGGAGTGTCCTGACATTAGGTTCCCTCTGTCTAACCAGCAGGATACAGCGTGAAGTAAAACAACCCTAAAAGAGATTGTTTGATTTAAAATCCTTACTGGAAGACGTCGATATACTTTATTTAGTATTAAATCCTAATAAATGTACATACTGTCATCAATTTAATGCCAATTAAACGCTCATTGACATCTCTGGGTGCGGGTCCTTAATTGACCGTCTAATTCGTCCTCAATATCACCAATTACCAAGGATGCAACAAGTGGTCGGAAACGATTGGTTCGATACCGACCTCGTGTAAATATAATTAAGATAACATATCGGATTTATAGAAACAATCCTATGGCATTGGAATTTTGTAGAGATTAGAACGTACGTACTTAGGTCGTCGTGGCGCAGGAGCACGAGAAAGGTGAGAATGAAATATTTAATATTGTCATTATTGCGCTCTGGTGATGAGGTAGCGCGGCTTGAATTCCTCAACTGAATTCCCAATGCCTACAGAATTCGGTGGAAAGACGGGAACTTTATGTTTCCAGGTTCCCTCTGTCTATCCTGCTATTTGCAAGGTATAGCGTGAAGTTGGTTTTTGTTATACGAAATACTATATTATAATCATATCTAAACTTGACTCAGATCAAATGCGCTAAGTAAATTCACAGGGTCAAGGTTTGGAAAATGTATCCTACGTATAGTAGGAAGAGGAGGGATAACTTAATGTCAAAATACTCCGTTCTCCTTTCTTTCCGAATTTGAGAGAATGCGAGATGAGTGTCAGAACTCAATGCCGCGTTTATAATACTTGTATTGGAAAGAGGATAATCATCCGAAAACTTGTCACTAAATTCACTAATCTACTTTTATAGAGTCCAACAAAAACACGACATTACTATTCAAGGTGTTCATATACCTTCTTTATTATTATATCATCCTAGATTTAAATCAAAATCATAGATCTAAATTAAAGTATTACGAAAAAAAAACCTCTAAGTATGTAAGTCTTGCAAAACACACACATTAGAGGATTAAGCGGGCAACTAATAAATACATTATGTATTTAAGTGGCTTCCCAACGGCGACTCGAGCGATTCTAATAAAAAATTGTCATATTAGTTTCTTATTATTTTAATATATCATTAATATTTTTATAAATTATGACAATACTACCTTTTTTAGCAAGAAAATTATCGAGGTAAGATTATAGCAAGTTCGAGTCTACGCCTCTAAATATCGTCTAAGATTTTCAAAATAAAATTATTTCATGTTTACAAACTCCAAAGCGTTATTTCTTTAAATAGAACGGAGTGTCTTAACACTATTACCACACTATAGGTGGAATATACAATCAAGGTAAAAAAACTTAATGCTCGTATTTATAAACTCCTCCCAACTCTGATATCGATCTGGAGAGTGATCTTAGAGTTGAGTTGGTTTATTATTACAGGTCTTAGTATGAATTCTTCCACTCAAGACGCCACGTTTTTAAATTGTATGGAGAAGGGGGTGTCTAAAGATTAGATTCTCTGTGCCTATCCTATTATACGCCGTGACAGATGCAAAATTATAAACGTAAATCCTTCTGGTAACAAGACCAAGCACGGCGTCAAGATCCGCTACTCACACGCAATGTCTCAAAAACTTGACGAAAAGTGGAGAACGAAGGGTCTTAACTTAATTTTAAAGGACTTAAATATTTCTATATCAAATATTCAAATAAATCCTTTAAAATAGTTCAATTTTATATGCCGTCGACTTCTATATTCATATTTTGGTTGTCACTTCATTGTTTGTGAGGAATCCATATATTTGCACGTTCAGAATACAATGGAGGTGATGCGTGAGTCAGAGTACTCGGTATATGTATGAATACCGAAATAACATAACGATATATTTATATGAGCGGTACTAATAAAGTATGAAAATAATAGTTTTTTTTAGCATCCCGCTGTAACCCGTATATTAATATCACCCCCATTTAGTGTGGTAGGTGGAAAAAAGGTAGTGTTAAACCACGCACCGCCGAATTTGTGCAACAATGTGTTGAGCGACGGAGTTGTTACCAGAATGGGAAAATCAAAGTACTATATTTCTAATCAAAGCCATAGTCGTGGATTCGATTCCAGGAACGACTATACATTCCGTTAGTAAGCTAGCAGGTCATAGCGTGGTCCAACTTACGACCATCGCGTCGATGATCGTAAGTTGGACCACGAACTAAAACGAAACGAAATCTGCTCGAATGAGCTTTTTTTTTAAAAATATTGTAGTCTTCAATGGTTTTGAAAGATAAATGACAACGTGCGGCGTTAGGTTCTACTATCTAATAATTAATATCTCAAAAACGGAAGGACAATTGCGAGCGAAGTGTCTTAACCCTATGCTCTACCTTTCCTGCATTATGCGGGCTACAACGTGAAAATAAAAAAAACGTTAAACACGTGATACATTTACGTTCATTATTAGACTTACATATTGTAACGGTTTACGACTTATTTTATAATATCCTGCGTTGTGTCGTTAAATGTTTAACATTGGCAGTTTGTATGGTTTTTAACTAGAGACTTTGATCTACAACAGTCTTTATAATATTTATTTTAATTATAATTTTACTAAGAAATACATATTATGTTGACTATCGTCATACAATTCTGTTATCTATAACTAAGCAATAGTTACGGATTCAATCAAATTTGTGGGAAGTAAAACATCAAGTTTTTTTTTAATTTGATTAGGTTAGATAAGTGCAAGAAAATAATAAATTTGTCGTATATAAACATTTCTTCAAGCGGACATCGAATCAATAACCATAACGGTTAGTTTTTTTAGCTACGAGCTGTATCCCGCAACTAGTAGGTAGAGAGAAAGTAGTGTTAAACACTTCGTTGCCATTAAGGCACTTCCGTTCACCACTTGCTGCCGAATTCTCTTTCATTACGTGTTGATTGGCGGAACTAAACGCCGCGCTTTGCCTCGTTACGAGAGCGAAGCATTAAAAATATAAAATACTTCATATCCACGAGTGAGAATAGAATCCCACAACCGTCGCGTTTACAGTCGTATACGCTCGTGCTCAAACCACGAAAAGGGAAATATCAAATATTTCAATATGTCAAATAAAAATCGAACTTCAAACAGTCGTACTACTGCGCCACGATGACCTCAATACGGCGTCGACGTACGATTCTTTATTAAAAAAACATTTAATAAGACTAACTAACTACTAATAGTAAATTTGAGGCAAAAATTGTTATCTATAGCGTCGCGTCAGACGTGTTGCTATCGAGCCGACGGGTGAAACCCGTTTGAATATTTTATATCTCTATATGTTAATGAGTTCGCAGCATTCGCAAAAAAAAACGATTAACGCAAAAAAAATACAATTTAGTTATTTCAAGTGGAACTCGGGGTAACCTTGAAATTAATATCGAGTTATTGTGAAAAATATAGCAGTGACGTTGACCAAATATTGTTACAAGAATCCTATATTAAATAGGTATTGGTTATTATATTTAGGTAAAAAAAAATACCTTTTCATTTAAGTAAAATGGATAGATGGTTATATACGATAATGTAAATGTAGATTCAGTTCCCGATTCTAAGCTATTCAAAATATAAGAGATTGCGCCACATAGCGCCGGATAGGCAGAAAGACAGCACATTGTGTTAATAAAAAATAAAAATATTAAATATTTCATTTCCCCAGGTGTGAATCGAAACCACAACTGTCGTTAACAGTCACACGCTTGTGCCCCTGGACTACGTCGGTCAACATCATCAATCATTAAAAACCGGCGGAAAATGGAATAATAAGTCACTTAATACTCAAGAAGCAAGAATTTGACGGAAAATTGGGAACGGAGTGCCTTACATTCTTAACACTAGGTTCCCTCTGTCTACCATGCTTTGTATAGAATACAGAGCGAAGCCAATTCTAAGTAACATAATTCCACGATCTCACGGATTTATATTCTATAATATAAGCTATAATAAAACAGATTAATTTCATATATAATAGAAAAGGTTTCGCTAACGGGAGGTTACGTGATGACGTCACGTAGTCGAGGGGCAGGTGGCTTCGAACACCTGTCCCTGAACATACGGTGTTCGACAGTTTTGTATTTTGTACTGACAAATATAAATATTTAATAATAGCATTTCTTTTTAAGAAATTGCTGTCCAATGAAAAAAAGGTACGCAGAAATTGTTAATGCGTTATTCTTTTTATAATGAGGCCGTAGTGGCGCAGCGGCACAGTGTTTGAGTGTAAACGTGACTGTTGAGGGTCCGATTTCCATCCGGATGAATTAACTATTTTGATTTTTTTGTCCTGACCACACCACTCTATGTGCAATGTCTTGAAAATTGGGAAAGTCAGTCTACTTAGCTAATGTAGCAATTAGTAAAGTAACATTTATAAAAAAAATATCTACTTTCCATCTTAAGCCGAATTATTGCGTATTGGATTAAAGGACGTCGCTACACGCTACCAAACAGGTGAATCAAAAATAGTAAAAAACTTTCACCAAACCGATATCGAACCCACAACCATCGCCAATCAACCCACGATGACATTCAATCATAAAAACAAGCGAGCATCGATAACTTTCTTTGGAAACGAGATATTTATAACAAATATTGACGTTATAAATTTTTCAGTAAGACGATTATGTCGAACGTGCGTGGTACGTCAGCTCGCGGACTAGCCAACTACGAGATATCGAGATTTGTGAGAACTAGCGACCCGCCCGCGGCTTTACCTGGTCAAACTTATCGTTATATAATAATCAATTTATAGTAAATATTTACATGAATTGTAGCTTATCTGTTATTATAATATATAGGCTAATTTTAACAATAATATATATTATGTTATTATAATATAATATATATTATTGTAAAATGTGATTTTTTTTTTTTTATTATTGTAAAATTTTATGTGAATCCGTTCAGTAGTTTTTGTGTAAAAGAGGCACAAACATCCATCATTATAAACTTTCACATTTATTATATTATTGAATCGTCTATTGAAGCGTTAATTCAAGAAATATTTAAAACTGTACTAGCTTTTACGTATGACGTCGCTTGCGTGGTCAAAAACACGTAACTAAGAGTTGTGTACGACACATGACTCACTGTAAGTGGCCCTGGTAGCTATGACCTCGGGTACCGGTACAATCGGTTACTTTGAGACGATTAACTGTTTAGCTTAAAACCTTCCTAGATAAATATACTATCTTACACAAAAAATGTATTCCGCATATACGTAACAAGGTGAGAACAGGGAACCTAGAATTAAGACACTCCGTTTCCCATTGACCTCTCAGTTCGAGACATTGCGTGTTGCTTCATAAACCGAGAAAGTTAACATCTTACTTTAATAGAGAATTTTTAAAGGTGAATTCGAACCTACACCCATCAATATCAACATAATCAATCAGTATATAAACAACAACGTGTCCACGGAGCCCCGGGCGCCGGTACTCGGTAATTGCCGCGCTATACTATAAAACCCGATAAAACGGTGAACGCCCGCGCCCTGCTCCGCGATAGAGGCAGTTCTGGGAACATTTATTTACTTCTCCTTAATTGTGGTAAATTATTGCAATTAAATGTCCTCTTTTGTTGGGAATTCTGTTGAAAATATATCTTATTTATAGGCTGGTAGAGAGTTCGCGAGTCAAGGATGAAATTTGTGTTTATCAAGCATATTTTTAGCTTGACGTTTTGTTTTGATTGGCAGGTTTATACAGAACTTAGTGTCAAGACATTCCATTTTCCACTTTCCGCCTTTCTTTTTAAACGTAACATCGTTAGACATAAATAATTTCAATACTGAGTGGCGGAACTCAACGCCGCGCATTGACTTAAAACTCTTGATATACTCTTTATCATTAACTTTTCCGTTTTTAATACGCTAACTATATAAACACCCATGTATGTAAAACATCAATAAAAATGACTAATACTTAAGTTATTACGAACACCATTTTTTTATTATTTTGACTGTAATACGATTTCTAATAACCTATACATACATACCTACATAAAAAAAGGAATTTTATTACGTGAGGTCGTTACATTCCTCGCTAGAGGTCTCTCATAGGGCGTAGGGAGGTACAAGGACACTCAGTACTTACACTGGGGTAATATTTTCTATCTAAGGTCGATCACCTATATCGTGGTTTGTCTTTGAACGAATTTTACGTATCTGGCTATATAAAGATATTAATCTTACTCCTTTGAAGAATGTCTTTTCAACACTGTATAACCCGCAAATAGCAGGGTAGGCGAAGGGGACGTGGGAACCTAATATTAAGAAACTCCTTTCCTATTAAGACACTTTCCGCCTAATTCTGAAGGCATAGCGTGTTGAGTGGCGGAACTCAAAACCGCGCTTTAAGCCATTACCGGAGCGAGGAAGTGAAAATATTTAATATTTCATTTCCTCGAGCAGGAATTGCCCGGAATCGGACCCACAACCATCACTTCACGTCGCTACTGCACAACGATGACAATTTTTTAGATACTGAATTGCTATTTTTTCATTTAGTGCGGTTTATACACGCGATATGTTGTTTAACTTTACATACATTTAAATGTGTACGATTCTTTTTTTAATTCACGCTGTATCCCGCATATAGCAGGGTGTGCCAGAGGGAACCTAGTGTTATGATAAACAAAATAAGAGGAAATGAAAATAGCTCATTCCCTCCTGTGGATATCAAACCCCTGTCGCTTTTACAATCAGACGCTGTGGCGCTGCGCCAGGACGGTCTTATTTATGTAGAAAACACCACTTAATTCAAGGCTTCTGATAACATATTATCTATGACTATGGAACCCGAAATATAATATTATGTTAGTAAAAATATGTGATTCTATTCGCACACTTATTATTTTTAATTTTTTGGTTGAAAAAACAAAACTTATCAGCTTCACGCTGATACACGCACAGACAAACATACTGAGTAACATATGAACAATTATTATACATATATCTATAATATGATATATGTATGTTACAATGGCATATATATTTAAAAAAATATTGTAAATGCTTTGTTATATTGTAATTAATAGACTAATTCTTTAAGAGTCGAATACTCTTATTTCCTTTACGTTTTGATTTTTGATGGGTTTTTTCCTTTAAAATGAGTTTGGTGATGATGAAATGAAAAATATGCGTAATTTACTTGAAAGCAACATCGAAAAAATCAGATAAGATCGTTAAACACAGAAAAAAAACGTATTGAAATGATAAATAATAAAGTGATTAAAATCACCGTATTCTTTATCTTTAATTAAATAATATATTGACGAAATTAACTTATTTCCAAAGCAAATGGATTTTATTTTCTATACAAGTACATTATACTTATAAGAATATCTTTTTTACTGTATTTACATCCATAAATTAAAAATATATGTATATCTCCATATTGCCCTGAGACCGTCCTAAGAATTCTAATATTTTTATTTTCAACCTACTAGTCTTAGGGACTCTGTTTTCACATTGAAACCAACTAAAAAAAGTATTGAATGTCTGAAACTATCTTCGCTTTATTGCCTAGGACTCCTTAGTGTTAGTTTTTGTTTTATATGTAGAAACGTGTTATACTATATATAGAAAAATCATTTCACCGACCAAAACAATGGATGAATAAATACTTTCTAGAAATAACTACTACTATAGAATACATTATAATAATTTAACTTAATTTTTTCATTCTCTATTTACCATACAAAAGCTAAAGATTTTGTTTCGTTAAACGCGCTCCTTCATGAGTTACTCGTACAAAGTTTAAAAAAAATGTTGAGTTCCATAGTCCACGAATCCAGGAAGACTATTCTATATTAAATCAGATATTTAATTAGGCTATAGTGCCCATGAACCTAACTGTACGTTTTTTCAAACTAACATCGGGTATATTTCATTCGGACGTGCGGGCGAAGCCGCTGCAAAAAGCTAGTTTGATGATATATGTGGATGTACGTACATACATACATACAAAAAAATAACATATATACAAATGAAATAGTACTTAGTAACTCGACACTGTTATCAGACAATCCATTAGCGAGTGTATGACAAAAAGAGATTACATAAAAATTTACAATTTTTAATAAAAATACTATACCTATCTATACTACAAACGACTTATTGAACTTTAATCTACTGTTTCTCAAAATATATTAAATAAAACAAGTTTATCATGCGAGGACGTCGCGAGTGTAGACAGGAAGGTCGTGGATTCGATTTACATTTAGCAAAATTAAATATTTCATATTTTCATCGGAAAATAAGCAAAACGGAAGTGTTGGAATGTGGAACAGTGTCACTAGGTTCCCAGGTTCCCTCTGCACAGATTACACTGCTATGTATGGTATACGGATTCAGTGGAAAACTGTCAAAATTTCAGACTTAACTATTTTATCCCGTTCCTGTTAGAACTTCACAAATTCTCTAAGTGCAGTGCAGTGCACTTTCCAAGTAACCTATTTAAAATTAAGCGTTCTACGCCGCATCATCTTTCAGCCACTCAGTAACGAAGGACTTTTATATACATTACATATTATGTATATTCTAAATAGATGAATGATTAAACAAAAGATCTTGAGTAAGTATCCCGTTGGATATATTTAGTTTAAAAAAAATCTAGTTATGACTACATATTATAAATAAATCCATTAAGTCTGTTAAAGCCGCACGCATAGACCTCAATTAGCGTTTACCTAATACTAAGTAGCCACAGATGTGTTTATAACAGACAAATGTTAATTGTCGACTTTGAAAAGTACGCATTCACATTTCCCATACGCAAAATATAATTAAAAAGTACTTTAGCCATCCATCATTCTCATCCATGCCCAAAAGTTGAGGACCACCGCCCACCATACCTACATACTCTAGCGAATTTCGTTTACATTCACAGCATTAAATTCTATATCAAAAATAGTTGTTTTGAAATACTTTAAATGAGAAAAATAAAGTTGTACTATTATAGCTTGGTTTTAAATGCATAACCTAACTAATGATAGTGGGTTCGTTATCCGTGAGTTTAAATAATATAAAAAAAAAATCATTAAACAAAATTAAGCTTTTTTATCCAATTCTAGTCTCTCGACGGCACTTATCAATGGTAATGTAAAGATGAGAGCCTAAAATAAAATCTACAGCTTTCTCTGACTATATTCAAAAATATGAATTAAGAATTCACGCCGATGTCGGTTAACAGTACAATATCTGCATTTGGGATAATTAAATTATTTAATGCCTACGATCCAATCACGAATCCGCTATTCCAGCTTCACGCTTTATCCCGCTTATAGCGGAGTAGATATTTTCATTAGGAATTCGTCCTGTTTAAAATCCGAGTTGAAGTTGAGGATTGCACCAAAACTCTCAGTCGTGTCAGTATAGAATATTAATATATGAATAAAAATAGAATAAAAAATACAAAAATTATGTTTATTAAATATTTATAACATACATACATTTATATAATATAATACTTAAATAATAATTAGTTATACACAGACAACAAATTAAATCAAAATAATGATATACATGTCTATATATTAATATAAATATAATATTATTTTTTATAGCTTATGATACACACAAAATGCAAATATATAACAAAAACTTAGTGTAGGTTTGAAGCTGTTATATTTTTTCAGCTCTTCTACGTATCCTGCGTATAGCAAGGTAGGCAGAGGGAACTTGGTGTAAGGCAGTTTCTATCCCACGCCACGCCAAATTTTCGAGACCTTATTATGTAGTCTATGGCGGAACTCTTAGTTTTATTACCAGAGCGAGAATACGTAAATAATTCATCCTCTTGAGTAGGAATTGAACCCACAACCGTCGCGTTTAGTCAGATACCATGCCGCCGACCCACTACAGCCTCAAATGCAATCAGCAATATACAATATCGGCCACCGACACAAATCACAAATAAAATAAACTAAAACACTTTAATACATAAAACAACAATAAAAGCAAACCATTATTTAAAAAAAATGCAGTCATTTATTTCTTTGCAAGAAACAAATGAAAGAAAACCACGTAAAACCGAGCAAAATCGCGGACAAAAGGCTAGCCATACTAAATATAAGACAAAAAATGTATTTCTATACGATAATATATTGAAATATATCGAATATCGTCTCAAGGTCGTTACGTGAATCCCCTTTACATTGTCTGAGCGTTGCAAACTATGGGATACAAAGATTGGATTCTTGTCCCAAAATTTGTTTCTTTAAGAATTATTTTCCTATTATAATAGATTTAAGCTGTATCCCGCAAACAGGGAACTTGGTGTAAGGGCATTTCGATCTCACCACATCGTCCAATTTTGTGGTAATGAAAATAATTTATTCCTCCGAGTAGGAATCGAACCCACAACCATCATGTTCACAGTCAGACACCACGAATGCCTAGCATTCTGAATTAAATATAAGAAAATGCTAAATATAATAAAAGTTTTCACATAAATATCTCTGAACGACTGTAATAAGACTCGCTTAAGTATCTACACGAATAATTTATTTAATATTATATAAATTTTGCTTATCACTCAGGCCATACTGCTGAATGGGAAAAGCGTGAAGCTGCCTTTTAGGATTCCGTGCCTAAAGGGTAAAACCTTACTACTGAGACACCGCTGTCTGTCTGTCACCAGGCTGCATCTCATAAACTGTGATAATCATACAATTGACATTTTCAGAGACGTATTTCTGTTGCCGCTTTAGCGACAACTCATATATTTTTATACTTTTTTGTCCAAGAATGTGTCATACACAATCCTTAGCTTAGAAGCCAACCTATCCTACTCGTACTAATATTATTAATTTGACAGTTTGTTCCACTCTCACGCCAAAACTACTGAACAAATTTAGATAAAACTTTACAGTAATAGAACTTATACATCAGAAAATCTAATAAACTACAATTTATATGTAATAAGTATTTAAAATATTATTATATTGTAAAGAATTTGGTTATAATATAAAAACAAGGTTAAGCGGGCGAAGACGCGTGTTGGTCGCCAGTATAATATAAAGAAAACCCCCGTTTCGGGTGTAAAGACCGGCGCGTCTACCCAACGCTGGCGCAGGTCGTCGCCACGCACAAGAGACGGCCAGACTAAATATATATAGACTGCCCTTGAAAAGGACAGATGAAGCTCAATTGGTTGTGTCAAAGTTAAATCAATAGTGGAACTCTGTAGCGTTTTTGCTAACGCTATGAAAGAATAATACAGTAATTATTTTAATTTTTTTTGTTTAAATAATATATAAAAAAGTCAGTTTCATCCGTTTTGTTAACCTAGTGTTAAGACACTCCGTTCTCAGTATTCCGCCCAATTTCCGAGACTTTGATATTTGAAAACTATAATTTATGTACTTGTACAGACAACCAGAAGGTCATGGATTCAATCCAAATTGGGGGAATGTTTTATTTATCATTTCGTTTCCCCTGTCTAGACAGACAAATTACACCGTGGGGTTTCCCTACCTAACACGCAATGCTTTAAAAAGGTCAGAAAATGAAATTACAATCTGTTAATGCAGAAATAAGATAAAAAAATTGGAGATTTTATAGCTTTACGCTTAACCCCGCAAATAGCAGGCAGAAGGAACCTGTGGCACTTCGTTCCCTTATTTTCGCCAAATTCGGGAGCATTGCGTTTTGAGTGGCGGAACTCAAAGCCGCGCTTTGCCTCGTTATTAGGCCAAGAAAATTAAAATATTAAATATTTTATTTCGAACCCACAATCCGTCGTGTGTTTATGCCACTGCGCCACGACTGGCTTCAAGATTTTACAGGCATTTACAATATTATTGGTTGGCAACGTTCTATATCAGTATATAAGTGACGTTTGATTTATAAAACTTCACGCGCGACGTCCTATAAAAATAGCGGAGTTAAATGAACTGTATTCATTGGATACATTCTGTATTAAAATAAAAATGCATTTATTGACGCTATAGTGACGCAGTGGTACACTGTATGATGATACACGCGAAGTTAGTAGTTGCGATCCCATTTTAGGGAGAATTATATGACGAAAAACGTTTTATCTATTTACACAAAGCACGGCGTTGAGTTACGTCAGCTAAAACAATTATTTTAAAATGGGCTGATAAAGAACAATGTCTTAGATAGTCTATCTAGCGTAACGTAACAATAAACAAAAAAAAGACATTATCAAATACAAAAAAAAGTCATTCACAAATACAATACAGACTTGCAATACAACTCACCAATACGAAGTATCGAACGAGTTAGCTTAACGACGGTGGCGGCGGTATTGTTTATATGTAGATTACCGTTCGGGGCACACTACTTGTATTGTTTATCTTATCACATCCTGTCCCTCGTACTGATAACGCCATTACCATTGACACTGTCGTACTGTCCTTTCCACTTAATACCACTCTATCACCCTATAGCGACTACGAAGCCTTACAAGACCGAATGCGAGACGACGGTCTCAAGGCGACACCTAACACATATATAATAATATATACATATATATATAGAGACCCCCAAAACGATACACAAAATATATAATAGAAAGCAAACGATACTAGGCCATACAACTGAGTAAATATAAACAAATAAAAAAGGGTATTTTCGTACAAACAGCATGTATCCTGTCGACGTACAGCGTACAACGATACACAACATAAACACACTATGTACGTTTTAGCAACAGCTACTGCCACAAATAATTACTTATATTAATTATTATATTATGTTATATTATTTGTATTATATATTATAATTGCATACTATAAGTAATACGGGATAGGGTGGGGGTGTAGGGGGCGTTGTATATAGAAAACAAAATAGAGAAATATAAATACACTCTATTTAAACATGAAATTTATTAAAGATAAAAAACATACAATGTTGTTTTACACAAAATAAAAATACCAGAGGGTGAGGGGCGCGGGGGGACTGGAGGCGGGCCCCGGGCCCCGGGAACATATACATACGACTCCCATAATATAATACTATATCATATGATAAAAGTACACATATACTCGCGGATACTGTCAAGTGTCAAGCAACTCAACTCTCGGGCGTCATGTCGCGCTCTCGCCGGTACAAAACTATAATAAATCTTACAAAAATACTTATGCGACTAATTCGAAATGCACAAAGAGGATCGTCATCGCTACAAAAATATTTTGAGATTGGAATGAAAGGTCGAGGCGTCGGCCCCGCGGGCCTCGGCCTAGTTACTTCTCTTCTGCGTCTTAAAGCTAACCGACAGCACCTGACCGTTGAGCGCGTAGCCGTTGAGCGCCTGGATGGCCATCGCCGCCTCGTCGTACTCGCGCATGTTCACGAACGCGAAGCCCTTGTTCTTCTTGGTCTCGGGGTCCTTGATCACCTTGATGGAGTCGATGGCGCCGTACGGCCCGAACAGCTGCCACAGCGCCAGCTCGTCCGCCTCCTCCCCCACGTTGTACACGTACACCGTGGTCTGCGCCGCGAGCCCCGCGCCCACGCCCACGCCCAGAAGCGGCACTGGGCTGGCCGGCGCGCCCAGCAGCGGGAGCGGCGCGTGGTTGGACGCCGCCATGGGGTTGTAGCGCTGCTGCCCCTTGTTGATGAAAGGCAGCGCCTTGCCCGGCGACGGCAGTAAGGGCGGGGGGGAGGCTTGCGCGCCGAACACTGCCGCGGCTGCGCGCGCGCCGAATGCCGCGCCCACGCCGTTGTAGGCCGGGCTCACGCCGTTGTAGGCCGGCACCGCGGCCGGAGCCCCTGCACCCGCGGGTGGAGGCCCGCGCGGCCGTGGCGCGTTCTTGTTAGCGCTGGGCTTGTTGGCGAACTTAACGACGATGGCGCCGGCGCCAGCGATAGGCGACTGCCCGTTCATGTGCGTGATGGCGTCCTCGGCCTGTTGCCGGCTCTCGTAGCACACGAAGCCGATGCCCTGCGACACGCGGCTGTTGGTGATGTGGCCGAACTGCCCGAACAGCGCGTTGAGGCGCTCCAGCGTCATGTCGGGCGGCAGGTTGCTGATGTATAGGTTGGACTCGGTGTCGGGCTTGTGGCTGACCTTGTTCTCGGGGTTGAGCAGCGCGAACGACACCTTGAGCGTCTTGCCCTGCATGAGCAGGCCATTAAATGCGGCGCGCGCCTTCTCCGCATCCTCGTGCTTCTCGTACTCCACGAAGCCGTACCCTCTGTTAGCGATCAGCTTACAGCTCTCGATCTTGCCCATGGCGGAGAAAAGCGCGTACATCATGTCGCGCGTCATAAGTTCGGGGATGTAATTCACCATGAGTTTGGTCGGTGACACATTGGAGTTGGCGTCGCCGCCGCCATTCTCCATATTCATGTCGTTGTTTAACATTGTGTCTTTTTGTACGAACTACACTACTAAAAACAAAATACTAACAAAACTCACACTTATAGGGGTTGGCTATTTCATTTGCGACATGAAAACGAACAAAGAACTAACACAAAAAAACGCAAATCGTACGAAAACGCCAACAGCAACGCCGGCTCACAAGTCCATCATCACACGACACATGAACGAGTTTGTTTTTGGAATGTTACCAGAACAATGCGCTTCGTTCTGAACTTTACTATCTTATTTTGTTTAGACATTTACAATAAAAATCTATTCATATATATGAATAACTGTTCTTACATGTGTAAAACGTTATAATTCCCACGTGCCTTATGATTATTGTCAAAATAATAATTTTTCTTTTACGTACGTGGCATCATTTAGATTAGTCGATGGAATTGACATTTTATGATCTGTAGTCTGTACAACCTTCAAAGTGTACTATTGGAGAATTAATTAATATATTTTAATAATAAAACTTATTAATAATTAAAATGTAAAACATATTTTTATTTAAATATTATTTTAAGTAAGCAATTAATATTAAACTTATTTTATTTGATAATTTTTCTGCCTTTATCAATACTTATCTATGTTGTTTTGACACTTTTTTACAAGCTAAAATCAGCTGTCAATGTCATATGTCGAATTCAGTTTTCGTTATAGGTTATGCGAGTTATTGAAAATAGTTGAAATTAAACAATTTAAATACCGAATAGTGAAGAATAAAAGCAAGTCATTATGTTTCTAACAAATGTGTTGCTTAAAAAAGCTAAAAGCAAGTGAGTCTCCATTTTTTAAAATCGTTCAATTACTTATTTTTTTATATGTTATGAAATAATATATATATATATATTTTATTGTGGATTATATATTGATATTATTTTATTTCAGACACATAATGGTAATGATGGAGAGTATGGTTTCAGGACATAGATTCAATGCAATACGAGAACGTCTTGCTGATAAGTTAGAACTTATTGCGTTTGATCCATATAGTAAGTATATTTGTATAGATTTTTATTTTTAAATTCGTATTTTTACTGACGAAATTCACAAGTTTTCTTTTTAAATTCATCCTTTAAGTCCATCTAATAAACAATTTTTTACTTCAAATTATTCATATTACTGTATCTTCACACAATCACATCTTAATGTTTTCATCAAATTAATTCTTTTTAGAAAAAAAATATATATATATGAATTTCAACAGCATATGATTGTTTCAATATATAAGAAATAATTTAGAATAAATTTAAATGGTGGTATTATACATGTTCATTATTTTTACATTTTCCCCTGTAAAACAGACAAATCAACATTCAGACAGAATTAACAATCATAGACCACATTATGCTGAAAATGAAAATATTAAATATTTTATTCCTCCAAAGAATATTTCTTTGGACATTACTGAATAATTGATTATATGTTACTTATTATTTACATTGAGTGACAATTAAAATATTTTAAATTCAATAAATTTTTTTTGGGTGTAACCCTCCTTCAAAGTTAGTTTTGTTTCTCTATGTTTTAAGACTCACATAGCATAGCATTTTTCACTTTATGCCAAACAGATAAATATATATATATATATATATATATATATATATATATATATATATATATATATCATTTGTTTCATGCACACACCAGGGTAGACAGAAGGAACCTAGTGTTAAGACACTCCATCACTTAGCCTGCCGATATCTGGAGGCATTGGGTGTTGAGTGGCAGAACTCAACACTGTGCTTGGCCTCGACAACAGAGCGAAGAAATGAAAATATAAATTTAAATAAATATTTTATCTCCTCGAGTGGGAATCGAATCCACAACCAGTCAGTTTTACAGTTACACTTTGTGCCACTGCGCCACAACTGGCCTCATTAACCATATCAACATAAAGCTTTTTCCTACAAAAGACTGGCCCAAAATATGAGTGTAAGTGTGAGTTTTTTTTGCCAATCAGTAGTTCCTGAGATTAGTGTGTCCTACCAAACTTTTCCAACAACTTATCTCATACATTGTTTTCAATGATTTTAATTCATATTTTTGTATTGTTCTATTTATAAATATTCTATTTATACATTTCCAGTTCAACATGACAGTCTATACAAAGAGAAGAAGAAGATTAGAAGTATAAAATGAATTCAAATAACAAACCAAATAATATTAGTAGTAAATAGGTTAGTAAATAAAAAACCATTTAAATTTTAAATAATATTTTAATTTTACTTTAAAATCAATAAAATCTTTGGGTTACAATGTTGTTTTATTACTCTAGTAATAAAATTATTTTAAGTACTGTAAATATTATTCCATCGTAATTATATGAAATGGTGATATATTGAATTATATGTAATAGAACAAAGATGTCATTGTTGATGGTTGTGGGTTTGATTCTCATTTGTGGAACTGAATTTTCATTTTGCACTGGCTTAAGATACCATTTACCATGGAAAGCTTGTATAAAATATTTATTCATTTCTATTTGGACTATACATGAAAGTTTGTCTATAGTAAATTAATTATTTTATTTGTATACAAAATCGTTATTTTTTATATAACTTAAGTTTTACATATAATTCAATATATAACTGTATAGTTATATTACACAATATAATCATAAATTTAGAATATATGCTTTACTTCTTGATACTTACTATATGTAGGATCGTAGGTTCAATACCGTGAGGTTTTCGAAAAGTGCTCTTAACATTAATAAATCATAGAAATAGATTTATAATTGAAACATTTTTATCAATATTCAGATTTTTGTTTAATCAATATTTTTTTTATTTTATAGAAGAAGTGTCATGTAAATATTCTATAAAAGATCAATTTTGGACTGTACTTTGCGGATTTTAAAAGAATTAATTAAATGATACTTAAGTTTGTTAAAAAATATACTATTGGTATTATATAAAAAAAGTAATATAAGTAAATATTGGTTATTCGAAAGAATTATAGTATATTATAATTTCCTTCTTTAGCAACAAGATAAAGTGCGGCGTTGAGTTTCGACATTTTTGATTGAGTTTCGGAATGTTTCAAAAATTAAACGAAAAATAGGGAAACAAGAGCGGTGTACAGCGTTAAGCTAAAATCAACGAATTATAACAATAAATAAGAAAAAAAATATTTTTAACTCAAATAAATCTGCAATGAACAGTCCGATACATTTTTTTTATAACTAAATAACTTACATCTAAAGATAATTATATATTAAATACTTAAAAATTACTCTCACTATTTTTTTATACTATCAAATACTAATTATAATTATAATAACGATTAGATTTTTAATAAAATTTAAAGATTTATATCAACAAGTTACACAAACTTTTTATTTTTGACATTACACAAAAGAATTTATTGACGTCACACAAAAGTACGATTTAATTTTATTTTAATATATTGTTTTTAAAATAATACAAAATTGATATTATAGCTTATTTATAAAATTGACTAGAATTCTGTAAGTTAATTTATTTTTATATTATTATTATATGTATTGAAATATTTAAAGAGTTTCTTCAAATATTATTAAAAATAAAATGAAGTATATTATTTAAAAAACAAAATAAATTGTTTAGTCTGTTTCTTAAAATAATATATAGAGGTAAAAATAATTATTAACATATTTAAATATGACAAAAGATATATTTAGTTGCTATACATATATATAGAGTACTTATATATTTAAAATATTTAATTAAAACTGCATTATAAATCGTAAATTAGTATTTAAGTGTCATTAAGTTTGTATTAGTATTTGTACATACATTTTATTTTAATAAAAAAAAAACTATTCACAGTTAATTTTATCAATTTGAAATATAATTACGAAAATATAAACACAGATTATAGTAAATGGAAAGATTAAATAAAATAAGATAATTTAATCTAAAAATTAAAATGTTGACATTATAAGAAATTTAAAACGTAATTACAATTTAATTGTAATAATATATTTTTTTAATATACTTTCTTTGGCTTATTTATTTATAATTATTATATAGATATAGTTATTTACAATATGGAAGAAGGTGAACAAGTATAATTTTGGTCCACTACTAAATTAATGGTTACAGTTTCCTATAGAATAAAAAAAACAAAAAACAAGGAATGTAAACAGTGTTAAGTATAGATTAAATTAAAAATATTTGCCAACAGTACATAAGTTGGAATGACATTTAAATACATAAAGAAATTATAAATATTTTGAAGGTCATTGAAGTAGAAAAACAGAGTGCTTAGGCACTACGTTCTCATCGCCTATCTTAATATGCGGGATATAGGGCGAAACTAGAAAAATATATATTTTTTATAGATAAAATAGTTATAAAACGGTTTTTTTTTAATTCTTTAATATGCATTTACTATCAACCGTCATACTTAATCTGTAAGGAGACTATACATTACCTAAATAACAGTAAAATATACTAATATAATTTGACAAGACATATTTTAAACGGTGATTACAATAAATTAAAGTTAATATTATATATTAAACAATATTTAAATATAAATAATTATATTATTAATAATTTCGAAAGGCCGAATAAATCACGTTTTTTTATTCTATTTCAACAGTCGCTAATAATCGTTCCTTTATTCGTTTTTTTGTAATAATATCACAAACGCTACTTTTCAATTTTACTGATTTAGAAAATAAATAAATAAATATAACAATTATAATTATTACTAATATATATATGTTAATAATGATTTATAAGAGAGTTATAATAAGTACAATTTTTGCAATATATAGTAACAGATAAAACAAATAAATATTTTTTTTATGAATAATAATCAAACTCACTGTTTGTAATATTACAAAAGGAAATATAACTTGCGTAATAATAATATAAAATGCTTTTAATAAAAATGATTATTATTAAAAATTATCATAATACACAATAATAATATTAAATTTATTAATTACAATAAAAGTTAATTTAAAACTTTAAATTTAAGTGTAAGTATACGTAAGTAAGTGAGATAACTTAATAATAATTTTTTTATTATTTTTAAAAGCTTATCTAATATTTTAATAATAATTTATTTTTAATATGTAAGGCTTAGTTGTTATTTTACTGAGCCAAAGGTCACATATTCAATTCCACATGCAGCACATTTTTTTAGGTAATAAGTGATTAAGTGAAAAATCACTTTAAAATCTTCATAAACACAATGTTTTTTTTTTTGTAAGAATATTTTATTTTTTGGTCTGTGAAATGTCAAAATTTACTGTAAATAACAATTAATATGTATTTATAATAATAATAATACTTATAATTTACATATAATTAAGATTAAAGATAGTTATTTTAATGTAGTTTATATTATAAAGAAATCTCTAAATTATATCAACAAAATAATATATTATATAAGTATTCTGTTATATCGATTTTGTTTTATGTGGACTGAATTTTAGGAACCCTTAAGCTAATCTTTGTATAGCAATAACTATTTGTGAATAAGATGCATATTATTTGAAATATTATGTATATTTCAAAATATTTAAGAATGTATACATATATTATAGCTTTGAAATTTCAATAATTGTTATTATATATTGATAAAATTATGCAAAAAATAACCAATTTAATTTAGTGATAAATCCACAAAAGTAAATATATATCCATCCATTCCTTCTTAATATTCTGTGATTATCACTAAATTAAATTGGTATATATATATATATATATATATATATATATATATATATATATATATATATATATATATATATATAGTGGGTCTAGTTTGTATCTTGTAAGAAATAACATATATATTTTTATGACTTTATAATATTTAGCATATTTAAATTCAACTCCATCATTGTGATTATAGAACGAATAGATTAGTGAATAATTTTGTAAAAACAAAATATAAAAGACTTTTATTTGGCATAAGACCAGTTAACTGAACACTGTAAAAATAAACTTAATATATAAAAAAAAAACTAAATAATAGACTTATAATACAGGAAATATTAAGAGAACTTCTTCAAAGATGTATCACTATAAAAAAAATTGAATACTGTCCCTTAATTTAATGTTCTATAATCACAATGGCCTAATATTCATATACATATATGACATATGTATGTATAACCGCCAAATCAAACTAAATTAATAAATACAGTTTTCATATCTATATAACTAAAAAAATCACTTGTTCATTCACTCACTCACTCACTGCGCAAGTCATTTGATCCAATGGGTGAACTATGTTGGGATGTAATATAACTAAATTGTTCACTGTGTTCACTCACTCACTCACCGCGCAAGTCATTTGCTCCAATAGAGGAGCTATGTCGGGATACTTTCATGCAAAAAACTCGGTTTTGCTGGCCATCTCGAATTCTGATTCCTCCATCTTGTACATTTCGATTAGCTGAAATTTGTTTTAGAGTAAATATTAGGAATTTAAAAAAGAGGGCAGACCGTTAAACTGTTTCTATGTACATATTGTCAGTTTAAAAAAAACAACTTACGTTATCAATATCCTTGGAGAGCTCCTCCATTTGTTTATCGTGAGTCGCTTTAAGCTTGTCCTTCTCACGGTTTTGTTTGATTGTCTGGTTCTAGGAATTATTAATAAACATATAAAATTAATGAATATCTACTACTTGTAATAAAAAAATAACTTATCGCTGTCTCCACAAAAGAAAATCTAGAAAGAAAATCTTTTAATGGGGACAATAACAAATTTTCACAATTTAATAGAATCCCAAAACAATTTTTTTTCAAAATTTTGTCTGTTTGTCTATGCGTTGGTGCACGCTTATCTCTCTTATATATAGTTCTCACTTATTACTCTTATATATATTCTCACTATTATATGTATATTGGCGAGCTTTCATTACCATGCATTGGTTCAAGCGAGCGAACCGGAAATATCTTTAAATTTTTTCCGTCAATGTAGTGTGATTGTAATCCTAATCGTTGCCTGTTTGATTCCCACTAGGGGCAATGAGTTCCACCACTCCACAAAGTCTCGAAAATTGGGAACAGAGTAAGAGAAAAAAAAACTTGTAACAATGTTTATTTATATTTAGAAATAAAAAAAATATAGATGCAGAGACAATGCCATGAGCATAAATGTGAGACTGTAAATGTGATAGATTGTGGGTTCGAATCCCACTCAAGGAAATGAAATATTTAATATTTTCATTATTCGCTTTGGTAACAAGGCGGCGTTGAGTTTTGCCATTCAACACGCAATGCTTCCAGAATTCGGCGGAAAGTTTATCACTAAGTTCCTAGGTTCCTCTTGCCTGCCCTGCGATTCGCGTGATAGAGCGTGAAATATAAAAGCAAGCAAACTAACTAAATATAAAAAAACTCACTTTACGTTCATCCATAAACTTCTTAGTGTTATTCTGTTTCTTCTCCCTCAAACGGCGGTCCTTTTCTTGCTTGGTTTTAAGCGTCTTATCGTTGGCCACCTCCTTGCTGGTCTCCACGCTGATCTTGGCTTGCCTTGTGTTCATTTCTTTTAATTCGCTGAAATAATGTACAAAATATTTATATACATATATATATATATATATATATATATATATATATATATATATATATATATATATATATATATATATATATATAGTTCTTCTCAATTATGAAAATAGTTTTGTAATTTAAGTTTCTTTCCGAATTTATTTGGGCGTTATGGTTATAGCCTAAATTAAAATATGATTCAAGTGTTTTGTTTCACACGTCTTAATGGGAACGGAGTGTTTCAACACTAAGTCCTCAGGTTCTCTCAGATCCTCATCATCCACTCACCGCTCGTGCTTGCCCTCGAGCTGTTTCATCTGCGCGAGCTGCGCCTGCTCGCAGCACTTCTTGAGCAGGTCGCGCTGCTCGTGCAGGCGCGCGCTGGCCGCGGCGCACAGCTCCGCGCGCTGTCGCCGCACCAGCTCGCCCCACGCCGTGGCCTGCTCGCCCACCAGCTGCCGGAACGTCGCGTCGTTGCTGAGCTGCTCCTTGCTGGAATATTTATTTATTTATGTAGGTTAACAGTATGAAGGTTTATTTTTATTATATTAACATTATAGTTAGATACCGCACCCAAATCGTTTCTCTTAACATTGCCTATATTTAAAGGTTTCTATACAGATTTCTATTAGAGATAAATGATATTTAGTACATATTTTTCTTTTATCATATATCTATACATATTTTCTTTATTTTCTTTATTCTGTGCCAAATGAAAAAAAAAAAAAAAAAACAAATGGCAGATACTTTTTCTGCAGGAAGTTTGTTAATAGCGGCCATTTGCAATTTTTTTTTGATTGTTAATTTTTGATTCAGTATAAGTTAGTTTTAACCAATTTTGGCATTTCAAAGGCCATAAAAACACAAATCTCTATATAATAAAGAAAAGCTTAAAAGTCACATAGAAAAAAGTATACTTCTACGATATAATATGTAGATGTTAACATACGTAAACGAAGTCAATCATATTATTTAAGAAAAAAATTAAATTTGAGGACAAAACGATATACAAATAAAACCTTGCTGCCTATACGGTAACGGAAAACATTTAAAAATAAACCATAATATCGACACACCATACAAATAACAAAAATATTTATAATGAAAACGATAAAACTTCCTTTCCTGATACTACGAATCGATAAATCTATATTAACAAATATTGAAGTAATAATAATAAATCACGATCGACCATTCCGGGGTTTTCTGATTCGGGCTGTATCATTAATACTTTAATGCATTTAGGAAAACTCGGTTGATGACGTCATTATGATCGTAAACTATAACGATTAGTAAGTTTCTCGTGAAGTATGAAAATTCTTAGATATATTTTGACTATGTAATATGAACTAATTTTTTAACCTATAATCTTTTCTGTTGGTAGTGTGTCTGTAGTAGTACAATGGTTACAAATTCAAATTAAGTTTGGGGGACAATCTATATTGTCACAATATACGTATTTTCCTGGTTCTGTACATTTTAAATACATTAGATGTTATTCAATGGATCACCAAAAAAAATTTGTAAACATTTAATTTTTTACCGGTTTTCTACTCAATTTCATTATTTTATTTACTTTTTAATAATCGTTAACAGTCACTCAGATATAAGGTTTGGCTTTAACACCAAATTTTGCCCCCCTTCTATACTAACAAATCTAGGTATAGCTTTTATTTTAGGTTGACTGGAAGTACCCTATTAATTTTTTCGATACGATCGGGAATCGAATTAATCAATTCCATTCCCTTTATAGTGTCGAAATACTCGTTTTTTTGCTACATAAACGGCCATTGCTTTAAAGTAAATGTAGAAATACGATTTTTTCATGAATCAAGGGACCGTACATCTGAGTTCATGGATTGCATTCCAACTCGATACCTCAAAGCGTTACCGAGATAAATGCTCTTAACAGACATACAAATGGACAACAAAGTGATCTTATAATGGTTCCTTTTTTCCTTAAAAGGTATCGAATTCTAAAAAAAATAACAGAACTTACTTCTTGCCCTTAATCATCTTCTCGAGAGCGCCACACTGTTGCTTCTGCAGGGTCATCTTCTCTTTGGCGTGGCGTTTCTTCATGGCTTCCAGATCTTTTTGTTGTTTACGACCGGTTTTGACGAAACCTTTCTCCTTTTGTAGACTTTCTACTGTTATTGGCTCGAAGACTAGAGGCTCTGTTGAATGATGTTTTATTAATTAAATATTTAAACGGTATCGTTTAATTATTAGGTACTTAATGTATAAAATCTCCCTTGACGTTAAAATAAGCTCATTTCAAGCTTTAATTTTCATCCTAATATTGTGAACTTTGTGTCCTTACCAGAGCGAGAGCGAGAGCAAGAGAAAATATTAAATAATTCTATCTCGAGTGGGAATCAAACCCATAAACTGTCTCTTTAACGCTTGTGCCCCTGTGACGACTGACCTGTGACCAAGACTGACCTCTATTTATTAGGGTAACTTCAAAAAATTGGGTATTTTAATAATTATCTTTACATACTAAATGTCACCATTCATCTAGTAGATGCCCAAGGCATCCTAAGAAACCCTAATATGGATAGGTACATCTAACTTGTATAAGTCACCCAAAATAGCACTGACTGATATGTAAAGGTAATTATTATATAGAAATATCCCGGAGTTACTGGCAACTTATTTAAAATAGATAACATTGTATTTTCGTTATATCGTTATGTTCGGTATGTCGTTTCGTTATATAGTAAATCTTTGGAATTAGGCTTAGAAGAGGTGCACAGATTAAAATCCAAATCTGTTTTTTATACAGAACTTAAAAGCCCAAGATCCCAGGGCCTCCAGACCCCACTTGTAAGTTAGTAAATACGTACACAATCTTAAGTACACATTAGACTAATAGTCCTCAAAATTTTAGCTTTGCTAAAATGACATATGTCTGGGGGCCCTAGGATCTCAGTCTATAATAAAAAATATCGTAAACAAAACGATAAACACAACGCTAGAGAAACAGCTGCATTACCCGTAACAGCAATACTCTTCCACATTATATATATATTTCACAGCACACAGTTATTACACAATCATTAACACTTAGAATTAAAAATTTAAATTTAATTAAAAAAAATCTTTAATATAAAATTAAAACATGTATATTCAAATTGAGTGTGAACGTTTGTTTGGCTTGACTGCTGCTAATGTAGTGTAGACGGTACGTGCGTAAGGCCAATCGACTTCACTCAATATCTATAGCTGTATGAGAAAACCGCTGGATTCTGTAGTACACGGGATGAGCAGAGGCGATATTTCCGCAGTGATAGTTAAAAAAGCCAGAGCGAAGAACTGAAAATAAATCCCTGAGTGGGAATCGAACCCCCAACCGTCGTAGCAGTTTAGAAGTTTGAATGATAAATCTAATCACTCCAAATTATTATAAAGATATCAAATAAATAGGAAATATGCTTAATAAATACGATCGTTGTTATGAAACATCCAAAAAGATTAACATGCTTTATTTTGTTTTTCAATTATAAAAGTGGATAATTACAATTTGTAACTTTTGTTTATCGCACAGAGACATTGTGAGTTCCATACTCGACCTTGAAATAGTCCGTAAATCTAGTTACACAAAATGCAGCGTTAAATTCAGCCACTCCTTAGGGAATATCTCGAAAATCTCGGAATGTTAACAGCAAGATAAAAAGAAAAAAAAAACATGGCGAAACGCTGCCGCTTTCATTTACACCACTTCCTTAAAGTCATTCCAAAAATATCGCTGTCATAGCGCGCATTAGCCGGAGAATGTTCGTTTCAGTGTAAATTATGAATTTCGCTTCTATTTACGTTTTTCATAATATAAACATTTAAGCTCACCTCTGTACATTCCTCATTTGTCAGAATTGTAGGTTAAAATGTAGAGTAGTGTGATTTATTGAATGAGGCGCGTTTAGTGGGTACGGATCTAATATGTTTTTGTTAATATAGATATATATATATATATATATATATATATATATATATATATATATATATATATATATATATATATATATATATATATATATATATATATATATATATATATAGAAAGAGCTCTGTGCCACATTACTTTGTTCTTTCATGTTCCGCTTGAAAGGAGACATTGACTCCGTAAGTCAAAATATTGTTATAATATATTATATTCGGATATTCGGAAAAACCTTTTAGGAAGTCATCGTGGCGCACTAGCAAGGTCTGACTGTCAGCATGATAGGTGTGGGTTTGATAACGCTGAAGGGCATGATCAAATTTACCTACCACAGACAAAGTGCGGCGTTGAGTTGAACACAAAACTCAATATCTCTAAAATCGGGCGGTGGTGGGAGACGGATCAGACGAAGTGTCTTAACGTCACTAGGTTCCCTCTGAATACTCTAGCAAACGGTAAAAAGCGTGAATCTGAATATTTTAGATGAATATAGTCTTACTGAATTTAATTTTGAACTCATTATAAAAAAAAATTACGATAAAATAAGCAAAAGAATTTTCCTATTTTTTTCTTCAAATCAAACCCCACGATTCAAAATGTAATACGTTTATCCCATTACATACTCTTGTATGTCTGCAATAAATATTTATATTGCGGACTAACATATTCCACTAACCCGACATACTTTAAACAGAACTACTCGAGCTTATTTAGATTGTTATATTTTAAGAAGTGCTTTGGGAAATTGGCTCTGGGGTGTTCATTCATATAGCGTAAGGCAAAACTTCTTAATAATCTATACTAATGTTTTAACTGAATAGTTGGTTTGGTTGAACGCGCATATCTCAGGAAGCACAAGTTGGAATTTATAAAGTACTTTTGTGTCGGATCGTTATTTAGGAATAGTATAGAGGCTGTTTTGGACGTATCTGGAGATGCTTTCTAGGGGAGCCTGGACTTTGGCTTTGAATATTCGAGTAAAGATTTTTTTTTATTTTACGGATAAAAAATTGATGTTAAAATTTTAAATTCGATGCGGTCAGCGTTACCCCTTTGCATTTAAAATTTACCACACAAAACTCTTATTTATTCGAAGGCCGCAGGTAAATCAAATTATTATATCAATACAATATTTAAATTAAATATTGTTGAGTTGACTTGACGCTATATGAAGCTCATCATAGAAATAGCTATACTAAATGAAATCGAACCCACAATCTCCGTGCTAGTAGTTTATACTATAACTACCGTACCAACAAAGCGGTTTATTACTAAACGTTTAAGCATAACGACTGTATGTAGGTGTGTTTGTATGTAACGTGACCGATTTGGAATATTGTAAATATTTACTTAATTTCATTCGTTTCATTATTTATTTACATATAACTTTTGATTTTATTTTTTACATAAACAGTTTTTGTATGTTTCTTCAATTTCATTTTCTAGTACCACATCGCGCAGCGGTAAATTAAGCCACTTTATATATAATATGTATCTCAAAATTGATATATAAGAGAAAAACATCATAAGAACTAGATACTAGTTTAATTTCTATATAGTTAGTAGTAGTAAGTGTAGTTTCAGGCTTATATTGATATACCGCTCTCAAGTCTGAGATCGATCTTGAGATGCTGTCATTCATATAGTATATATTGATACGTCCAAAAATCTTTATCATAGCATTCGTATACAGTAAGTGATACAATAATTAAAAAAAAAATCCCTCTTCATAACTCACCTTCTTTCTTCTCCTCCGGTTTCTTTTCCGGAGCACTTTCTTCGATGCCCATTTGTTTCATGTTGTCCGTACGTTCTTTGGCCGCGCCCATGAACGCGCGAGGATCCGAGAGGGCCGCCATGAAATCTATATAAAACATATTTATTAAGAAAAATAGCCCTTTTTTATTATGAATGTGGTTTACATTGAGATACTGAATTTATATGAAAAAACCGGTCAAGTGCGAGTAAGTCTCGCTCACCGTGGGTTCTAAAATGTGGGTACCAATTTCATGATTGTGATTCAATAAGAGTTACGACTTACAAAATTTAACAAACTTATGATTGCGGGCGTGTGCGTACAACTCGCAGGAACTGAACTATCATATACATATAAGTTTATAGTGATTATAACGCTTTAAATAAAGTTTCGCCTTTCGGATTTTTTCCGTTTTTTTATAGTAATTTTGATAAATTCTTGCCAAATATTTTAATTCGGTTCACAAGAAGTACGCTATAGGTTTTGATTTGATTTCATTCAAAATGCAGCTAAAACGACGTAAATGCTCGATCATTTGATTGTTTTGACTTATAAACTTAATTTCTTCTGGGGCCTAAAAGATTGTAGCCTTGGATATTTGATGTTAATTTCAGCGTGATAAGTTGATAGAAATGGTCTTGATAGACGGACAGGCAAATAGGATATAAAGAAATGGACAACAAAGGGATCCTTTTTGTTTTTTGGTTTTGAGGTAAGGAACCCTGAAAGCGGCATAATACGCATCTAGAAGTTAACATTATTTCTCAAACATATATAACTAAAAGAATGTGTCAAATACTGAGTCCTACCTTCAAATCCATCCGGTACATAGATCTTGAGCTCAATGTTACAGAACAGCATGGGCAAGGACATCGGGAAGTTGGCTTCAGTCCTCAAAGATATATGCCTGTAGCCAGCCTGAAGACCGTCGAGTGGTAGAATCCTCTGACCGAGCAGTTTACCGTTTTCATCATAAACACCGAAACGCAGTACCGCCAAGTCTGGGAGTACTACCTGTTAATAAGTTCTTTGAGTACTACCTGTTTTGTGTTACAAAAGTTAAAGTAAATAAAAGATAAACAAAGGAGGAGAAGAGTTAAATAAGTTATTATTAAGGTGTGAACCGGTAACCGGCATATGACAGGGTAGGCAGAATGAAGCTAGTGTTAAGACACTCCACATACACTGTCCAATTTTAGAGTCATTTCATATTGAATGGCGGAAATCAACGCTACAAATCAAAAAGAAACAAAGTACTAACAGCCGACACAAAATTCTCTATTAGACCAAAAGAAATATTAATATTATCTCACCTTTCTGAACAAAAATGGCTCTTCATTGTAAACAGGGTTCAATCCGTTGGCGGGAACCATTCTTGTACGGAACTCTTTACGGATGGTGTCGGAGGGAAGTCCGTACATATCCACTTCGACGTATGTACCAACTTTCTTATCTGATAAGAACTGACCGGCTATCACCTGTGAGGATAAGGGTAGTTGTGAGAGAAAACAAAAAGCTTTTTAGGTTTAAATCTAAACTAAAATTCGACGTAGGCCGAGAACCAGAACGTATCGCTTAGGGGTCAGAGCGCCTGGTCGGTTTCCAGGAGGCGCAAGTTTGAGTTCCGCTACGTTCCAATTTTTATACGTTATCTAAATAAGTATTTAAATTAAAATCTTTGATTTTTATTTTCTCTGGGAGACGTAGAGGTGCATAATAGCTAAAATAAAATTGTCACGGTAATTGAAAGGTGCTGCTTGAAATTCTGATGTGCTCAATACCTTGACATAATATATCACTTTGGATATATATTCATGAACTACATACTTTTCTTTACCATTATGTCCTTCTCAATAAAAACAATTGAAATTCAAATTCACTTTAAGAGTGAGATGTTAGAGAAGTTCAGTAGAACTAAATGTATATTTTTAAACATTTTCAAAATGTTATTCCACACTTAGGAAAGAATATATATATATATATATATATATATATATATATATATATATATATATAATAATATATATATATATATATATATCTATGATATATATATTATAATATATATATATATATATATATATATATATATATATATATATATATATATATATATATATTTAAAATTAACTTCTCGATTTATTAAAATTAAAATAATCTATAAAAAAAAATCATCTAAATAATCTAATAAAAACCCCCAAACATTCGAACCGCCACCAACCTGCACAGCGCACTGGGCCGCGATGACGCCGTCCACGGGCGCGTCGGCGAACGGGTCGAAGCTTTTGTCCGCTCGTCGCATGAAGTCGGGCTTCAGGAGGTACCCGCAGTTGCCGTTGTATTCGAACTTCCCTTGGTTCAGTTGCATCGGGAGGTCTGACGTTTGGAAGTTCAGGGACACCATTTGACAGCCGGCGTTCCAGAACACCTAGAAAGTGTAATATGGCAAGGTAGGAAGAGAATTAAATCAAAATCAAGCAAATCTTCCATTGTGTGTTGAGTGATGGAGTTCAACGCCGCGCAATCAATATTAAGAATATACTTTAATTTTTATTATTCTCATGCTGCATCCCATATATAGCGTAGTAGGGCAAAGGGAAAGGGAACTTAGTGTTAAAACACTCCGTTTTCGAGACCATGCGTGTAAGCTCTTCCCAGAGTAATTCAATGAAAATAATTTATTCCATCAAGTGGGAAACGAAACCTAAACTGTCGCATCTACTGTCAGATTTTGAGTCGCTGTGCTACGACGCCTCGACGGTTAAAGTAGTTTCATATCACATATATTTATTTAAATTATTTGACAACTTGAATATCTAAATGTTTTAATGTGTCGAATTATACAATTAAAAAAAAATCATTAGCAAAGTTCAGGGCGGTCACGGCTTGTTGACCGTACTATAAATAGAATTCACACAAAGTATATAAAAGTATATTCTATTTAAATTTTATTTAAATTACATTACTACTAGAGGCGCAGGTGCACAAAGTGTGACTGTAAAACCGACTGGTTGTGGGTTCAATCCCCACCCGAGGAGATGAAATATTGACTTGAATTTATATTTTCGTTTATTAGCTCGCGGCGTTGAGTTCTGCCACTAAACACGCAATGCCTCCAAAATTCAGCACAAAGTGGGGAACGAAGTGTCTTAACACTAAATTCCCTTTGCCTAACCTGCTGTGTGCGGGATACAGCGCGTGAAGCTATTTTTTTTACATTACTACTACTTTCTTAGATTTCGTATATAACATTTCCAATAACAAATGTATCGAAATAATTCTTAATAATAATAGTTTTGTATATAAAAAAATAATAAATATTACCTGTGGCATATAATTAGAAGAATCAGCCCTGGTTCCCTTCGGATATATGCGAGACATTTGTCTTTTGTTGTAATTCACGAAATCTATAGCTTGAGACTTTAAATAGTTCATTCCGGTGGTCTCCGCGAAGGAAGACATGTTGTGGTGAATGTTGCGTTCTGTGGGTAGAAATGAAAAAGAAAAACATTGAATATTCTTAATTAAACTAGAGAATTATTAATTAATAACCAGTCGTTTAGTAAGTATTAATAACGCACATAAGATATTTTTTAACGACATAATACTCTATGTATACTTATTTAATGTATGGCTTGTATATGTAAATATAACACTTTCATATTATTTTAGAAAATATAGGGATATATATATATGGGATTTTTGCTGGAATTATGTTACAATTATTATTAAATAATTATTTTTAGAAAAGTAAAAAAATAACATATTGGGATTTGAACCAGCACTTCTTATTTAATTACCATTAGGCCTTTCGTTGATATCAAGCTTTTCATTTTTCTTCAATTTTCATAATAACAAAGCGCTTTGTTTGATAAAAATATATTAACTGAAAAATTTTATCATCACAAGTGGAAAAAAATCAGAAGTCAGAACACTTGAAAAGTCTGCAAGAGGCGCGGCTTTGAATCCCGCTACGTTCAACAAAGACAAATTATCATTATTAAAAAACCAAAATGATAAAAATCATCTCCAGTCAAAACTAAGCTGGGCATACAAATTTCAAAACTCACTCTCAGCCTCCTCGAAGCTCTGGAACTTGATGGGTTGAGCGTAGTTGACCATAGAGGATAACCATGGATGTACGTTGGTGGTGGAGCCCGTATACTGTACTGGTGGAGGCGCATCACCTTCACCACCAGCTGGCGCTTCAGCAGGTACTATTTCTTCTGGCTGATAGGAAAATGACAAGGAGTTTTGCTTTTTAATTGGATATTTTTTTCTCGATTTAAGAAAAACTATTTATAAAATGTACAGTTAAGATGACTTAGGCAGTAAGATTTCTTAATTTTTTATAAAACTGTATGGAACATGTGTTACTGCAATACCAGATAATTATTTTACAACACGGTCGGCGAGTCATTGTTGGCTCGGGAAGAAAAAAAAATTGAAGTCAAATCAGCGCAGTCATCCACAACTAACTTTAGGGCGGCCACGACTCGCCGACCGAGCTGTACTATATTATTCATACCTTCTTCTCTGGCATTACAACAGCTGAAGCGTCTTCCTTCACTTCATCTTCAATGACGAATTGCCCTTGTCGGAACAATTCTAACTCCTGTTTTTCCACTTCAGTCTTTAAGCGCTTATTTTTTATCATAATTTTGCGTTTTAAAAGGCAGGGTGGTGGTAATGGTTGGCCTGGTTCCAACTGGAATTGGAAATTGTAAAAATTATATATATATAGGAAATAAGGGTACAAAGTTATAGATTATTATTAAAGTCGGAATTGAAAAAGCCAATTCATTTACAGTATCACAGGAGTATTATAAATAAGTTTTGTACTGTCAAATAATATAAAGATAGAATTTACAACGAGTAGGTACAATCAAAAATTATCAACATTAAGTAATAATAGGCCAGTTCGGGCGCAGGGGCACAATGTGTGACTATCAAATCGACTGGTGTGGGTTCAATCCCTACTCGAGGAAAAGAAATATTTGTTTACATTTATATTTTTATTTTCCTCGATCTGGTGTCGAGGCATAGAGCGGCGTTGAGTCCCGCCACTCAACACGCAATGCCTCCAGAACTTGGCGGAAAGTGGGGAAACGGAGTGTCATGTAACACTAGGTTTCCTCTGCCTACCCTGCTGTGTGCGGGATACAGCGTGAAGCTGGTTTAATTTTTTAATTCTTAATTTTAAGAAATAATATCAATTATTTCTATTAGCTTTCACTCTTTCTTCATACATGCCCTTCGGCGAGTTTTCATGTTTACGTGATCTTACTCCAGTATCATCGATACTGCGTTGTCAAAAGTCAACGCGGTCACCTTCGGCATCTCTTATTGCTCAGTCTTGATTCAAAAATCATTTTTGCCGTTCTTTCATCACACATTCCCATGAGTGTGAAAACCAACTGAACACGTTCTTTTTCATCCTCACGTCGAGATCCTGGATAGTAGCTACCATTCTGTGTACCTGCTCATTCCGGATTTGGTCAGTTAAACTGGGTCCGCATATCCTACGAAGAGATCGCATCTCCACAGCATTCATCTCTCTTTCATTCTTCTTCTGTAATACCCACGTTTCGCTGCCGTCGGTACGGCGTCGGTACTAATTCGGTATCCATTTCATATTTTTCATCAGTTTTAAGCATAATAAAAGATAAAAAAAAAAAAAAGATCAATAAAACGCCACTTACAGGATAGTCTGGAAGTGGTTCCTTCATAAGCAAGTCGCCAAGGATTTCATCGCAGTACTTAGCTAGCTTATATTGCTGAGCCTTACAACAGTGGTTTTCAAAGGACAGTATGACAGGGTAGTCAGAAGCTACAAAGGCTGTATCCCTGAGAGCGTATATGACGTCTTTGAATAGGATATCTGTGCACATTGCCATCCCGTGGGTTATTATTGGCTCTTCATCTTCGCCCTTGCCGTCCCAGCAGTCCAGTTCTACGCATCTGTAGTGTTAAGTGAGAAAATATATAGAGAGAACATAACAACCTTAGATATTTGAAGGCTTAAATAGATTTTTTTTTTATGTTAGATAGTCCGTTTATCAAGGAAGGCTATACATAGGCTATATTAGACACTTTCGATCAGAGTTACATCTCGCACTTAGTACTTTTTGTGTCATATAAAGAGTAAACCTGTTAACAGCCTATTAAGTAAACTGTCGAGAGACAAAAAAAGTATATAAAAGTCAATTTATAATTATAAGAAAAATTGAATGGTATAGAAACGTACATAACAAAAAAAATTCTAAGCCAACGATATACAACTTTTAGGATCCTCTCCATTTGACTCCTCCTCCATTGAACTCCATTTGACTAACAGGATACGCCACAGGAAAAAAATAGAGTAAAATTAAGTATCTTACCGACATCCAGCAAGTAACACCTGTCGATACATTTCAACAGAACTCTTCCCACCGAATTGTCTTCCAGATAAATATGTATTGTGAGAGGAATTGATATAATAATGGGATAGAGGCTGGTCCATCTCCATGTAGAAGTCCAGGCGATCGAGAAACACCGGCGCGTTCTCGTCCGACATCAGGTATCTGACTAAACCGTCTTTTGTAAGACATTCTGAAAATGATGGTGAAATATTGTTATTAAATTTGTTTCAAGATCCTTTTTTATTGTTTCATGCTATAAACGCATATGACGGGATAGTTAAAGGAAAAACACTTTAAAAATGTCAAAAGAAACATAAATAATACTTAAAATTGTATAATATAGACGCTACTCACTAGCATTTTTGGCCTCCTCTTCCTGTTCATAATCTGTGATAATTTCTATGGCTCTCTTATCGTCGTATAGTGGATACAAGATTTCATTGAGACGTGGATCTCTTTGCTTCTCGTTAAGGAAGTTGACGAATTGCTCTAAATTGATTCTATCTGATTTGCCTTGAGTTCTGAAATATATTATTTTGAATATATACATTACTAGCGATCCAAAGGTGGATTCGTCCGCTTAAATTTATTGTTATATTGCATGTAGTCCAATAAAACAATTTATATACAAAATCTCCAAGTAAATTATAGCATTATTCTGATGTATAAGCTATATTACTGTAAAGTTTTGTCTAAATCTGTTCCATTACATTTACGAATGACCTAAGAAAAACAAAATAATTTTATTATCTTCACAACCTTATATTTATATATTTATTTGAAGCGGAAAGTGGGAAATGCAAGTTTCTAAAAATTAGATTAACAAAAAAGTCTAATAATATATTATTAAAATTTCTACAAAACTTTCAGTACATTACTTTCGAAATCGTACAATCAATAGTCCAGCCATCACTTACATAGTCCTGAAGAGCTCTTCAATATCGTTTCTGGGACAGATCTTATGATATAAAGCGTAAAATTTGTCGAACGTGAACGCCTCCCTCTCCATAGACTCGTTCTTGCCGGAAGGTAAGCCGAGCTCCGATAGACATTGGTATACCAGTTTCTCCGTTTTCCCCGACGCGAACGTCTTGCTGATTACTTTGACGGGCACTTTGCCTTTGGAGTCGACGAGAAATGATAGTCGCATCCAACTAGAAATTGTACATAATATATAATAATTTGGAAATATATTCCTTTCTTTTGGAGTAGTTATAAAAATAAAAAAGACAACCAGCCCAAGATTAGGCCAGGCTGTGCCCCGGTGTCAGGACATCGACACAGCCCTGTGACTACAAACGCGAAAGGTTGGGTTCAATTCTTACTCGAGGAAATGAATTATTTTATACTTGACATACAGCATGAACCTGAAAGCAAAATTGTATCTATATGATAGAAAGCCAAACTATGTTTTAGTGTAAAGCAGCGTACTAAAGCAACAGTATAATAAGCACTTCTGTAAATTTCCATACAAAATCAAATACAACAATATTTTTTTATAATATAAGAAAAATATTGGCTAAATTTACATATGAAAATGTAACAAAATATATTCGTGCTTTATATAAAAATGATACGAGATATTCCTATACAAAATATATTCACTTAGGCAAAATGGTAATGTTATTTCGAGCTCGCTCAAATCCTCAATTGACTTGCTAATCTCTAATATTATCATATGATATTCAATAGTTGCATAAGAAATTACATGTGTTATATAAATCTCATAGTATCTATAAATGTACATTTTGATAAAAAAAATCTTTTTTCAACTTTACACTATCCCATTATATGAATGGTAGGGCACAGAGCCGTCTCTCTAGGTTTCAGAGGGTTCGTGCTGTTTCTCGCATATAGCAATGTAGGCAGAAGGAACCTAAAGTTAGAACACTGTGCATTTTCAAGACGTTGTTATTGTTTTTTTTTTTATGGAAAAGACACGGCAAATGAGCGGCCGGGTCACCTGATGGTAAGTGATAACCGCCCACAGCCCTGTGCAACCCCAGAGGAGCTACAGGTGCGTTGCCGGTCTTTAAGCTGGGTTGAGCGCCGGAGCCCGGCATTACCTGATGCGAAATGTAGTGGCATAGAGCCACTACTTCACGCCGGCTTTAAATGTCGGGTGTGGTAATGTTCCGGTCGAGTCTGCCCATGTGTGTTGCCAATGCTGGCGACGTGACTCTACCACACGTACTTTATTCACCTCTTACGGCACTACCACTACCAGGATGACCCTATTCTAGGCGGGGACCACACGGTATATTGAGTGGTGGAACTTATAGACGCGCTTTCTGTTGCTACGAGAGCTAGAATATGAATATATTTAATAATTCATTTCCCCATGAGGACATCGAATCCACAACCTTCGCGTTATTTCGCTCAGACGGTGTGCTCACTGGTCACATAGCAAACTGAATTGAAATATATAGTTTCTTTGAATATATTTTTCTTCGAACAAGACAAACAAAGTTTAGTTATATTAAGAACCTGACACTTGCGATCCGACGCCAACTTTATTTCAATTTCTTACTTCTATTACGAATAAATATTTTAAAAAAGAAACTAAAAGATATCTTATATTGATTTTTGTTACGTTTTTATAATTTTTTGAAGTAAACAAAATAAAAATGAACTTAAACGTCAAATTCAATTCGAATATTAGAAATCGGACGTTTCAAGCATTTTATAAAAGTCCGACTCTACTTGAGGTTTTTTTTAGGGTAGCCAAAGGGAACCTTTTTTTAAGAGTGTTCCCGAGAGATTACCAGAAAAATTCCCGATCAAAACAATTCACTTGCTAAACCGGGAATCGAATCGACAACCGTCGCGTTAAGTTGGTCTTGTGGTTGGTCTCAAGAGCTTGAAATATTACAAAAATAAATAAAACTTACATTTTTTTAACTTTACAAACTAAAGTTAGACACCCTAGCCTAGACAGTCTAGCCCATACTTTATTACTATGTTGAACAAGAACATTAGGTACAATTTATTACAGTTAAATAAAACGTCGTCTCGTCGTCTTATATAGAAGATAAATATTTTCTTTATTGCTTTATGAGTCCAAGTACCTGTTCTTGAGAGCGTACAGTACGATCGGCGAGTTGTGGCTGCCTTGAAGTTTGTTGTAGATTGTGCAGAAAGATTTTGCGATTTCTCTTAGTTGTGATTACTTTCCGAGAAAAGTTCAGAAAGAATAACTTCCAGGCGGCCACGACTCTTCTACCGTAGTGCATGTTAGTTTATGTATGAAATTTTTATTTAAAAATGCAAAATTTTTACTTTTTTAAAATGTATTTTTTTGACCTTATGGTTCTATTGATGTATCTCTAAGTTACATTAAAATTACCGTCTATAGTTTATAGGCGGTAATTTTAACCAAACAAAAAGATCCATTATTTGTGTATATTGTAGTTATATATATTTAGATATGGCATGCTTTTTAGCAATAACTATAATGGTATATTGTAGATATGAATTTTTAGATATATTATAAGAAGAGACGCTTGTATATATCAAAAGAAAGATACAAGCGTCTGTATACGCCTTGGTACTTTATATAGAAACAGCGTTATGAGAATAACTTTCATAGCTTTTTCGTTCGTAGCTTGTTCGTATCTTCTAAAATACAAAATCACTGAAAGCTAATTTAGACCGTCATGCGCAGGGGCACACGCGTCCTACTGTAAACGCGCTACGGTTGTGGCTTTAAATCCCACTTGAGCGAATGAAATATTTAATATTTTTTCCTATACGCTGTAGCACATAGCAGTGTAGGCAGTTCCTACTGCTCTGGTTATCAGGCAGTTCTCTCAATACGCAGTGCCTCCAGAATTCAGTGGAAATGGGGAATTAAAGTGTCTTAATACGAACTGAGTGTCTCAACACCAAGGCCTCAGGTTCCCTCTGCCTACCCATCTAAATGCGATATAAAACATGAATCCAAAAAAAGTGCGATATAAAACATGAATCCAAAAAAAGAAAACTGAACGATAATAGCAGAATTAAGTATCAATGGGTTATTTCACGAAATCCATACAATATAGTATCACGCCCCAGCCAAAATAACTAAACAAAACACATGTTTTAGAACAATAAATCTTATCACATTCTTATCATTTAACTAGCATTTTCTACTAACGAGCTTCTATTACTTTACGTACTGTTTCATAAGACTTGTTCTGGGGCACACGTTGTTTATTTTGTTGTTGTGTGTTATAGCCCGTAGGGATTCTTTCCATACCTTCAAAAGTAAACAAGTTTTATCAAATTTACAGTTATTTTCTTGAATATAAATTACATTTAAGAATATTTTGTAACACCATATTTTATTTTTGCATGAATTAAATTATATATACATATTTATAACGTATCTATATTATGTATTGTGTTTGTTTGTAAACATAAAACCTCGTATCTTCTTAATCTTATAAAGACACCATATTTTTTATAAAATCATTGAAAGGTACATCTTATAAAGACACACAGTCGACGGCAATTTTTTATCACCACGGCAATGATCCCACATAAAAAATAGAAGAAGAAAAGTTATAACAGTTAAAAAAAAAGCAAATTCAAATGAAAATCAATAATTCATTTGGAATTATAAAATATTTAGAGTATATGCGTCCACAAACAATATGTTAATTTCCCAAAACGAAAATGTTTTATGGAAACTCGGTTTGCACACACACCGACTGTCGCCTTTCAATTCTATCAGCGGAAAGTTTTCGCTAAATCTACATATATTGTAGGCAAACGAATAACGTGTACCGGAGCACAGTCAAAATACTTACTAGGGGTGCCTCTGATTGTTTATTACATATTTAATATGTTTTTTATATACCTATTAATTCCATATTATCGATATTTACTGATACTAATATTGATTTTCTTTACTAATTTAAACATACCATTATGAAACGTAATAATTTGTGTATAAATCACATAACATATATAAATTCGTACGAATGTAAGCAATAAGTTTGTTTGAGATTAACATAATTTAAGCGTAATTTATAATTGAAATCTGTTATGCATTAACAAAAATAATTGAAAAATCTACAATAATATAATTTAATAGTCTAAAGAGACAATATGATCAAAAGCTTATCAAAGCTCAAAGTCGCCATCTCATATTTTTTCCTAATTAAAAAAATACTTTCCATAACTGACAACCCTATTGTCAAATACGAAAATATTGTTTCAGTGGTTAGTTTTTGTTCCTGAAAATTGCACAAACGATATACATACATACAAGTTTTTTAAAAACAATATTTATTTATTGCGATGGGCGGAATTTTACAAGGATATGTATGAATATGATGACGTCGTCAGTTTCAAATAACAGCGAAACGCTGAGTCTTGATGTAGCTGATGGCGAAATAAGTTTAAATGAAGTTGAGAATGTAATACAAGGTCTGAAATGTGGTTAGTCAGACGGAGCAGATGGAGTTACTATTTAAATGATCAAATTTGGTGGGCCACGCGTCTTGGACTTGTTCTGGTTTATGTGAAATTTATGCTGGAAATCACGGGAGGTCTCAGACGATTGGCGAGGTGCAGTCATCGTGCCAGTGCAGTCATTGTAAATTTTATGCTGAAATATTAGCGAGAAGAATGCTAGAGAGATCTGTTAGTTTGTGGATTTGGAAAAGGCGTTTGACAGAGATGTGAGAACGAAATTATGGGAGATACTACTTCGGTACAGTGTGAGCGGATCATTGCTGCAGAGATCACTCAGCCTGCGTGAGTAGGATCTGGCATGTCGCCTTGGTTTGACATCCAGTCGGGCGTTAAACAAGGATGCGCTATGTCAGCTTGGTTGTTCAATTGGTTTTTTGATAGCTGTCTCCAAGGAGTGAAACAAAGTGATATGGGAGTGAAAGTAGGTGACCAGAACGTGAACTCTCTACTGTACGCAGATAATGCAGTGCTCATTGCATCATCAGAATGCGAGATGCTGGCATTAGTCACCACTATGAAAGAAGGTTGTGAAGGCAATGGTCTAAGCTTGAATGAGAAAAAAATAAAGGTTCTGGTATTTGAAAGAAATGGAGAAAGGACGGAATGCAAGATCAGTGTAAATAAGAAGTTACAAGATGGATGTGGAAAAGCGTATTGCTGCGGGTAACAGGGTAAACGTTAGCTGCATTAATGAGTCGGCGAAAAGTCAGCACAGCTGGCCGTACACAATGCAGTGTTGGTACCGACGCTGTTATACGTTATTACAGAAGAAGAATGAAAGAAAAATGAATGCCGTAGAGATACAATCTTTTCGTAGGATGTACAGAGTCAGCTTGACTGATCGCATTCGCAATGAAGAGATACACAGGATGGCAGGTACTGGCGAGGATATCATGGTGAGAATGAAGAAGAACGTGCTCAGTTGGTTTCGGCACGTCGAGCGAATGAATGATAAAAGAATGGCAAAAAAGATTTATGATGGAAAAGTGAGCGGTAAGAGAGATAGGAGGAGACCTTCCTTTTTCGGAGACCTTCGAAAACACAGTATCAAAAATACTGGAGGAAGGTCACGTAAAAAGCATAAGGACCCTCGGGAGGATATGGATGATGACAGTGGACGAGGCGAAAGAGGTATGTAGAGACCGTAGCGTTTGGCGCTTGTCTCCGACTACCTCGCTAGGAATACAAGGTGAAGCCAAGTCAAGTTCATTTATTTAAGTCCACCAGCAGTATTTTTTTAGGGTATTTGTGAATATACACTATTATTTAAAAATATATATGCTATTGTAAAACTATTTGAATTTAACTATACAACATGCTCGATAAAAGAAAATCAAACGAAAAAAATATCGTTATTCAGTTACAATAACTCTTTGACAGTTCGTTGTTGAATATTTTCGCATGGAAAGCTGTTTTACATAAAGAAATAGAAAGCCATAGAGCTGCCCATTTGCAAATAATAAAGCATTTTTTATATTCTCTATAAAAGTATTTTGTGTTAAAAAGAGCCGAGAAACGTTACATCACTCTGTTTTTATAAATAAAGTCATACATTTTACTGAAGTCGCTCGATAATTGTATGTTATTTAGATATTATATATCATCTTTGGTGCAACAATGACATAATTGAACTTTTTTTTTTCAATTGAAATATTACACTGTAGGGGGAAAGACTATTTGCAAAGTAAATTGCGTATTCTGAAAAATAACAAATATATGATAGTTGCATAAATAAGCGATTTACGAGGTTTCTAGATAACTTAAGCTTCAAGCGTTGCTTTGATTATTTTAGGTATTTATTATACATATGGATCATTAATAAAAATAATTAATTGCAATTTTCTTAGCTTAACGCTGTATCCTATGATACAGGCAGAAGGAACCTTCCTAGCGAGGGTATGAAAATAGAAAATAATTAATTTCCAACACTGGGAATCGAATCCACAACTTGTCGCGTTTACACGACTGGTCTCTTAAAATTAATGAATATTCGAAAGATAGTTAAAAAAAAACAAAAATATAACAAATACGTTAAATATATTATTAGGAATTTATAAATTCACTTCGTCGTAAATTTCCACAAATCTACATACATACATACAGACATTGCCTCTATTATTGGAATTGCTAAAAGAATCGATCTATTTATATTGACTGTTGATCAGGATTCAGAAATCTAACATTACAATATGCGTAAGTTATTCACGGTTTTCCCCACTAAAACATACGAAATGCATATCGCGTTGTTGCTACTCAGATCGAAGTTTATGTGTAATTCTGTTTTAAAAATTTTGGTAGTTTGGAAAATTAGATTATTATCCTTTTATATATTATATTTAATTTAATAAGGCCAAGTCGTGCTGCAATCATAAGCGTGCGATTGTTAACACAATAGGGTGTGGGTTCGATTCTCATTCAAAGAGGTTGAAATATTTAATATTTTCATTTTTCTTGCTTTTGACATTGAGTTCTGTCTCTCAACACGCATGCTTCTGGAATTCGATGGATACGTGAGGAACGGAAGTGTCTTAATGGGTACGGAGTGTCTTTAAACTAGGTACCCAGGTTTCCTTTGCCTACTCTGCTATATACAGGAAAATATATTATTATGAAAGTTTACCATTCCAAAAAAAACGCTAAATTCGAATAATAGATGGAAAAATCTATTTTAAGTTATTGAAATAGCTGTTATTTGGTAAAGTAGTTCTGCAAAATGGCAAAAAGTAAAAGTATCTTAACCTCAATTATTTTTATTTGCTGACATCAATTTAAACATTTTTTTTTGTAAATACTTATTTATCTAACGTTAAATTAATTAACGACTCGCTACTTTGATTTCTTTACAGAATAGCAATTTTATTTTTAAAAATTAAACAAATATTTTTTTTCACCTGAACCCTGTATTCCGTAAATAGCAGGGTTCACAGAAGGAGTCTAGTGTTAAGACACTCGGCTCCCTACTTTTCATCGAATTCTGGAGGAATTGCATGTTGCGTGGCAAAGCTCGATGTAGCGTTTTGCCTCGACACTAGAGCGATAAAAATGAAAATATACAGTAGCTCCTTTTTTACACGACATTAGAATCTAATTTATACTGTCTGACAAAAAACTTCGTAGCTGAATAAATAGACAACAGAGTGATATAACGAGTACAGTACATACATATATTATACCTACATATTTTTATATAAAACATTCAACAAAAACAATCATTTATTTTTATTTTGAAATGGACAACGCTATACAGCACATGCATTAAAAACTATAAACATGCATATACGCCCAATACCCATGCGTAAGCACCATATAGTCCAGTGGTAGCACTTACTGCTTCTTGAGACAGGTCATGGGACACACGTTGTTCGCCTTCACATTGTGAGTTATCTTTCTGAGTCCTTGTAACCAAACCTTTGGTGAATGAAATTTAAGATTTTATACAATATATATACTTATATTTTATTTCATTTTCTTATATATTATTTTTTTGATATCTTTTATATAATCGGTAGAAACAATATACTTTATGTAACTAACACGATTTTTATTTATTTATTTACTAATTTTAACAGATACTAAGAAAAAGTCTTGAAGAAGAACATGAACTCTTTCCTCCACTTATTATTTTATTTATTTATTGCATACTGGAAAGTGAACTCCCTGTACTTAGTGTATGAAAAAATCTAGAGAAATGCATATAACATATAAATATCCTCCAACAGGTTGAAAACAAACAATTTATTAATAGTTTAATACTTATGTAGTTCTTGGGGAAAAATTATAAAAAGTAAGTACGAATTAAAATATCTCAGTAATATTTTTTTTAATAAAACGTATAAAAAATCAAATAAAAGTAAATAGCTTGTAACAACTGTTGAAGAATTTCGACAAGAAATAATTAGACAAGAACGCATGGGTTAGTAATCAATCGGTTCGTTTACCAAGAGGGGAGGAGGGGCGGGTTCAAATTCCGCTAGGCAAACATTTACGTTCTCCAAGAAAGTACTATTTAGATTTATATTATCACATGATACATACGTTAGCAGTATTGGCATCCGGACAGACCACGTGCTGGTAGTTTATATTAATGTAGTCGGTGCCACTACATATAGTGAGCGACTTCTCTTCTAAATTTTGGCCATGTTTGTTCACTAAGTTGTTGCTAAGTTTTGCATCCTGAAATAAACGTACATTAAGTATCTTTCTCATTTTTAAAATAAAGTTTCAAGTAAAGCTATTAAATTTACATAAAATCTAAAAAAGCAAGGAGGTGGGTAGAGAGAACCTAGTGTTAAGACACTCTGATTGTTACTTTCTGCCGATGTGTACAAAATTTCGGGTGTCCAAACTAAGCGTTCTTTTGCTGTCTTGGAAACGCAGGGAAATGAAAATAATCCATTCCTCCGTTAGGTAATGGAACCCGCAACCATCCGCTTTTACAGTCAGGTGCCGCCCCACTGTGTTGTGACGGTCAAATGGCTTAGGCTTGTTTTTATCTAAATTTATTACTATTAATTGGATTATATACCATTTTCTATAAAAATGCTTATATATATATTTATATCGATATCGATGATATAATATTATAAAACATGATATACTTTGGGTAGATGCAAAATATTGGATAAAACGTTTGTGTACCCTTCGTGCCTCGTTTAATATTCAGACAAGTCCGTTTATCTTTGACACTCGCTCTTGCGACACGAAAATGTTATTTTGCAAATATAACTCCATATTTTTATCTTATTTACTGCTATCTGATCTAAATAAATTAAAATATGGGTTAATATTGATGCCGTCGTGGTGCACCGTTTGATTGTAACGGGACTAAGATCTGTATTAATAAACTACTTTCAACTCTGAGATGGATCCCAAGAGCGATCTTCAGATGTCGTTTTCATTAAAAGTGTTTATAAATACGGACCTAGGAGTGCCTTAACAATATACCCACATGGTAAATAATATACCCACTCGTTCTTTAGGTACTTTCCACCTTTTTAAGAAGACATTAACTAAATATAAGTTTTAAGAATTTGAATCTACGAGTGTAAACACAGCCCTCAGTCAATATAAAAAATATATTGTTTTCTAAATTTATTATTCATGAAACTCCACACGAAATAAATATAAAAAAATCGTTACAAAGCAAAAGTATATATATAAACGAGTACAGAATCAAAAAGTTTACTAAAGGCCACAGCTAAGCAAACATTACCTTTGGCACTCCACCAGACCGCACGTCACTCACTTGGCACAGCTCGATGACATCCCCGTCCTGAAACAAATGGATGTTTTAGTATTATTTTTTTTTAGTTTCACCCGCACGTAGCAGGATAGAAATAAGGAACCTGGGAACCTGGTGTTAAGACACTTCGTGACCATTCATACACTTCCGTTACCCTCTTTCCCCAAATTCTAGAGGCATTGTGCGTTGAGTGACAGAATTCAAAATACTTTGGCCCGTTACCAGGGCGAGGAAATGAAAATATTTAATATCTTATTTCCTCAAGTGGTAATCGAACCCACACGTAAAGTTTCGCATCTAGCAAGATAGGCACAGAGAACTTAGTGTCAAGACACCTTTACATTGTCGCGAAATCTATTAAAAATAGCAACTGACACCAACTAGTATAACTTATTAGTACTTCAGCTTCAGACTGTATCCCGCACACAGCAGGGTAGACAGAGGGAACCTAGTGTTAAGACACTCCGTTCCCCACTTTCTGCCGAATTCTGGAGGCATTGCGTGTTGAGTGGCTGAACTCAACGCCGCGCTTAGCCTCGACACCAGAGGGAAAAAATGGAAATATGAATTAAGTAAATATTTCATCTCCTCGAGTGGGGATCGAAGCCACAACCAGTCGGTTTTACAGTCACACTTCGTGCCGCTGCGCCCCGACTTAGATTAGTACTATTATTAGTACTTCACGTAGGTATTATATTTTTTTTTTCAATAATCCAATTTTAACAGGACATATTCATTTTATAATATATATGTATATATTATTATCTTATATTTACAAACAATAAACATATTACGTGTATGTATAAACATAATTTTGCTTAATCATTAACACTCCATATAACGTCAATACGACGCTATATGGCTTCAGTGATTCGAAATGACATGACTTTTAATCGCTCAGGTGGAATCGAGGGGAAAGCACTTTGTACTTGAGACGTATATTATGATAATTTGTTGTTTACTCAAATAACATAGTAAAGTTGTTGTAAATATTTATTCTCTGATTATATAAGCAACGGTCGTGGGTTCGATTATCACTAAGAAATTTTACATTTTTTGCTTTGCAATCGAATCGTTTTGTGACCTTTTTTTTCGTAGTGTTAAAAAGTGCTTTCTGTTTACATTGCTTTGTCAGGGAAACACGAGGACTAATAAAATATTTACGGTTTACTTAGAAAAAATCCGGCCAAGTGCGAACCACATTCGCGCACTCTATAAAAACTGCTCCCTTAAATATTTATTGTATCTGTATTTGTTGTTATAACGGCAACAGAAATACGCATATCACGGTTCATGAGATACAGCTTGATGACTGACGCGGACGGACAGACAGACGAAGAAGCGAGTTCTTAGTAACAGGGTCCCGTTATACCATTTGGGTACGAAATTTTAAAAAATGTTGTTTGCACAATATGCAATAAACAAAACAAAAAACCGTATTTTATTCTCTGAAATAAACTATAGGTACATTTAATGTACCTATATTTAAAAAAAACAGCTCCACAGTGTATCCCACATATAGCAGGATAGGTAGAGGAAATCCAACGTTAAAAAACTCCGTTCACTTTCCGCCTAACTGCGGAACAGAGTGGCGAAATTCAACGCCGTTACATACCTTCATATACTCAAAATTTATATAGACGTATTAAATATATGAAATAGGTACATACGAGTCCCATTTTTTGAGTGTGGTGAGACTAAATAAGATGATTAGATCCCGCCAATCAACTTTCGACCATTTAATACGAAATTGGACTGATTTTTTTGTAAATATATTATGTTTAATTATATTAAAGCATAAAATATTTTTGTGATTATATGATACATAGCCACTAAAAAATATGATTTATTATGATAAAGAGGGAACGTATCTTTCATGATAGTTACCGTAAGTTTTTTTGTTAGCTCCACGCTGTATCCCGAAGGCAGAGGCAATTTGGGAACTTAGTGTTAAGGAACCCCGATTTCATGTAGATACATCCCTTACCCACTTTCAAAACTCAAGCTCAGCGAAGAAATTGAAATACGAAATATTTAATTTCCTCGAGTGGGAATCGTACCCCCAAACTGTCGCGTTTATAATAGCACGCTTGTACCTCTGCGCTACGACTGACCTCGTAACAATATATCATGATTTCTTTATGTACGACAAAATTCTCTGACATAAATAATATCTTCATTTCCTTACAAAACTGAGCACTAAAGGATATTTCGACCTAGAAATCTTCTATAGCGGATATTAGCTGATAATTGCGGAAAACGAGTGACCTTTTTACTGAAAAACTCTATAGAACTCCCTTACAATGTAGACGCCTGTATTATTATCCATATTTTAATAGAATATTATGTACTAGTTTATTCCTGTGGCTTCGCTTCCTTAGTCAAATGGATATAATGTTGTGTATGACACTTTAAATAATATAGCCTATAGGGCTATAGGCTTTATTATGTGTCATTAGTTGGAAATCAAATCAGTAGTTCCCGAGATAAGCGCGTTCAACAAACGTTCAAACAAACAGTTCAGCTTCATAATTATAGTATAGAAGTATCTACATACATTTTAAAAGAGGTTTCTACGTAAGTTTTGAGGTTAAATAGTGTATCTACACATAAGGTCGTGGATTCAATTCCCGAGTAGAGTAAATAGACTTTTCCATAATCAATATATTTTCTTATTTGTAAAGCGATTTCCACTAAGCCATCGTTTTTCGCTGCGCATCTGTGTTCGCTGTTATAATTACTCAATTATGACGGAAGAAGATACACCATTAACTTGAGTAATTACTCAATAAGATTAACACCTCAGCGGGAACGAGCTTACAGAAATTATACTATGTTACATGTGTTCGTAATTACAATTTAATTTTATGATTTGATATTAGGTATATTAAAAAAAATAACAAAAACAGCTTAACACTGTATCCCGCACATAGCAAGGTAGGCTGAGAGAACCTAGTGTTAAGATACTCCGTCCTGCATTTTTCGTTGAATTCTGGAGGCATTGGAGGCGGAGAGTGGCGAAACTGGAGTCTCGACACCAGAGCAAAAAAAATTAAAATATAAATATATATTTTTATTTCCACGAGTGGGGATCGAATCTATGGTATACACTTGTGTCCCTGTGCCACTACTGGCTTCATAGCATATTAAACCTGAAAGTAATCAAAAGTTTTATCTATACTATTTTTATTTTGTGATGAGTGAATTAAACTTCGATTAATATAATGAGGCCAGTAGTGGCGCAGGGACACAAGGTTGAGATTGTAAACGCGACACGTTGTGGGTTCAATCCCCATTCGAGTAAATAAAATATTTCATATTTTCATTTCCTGGCTCTGATAACGAGGCAAATTCTGTATATACGAATAGCATGGTAGGCGAAGGGAACTTGGGAAAGGTTCCCAAGGTTTAGACACTACCTTCCCCATTAAGAAACTACCGTTCCGCGAAGCATTGCTTGTTGAGTGGCGAAACTGAGCGCCATTCTTTGCCTCATTACCAGAGCGGGAAAACGAAAATATTAAACATTTCTTTCCCCCGAGTGGGAATCGAACCCACAACCGTTGCGTTTACAGTCGCATGCTTGTGCCTTTACGCCACGATGTAATTTAAAATTTTATATTCAAATAAGTTCTTTTTACTATAATAAAAGCTAAACCTTTTTACTATAATAAATGAAAACCTCATCCTGCGGACGTCATCCTCAGATACCTACATAATTTCAAGCGCACAATAACTTCACTAACATCGCTGTCTTTTCAAGTTAGAAATCTGAAAATATTATTTAAATTTTTTTAATGGTTTCACACTGTAATTGTAATTGCATTTAGTAGGGTAAGCAGAGAGAACCCAGTGTTAAGACTCTCCGTTTACCAGTTTCTGAAAAATGAAAGTAAGTCATATCTAAATAAAAAATAAATAAATCAGCTTCACGCTATGCCCCGCACGCAGTAGGATAGGCAGAGAGAACCCTGTGTTGAGACACTCCGTTCCCCACTTCATCGAGTGGGGATCGAACCCACAACCAGACGATTTTACAGTCACACTTTATGCCACGACTGGCCTCGACTGGACTGGGACTGGTGATTCATATCTCAGAGTAGGAATCAAAATTTAAAAGATTTCAAATGTATCGCGATGGTTGTGAGTTCAATTCACAATTGGGGGTCAATTTAAAGTGGAGAAGGGAGTATCTTTACACTATATCTGATATGACATATTTGTGGGGCATTCATAAAGATTAGAAATATCTATACAAAATATCAATGTAATTAAGTAAATATTTATATATGTAGATAAGACCGATAAGCGGTTTACTGCAACTCGAGAATAAATATTGTTTTGCATATATTAAATCTATTGTAAATATCTTGTTAAATCTATTGTAAATATCTTGTTATGATTATAATCGGTGTAAGCTAGTTTTGTTGTGTTTATGATAATTGATCATCATGATTAAAAAATATTTAAATATCAGCTTCACACTGTATCCTGCACACAGTAGGGTAGGCAGAGGGAACCTAGTGTTAAGACACTACATTCCCTACTTTCTGCCGAATTCTGGAGGAATTGCGTGCTGAGTGGCGGAACTCAACGCCGCAATTTGCCTCGACACTTTAATATTTAAATGCTGTCGTAATTAATTTAAAACATAATAAGATATTTGATTTTCGCTATTAAGTATTACCCTTAGCGTATCGAGAGATATTTTCTGGGGAGGTTTGTACCTGGACTCTACCTTTATGTTTGTGTAAGCGTCCGCTTGAACTACATACGAATACATCATACATCATGCATTACTTTCTTTTTCAAATAATAATATAATTTTAAAAATAATACCTATCCATACCTAATTGAATAGTGAAGTTTCAGCCAATTCAATAAAACAGTTATTTATGGATTTTTTGGCGAACAACAGTTTATAAAATGTTATAACGTTTTTTATTTATAATCCCATTGAAATAAGATAAACACTTAATGTTAAGGGAAGCTTGCCAAACTACAATTAAATCAGGTAAGCCGTTTCTCAGGTTATATTAAGCAAACGCACACAAACGCACGATTTTTTATAGGTATACATTGTAGATTTTTTGGAAAACCGATATTTCGAGCATTTTGTAGTAGTCCGTGGTCACACGTGGTGGTAGATGGTGGTGGCACCCATATGTCAGTGACGCGAGGGCAGGGTAGGTACGCGAGGAAATTAAGAAACCGTTGGCGGTAGTTTTATATAATACTTATGTCAACTGAAGGTTCGGCCTACCTGCCCCTGCCAAACGGGAAAAATCGACGAAGCCGTAAATTAATTACATTTTTTTATCGCCGAATTTTAGCGTGTTGAGTGGATGCATATAACGACGAGTTTTTGCTTGGTGATATAGCGAAGAAATGAAAATATTAATAAAAAACAATTTATTCCCTTAAATGGGGATCGAGCCCACAACCGTAGCTGCGCGTCGCAGTCCCTTGTGCCACGGTGCCACGACGATCTCGTAAGTACTAATTTATTACATAATTAACAGAAAACTACAGTGACAGTAGAATATAATTTGAAACATAAGCTACGGAAGTAAATGGTACACGTATCTGTTCGTGAAGTGACGTTTCTGTTTCTATAGACGTGTTATTGTAAAGCATCTTTGTCTGTCTGTTACAAGCAGACGCTATTCACGTCGACCTAGAAACCGACGTGCGCGGGCGGTACGACTACTGTTCCCAGTTGAATGTATTGATGCTTTAAGTTTTCACTATAAATAGTAAATTATAAATATATCCTGCATATAGAGATAGGCAGAAGGTATATAGTGTTAAGATTCGAGACTTTGCACGCTGAGTGACGGCACGAAAAGATACGTGTATCTCGATCGAACTGACAATCGTCGCATTCGCTGTCGTGTGCCGTGCTGCTGTGCCACGACGGTCTTATGAAAAGAAACAAGAGAAACTGTAGAGAACCAACGATTAAATTATTAAAAGTTTATGTGATGTATTATATATTGCTTTCTCCAATTATTACATAATTAAAGATATTGAATGCTAATTATCAGCACTTAATATCTACCCTTATATATGAACGCTGAAGAGTTTGTTAAGTTGAACGCATCAGTCATTACAGGTTCGATTTGAAAAATTATTTTCGAAGTACAAAAATATGGCACGGAAGCCTCAAACAACAACACGGAAAACAAAAAATATATACGTATCGATTATTTAAGGTAATGTAACCAACACATTTAAAATAGAAACCTACTTTAAAGCATACGACTGACATCCCCATGTTTACCTACGAAGTTCGTTATATGTATTTATATTACATACAAAACCTCATAAACATAAGACAACACCCTCTTCTATATTAAGTTATCTTGTTTAGAAATAATTTCGTTTAACATGTACCTTTACAATGAGAGCGTCGAAAAAGTAAAGCTTATTTAACTGAAGAGTTTAATTAAGTAATTAACACGTTGTTGAATGTAATTAACATTGAGATCGAGAACATACGCTGTGGGTTTTCGAAGGAAAGTTAAGTCAATGACATTATATTTTCAGTTACACGCTGTATCACGCATATAGCAGGGTAGGAAGAGGAGAAATTTGGTACTTAGTGTCAAGAAATCCGTTCCTATTAAGGCATTTCCGTTACTTACTTTCCTCTGAATTCTGTAGACATTGAATGTTGAGTGGCGGAGTTCAACGCCGTTCAATATAAAATATTACATTTTCCCGAGTGGGAGTTGAATCTACAAACTGACGTGCTTACCGCCACACGCTTGTGCCCCTGTGCCTGTGTGTTAATGAAAAAGCAGGTTTTCAAAAATAAACTTTCTAGATGTTTTGTTTTTCACATTGTAAAAACCAAGCCATTTAATATTTTCATATAAGATGGATTGTGTAAAAAATTGTGAACCATCATTTTGTTGCTGCCGCCATTTCAAATTAACAACAATATTGGTTATACATGAGGCCCGCCAAGGCGCAGTGGCACAAGTCGTGACTGTAAACCGACTGGTTGTGGGTTCGATTCCCACTCGAGGAGATGAAATATTTACTTAACTTTATATTTCCATTTCTTCGCTCTGGTGTCGAGGCAAAGCGCGGCGTTGAGTTCTGCCACTCAGCACGGAATGCCTCCAAAATTCGGCAGAAAGTTAACGGAGGGAACGGAGTGTCTTAACACTAGGTTTCCTCTGCTTACCCTGCTGTGTGCGGGATACAGCGTGAAGCTAATTTAATTTAATTTTAATTGGTTATACATTTGTAATTTCATTGTTACCCTGCTGTGTGCGGGATACAGTGTAAAGGTAAAAAAAAAATATAGGTAATAAAAGTAATCGATTTGAACCATTTCAAACTTGATATCAGATCTCTCTATATATATGTGATTTTATTTTTATCCTAAAAAATGTCTAAGTAAGGATAACAACTTAAATATATATTTATAATAAACTTGCAGAAAGGAGGGTATTTCATTTTCTACTACAGGTACATACCGGCCGGGCCCCGGCGCCCAACCCTCCTTAAAGGCCGGCAACGCACCTGTAGCTCCTCTGGGGCTGCACGGGGCCGTGGGCGGCGGTAGTCACTTACCATTAGGTGAACCGCACGCTCGTTTGCCGTGTCTTTTCCATAAAAAAAAAAAAAAATACTCTCATTCTGTTGTTAAAGATGATTTTGATGCAAACTAATACCCTATAAGCCGTAGGATTAGAGCCATGTAGCTTAATGAAGCACATTCTGTGTACGACTTACTCAGGGCTTAGGATTTCGATCAAAATGATATATAGTCTCTACAGTATAAGGACGTATACTGTGTCAGTTATACGGGAAAAGGAAATTAGTGATATATTTATAACTACTAAATTATTGTTATTATAGTAGAACCAAATGTAACTAATATATACTTGAAGAAGAGTCTAGTCGTGGTGCAGGGACCTGTATACGCGACAAGTTAAGGTTCAATTCCCACTCGGAGAAGTGATGTAGTATTTTATGTTTTTATTTCCTCAAGCTGGTAACGAGGAAAAGAGCGGCGATTTCTATCACTCAACACGCGATGACTCGCTACTTTGGCAGGAAGTGGGGAACGGAAGTGTCTTAATGGAACTTACCCTAGCTGGGTAGGCAAAGCGAGATTGGGAAACTATCACCTATATCTTTTCTGCGGGTTATGGTAATAGCACATAACGTTTAGTAACTTATTATTATTCATAAATTTTCAAATGAAAAAAGAATTAACCATAATTCACGAAGAGTAGGCAGAAGGAACCTAGTGACTGGCCCAGCTTTGTCTTGTAACCAGAGCGAATAGTCCAGTGGGAATAGAACCCACAATTGCCATTGTCAACCAGACGATAACCACTTAAAATATCAACATAATACATACATGTAAATAAAATCATCATCATCAGCTTCAAGTATCGTGTATCCCGCAGCAGCGTAGGCACGGAGAATCTAGTGTTAAGACACTCCGTTCCTCACTTTCTGCCGAATTCTGGAGGCCTTGCGTGTTGAGTAAAATATATATATAAATAAAATACGAAACCTCACCTGAAACACAATAGAGTGGAATCGGGACACCTGCCATTTGCGACATTAAGAGGCACTTCTAACAAGCAAGGTCGAGAGGAAATTCAGTACTGAATTGTAACCTTAATTATAGCATCAAACTAAGGCTTCATTTATATTGCACGGTTATACTTCGTTCCACACCTACTGTCCTATTTTGGAGACTTTATACGTTGAATAGTGGAACACAACGCCGTGCATTATCTTGTTACGTTAAATTGAAAAAAATAGTTTCCCTGAACCTGTAAGCGAAACTAAAACCATCACGTTTACCATGAAACATTGAGCTAGAACAGTCCCGAAACTCGACATTACACCTAAATTTTGTATAGTAAAAATAATTGAAAGGAGGTCTCGTGACAATTAAATAATCCGGTTAAGTGGGAGTCAGACTGACTTATAAACTTTCACTTTTCAGAATTTTTTCTTTAATTATGTTGTAAGTTCTCAATTCGTGCTAAATTTCATAACTTTAGGTCCACATGAAACACTATATATTTTGATTAAGGATTTTTCCTTATGGCGATTATGAGATTGGATAAAGTTAAATATTAAGGACGGTAATTTTGTCATACTACTTATCTTGAATTTTTGTATTTGTGGCGTAATTCAACGTCGCAATTTATTCACTATATACTTGTATATTATATCTTTCATTTTACCTACCAAATACGCAATGCTTGAATGTAACATCCCAGAGCTATATCAGCTTATTACGAAAAAATCGTTCAAAAATACCTTTTCCCCTAAAAGTTGATAAACAACATCCCATTTACCTACAAATGAGAAGCTTTTATTTCAGCCTATTAAATTCAACGAATTGTTCTTTTGAATCGTACAGACGTAGGTTGTGTAATGGGGTGGCGATATTTTTTTAATCAACAGCCTATTTAAGTCGATTAAACAATATATATTTTTTTCAGGTTAATAAAAAATTAATATACATCGTTGAGGACATCGATATATTAAAGATTGTTTTACGATTATGTTACGTTATCGGCATTGAGTTCCGCCACTCATCTATCTTAAAAACATGAAACCATACACAAATTTTGTAATACTACTTATCTTGAATTTTTGTATTTGTAACGAGCAACCAGCATCTCATCCAGAGCAGAAATCCTGCAATTGGCTGACGTAACGTTTCTGAAAGTTAAAGCGCACTCGTGCTGTACTTGGCCCGAGTTTTGGTCCACTTCAAACAGCTTGTTTGGAAGAAGAACCTTCTATTTTTACATCTCAAGTACTTATGACGGTGGAACATATTTGAAATGTATGTATGTTTCTCGTAATTGTTATTCGGTCAAGTGGCCAAAATGTAAAAATAAGTATTTTTGGGAAATCAGATTTGGATTCTATTTTCACATGAAAAAATAAACTCAAAAATTAGAAATTTGGTATGTAAGTAGAGAGGTTTCTTAGGAATGGGAAAAAGCGGAATCATCCAATTTACGTTTTGTTATAGTTGCAAGTGACGCTATATACCGTACAAATTAGTGTAGGCAGAGGTAACTCGGGAACCTAATGTGTTCCCCATTTTCCACCGCTTGGCCTCATTACCACAGCAAGGAAATGAAAATGTTAAATCGAACTCATTACCGAGACCAAAGTTATTGTAGACCATCCATTTTCTCTTATTTGTATTTTATGTACAAATAATAATACAAATTTATCACAATATCGCGTAGGAGCAAGCGTGGTAATCAGTCACACTGTTCATAAAATGTTGACTTGGCAAGTGGTGTAAGATCATGTCGTACTTTACTACATGACTAAATCGAAGGAATAAAAATTTCGTACAAATACGTTGATATAAATTTCTTACGCATATTGCAGGGTAGGCAGTGGGAACCTAGTGTTAAGATACTCCGTTACCAACTTTCCAGCGAATTTTTTGAAGCACTGCGAGTCACGGAAACCCAACGCCGCGCTTTTCCTCGACACCATAGTGAAAAAATGGTAAGATAAATTTAAATAAATATTTCATCTCAAGTGGGGATCAAACCCACAACCAGTCTATGTAATAGTTTGGACTGGAATCAATTATATTTGTAAAAAACTAACTATTGAATAAAAAAAACCAAAGTATACGCATAAATACATTCTAAAGCTTATAAAATATGTGATGTTAGTAGAACAATAAATTTCTTTTAGAATTCATATTATCGAACGAATGGGAATCGAACCCTGTCAACAAAAACATTCTGTCGCATCTCACCCCTGCGCCAAAACTGACCACAACTATTATTACCTACTATTCCAAAACTAAAAGTAAGAAAAATATCTTTAAAGGGTAGTAACTTCGTTTCCATTGCAGAGACGAAGGCGACGAACTACCTAATTTAATTTACTCCGTCAATAGAACCATAAAGATGAATGATCGTTTGGAGTAAATTGTGGAGTTCAACGACACTTTTAGGGGTGGTTTACGCCAATTTATAGGGGAATCCTCCCCTATAAATTGGCGTAAATTGCCTGTGTATTTATATGTGAAATTTGTGGGGTAAGTGACACTATATTTTAAATATATTATAGCTGTAGAGTAAACTTGTTCGGTACTAAAGTTAGATTATAGTTTAGTAAATTTTAGAGAAATTGATTTAATAAAAATATTCATTATAATTTTATTATAAGAAAGTATAGTAAACTTACATTTAGTAAGTCAGAGTTAAAAAGCAAAAAACGCGATAGGCAGATAGCAAGTAAGCTAGTGTTAGGACACTCCGTTCCCTACTTTTTGACGAATTCGTTAGGCATTGTGTGTTGAATAGCGGAACTAAACTCCGCACTTTGGCTCTTGACCCTAGCGAGAAATTGAAAATATCAATCCTCGGGTGGAAATCAACCCCACAAACTGTGTTGTTTACTATCGCATGTTTGTGACCCTGAGTCACGACAGACTTCATAAAAATATGTTAGTCTATAAAAATCAACTACCTTCGAAGCAATAATGGAATGGAACATACTCGTATAAACTAGAATAGAAACAAAAAAATATTTTTTCAGCAACACAAATGTAGCATAAACCAAAATAAGAATACATAAACGACCCTAAGTGTAAAAATTTTAATTATCAACATTTTTAACTCGCTTTTATTATACTCCGACTTGTAACTATGTAATATCAGCTTCACTCGTTATAGTATCCCGCATACAGCCATGGTAGCCAGAGAAGACTTAGTGTAATTCTGAAAGTATTGCATGTTGAATGGCGTAACTAAACACTGCGCTTTGCCTCAATCCCAGAGCGAAGAATTGAAAATATTAATTTAAATACAAATTTCTCTGTCCCGATTGGAGACCGAACCCACAACCGTCACGTTTGCCGTTAGATACTGCTCAACTACTCCACGGCGGCCTCTAAATCTAGAAATAAGCAGCGTTTATCAGTTTAATGGTCAATAAAACGTTCAGGTAACAACGTGCCTCGTATCAGATATACCCCGAGAGATAAAACTTTGACGGGCGTTTCAGCTAATTTTGTAAGCAATCGTAAATTTTTAGTAGTAGTTTTTGCTTTCAATTTCACTTTAACATTTATTGTCATTTTCCCCGTTTTGATAGACTAAGCAATTTTTTGAAATTTGGACACAAAGTCTTTTAACACGAGGCCAGTCGTGGCGCAGCGGCACGAAGTGTGACTAAAACCGACTGGTTGTGGATTGGATCCCCACTCGAGGAGATGAAATATATATTTTTCCATTTCTTCGCTCTGGTGTCGAGGCTAAGCGCGGCGTTGAGTTTTGCCCCTCAACACGCAATGCCTCCAGAATTCGGCAGAAAGTGGGGAACGGAGTGTCTTAACACCAGGCGAGCGCAACACGCGTGAATAAGCGTGAAGCTGTTTTATATGAATGGACAAAATGATCCAACTTTTTATAAAATAAGGTAAATTATTAAAATAAACATTTTTCTCGCCTCGTCCTGCATATACTTATCATCATAGGAAGAGAGAACCTTTTTTTAGTTTTATGTTACAATTCGACAATTTGCACGTTGAGTTTCGCAACACTTGTATAGTATTAAATGTCGAATAAAATTATAATTAAATTAGCTTCACGCTATATCCCGCACACAGCAGGGTAGGCAGAGGGAACCTAGTATTAAGACACTCCGTTCCCCACTTTCTGTCGAATTCTGGAGGCATTGCGTGTTGAGTGGCAGAACTCAACGCCGCGCTTAACCTCGACACCAGAGCGAAGAAATGGAAATATAAATTTAAGTAAATATTTTATCTCTTCGAGTCGGGATCGAACCCACAAGCCAGTCGGCTTTACAGTCACACTTCGTGCCGCTGCGCCACGACTGGCCTCCTAGGATAATTAAAAGAGTTAGTTAAAGAACTCTTTGCAATAAAGAAATTTTTAATAAAGTAGTGCCTAGTCAGAAAAGATATCTTCTAAACAATTTCATTTATATAAGAATAAGAAGACAATGTAGACATTCTTGGCTTAATTAGGTAGGATCATAGTACATCGCAATGTCTGAAGTCTTCGAAAATGAGGAATAGAAATGTCTTCAAGGGGAACGCAGTGTTCACCTAACACTAGGTTCACAGGTCGGTCCAGGTTCCTCGGACTACCCCACAAAAAGCTAAAGGGCAAAGCTAAACAAGTAAAAGATATCATATAACCATTTTCATATAATATAGCTCGGAATTTCGGAATGCTTCTCTTATTTACATTACGTAGATATTTGAGTACGCGATACGTTAGAGGACGGCCAAAATTAGATTTAAGATGAGGAAGGGTTGCCACAAACCCATAACAAACTAAGTGTATGAGTAATAAGTATTATGTAATATGATATATTTTAATTGAACTTATAAATAATATTTATAGGTTTAATAATAAAATACATTAATATCATGTTCATATTATAACATTTTAAAAGAGATTATGATTTGATTGCAGTCGTTGATAATATAATAGTCAAAATATAATTTTCCAATTTTAATGTCTAATATTGTCACAATGGATCCCCCATGCAGCAGAGTAGACAGGACCGGAGGGGGCAATCTAGTGTTAATACACTCCGTTCCCATTAAGATGCTTCTGTTTCCCACAGTCCGCCGAACTCTGGAGGCACTGCGTATTGAGTGGAACTCAACGCCGTGACTTATTACTATGTTGCAAAATACAAGAAACTAAATTTGTACCACTCATAATAATAGTATTATGATGATGCTTAGCATACGTGGCTTAGGTGAAAATACAATATCAAGCCAGGATCTGGATAGTAACTCTTCAGAGGGTACTAGTTAACTACAATGGAAACGTGTTATTTGTAGGAAAGCGTGTATTTTTTAAATTTTATATCATCTGTATTTTTTTATTATTAAATCGAAACAAATAAGCGGCCTCAGTATCAAACTAAAACTAATTAAAACACAACTTCCAAGAAAGCGGTAACCCTACTTCACCCTAACTAATATCATATGCATAAACTGAAATCCTTGGGGAAATAAATGTCTGATATAGTTTTTGCTATGGAAATAACCATTAATGGTGGCCGAGAAGGTTGTATTAAAATTTTATCATATACCTAGAGATTAGAACTTTAATACTTAACAAGGGTCGTGGTCCTGGGTTCCATTCCCGCACTGGGCTTGTTGTTGCAATGCTTGTTTCGAATCTTGCTTATTTCATAACAGTAAATATATTTGATTTTAACAATTTTTGTCCTTGTAGCGTAGAATAACACTTAAAAATATTAAAATGTATGTTCTGTGGCCGTCGTGGCGCAAACGTATGATTGTTAAAGCGACCGTTGTGGGTTCGATTACTATTCGGGAGAGTGAGATACTATTATTTTTTTATTCCTTCGCTCTGGTAGCACGTGCAAAGCGCGGCGTTGACTTCCTTCCAACAGTCAACAAGCAATGGCTCAAATTAATTCGGCGGAAAGCGGGGAACGGAGTGTCTTACCACTAGGTTTCCTCTGTCTACCCTGCTATATGCGCGATACAGTGTGAAGAAGACTTCTCTTTTCTTACCTTTCCCTCGCTTTTCCAATAAATAAAGAAGCCATATTCGTCGACTTTAAACAAGCACTCCTTTTCGAACTCGGTGTTGTCCTTTTCCTCTGTCCATCTGTCGAAAACAGCACCCTGTAGACAAAAACAAAATAAAACTTTTAATATCTTGTTTTATGTTATTCTAGTCGACGCCCACAATTTAGTTCGTGTGACCTTTAAAATGGAAAATCCCATATTAACCGCTCTCGTAGGAATTTCGTGAAATCCGTTCTCTTCGTTTGATTTCCTGTTTTTGACGTCAAAATATTGTATAGAAATAAATTTTGGAAGATATTTTGCACATTACAAATAAAATATCAACAGTCACCATTAATTTCGTGTGTGCTAAAAAGTTATTTCAAGGTCAGAAAACAGGTTTTTTTAGTAGTTTTTATTTTGCTCGTGAAAACCTATTATATTAAAAAAATCTATTAAGTGCGAGACATACAACTTATGAAAGTATACGAATTCAAGTTGCGTGCATATGCATTGATTTTGGTATAAATGAAACTACCACCAATGAAAGTATATACATAATAATACAAGTATACACCAATATAAGTTGATAACGATTGTTTATATGAGAAGTATCTATAAATTTTGACATAACAGTCGGGAAATATGTCGGGAATTGAATAAAAAATTATGCATAAACGCTAATATGTTTTGATTGTGTTGACGTAGAAGTTTATTTTTCTCTGTGATCCTAGGGTGAAAATAGGACGCCTAGGAGACCTGATATTTGTTATTGATTTCATCTTAGTATATCCACGCGATGTCGAGATAAATGGTATTGACAGACGGACAGTCGGTCATTAAATTGATCCTAAAAGGGGTTCGTTATTACCCTTTGAGGTACAAAACCCTAAATAACATGGGACAAATATTGTAGATCACAATATATATATATATATATATATATATATATATATATATATATATATATATATATATATATATATATATATATATATATATATATATATATATATATATATATATATATATATATATATATATACATACATACATACATACATATATATATATTACTACAAATAACATGAATAAAGTAAGGTAAATAAGAACACTAAAAGCAAAATTACAATTTCGTTTCGTAGATACTAAAAGCAGGACTTAAGTAACTGTCTCTTTCAATCTGTGTAGCGAAAGCTTTTAAAATTAACATAAAGTGTATTAGATCTTCATATCATTTTCGTCAGTTTAATGTCTTGTTTGTTATAAGTAATTGTGTATAGTGTTTCTAGGGCGTCTTAAGGTTAAGTATAGTATAACGTTTTTTAAGGGAAAAAGACAAGGCAAACGAGCGTACGGGTCACCTGATGGTGAGTGACCCCGTGCAACACCAGAGGAGCTGTAGGTGCGTTGCCGGCTTTAAGAGTTTGTCGTTAGCATGGTGTTCATTTGAATTTGGTCTCTAGAATTCGGCGGAAAGTAGGGGAACGGAGTGTCTCAACACTAGGTTTCCTCTGCCTATCCTCCTGCTGTGTGCGGGATACAGCGTGAACCTGAAAAAAAAAATAAGGCACTACATTTTTATTATCGACGCCGTCATAGGGCGTTGTCAGTTTGAATCTCACTTGGGAAATTTAAGCTTAATTTCCTAGCTTTTGTAACTAGATAAAGCGCAGCATTGAGTATTCAACTAAAATTGGGAGGTGTACGAAATACGTATAGCTAAACAAGATATTACATACAAATCGTTTTTGCTTTAGATGTGACTATTGAAACCGATATTGTCATCGAGACTGAACAGAGCCCTCCTTCTTAGCCTTTCCTTTTAGTTCGGAGGACTGAATATGAATGGACGCTCATGGATAATAAATTTCTGCCAGGTATTTAGATTTTGGTTGTTATTATTTTATTATAACTAGCTACTAATGGCGATTTCGTCCGCGTGATTAAATAACTATTTATGTAGACATAATATGACAGTTTCTAATAGCCTGAGGTAAGTTTTACAGTAGGTGAAGTAAACTCGAAACGATTAAGAAAAGTAATGACTACAATTTCTAATGAACTTTCTTATGTTCTGTTTCTTATGCGAAAGTTATATTTATCTTTAAAGTGATAAGTATATAACTTCATTCAATATTACGAATACCTGCAAAGATATCTCGAATATTTCATTGCATTTTATTAAGTCATTTTCATTCAATTTTATGAAATTTAATGTAGCATTCGTACTCTATTAGGAATTTATCAATACATCTGTACGTTTCTCGCACGTCTTAGAAATTAATTTAGTTAAGTACAAGAGTAAGGCCGGCCGTGACGCAGTGGCACGAAGTGTGACTGTAGAACCAACTGGTTGTGGGTTCTATCCCCACTCGAGGAGATGAAATATTTACTTAAATTTATATTGCAATTTCTTCGCTCTGGTGTCGAAACTAAGCGCGGCGTTGAGTTCTGCCACTCAACACGTAATGCCTCCAGAATTTGGCAGAAAGTGGGGAACGGAGTGTCTTAACACAAGGTTCCCTCTGCCTACCCTGCTGTGTGCGGGATACAGCGTGAAGCTGAAAAAAAAAACAAGAGTGTCTCGAATAGTGGACCGGAATAGTAATACATTTAAAAAAGGAAGTCCCTTAAACCTACATTTGTGTCTCAAGTCCCAGGCACGTCTCTGATCTCCTCACCCTGCAACACTATGGACGCTCACTCGGTCAATCCACGGAATTTATAAGTAAGTAGTTATCAGCTTCACGCTGTATCTCGGTCACTGCAGGGTAGGCAGAGGGAACCTAGAGTTAAGACACTCCGTTCCCCACTTTCTGCCGTATTCTGGAGGCATTGCGTGTTGAGTAAGTAAATAGTTGATATAATGTATGTAATGTATAAATAATTAGTTACTTCCCTTCTTACTTTCTTAAATGAAGTTAAAGTCAATTAATAATTAAGATTTTTTAACTTTCCCTGTATCCCGCATATATTGGAGGTTAGGCAGGAGGAATCTGGGAACCTAGTGCTAAGACTGTCCGTTCCCATTAAGACACATTCGGTCCCAACTTTTTAATGAAACTAATATTAAATTATTAATGCAGCCTTCTTTATAGGTACGTCAAAACGTTAGTACAAGCAGCGATCAGCCGTATATTACATTTTACTAGAATTTTACGCTACATAATATATAGGTACCTAATCTCATCTCATACATATATGTACTCATATTGAGTATACTAGATTTTTTTATGTATGATTAACTAATTCATAATGAAAATTCGTTCATAAGCCTTTGCAGGAAATGGAGACCGATTTTTTTTATTACATTGCAAAAATTAAAAAAAACTCGATTTTGAACTACGTATTATATTAGTTATAACTACATATATGTTATTACATTTACAACGATAATTTTAGTATTTAAATTGTTTGGAAAAAAATACTTTTTAATTTTTGGCAAAATCTCTTTTGTTTTAATTGTATTTACAGAGGAGTTAAAACTGTGGTTTCATTTAAAGTGGTGATGACTTTCTATATAGGTATATGCGATTAAAAAAATATATAAAACTAAATGTAATCATATAAGACTAAATATACTCAAAATTTTATATTAAATTTAATGCAAAGAGATCTTTATTTTACGGGTTATTATGTTTACAGATCGTAAATCTATGTAGTCCATAAAAGGCATGTCCCGGTTTGATTGACTCTTCATAATCTAGCCTAATCTAGCTCATAGAGACTTATGAAGAGAATAATTAAGACACTGTTATATCATTTCTCCTTTAATGACTTTGAGGCCGTCGTGACGGGGCGGGAGAGTGACTGATTGGTAACGCAATGGTGGTGGGCTCGATCGTCACTCTTTAAATTATTTCCATTTACTCGTTCTGTCGGACGAGACTATATGGACTATTCAGCAAAATTTTTAGAAGCAATAGTTCTTAAGATAAGCAAGTTCAACCAAACATTTTTTTCTTATCGTCATGCTGTATCCCGGTGCAGGGTAGGCAGGGTTAGCTTGGGAACCTAGTGAAAAGACACTCCGTTCACACTAAGACACTTTTGTTCTCTAGTTGCCTTCGAATTTTAAGAACAGTAAGTTTTGAGTGTCGGAACTCAAAGCCTCGTTTTCAAAGCCAGAAAATAAAAATATTAAATATTCCATATCCTCTATTTCTAAAATGGTTGTGAGTTCGATCTCATTCGAGGGCACGAAATATTCAATATCGAACACACAACCATCGTCAACATTACGAATGACACAACTGCGCTTACAACAAATATGTATAATAGTATATTAACAATAACATACTTCGATACTTGTTTAACGTTTAAATAAACATGACGTGTCATAAAGTTAAAACGATGTCATTTTTAAATACAAAGGTCAATGAAACCATTCCATAATAATAATAAGCCAAACCATAGCCTATAATTCTAAACGTATAAAAAAAACATTATATTGTACAGTATCTACTATGTATTTGTATTATATAAAACTGCATAGTAATTTTTTTTAGGTTCCCGCTGTATCCTGCATATAACGGGGTAGGCAGAGGGAGCCTTATTAATATAAGACACTCCGCTCCCCGCTTTTCGCCGTCTTCTGGAGGCATTGTGTTGAGTGTCGGATGTCAACGCCGTGCTTTACCTTGACACCAGAGCGATGAAATGAAAATGTTATAAAAATATATCATTTTATTAACTAAAAAATATATCATTTAAAAAATATATCATTTTATTAAAAATATATCATTTCCTCGAGTGGGAATCGAACCCACTATCTGCGGCGTCCACAGTCACACGCTTGTGATCCTGGGCTAAGACTTTACTTTTATGTAATAATTATGTCAACTGACCGACGAATGCCATTTGAGTCTATCCGTGACTATGGACTACTGCAAAGTGTTCGAAACTTCAGGTTTCCAAAAATGTTTAAATAGTTTTATTTAAAACTAGGTTCCCTCTGTTTATTTCATTATAATCGGGACCAGTCGTGGTGCACGGGCACAAGCGTACGGCTGTAAGCGCGATAAATTGTGGGTGTGGTGAAATATTAAATATTTTTATTTAATCGGTTTGGTAACAAGGCAAAGCACAGCGTTGAGTTATGCCACTTAACACGAAAGGAGTTTGGCCGAAAGTGGGAAACAGAAGTGTCTTAATTGGAATGGAGAGAGAGATTTCCAGGTTTCCTCTGCAATGTGCAGAAACCGTAAAACAATGAGCTAAAGTACTAACCAGGTAGTAACAAAAAAACTAAAAAAAAAACACACACACACAATTTAACGAAAATCGGTGCCATGACAACGTTATAATAATAGCATATTTATTGTAAATCTAACACATCGTGAGCACGCGCAGGTCAATGTCAAGCTTGAGTTTGACATTGAATACAAAATTTCCTTTTATATAATCCTTATGCTGTGGTAAGATTGTAAATCTGTACAGATTATACAATGAAATGTATAATTTTGGCTGTAAATATAATTTTTTTAGGTTCCTTGCTCACTTTGCCGTCCTTCTGTCTTTCTGTAAGGATCGTTTAACTCGATATTGCGTGGAGGTATCGAGCTTCAATTAATTATTAATATTTAGGTCTACAGTCCCTTGGAGTATAGGAGAAAACAAGCTTCTGGGTCAACATTTACGCACCATTATTACAGAAATTTGTATGAAATTCGCCGTGTAATCACAAGTTATGAAATACTTTCTATGAATCTATAGCTATGAACAGAAGTTTTTTTTCTTCTTTACTTCTATTGAGTTCAGTAATTTATCGCGAGAAGACTATAGGATGTTGGACCTGTTATTATTCGATATGATATAACTAACAAATACAAAATTCTTAGTTATTTTCGTTTGTCAACCATGCGGTTCAAGCTTTAGTAGAAGCTAGTAATCTTTTAAAAATTACCGTGGCCGGAATAGAACCTGCGTCGATTGGAATCGGTCCAAGAATTCGAATTAATAAAACCATACGTTCATATCAATCAAGCTACAGAATTTAATACGCTTAGGTATATTAATTTTAATAATCCTACCTTTTTAAAAAACAAATAAAAGTTTGAACTTAGTCAACGAAGAACAAAAATAAACAGAAGAAATAATGAAGAACAAAGAGCCACCCATCCCTATGTTCAAGTTTTAATACAATTTAAAAATAGTTGATTTAACTTAGACAATTTAGTAGATTTATATAGACGTAAACCCTTCTTTTATCTCACCTGCAAGAGAGGCTCCGGAACCGGTATCTGCCAATTGAACTCGAACTTCTTGGTCATGGTGAAGTGCCGGCGTTAGTATTCGCCCAAACTACCGCTGCAGTAGAACTTTAGCAGGACGTCATTTCCTGTAATGAAGTACAGTATAAATAATCGAGAATATTATTGTGTTTTGATGTGTTTTGTGGGATCGATGAAAGGGAATCGGTTATTTTTATTTCTTAGCTCTGGTAACTAGGTAGGGCCGGGGTCGAGTTTGCCACCCTCACGTAATGACTCGAAAAATGGGCGATGTGGTAAGGTTCCCTCCGCCTAAATCGCTAATCGATATAGCGTGAAGCTAAAAAAAATAAAGAATAAAACTTTATTTGAAAAATACTAAGGCATATACTTTTATTGCGTAATTTTATTTTCTAATACAGCTAACGTCAGCTAAATCATACTAACGCTGCACTTTATCTTACCAAAGCAGATTAATAAAAAAAACACTCCCTCGATTCAGAATCGAACCCAAAACCATCGCTTTTACAGTCAGACGCTGTCTCTCATAGCACCACGACTATAGAACTGGTCACCAATTTATAAGTATAACATTTCATCAGCATTATTTTTATCTTCCAGAGGGATCACGCTCTCAAAGCCATCATCGTTACTTTAAAGGAGCTCAATGGTTATCCTCGTTTATGTCTCATCCACTCCTCCCTAAGCCCTCCGCTCAAATTTACTTCACTTTTACGATATCATATTTTTTATGCAGTCTGTACAATAATGACTCTTTATCTCTTATTAAAAGAGAATATTTTTGATGATAGGATCGAACCTAGACTCATTATATCGTTATGGAACTTGAAAGACAACTTCAAATTATTTTCGTCTTAAAATTTCTATTGAATTAAAAAAAAATCTCACTCGAGAAACTGAACTATTAAATCTTCGCTTTGGTAACCACGAGGCAAAGCGCAGCGTAGAGTTCCGATACTCAACACACAGTGCCCCAAAAACATCAACGGAAAGTATGAAACGAAAGTATCTGAATGTGAAATGGAGTGTCTTAGCACTAGGTCCACGTGTGTCTTCTGCCTACCCTACTAAGCGCGGAAGCTATAAAAAAATAAAATAAAAAAAAAACAACAAAAATCACAAAACTGACAAAACCGACGTCGCGACAGTGCCTCATCCGTCAAGTCTCACGTTCCATTTAAACGCTTTATTTGTTATCCCGCCCTACATTCGCATTGTGAAAGATCTTCAGTTTTAAATGAAAACAATCTAAGAACTTCTTGACACGTCACATCAAACAGTGCTCTAATTTTTCTTAAATCTTGGTTTGAATTTTGAAAATGATATTCGAATATTTTATGGAGTATCTTAAATTATAAATATTACATTAGCTTCACGTTGTAGCCCGCTCGTAGCTGGGTAGGCAGAGGGAACGTAGTGCTAACACTCTGTTTCTCACGTATCGCCTAACTGTTATATAGCGAAACTCAAAGGCGCATTATATCATATAAACAGAGAAAGGAAATGAAAATTTATTCCCCAGAGTGGGTAACGAACACCGTTACGCTTACAGTCAGAAATTGTGCCGCTGCACTACGACAGCCTCAAAGCATCTTTAACACGACAGGAGCACGACATCCTCAAATCAAATTTATAATTTTTAATGCAATACTATGAGAAATTAACAAAATAGTTGTTGAATGTTAAATTGTTTCGAATTCCTCTATTAGATCTAGGTAATATGGTACAAATGTAAAGGAAGAGAATCAGGGCCTAAACTGTTCGTTCATTTATCATGTAATTAATACCATCACCAACTATTGAAAGGTGAGAAATTTTTACTTATTACAGAAAAAGGCCTCTAGTCTAATACTAACACTACTTAGGAAGGCTTACGCAGCTACATTCACCAAATTCTATAAAAAAATCGCATGATTATGTCACATTTATATTGTACTTAATAAAATATACATTTGAGTAACAAAATATTCAGTTTAATATAGAGTAGGTATGGGAATTCGGTCGGAGAGCCGAGAACGGAGTGTATTATCACTAAGTTTACGTTCCTATTTCCGAGATACAACGTGAAACTAAAAAAAACCTACATCTATACAACATTAACCAAAGTTATTAAGACAAAAACAAAAACAAATTCGTATCCACCATCTCCCTCATTACAATCCTCTAACAAGAAGACATGACACAGATCAGTCATTAAGATGTAATTTATTTTGGTCCATGACCTCGCAGCCTCGCGCGCGACCCATATAGCCAACCTTCCGGAGACAATTAAGTTTTGTTGGATAATAACGATTCGCTGGTCACACTCTACTGTCGGAGACCACGTTAAGGATAAAGATGTTGATTGAAAATTATCTTTGTAGATTAGTTTTTTTATGGTTAAATGAAAATAACTAAGATCCGTATTTATAAGCCGCTCTCAACTCCGAGATCGATTTTGAGATTCAATATTCATTGGTAAATTATATATGTATGTATAAAAACAGCATTTCAAGGTCGATCTCAGACTTGAGAGCGATTTATAAGTACTAGTCTAAGAGATGTGTACTACATGTGACATTTTAAGTACTCGAGACAACAGTAAAGTTATTTATCCTTTGGAGTATTTCTTGAGAAATTGTTTTTCTTATAGATCTCTGGCGTCTTCACTTGATCGTGTTGGATAACTTATTGGAATTACAGCATTTACCTCAAATTCGAAAAAAAAATTAAACAAATTAACCATTTAAAGCAATTTTTCTTTCAATTCGGACCAGTTCCTGATATGAGCACATTGATAAAACAAACTCTTAGGCTTTATATATGAGTGCTGTTGACAAATAACAATTCGCTTGTAACACTCAACTATCTGAGAGCATGTCAAGGATGCGACCTGATGAGAATAAAGGTTAATTGGCGAGATCTTTTTATATTAGTTTTGTTAGGAATATTATAAGTTACATTTTCTGGCTGAAAATTTAACTTCTTGGACAATAATGAATATTTTAACTAACATAGTAATCTATAAGAGGGTAGGCCTGGTAATCTTGTATTTTTTCTCCGAATTCTGGATTCTGGAGGCTTCCGTGATAATGAAAATATTAAATATTAATAAATGAAAATATTAAATATTTCGCCTCTTCGAGTGGAATTCGAACAAACAACCGGTAACGTTTACAGTCACACCCTTGTGCCGCTGTGCCACGACTGGTTACGAATCGAAGGAATATCTATTATGTTTTTTTTACGCATTAGCTTGAAAGTTAACTTAACGATCAACTGATGACATCGAATTATTTATTTAACATTTACTTCTCTCAACAAAAACTCCCGATATACATATAATGAAAAATTTATCAAACGATGATTTGCCATGCAATATAGCAAACCGGAACATTTTCCTATCATGTATTACGTGACATTGGCTAAGTAAGCTGGCACGCCTAAAAGCCATAAAAATTTTTGTATCAACAATCTTAGATGAAAAATAAAATTTCAAAATATTTTATACATATATATATAGGTATGAGGTGCAAACAGCGGGTTCACTTCTCATATTATAGGTTTTAATTTATAGCCCTCTATGTTTATATATATTTTTTGTTTTGTTAGAGGTGAAGGCATTATTTTAAGTGGATCTTTTTTAATCGTGCATTTTTCTCTTATGTAATATCTCTTTTTTTACCGTACAACCTCTTACGTGTGTTCTCTATACAACGTGACATTGGTGAAGTGATTTTGTGCTCAACTGGCACGCTCGGGGCGCCATCATAAAAGAACAGAACAGATTCTAATTTATACGTTTATTATTTCACTATTGTGGCAGTCAATCTGTAATCACGAAGGTTTTGGAATCGGCACCTATTTGTAAACGGGAGGAAAGTGAAAAACGGAGTGTTTTAATATTAAGTTTTCCCTGCCGTAGGTAGGCATTAAGGTTTTGATGTTTTTTTTTATATCCTGGATACAGAGAGAAACTAAAAAATAAAAAATCAACTCACAGGCCATATCTGGCCCATCGAATTAAAAAAACAGCCAAAAAATTAACGACAATGTTATAACTAACTAAGCCGCGTAGACAGTAAGACAATTCTCCCCGAACTTTCTCCATCCATCACGTTTTTCCAGTATTAAGTTTCAATACAAAGGAAAGTAAATCACGAGTCACGATTAAATCTAAATTCGATTAGGTAACGCATGGCTTGTCTTAGTCGGCCATTAATAACATTGGAAATGTTGAGTTTATATAGTATATACCAACAAATGCTTAATACTATATATATACAAAATGTATATAGTATTAAGCATTTGTTAGTATAAAAAAAAGTTCTTATGTATCGTTTATTCTGTGCAACAATGACTTGTCGCAAATAAAGTTTGTCAAAAGTCTTTAGATTGATTGATTTATTTTCCAAATAAAAACCAGACAAGCGCGAGTCAGGTCCGCCCATCGAGGGTTCCGTACAAAAATTGAAGGTTTCGAGGTTTTTCTGAAATTTACCTTATAGCTTAGACAGAGCCTTATTTTTTTAGGATTTGTATGTATAATTTTTTACCACATATGTATAATTTTTTTTTCGAATAAGTACTCCCTGCAGATGCTAGCTGTCAAATATCATACTTCTAGGTCAACCGGAAGTACTCTATTTTTATTCTTTTGATAGTGTCGAAACACGCGTTTTTTGCGATATAAACGGCCATATCTTTTTTTTAATAATTGTAGTAATATTTTTTTGTCAGTAAATTATGGGGCCACACATCTGAGTATATGGTTTGAACTTCGACTCGATATCTCCGAGCGTTCCTGAGATATAGGGTCTTGGCAGACAGACAGACAAACAGGCGGTCAACAAAGTGATCTTATAAGGGTTCCTTTTTTCCTCATAAATTACGCAACCTTAAAAAAAACGTTCAATTAAGTCATTGTTGCACCAAAAGATCTTCTATTTTACGTTGTACCCGCATAATAAAGTAGGTAGAGGGAGATACGAATCTTAGTTTATATACACACTTGTACGGTGTGTATTCAACGCCGTGCTTTGTCTTCTCGCCAGAGCGAGAACATGCAAATAATTCATTTACTCCAAGTGGGAAATGAACCCACAATCATCAAGTTCACGGTTAGTCCGCTGAGGCGTTACACATAATAAAAAAATATATAATCAGCTTTATTAATTCATATAAAACAGGCTCTCAAAGTTACAAATGTACCTCCTTATCATAAAAAATATATATATATTTAATTTATTTTAATTCATAATATATTGATAATACGGACGATTAGCCACGTTGACATTTACATACACGCCCACAATCATTTTATATAGTATGCTATATTAAGCAAAAAAACCAATAAGCAGATTCACGCTCTTCCCGCATAGCATGTTGATAGAGGGAACCTCGTGTTAAGATACTCTGTTTTCCATTTTCCGCTCAATTTTCTAGACATTGCGTGGTGAGTGACGAAACTAAGCGCCGTGTTCCACAAAATAAATGAATTCATTACCCGAGTGGGAACCCAACTGACACTCCGCCCTCTTACAGCCAGACTTTTCCATTGCGCCAAGAAGCCCTATGTTTAATGTTGCTAATAATCTATATTACTTTGTTTTTCTTTCAGTTTCATGCTGTAACCCGCATTTGGCAGGGTAGTTACAGACAACCTGATGTCAAGTAACCGCTTCCTATTCAATTTGAAACCGCATGTCTACTGGCGGAATTAAACGCCACATTTTGTAACAAAATATAACGTATTATATTGTTGTATTTATATTTTTTCTTATTTAAGCTTAAAATTTAGGTAGCCTAGTTTCATTAACAAATATTTTCACAACTATGCCTTATACGTGAAGTCATTGTAAAATGTTAAGCTTTCTAGCGGCAGAAAGTTTACTTGTCAAAGTAATTTATGAGTTAAGGCTTTCATACGCCACTATAAAGCTCCAAAAAATTTTCAGCTTTTGGGGAATTTCAATAAATTTTGTACCGTTTTAAGTGGTTTTTTGTACTTATACGAAATAAAAATAGTGAAGCGTTTCAGGCTGTTTTTTTTCTACCTTTACGAATTAAAAAAAAAAGAGTTAATCTCTAATGATTCTGTATATCTTAATCATGCAGTTTCATATATAAAGTAGGTATATTTTTTATTCAAATTTATATTTTCATTTTCTTGACTCTAGTGTTGAGACAAAGCGTTGAGTTTCGCCACTCTACACGCAATGCCCCAGATTTCGGCGGAAAGTGGAGAATGGAGTGCCTTATCTTAGTGCGGGTTACAGCGTGAAGCTGATTTGATTTTTTTTTCTTTATTTTAGTTTAAGTATCCGCTTCGACTTCACGCTATATACCGCATCTGGCAAACTTGGCAGAGTAGTCCAGTTGGTTCAACGCTGAATTGTTTTGTCAGGGAAAAGTAGTAAATAGTTATTTCCTCGAGTGGGCATCAAAGTCACAATCATCGCGTTTATAGACAGACGCCGACCACTGCTTCACGATGACCTTTTTTATAATTACGATCGTAGGTAGAAAAACCTAAGATCCTAGTGTTAAGACACACAGTTGCTATTAAAACATTTCCGTTCCCACTTTCCGTCGAATTCTCCAGGCATGTTGAGTGGCAGAACAGCGCCGTGCTTTGTCGCGGTTACCAGCACGAAGAAATGAAAATATTAAATTTCTCCGAATGGAAATCGAACCTACAACCGTCGTAAATCGCCATTGCGCCACAACGGGCGAATTAATATTATTGTATACTAATACAATATCATATGTATCTATGTAAATCTCATTTGCAAATGACATAAAGAAGCCCTGGGGCACAATTAACGCGATTATAGACGTTGACTCGCAACGACTTGGCAAGGCCGAGGACCGAGGTTGATTTAATTTGTGAAGTGCTTTTTTCGATGTAATTTTTTAAAGAGCATTGTATAATAAATAAAAAAGTAAAAATTAAGCGGGGAAGAAATTAGTACTGTTATAAATAGGTAAAGGCAACGTTTTAATATTAATAATTGGGATTTTATCATTTGTTTCATAAATTCTTTGGAGGCTATCGAGGCGTAATCAAAAATATTTTTGGGTGATAGGTTCCTTCGCTGGAGTTCACGGAAGGAATTCTTAGCACCCGTTACTACGGTTAGTGGCGGTGGAGGAGGAACATGCCGGTCCACGAGTCCATCCCCATTAGTAAAAATATTTTTTCCCGATAAAAAAGGGAGTTGGGTTTGATCCCATTCCAAAATTATATATATTTTTAAAAATCATTTCGGTATCAATATTGGCTTAAATTAAGCATAGTGTTGAGTTTCATGCAAAGTCAACAAGGAGAATTCAAAGGGACTAAATAATGAGTTCTCGTTTCCATACATTCTGTCACCAAAGATCCTTGAATGTAGAAAACTAATTCTAGTTCCGCATAATATATTAAAATAGACACGTAAAAATCAATGTCAGCAACTAAGTGGAGGAGCGAACGTAACGGCTATCGGAGTGGTGATATCCATTAAACATGACAAAATAGCCACTAAAGCCCTCGTATCTGGGTCAGGTCGGAAGTACGGATGAAACGATCTCGTATAACTAAATGGAAATAAATTACTGCTTAACTTGCCCATAAAAGGACTGTTTACTAAAGTTTCAACTGGGGAAAGAAAGACAGTAGTGAAAGTTGGAGGGCTGCCAGAAATTTTACAAAATATCATGTTAAAGTCATTTTATTAATGATGCCGTCGTGGTGCAATAATAATAACATTCTCAGGCAAACTAATGCCTTAAGTTCATTCAAATGACGATAACTTTTTTCTTTAATGAACCGATTTTGATGAAACAAACTTTAATTGTTAAGTTGAGTTAAAACAAAGCTATTGGTTAAACTTTTGAGTAAATCGGTTAAGTACTTTCAGAGAAAAATGTGACCATACATACCGACAGACAAGAAATTCAAAAAAAATATTTTTGCTTTCTATTAGTTTTTTAAGTGCCCCTCTATCCGTTTCTAAGCTAAAACAAGTATCCTGGTTATAGTATAGTAGGTAGAGCCCAGCCTTCCCCACTTCCTCTTGTCTTGTTAGTATAGCGAGAAATAAAAATAATTCATTATTATAAAGCTGAACAAATAAAATAACTTTATTTAAATAAGACCGTCTCGAGTTGTCTAAGAACATCTAAGTAACTACACATTGACTTTATTTTCTAAGAAAATACTTTGTACAAGTAGTTGTAGATGTAGATCCAACAATAAGAATAAATTTAAACTTTGCGCTTAAGAATTGCAACAAGTACGGAGTAAAATCTCGATACTTGTTTATTATGAACAGAAGTATGAAACTCGGGAGTTTTATTTGTATTACTTTTCAGTATTATTTCTAATATTAGGGTGTTATAAATATATATTAGTCCCTGGTTTTTGTATAGTATATAGCACAGCCGGAACTACGTGGGATAGAATGCTGAAATTTGCCATGTTGATTCCTTTCGGAAGCATATTTTTCAAAGCTCCGAATTGTTTTTTCAGCTCCACGCTGCATCCAGCATTTGTCAGGGTACGTAGGACAGGGCAGGGTACCTTGGGAACAGAGTCTAGAAACACTCTGTTCTCATTATGACACTTCAACTATTCCCCACTGTGCGCAGATTTCTGGTGGCATTGCGTGTTGAGTGGCTGAACTCAACGCCGCACTTTGCCTCGTTATCAAAGTGAAAAATGAAAACATTACACATTTTATTTCATCCAGCGTTTACAGTCGAATGGCATCAAGCTCCTACGAGAACAGGCAAAACTAAGATTTTTGGCCTTATAATATACGCAAACTATGTGTCCGCAGAGTAGGCTACTGCCTACTACTACTGCAAACTAGTGTCAAATGATTACGTTCTCTTTTCTATATGTAGGTATAGTTAGTCCAGGTCAATTTCGGTATCGATTTGAAATTTTAAAGATACAATAGTATGGTAAATTTACAACAATCAGTCATTACAAGAGATCCAAATTAATTAATCGCATTTAATAGCACGTTCACTTTTTAAAATTTTGAACCTCAAAATGAAAAAAAAAACTGTATCTAAAGGGAATCACTTTGTTGTTCGTCTATCAAGACCATTTATCTTAAGATTGCGTATAGGTATTCGCCTCTACCCGTTGGTCTGTGCCAAATCTAAAATATCCCTTAGAAACAACTCCGTACACATGAGTCGAGCCAGCCACAAATGCAAACGCACACGGTACACATACCCTACCCGCCGGTGAAGACGAGGTTCCAGCTACACTGCAACCCAAGCGCGTCTAGTTGCGGGAGTGCGCGAACTCTAATTACCTATAGGGTATTCACAGCCCTACCCTAGTATTCTGAGCTCGGTCCGAATGAAGAAAAGCCCTCCAACACGATAGAAGTACGCAAGCCGAGGTCCGCGGCAGAGGACCACCTTGCGTGCTTGAATCTCTACTTATGGCGCCAAAGGTGTCCAAACCGAAGAGCTCTTCTAGTTGGGCTTCCCACAAAACCCGGTGACGCCGTAGAGGTCACTAGGGGCAACAGCATACAACATATTAAAAAAAAGTGGTATCAAGCTAAAATGAATACCAAATATTTAGGTACACCGTCCCTTGAAGCCCAAACACAAATCAAGCTTCTGAGCGAACGCAATAAAAATATACAAGCATCATATCACAAATGTAGGAATACATTTTGTATGAAATTCGTCGCGTAATTACAACCACGGGTATACCCCGCGGTTCTTCAATTATGCAATTTGGCAAGAAATGAGAACTTGCAGTACAAATAAAGGAAAATCTAAAAAGTTTATTATTAGACTTATATTACGAGTACACATATAAAAAATCTAATTGTAAATAATGCCATACAAACGACCTGTAAATTTAAGTTAATAAAGTGTCAACTTTTATAAGATATACTTCCCGTTAACCCACAATGCTGAAATTAATATGGTATCTAAGAGTCCGACTCGGACTTAAGCACAAGGTCTGAGAAAGATCTAAGTAAGTACAGACTGGCGTTTCGACCATATCATTCAGTAAATTCAATATATGACTGTTAAGATTACATCGAATGCACAGTAAACTAGAGCTACTTTTATTACGAGCAATCGAATCATGTAATGTTTATATCTGTTATAAGAAGAGAAACAACTGAACTCGATCGGTTTTAATTCGCTTGTAAAATATGTTTATATGGATGGAATGAGTTCAGATGTTTTGTGTTTATTTACTAGTAGCTGTTCCTTTTTGTATTTCGTTTTATGGAATTATATAAATAGTATACCTTGGCCTGCCATTTCATCTATCACTCATCATTGACACTTGTATTGATGAAATTCAACAGAACTACGTTTGAGAATACCTTGTTCTTAATTTCAAATGTAGATTACATTCAAATATAATCCATTAACAATTCATCTTCATCATAACGGCGTAGCGTTGTGATGTCGATTTTCCTGTAGGCGTATAAATTATATTAGTTTATTTGGTAACAATATAAAGCGCAATGTTGAGTTTCGTCACTTGGGAACATCTTAACATTAAAGAACCCTCTTTGACTGCATGAAGCCGCTTAAGTTGTCGAGTTTGATGGACTTTTTCAAATTCACTCATTCTCATAAAAAACACTTAGGAAAGATAAATGCTTATTTAAATAAGTATATAATTTGTTGTTAAGCAATTGCTCAAAATTGTTACAAAATGAAGGGCACTATCGGTACAGTTGAAATGAAGTGAAAGTAAATGTTGTGAAAGTTTTATGAGATTTTAAAATAAAGGTTTTATCGTTTATGGTGTAATATGAAGTTTTTGGTTGTGATAGTTGTATACAATCGTGCTAGTTTTATTTAGCACAATTTGCATATTCAATAATTAAAAAAAATTAAAGAACTTTATTGATAATTATTATTTTATAGAATTAATGGAGTACTAGCTCCTTCAGAATACGGCAGAAATGTAACACTTTTAATTGTGTCGATTTAGAAGATAAAAAATACAGACGGACAACAAAGAGTTTCTATAAGAGTTTTGTTAAATTTTCCTTTGAGGTAGACCTATAGAACCCTAAAAATTTGATAATCATTTATGTTTATTGTTATTGAATTTAAAAATAAACGTAAACGCAATAAGCAGCGATAATTTAAATAAAATCTGCTTCACGCTGTATCCCGCAGGCAGCGGGAATCTAGTGTTAAGACTCTCCGTTCCCCACTTTCCGCCGAATTCTGGAGGCATTGCGTGTTGAGTGGCGGAAATCAACGGCGCTAAATTGAATAGATAGATAATACTAGATACCGAAACAAGCACTAGCAAAATTACAGAGCATTCCTGCTATTTCGTCAGAGGAACAATAAAATAGTAATTGCCTTTACTGAGACGGCATAACAACACAATATTCGTTAAACTAAAGACGTACATGCGTTTCAATTGATCTATCTATCAGAACTCAGAGGCACAAAACTCTTATAAATAAACTTTGTTAGTACATCAAGTTTCGTTGCTTTGAACGTAAAGCAAATAACATTTTTTTATTAGCGTCACGCTGTAACTCGCACATAGCAAGGAGGGAACCTGGGAACCTACTGTCGAAATGCTTCGTTCCTATCAAGATAATCAATCCGTTCCGTTCCGTTTAATTCAACGCCGCACACTACGCCGCAACACAACAACATTAGGGAAAATGAGCAACATAATAAAAATATAATTTCATCAGAACTCCTAAGGAACAAGGCCTTTAATAAGATTGGATTTGTGTTTTTGCTGACATTATTTTGTATTTCTTCGTTCAAATGCACCACATTATTGTTCATTATTTTGAAATTTGTAATATGTGGATTGACTCTCTTCACCACCACATTCTCGAACCAAAGCGACTTGTATTCAATATGTATTATTAATAAAGATTCTACAATCTATACTAAAATTGTGTGAAGAGTTTGTTTGGTTGAACGCGCTAATCTCTTAAGATCAATCTCAGACCTAGTAGTGGTTCATATCAAAACATCAGTCATCGCTCTTTTTTAAATCATTACCGGAATATTGGATGCCATTATCAACATAATACATGTGGTATGTTCAATACTGATGTTGATTACAATGTGGCATATGTTTGAAATTTGTGACGCAAACTGCGGCGTTAGGTTCCGCAACTACAATATGGAATGTATGGAAAGACTAATAACTAACTACTTTGAATGTTTATATATGTATGTATTCGTGTATATATTTTACTTGTATGTATTAAGAATTATTTTATGTGTCTTTAAGTTCATGATTAAGACCTGATACTTTTTGCACTCTTTTGCCTTTTCTTATTTATTAATATCTTTTGTATTTTGATGGTCGCCTGGAAGAGATCACTTGTAGTCATAAGAAGAATTATGTTAGCTATTATGTATGTATTATCTGATGGTTTGTAATTTTTTTTGTCTGCAATAAAGTTTTATTATTATTATACTAAACAAAATTATACCATGTTTTTTTATTGAGGCAGGAAATTTAAATTGTATTTTGTATACTCATTTAAAGACATAAATAGGGTAATGTAGCGCTCGAGGCACGTGTTCACAGCGCACTTGAATAAATATATACGTACGGACAAAGCAATAAGAAATACAAAAATAAATGTTTGTGGGTATAGGTCTTATAAGATTGTAAACGCCACGGTCATGGGTTCGATTGGATTACTAAGGAGGACGAAGCTCGGTGTTAAGTTCCATCACGCAGTCTCGATAATTGGACGAAAAGTAGAGAACTGAAGGAGTTTGTGTTTTCGATTTCGACTCGGGAGCGAATTATTGTCATTTCATCGCTTTTGTTAGAATACTACGAATAGTAAAAATTATTCATAAAAGTCAGTAAACTCGTTACTTAAGACTAGACTTGTTGTTGTGAATACTAGGTTTTTTATGGTGAATGGGAACGTTAAGAAAAACCAAAGAACATATACATATAAAGATTACGCTGCCTCTGGAATTAGACGGAAAATGGGGAACGAAAGTGTCGTAACACTACTTCCCAGATTCTCTCTGGATACCCAGCTAGGTCCTCCACATACAGTGTGGAGCTAAAAAAAATCCCTATAGAAATATTAGTATCAAATAAGATATTCGTTTCAAGAAGCCGAGATATCTATCTCAATTTATGCTTATATTGCTTAAACACACCACAACTCTGTAGTGTTTGCCGGTCGCTACGTAAACATAGCCAAGGCTGACGCAGAATTAACCCAACATCGGACTTTATTTATAATATTCAAATATATTATAGTAACAAGTGTATAATTTGTACTTTGAATGTAACGCGACGGTTGGGGGTTCGATCCCAACTCGGAGGAATGAATTATTATGCATAAATATTTTTATTTATTCGCTCTGGCTGCAAGCCAAGATGCCCGACATTGAGTTCCGCCACTCAACGTGAAAGATTTTAAAAATTCGGCGTAAAGTAGGGAACGGAGTGTCTTAAGAGTACGTTTTCTCTGCCTACCCTACTGTGTGCGGGATACAGCGTGAAGCTGTTTTTTTTTTTAATTCTTATAAAATTTCCTGTATATATAGTTATTTTATCGTATTTTTTTATAGATAAAGAATTCTTTTTTAAAACAGTGTTTACAGTCTACGTAGAGACACTAAATAGAACTCAGTTGTTTATGTGGTTATTATTTATTAAATAACAGCGATGTAATTAAGACTGTCTGTAATATTATATAGCATGTCATTGTATCGAAAAAAAGGCTAAATCAACTAAAGTAGATTTCACTTTAGATGCTAACTGTATACTATATAGAGGGTAGAATGTATTATAATATACAATTAGTATAATATACAATTTACTGTATAGTAAAGTATTCTATTTTTGCTTCTCGCTGTATCCCGCACATAACATAGTAGAAAAAGAGATCACAGGAACCTAGTGTTAAGATACTCTGTTCCCCACTTTCCGCGAATTCTGGATAAAATATTCACATTCTTTATTAATTCTGTAATAAAACAAAATATTTCCTAATATTTGTTTTGTTGTAACAAAATAAAAACGAGTTTACATCTATATTTAAATACATACAAAAACTGGAAACGGAACGTTTCTACCTAGTTTTTATAGTTAATGTAAATGAGTATCTAGTAATTTTTTTAAACAGACATAAAATCTTAAGTATTTAAATTATAATATACTTTTTTACCTTCACGCTGAATCCCGCAAATAACAAGGTAATAAGAACCCAGTTAAGACACTCCATTCCTTATTTTAGATCTACTTTACCAGACAATGTGTATAGAGTGGGGGAACCCAACTCTCCACTCTGTTTTGATAGAAGAGCGAGGAAAAGAAAAAAAAATTCCCTGAGAATCGAACCTACAACCATCGTTTCACCATCAGCCGCTGTGCCCCAATAAGGCCCCATAACACAAAAAAAATATAACACTATTAATACTTACAGATAAACTTACCACACGATTAAACAAATCCGGCATGTTATCATACAAAACTTAAATACACAAATTTTACGTAAAAACACCAAAAATTGTAGTTATTTGTATGAAAAAATTACAATGTCATATAAAACTAAATAATAACTTATATCTTAAACAAAATTTAGTTTTAAAAATATATATTTTCGTATTTTTGTTGAGAAAATGATGTAGTTAATAGTAGCCAACACGGTCGCACGTACGACGGCGACGATAACACTGACTGCTCTGAGGTCACGGTTTGTGTACTGTTAATATAATGTGGATATTTCGCGATAGAGGCACGGGAAGGAAAACGAATTTTGCAATATTTCTATTTTTTTATTCTATATATATATATATATATATATATATATATATATATATATATATATATATATATATATATATATAGATATATATATATATATATATATATATATATATATATATATATATATATATATATATATATATATATATATATATATATATATATATACATATTATTTTAAGACCTGTACTGTCTGTCTGTTGTTTGTCATCAACTCAGTAACTGAGGTTACGGTTTGTGTGCTTTGCTAATGTTAGTATGTAGAGCTGTGGACATTTCGCGATATGGCTATTGGAAGGAAAACAAATTTAACAGACAAATTTAAAGTTAGTATATAGGCAGGTTGTGGGTTCGATTCCTACTCGAACCAATTCGTTAGTTTATATTTTAATTTTTTCGGTCTGGTACAGGTAGACAAAGCGCGGTAAGAATTGGGCGAAAAGTGGGGAACGGACTACAGAGTGACTTAACACTAGAATAGTTCTGTCCACCCTGTTATATGTGGAATATAATAAATAAAATGATAAAGAACAGTAGTACTGAACTAATGAAATTTACATGGTATTTGTTATAAATGTATAAGAACGCTGAAATGCGCGAAAGCATATTTATGTGTACATATATCACATTGGTGACTTTGGTACAATTAGGTACATTATTCTACAAAACAGCAAATAATCTGCAATAAATACAAAACTATTATAATATTTAAATAATTTAGTAACCAACCAACAGGTTATGAAAGTAAGTGATTACAAAATAAACTAGAGAGAGTGTGTGCCCCTGCGCCACGACTTGAGGTCATTCGTGCGACTGTAAACGCTACAGTTGTGGGTTCGGTTCCCACTCGGTGCAATAACATACTTAATATTTTTATTTCTTTCTTGTTGAATTTCGCCACTCTACACATCAGTGACTTTCCAATGCGGTGGAAATTGAGAAACGGAAGTGTACTAATATACACGGCGAGTTTTAACTCTAGTAGTCCAGGTTCCCTCTGCCCATCATGCTCTGTACGGGATATAGCGTGAAGCTAAAAAATATATATCAATATACTCTCCCAAGCAGGCGAGAACGTTTTTTCTGACATTGACCGAGGCACACATTCTCAAACTTAGCTCTTAGTTGCTATAACCTATAACGCAAGCAGTGACTCATTGTAAACTGAAATACACCATCGATCGTTACACGATAAGGTGATAATGTGCGTGTCTATTTTAGTACTAACGTTTATTTGCTTTGTGTTCGTATTATTAATTTTAATATGGAATATAGATATTTTTTGAGGCCAGTCTTGGAGAAGGGGCACAAAGTATGACGGTAAAATCGACTGGTTGTGGGTTCGAGCCCCACTCGAAGAGATGAAATATTTAGTTAAATTTGTATTTTGGGGAATGAAATATTTAATATTTCCATTTTGAATCGAGTCGAGGCAATGCGCGGCGTTGAGTTGCGCCACTCAACACGCAATGCCTCCGGAATTCGGCGGAAAGTGGGCAATGGAGTGTCTTAATACTAGGTTCTGTGTACCCTGCTGTGTGCGGGATACAGTGTGATGGCAGAGGCCATATGTTTAAATGAATAGCTTAACCAACCATATTTAATCAATTTTACACGGCGTGATTATGAAATTCGTTTCCCATGAAATTGTCAAGCAGATAAAATTGCCTACAATAGGTAAATAAGTATTGTATGCTACAGTAAACATAATATTTATTTTTAGCTTCACGCTGCATTCCGCAAATGGTAGGCCCTAACTGGGAACGACGGCAAAGCACGGTGCTGAGTTACGCCATTCAACACGCAATGCTTTCAGAAAGCGGGGAATGGAAGTGTCTTAATGGGAACGGAGAGTCTGCTCAGGTTCCCATGTTCTCTCTGCCGTTTTATGTGCGGCATACGGCGTGAAACCTTAAAACGATTACTTGAGATCTTAGACGATGTAAATTGTAAGCAATCTTGTACTACTTTTCTGTTTTTATTTTTTAAGACCTGCATAATATAATGAAATACTATATGTAACCCTAAAACATTCCGTTCCACGCCTTTAGGGTACAGAACTGGCGTAACCCAATGCCGCTATATAGAATTGACATCTTATACGCAGATATAAAATAATACCTACCAGTACTTATCTATAATAGACATAATATTAAGCCATTATCAAAATGACCACAAAGAGGCGCGGCGAGGCGTTGGCACATTATTTATAGGCGGGTCAGGTGTATACGGCGTTCACCACATTTTTAATAAAGATCAAAGAATTATCGACTTTTAATCTTTAAGTATTACAAAATGAGATTGTATTTTTATACAAATTTTTTATAATTTAGTAGAGATCCCTCTGGTGTTAAATGGAGTCTTGGGCGGTGGTGATCATATACCTTCAGGTGACGTTCTTTTTGTCTTATCCTTTTCAAAAAAAAAAACAAGGACACACAGGTAAGACAGACACGAAGGGTTCTTATATTTTAGTGACCTTAAAAAAATTAGATACAATTCGAACCAACGTTAGAAATTACAATTACAACAAAGCTAGAGAGTTTGGTTAAACGCGCTAATCTCAAGAACTATTGGTCCTAATAGATTTTTTTTTGTGTCGAAGAGTCTATCCCTTGAGTAAGGCTATAATAGACTGTGTTACATCATGCTATTCATTAGAGTTGCACCGGACACTTATAATGTGGCATGTGTATGTTAGGGTGGAGTTAAGGAAATGGAAAAAATCTTAAAAATTCCAGTTTGGGATACCCCCATGAAAAGTCTTTTATTTTTTTTTATGGAAAAGACACGTGATTACCGCCGCCCACGACCCCGTGCAACCCCAGAGGAACTACAGTTGCGTTGCCGGCCTTTATGATGGGTTGGGCGCCGGGGCCCGGCATTACCTGATGCGAAACGCAGTGGCTTAAAGCCACTACTTCACGCCGGTTTTAAATGCCGGGGGTGGTAATGATCCGGTCGAGTCTGCCCAAGCGTGTTGCCATTGCTGGCGACGTGACTCTACCACACGTACTTTAGTCGCCTCTTACGACACCACCAGTACCAAGATGATCCTAGTCTAGGCCGGGATCACACGGCACGTGTAACTATAGATCATTGATTACATTACAACAACAGAAAATAAAAAATTACACATAAATATTTTTAATTTTTTTTCTACATCCATCAGTGTACGTATATAAAACTAATTAATAAAGTATATCTATCCTTCCTATCTTAATTAATAAAGTATATCTATCCATTAAAGCAGGAAGATGAAGACGCATGTATCCAGCGCACAGCAGCAGGATAGGCAGTGGAAACTAGTGCTAAATTCCATACCTTCTCCATTATTCCGCCGATTCTGGAGGTATCGCATGTTAAATGGCAGAACTCAACACCGCGTTTTATGTCGGCACCAGAGCGAAGAAACGAAAATATGAAATATTTCATTTCCTCGAGTGGCAATCGAATCCATAACCTGATACATTTACAGTCACGATCTCATTCTCCTGCGCTATGACTGGCCTTTGAACGCATAAGCGTATATAGTTCATTAGAAATGTGATTCACAAACAGGTTGACATAATTAGTTCCATCAATATGAGCACGAACCACCTTTGTGTCTGTGTGACTGCACTACTGAGTACGTACAAAGCACTAATCCTATTATACTAGTACGAGCGCAACGACGTTATGTTGCATTGTCGAGTAAGTATGTAGGTAGGTATGTCTACCTCAGGTAGGTTTTACTTAGAAATAAATCTATTTCTATTCTAATGATACTAATATTAGTTTGAGGGCTTGGGTTCAATTATTTTAATTCAAGCCCTTCGCTTTTCAGGATGTATAGGAGGATGGAGGGCATGTATGGACTTAACTTCACGTTTTATCCCTAGCGGGGTAGTCAGAGAGAACGGAGCGCTGAACGCTACGGTCCCTACATACCTCTTTCGCCTCGTCCACCGACATCATACATGCCCGCCGAGGGGTCCTCATGCTGTTTACGTAACCTTCCTCCAGTATATTTGATACTGTGTTTTCGAACGTCAACCGAGGTCTCCCCCTACCTCTCTTACCACACTTTTCCATCATAAATCTTTTTTGTCATTCTTTCATCAAATCACCACTCATTCGTTCGTTCTCACCGTGACATCCTTGCTAGTACCTGCCATTCTGTGTACCTCTTGATTGCGGATTCGATCAGCTAAACTGACTCCGCATATCCTACGAAGAGATCGCATGTCCACGGCATTCATCTTTTTTCATTCTTCTTCTGTAATTGTAAGCAAAACCCACGTTTCGCTGCCGTATAACAGTGTCGTGTCTATTATTTAATGGACAAAAGAGAAGAGAAGAACATAAGTTCTCGAAACTAGAGCGAAGAAATTAAAATTTTAAATATATCATTTTCTCCGAATGAGAATCGAACCCATAACCTGTCACGTTTGCGACTGCAATCAATCCCTTCGCCACAACTGTCCTCTGAATAAGTATTAAATGCTTTAATACTACATGAAGCTCGTAATAGTAAAACGCTAGTAATGAAACATAAATTATTTAAAAATACAAAATTAGTCGACCTCGCTTGCACTTACAGTCAGTCTAAAAAACGTTATATAGAGGAAAATTTTTAGTTGTTTATTGACTTTTAGAACACGTTTCGTATGAATTATTATATTTTTTATATACTTTATATACTTTATGCATATATTCTGCTTTAATCTATACTGATATTATAAAGCTATCAAGTCTGTTTGGTTGAAGGCGCGAACGTCAGGAACTACTGTTTCGACTTAAAAAAATCATATGGTGTTGGATCGATCACTTATCGAGGCAGGTTACAGATTATATTATGCCACGTTTCACTGTAACCGGTACCATTTGTCAGCATTTTTGAGGAACATACACGGTTCTAAGTAATTTCAATCAAATATAAATAAATTGAGTTTTCCACATTCATGTGAAATCTGATGATTAAAACTAAAACTTAAAATATAATCTTGTTCCCCGGATGGAAATCGAACTTAAAACTATAGCTTCCAGTCAGACATTTCCCAATTCCGCCACGCCGACGTAACACAATACATATGAGATTTTATATTTGTAAAAACAAAAACCCCGACTGCAGAAAACCTCGAGACCTCCTTAAATTATGCGGGGTTCCTGGTAACGATGTTATTGATTGAAGAATTACTTATAGGTCCAAACTGTTAATCCTAATAAACGATTGGGCTTGTTTATTTCCTTTTTAGTTTTCTGCAGTCGGGTTTTTGTTTTTACAAATATATTTTTTTATTTTTCACTTTTTTGTTAGGATTCATTATGGTAATGATAGTCATGATATATTTTTTTGAAATCCTTGTATTGAGCTCTTGTATTGAATACCCATATTGTGGTATTCGAAACGATTTTTTTTTCACTAAGTCCAATGGCGTCCCACAGCCACCATGATTATTTTTTTAACGTCACCTATCTAAAAACAAGAGGACTGCTAATACAAATCTAATGATACCTCAAATATGTAAATCTGTTCAGCGGTTCTGGAGACATGAGGTAATAAAGAATATTAAATATATACATACAAGATACGCGCGAAAAACGTAATCCTTCCTTAGCAGTTGGGAATTAATTGAAAACAAAAACTAATAACACGGTAAAAGTAGAAAAAGTAGGTATTGGAATCCTAAGCACGTTTTCAGCTTTCACCTTTCTGTTTATCGTCTGGTCCTAGGTATCAAGAGAAATGAAGAGCCAGATGATTTTATTAATAGACGTCAGGTTTACAGCGTCTTTGAGTTTCTTCTTATCAACCCAGATCGAGGATACCAAATTATTGTGTTTTCACCTATACTACGTTTTAGCCGTGTGATCCCGGCCTAGAATAGGATCATTCTGGTACTGGTGGTGTCGTAAGAATCGACTAAAGTACGTGTGGTAGAGTCACGTCACTCACACTCACGGTAATCACTTACCATTAGGTGGCTCTAACGCTCGAATGCCGTGTCTTTTCCATAAAAAAAAACTGCCAAGTTTTATGATGTCACAATTAAAACAGATCGTAAAAGTCTTGGCGGACACTGTAAATGTGTTCCTAACTCTGGTAACGAAGCAAGCGCGGCGTTAAGTTCCGCCACTCAAAACGCAATGCCTATAGAATTCAACAGATAATGTCTTGATGAGTGTCTTAATACTAGTTTTTCTTGTTAGTCTGCCTACCTTGACATTTGCGTATAGGTAAAAAAAAACAATTATAGCAAACGGGTTAAATTAAGTTTCTTAATATTATACAGTTACAAGTTGGTCTAATCAAAGCACGTTAAAAATAAAAGCCGAAACGCTCACATCAGCTAAACTGAGACCTCTAAATTAAATTTTAGAGGACAAATCCTTTTGTCACAGCCTGTTGGGAGTACATATCACATCACAGTGCGTCAGGAGGTGGATAATGGACAAGGGACATTTCGTTGAAAGGGTTAGATGTAATTTTCTTTGTGGAACTTAATAAGGTATTATTATTGAAGATGATCACATTCAAAGGTCGTCGTTGGATAGTGGGTATTGAATGCTTAGTCTTGTTATCAGAGTTCACTCTGATAATAAGACGAAGAAACGACGCATAAAAATAATTAATTCCCTCGAGTGGGAATAGAAACCACGGGCGTCGCTTTTATAGTCGGACGCGCGATCTCGTGTAAATAGAAACAAACCGACGAGGAGACCGACAGACAACAAAGTAAGTATTAGGGTACGGTTTTTTCCATTTCAAGTACCCTATAGAAAGTATTGAGACGTTAATTTGTGGTTATATTTTTGTATTAGCCTATAAAATTTGATTATTGAATAGATATAATGGAAGATGAACTTAAAGAGAGGAAACTAGCAACATTTCGTGAGAATCTAGCCGAATTGCTCTCAAGCAACCAAGTAGTTCTTGCACTTTCTCAGGGACAGAGAACCCTCTTCCGTACCAAACCGGTGTTGCAGCAAAGGCCAACAGGGCTAACATTATTAACCTCAAGTTAAAAAAATATAGAGTAAATTCCTATATAGACAGACAATGTAACATTTCAAAATCTCCAGGTAACCTAACCAAAAAGCTAAATATAAAATTGCCTTACAAATTAAATTTCGAGATGAGATTCCAGTCCTTTGATCTCAGGCCTGCCAGGATTATTTATGATGTACAAAGTGGGTCGAGCGAGAGGACGACGTACCTGAAAAGATAGTGTTCATAATAAATTATAATATAAGGATTTAGGGGTTCTGATTTAGCATTATTAATTTTAAGAGAATTAAAGGATTTAGTTTACTGGTACTATATAAGGATTTTTTTCGTTCCACGCAGTATAGCTGAGTAGGCAGAAGGAACCCACGATTGAAGATTGAGTGGCGGAAATCGACACTAAGCGCGGTGCCTTGTTACTAGAGCGAGGAAATTAATAAAATTCATACCTCCAAGTGGGATTCGTATCCACGACTGCCGCATTCACAGTTATATACCGTGCCGCTAATACAAAAAAATATTTGTGTTTAGTATTATATTGTTCAATATTTAGTTTCAACGATTAACGTTTTATAATAATTATAGCCTATAATAAATATTTCGATAAATGGACTGCCCAATACAAAAAAAAAACAATTGAAATCAGTAGTTCCTGAGATGTGTGCGATCAACGAATCAAAAAGCAAGTAAAAAAAAATTTCAATATATATGTAAATTATATAAATCGCAATTTTCCAATCAAATACGCATTATATTGTTTCTTGTATATGATTTATGACAACGTATCTAGGTCAAGTGGTGGTAACGAGCGGACAATGGCTGACAGTGGAAGATATCAGCGTTCGGTAATATGACGAACATGACGTATGAACATACATACATACATACATACATATATTTTGTACGTACTTGTGAAATCGTTATTAGTTGTGTTTTTTATTTATCCACTTTAAGCTTCACGCTGTATATCGCAAGTGGCATGGTTGGCAGGGAGAAGATAATTTCCGTACTCAACGGTTTTCGTCTAGTTTTCGAGACATTGCGTGTTCTGTGACGTAAACCAACGCCGCATTTTGCTGTTTCCAGAGCGTGAGAAATAAATTCTTTTCACCTACTGGAACTCGAACGCATACGCCACGCACTACCGCTGCGCCGCACAGTGCGGTAAAATATACGTCGTGCGGATAAATTTACATTTTAAGGAGTGCCCATCGTTGGATTTTATGATTTAGTTTTTTATTATAACCTCTATGTGATTTAGCATCAATCCCTCCACCCGTATTTCTAAATCAATCCTATATCCTATACTATTTATTAATGATAAAAGAACGATAAAAGTAAAACCAAAATGTTGTTTTATTTTAATTTTTTAGCGCTTTTAATAATTTTTAATTTTCCAAAATAGATAGATACCATCGTGGCGCAGTTCGACAGCGTCTGAATTTAATCGAGATGGTAAGTTGTTCGATCACCACTCACTCAGTGGAAGTTAGTAATCTGCAATTCCCAGATCTGGCAAGACAAGATGCGCCATTAAGCGGAATGCAGCATTTGGCGGAAACTTGCAAGCAAACTGTCTTGACAATACTAATCTTCAACTACTACCCTGTGACTAAAAACGCGAAACCGGTTGTTTGATATGTATAATACATAAATATTCTATGTTATACAATCTATAGTTATTATTTAAGTGTAAAAAAAAGGTTATGTCATAAAATCTATAATTCGGCGGAAAGTGGGAAAACGGAAGTCTAAATGGGAACGGACATAACATTAGGTTCCCAGGTTCCGTCTGCCCACCCAGCTAATTGCAAGGTATAGTTAGTACCTAAAAAAACTGTAGTATGTACCTAATTGCTTAACTCACTAACATCGGTCACGTTTCTGTCAATTGTCATATAGACATAATACGCGAGTGTCACGCGATACATTAAGGCGTTGCTATAATTCCATTTGTAGTAGTCTTGTTACCAGTTTTTAGAAAACTATATAAAAAAATATCAGAATATTTGTTTGTTAGCGAAGAAAATATCTTTTATTAAATAAAAAAAAACATAATTTCATTAGATTAGGCCAGTCTTTGCACCATGGCACAAGAGTCAAGAGGCGAAAGGTCGTAGGTCCGATTTCCACATAAAGAAATAAATCGAAGAAACAAAACATTGATTATTTTTATTCGGAACTGAGTTACGCCACTCAACACGCAATGAATCACGCCTCCAGAATTAGGCGGAAAGTGGGGAACACAAGTGTCTTAATGGGGACAGAGTCCTAACACTAGTTTTCTACGATGTCTACCCTCCTATATAGTACGGGATACAGCGTGAAGCTAAAAAAATGTTCTTTGTAGTTGTTTGTAGTTTGTCACTTATAGCAAAGAGATTACTAGTTATTTTCAAAATATATAACAAGGTGAAACACCACTTTTGAAAATTCAGGATGTTATTATAACTTTAATAATAAAAGTAGTTCCAAATTGGCTTCAGTTTCGGACTATTCTCAAATAACAATACTCCCAAGGAGGTCTATTCCATGAAGTTACTCGCTGAACAAGATGTAAGAACAAAACTATTTCACCCGAAAAGTACTCATAAAACTTGCGGCGACCTCAATTTGATACTAAACAAGAACGGGTACAACGATTGATGGTACAAATAATAGGAGAAGAATACTTTTGACAGCTTCAAGTACTTTCCGCTATAGCAATGTAACTTAAGTGTCAAGACACTTTTTTTTCATTATCTGACCTAATTTGAGACATAGCGTGCTAGCCGAACTCAACGCCGTAATTTCCATGAATGGCAGTAACAACGTTTACAGTCATAAAAAGCAGAGCATGAAAGCATTTCCTTTTTTTCTCACGGCGTTGAGATTCGCTAATCACAAGCAGTGATTAGCCTCACATGTCGGCGGCAAATAGATATTGGAAGTTGCTTAATGGGAACGGAGTGTCTTAAACACTACACTAAGCTCCCAGGTGCCTTCTTCCTATCCTGCTATATGTTCAGTAATATAGAGAAGAATTATTTAATTGATTTTATGTAACTGTTAAGAAGAAATATACATCATAATTTTAAAAGTTAAAACTCACATCACCCAAATAGTTTTAATAAAAATTTTCGAGAACTTCTCAAGCGCGAACGTATTGTAGCTACTGCTTTTTATATTAAAATTGTTTGCCTCACGGCGAATTGTATACTGGGGGAGTAAAATTTCAAGAATTTAATTTCTTGTATTAAATAACTTTGATTTTTAAGATCGTCGTGACGCAGCAGTCTCCCTGTAAACGCAATGGTTGTAGGTTTGATTCCCTTCGACTCCCTCGCTCTGGTAACATGACAAAGAGCGGTGGAGTTTAAAACTTTAGATTTTCTCTGCTATTTGCGGGATACAGCGTGAATCTGAAAAAATATATTTAAAAGAACCTCAATATGACATTTTTCTTACTTGCTTTCTTGCACTGAGAAGGTATTTTTATTCTGAGAGGAAAAACGTAGGCGGCAAATGACCCGTTAAAGACGACCCATTGTTTCGGTACGAAACTCAACAAAGGTTCAATTCAAATTCAAAATTCAAACGAGGCTCTATTTCAGCATTTTGAATCTTTCCACTTATTTTTTCAAGGCTAGTCGTGACCCAGGGGCACAAGTTTTGACTGTAAGTGCTACTGGTTGCGGGTTCGATTCTGACTCGTGGAAACGACATATTTATTTTAATTTATATTTTCATTTCTGCGCTCTGGTGACTAGGCAAAGCACGGCGTTTAGTTTTACCACTCAACACGCAACGCCTTCAAAATTTAACGAAAAATGGGGAACGGAGTGTCTTAACAGTAACAGTTTTAACAGGATCCCTCTGCCTACCCTGCTGATAAAAAAAATCATTTTATATTTTTTTTACAGTTAAATACACTGTTATAAACGATCCACCATTTTCAGTCGTTAGCAGTATAATGTGCAAAACACATTAAAAGCAAAGGAAATTATAACGCCCTTTATACAGCTGTCTGGTAAGTTTACGTTAGTTAAAATAATAGTATATATACATACGTTTACCTTTTAGCTTAGGTTATTTTTTTAGCTTTTAGGGTCGGCAGAGGGAATCTAGTGTTATTACATTGTCACAAAATACACACGCTGCGTTGAGTTCCACAACGCTGCACATAGTGTGGCGGAACTCAACGCCGCGTTTTGTCTTGTTATCATAACAAGATTAAAAAATAATTTATTCTTACAAATTTAAATCGAACTTACAACCGCAACGTATACAGTCAAAGTTAAAAGGGAGTTCAAGAAAACTAAATGGGATCATTATATTTATTATTTTAATTTTCTCATTTATAAAGTAAATTTAATATATACAGTACCTACTAGTATTATTAATACCTACTTAGTTAAATTAAACACACAAAGCACAAGAAAGTTATACACAACGCGCCGCTGAAATGCTTTTAAAGTTCTAAAGTCAAACAATGTCATTATACAGCGGTCTATTGTTCTAGTTGGTCGTATAAATACAATAATAATTATTATAGTTGCACGCGTATATCGCGTAGATGGCATGGTAGGCAGAGGGAACCTGGGAACCTAGTGTTAAGACACTCCTTTCCCATTAAGACATTTATGTTTTTCACTTTCCGCTAAATTCCAGAGGCATTGCGTGGTGGCGGAGTTCAACGCCGCGCTTTGCCTTGTCACTAAATAGAGAGTAAATTGAAATTTAAAAAATTTCATTTTCGCGACTGGGAATCGAACCCTCAACGAATCACATTTACAATCACAACTTGTGCCTCTGCGCCACACCTGGCCTATAACAATAAAATTTTGTATTATATATGTAGAAGACACTTACCCACCAACCAATATTTTCTTGGATAAAAAAAAAATGTGAACCATACAGTGTGACAGAAATTCTCTTTGTCTGTGCCAAAAAAGGTTTGCTCTTATTGTTTACGTTCACGTTTCATCAAAATATATGTAATCCTGCTAGTCATTTTTTTAGCTTTATGCTGTATCCTGCATATAGTAGGTTAGGAAGAGGGAACTTGGGAACGTAGTGTTACGATATTTCGTTCCCATTAAGAAACTTCCATTTGCTACTTCCCGCCAAATTACCAAAGCGAGTAATAACATACCGTTGTGCCACCGGCCACGATGGCCTCAGCAGTCATACATTGCAATTTACAATCAACATCCAATGTGTCCACAATTCGGTGGAAAGAAGTGAACGGAGTATCTTTCCTCTGTTTACCTTGCTACCTGCAGAATATAGCGTGACGCCGAAAAAAGAATACAAAATGTGTCACACACAATTCTTAATTATGTCTATTTGACCATTCTGAACTATGTCCAATTAGCCATGGGAGCGATACCGTAAAAAAGAGGTAGTTTCAATATAGAAATTTACTATCGTAACTTTTGTTGCCCACCATACGCCGGTCGACCCATATAACGCTTGTAAAGTCTTCATTTATTCAGGAGCAATAAGCGAAATGTGCGAAAGAAAGTTTGAACATGTTAGGGTCGCCTTTGTGACAATGTTAAGTCTACTTACAAATTACAATAGTATATTAATATTGTATGTAATGTAGAGAGAGGTCCGTCGTGGTGTGAGGTAAACGTGACAGGTTGTGGGTTCAGTTCCCAGTCGAGCATATTAAACGTTTAATATTTTTATTTCTTCGCTGTGGTAACGAGGCGAGGCACGGCATTGAGTTCCGTCACTCAACTTGCAAAGCCTCTAATATTCGGCGGAAAGTGAAGAGACGAGTGTCTTAATACTGGGGTTTGTACTATGCTTACCATGCGAGATACAGCGTGAAAAAAAAGCTCATAAAGCTTGCACGATGAGAAATCTTTCATACGATTATGAAAAACAGTTCTATAATGTTGAGATATAAATATATTGTAATTAAAACGTATATCATATTTAAGCAGAGAATAAAGATTAATTATTAAAGTTTAAAAATCGTAGTATCATGGCGTGGCTTGCGACGTCACGCCTGAGTAATCTGTCAATTTCTTTGTATACTATACAAAATGTCAATTGAGTTTCGTTTCGCTTGTTTACAATGTCATGATATAAATCATATTGAACGGGGTTAAAGATATCATGGTGGCTGGCATTTTTTTGTTTTTTGAGTCCGTCGTGGCCCAGGGTGTGACTGTAACGCGACGGTCGTGGATTCGATCTCCACCGAAGGAAATGATATATTATTTATTAATATTTTCATTTATACGTTGTGGCACCAAGGCGAAAAAGAGTATCGTTAAGTTCTGCTACTCAACACGCAATGCGCAAAATTCCGCGGAAACTGGGGAACGGAGTTTGGTTTAATTTAACTATATATTATCGTAATTTAATTAGATTTTTAAAAATTTATAATTAAATGCGTGTTTTTTAATCAATTAGTATAGTTTCATTAATTAAATTTGGTGTTTACTCAATAGCATCCTGTCTATTAAATTTAGTCAATTAATACAAGAAAATGGTTATAACTAAGCACATAAAATTTTTATGTACGCGAATTATGTTATGAAAAATATCGTATTAGTGTTACTTTACAAATAGAAAACAAGATCTTTTTAGAGAAGAAAAAATATTTTTAGAGAATGTATGTATAGCTTTGTGGTTAAAGCGCTCAAACAGTTTCCAAGAGGTGAAGATTCAAGTCCCGATACATGCAAATTTTGATTTTTGGGGTACAAATATACCCCACATTTGTACAAACACTCTAGCTTCTTTTACGCTAACAACTTAGATAAGATGTAACAAGCGCGTAAAAATATCGAAATAGATTGTTAAGAACGTATGGTTTATTGATTGGAGAGTTTCCTGGTGCGCAGGTTCAAATCCCGCTACGTTCAAACATTTGAATGTTTACTAAAAAAAAACATTTCATCATTTATTTTACTACTGTAAAATAACATCAACAAAGTAATCAGATAACAGTCGAATGTAATCACATTACCAGTCACAGTTTTCAAAAGGTATTCAATAATTTTCCTTGATTAGGTGCGAGCGACAAGAGACATTCATTAAAAAGGAAATTAGATTCTCGGATCGTTTCCGGTATTACCTTTTTGTAGAACAGATTATTAATTAACTTACGAATGTACTTCTTTGTCCTTTTAAATGTCAAATTCTGAGCGATAAAAATATAATTTTTAAACACTGTCAAATTACTCCTATATTAAATAAAGCGAAATTAAAACTAATGCAGCTACAAAATAATTTTTTTCATAAAATTGCAACAGGCAGTATGATACAAAATAAATTTAAAAAGTAGACAATCTGTCGCGTTTACAGTCCCAGATAGTTTTGTTAACCGCTGATAGCAAATAAGGGCAGGGCACTCGGCCAATCCGTGGTTCCTTATTTCATAATTAACTTGGACACTAATATGCGAACAAAAATTACTGAGAAAAAATCTCGCAATCGATTATCATAAAACCGTGAAGTATTAGAAAAGACAGGATTTTTTTGTTTTATAATATTATCTTTTGGCTATAATATAAAAATAAATTTAAACGAGCGCAGCCGCGTCCCAGTCCGCTCGACGGCCGCAAGTTGAGGTTAGAGTCGAGGTTCGCAGGGGACGCCCTTTCTGCCGTTGTTTTCCTCACAGGCAGCCACATAGTGCTTGCATACTTCCAAAGACCGAGTGCTCGCTTTCCCACCCGGTGTAGGCCAGTAAAAGCCAGTAGGGCTAACAGCATTAACTTCAAGTTCGAAAAAAAATCGCAGCCGCGCGCGAAAGCCTTTTGTGCTTTAATAATAAAGAAATTGCTTTGTCTTAGAAAGAAATTTGGATTGTTAGAACATGCGGATAGTAGCCAGAACGAGTCGAAAGCGAAGCCTTTAGTATAAATGTAAGGGAAATTTGCGAAAAAGAGAAAATGTATGACAAAAATTGATACATATACGAGACTCGAGACTGAGTGAGTACACAAGACTCTTTGATACAAGAACAAAGGCTACATTTGACAAATGTTACAATAACGTATTACATTTATGAATAATTTAAAATTAAATGATACTGACATCTGATCAGAGCTAAAGAAGACGAGTATATTTATTTTATATTATTATTGAAATTGCAATTTTTATGGAAGGGCCACAAGTGAAAATCTTCACATCAATTATTTTACCAGGTACCACAAGGTGGTGTTAGATGAAACAATAAAAAAAATCTCTCTTTCTTAGTTAATAAAAAAAAGAATTAAATCAGCTTCAAGGTGTATCCCGCGCACAACAGGGTAGGCAGAGGGAACCCAGTGTTAAAACACTCTGTTCCCCAGTTTCTGCCAAATTCTGGAGGCATTGCGTGTTGAGGGGCGGAACTCAACGCCGCGCTTTGCCTCGACGTTTAGAGAGATAATTACTTTCAAACCTTTAATTTTTAGCCTAACAAAGGTTTGACTAAATATTGGGTTAAAAGATACATTTTGCAACCTCATTGTTCCATATTTAATTGGAGTCCAAATATTGCCTTACGCTTATCCCTTGGTACCATGCTGTTTGTATAAGAAATTACGTTTATTTGTCGAATGATAAGGTAATTAGGTAAATTTTGTATTGTATTTTGTTTACGACAACGCTTTTTTGGGTATTTCGCAGCGTTAACTGAAAAATCTAAGTTATGAAAATAGAAAGTAGCTGAGTGTGTCTGGTTCCTCTTAATTTATGAATTGCTTGGTAAGTGACAGAATTTAATTGGCTAGACTGAATCCCAAAAAGGTCTCTAAAATCCGAAAAAAAAAATAGTTTTTAAGGGTAAACGCATTTTTTGATATTACATTTATTAACTTGTCGTGTCCGTTGTAATAATGGTAGACAAGAAAAAGTTTTAACATTAGTAAAGTTTTAAAACTTTCCGTTCCCCCCGCACCTCTCCATTGCGTATTCGGTGTCGGAACTGAACGCCGTGCTTTGCTTGTAACGAGAATGAGAAAATAAAAAAAATATTTCTCGGAAAGGATATCGAACACACAACCGTCGCTTTTACAGTCAGACGCCGTGCCGTGTTACGCCGCTGCGCCACAACGGCTTTTCATATCTTCGAAGACATTTTGTCATTCATCAATCTGGAAATTACTTCACATATTCCATGAAACCAGTCATAGGGCCAAAGCATGAGACTGTAAACGCGATAATTAGCACTCGAGGAAATTAAACATTCAATATTTTCATTCCCTCGATCTGCTAATGAGGCAAAGCGCGGCGTTAAATTCCACTACTCGACATGCGAAGCCCCCTCAATTAAGTGGAGACCGGATTTATTATTATGGAAATTGAGTGTCTTTTAATACTAGGTTCCCAGGTTCTTTCTACAGTGCTGTGTTGGACACAGGTACGAAGCCCTAATATAAATACAATACAAACAAATGAAGCGTGTCACTGATCTTATAAAGCCACCACACCCCACCACAAAATACCCACCTATCTATAAATGAAATGCCAACACCGTAAAGTACACTCGACGAGGCGACACGATACACGTTTACGACTGTCACTGAACCGAGTTGAGCGTACACACTGTATTGTGAGAATATATTAGACGCTATAAAAACGTGGGTTCGACGGCATTTATGTTATATTGAGGTTTAAGATGTAAATTACAATAGGTTGATAACAATTTCATTAAGTATTTTTCATTATTTTTTTTTGGAACGTATGAGTTTGAATCTACCGGGAAAACCTAAGTCTAAGAGGCGTGCGTTCTATTTCCAGTGTCCCGATGACTACGACCTCATGGCAGTATAAAAAAAACATTTTCTTTTAAATTAAAATTGAGGCCAGTCGTGGCGCAGCGGCACAAAGTGTGACTAAAACCGACTGGTTGTGGGTTCGATCCCCACTCGACGAGATGAAACATTTACTTAAATTTATATGTCCATTTCTTCGCTCTGGTGTCGAGGCTAACCGCGGCTTTGAGTTCTGCCACTTAACACGCAATGCCTCCATAATTCGGCAGAAAGTGAGGAACGGAGTGTCTTAACACTAGGTTTCCTCTGCCTACCCTGCTGCCTGCGGGATACAGCGTGAAGCGGCAGTATAATATTCTTTTAATTATTTTTTTACCTTCACGTCGTATTCCGCATGAAACTCCATGTGACTTGGGTACCTAGTGTTCAGACACTTATTACCATTAAAATACTTCTATATGTGTTTAATGTACAGTAAAAATAAAACGAATATGATAATGAAATCAAAAATTGTTTCTTTTTTTAAGTTAGAAAATACCGTAAGATGTTACTTTTTGCTTCCTGTACATAGATTATAAATAAGAAAATCTATTATTTGTTCGTCCGTTTGTCTGTGCGTTTGTGCGCGCTAATTAAAAAACGGCTTAGCAGATTTAAGGGCAGTTTTCACCATTTTATTTCAGTAAACTTCCCTTAGCATTTAGTATTTTGTTTTATTTAAATCGATTAATAAAATAAAAAAAACATATATATCAATATATATCGTCAAAATTGGTACAATTTTTTTATTGATGAAGTTTTCAATTTAATGTCTTATTGAAATAATAATAATTTAGATTTGGTAAATAAATAATAATGTAGTTAAAGCAGATGACGCCTGGATCGGGTCACTAGTTCAAAATAAAGATCATTTGTATTTGCAATTTGAGTTACCAATCATTATGAAGAGACTCCTCAATTGTATTGACTGGCGGAACTCAACGCCACTGAAAAATAAACCAAACACACCCGTTTCTCCGAGAACAAATCGAACCTAAAACCATCGCGTTACATACCTACAGCCCGACAATGAAAATTTTGTTATTATTATTAGAAAATATCGATTAACTTTTAGCACGCGCAACGTGGGAATATTCCTTAGCGTAATGTATTTTTTGCGTTAATGTTTCTTTGTAATGACTAACCACGTGCGAACCCGGATTCGTTTTTTTTTTAATATATAGATGAATGTAACTAGATTGGATGAAATAAATTAAATGGTACGCATCTTGTAACGCTTTGTCTCTACACCAGAGCGAAAAATTAAAATATCAGCTTCACGCTGTATCCCGCATACAGCAGAGTAGGCAGAGGGAACCTAGTGGGAGGGATTTAAGTGTTGAGTGGCAGAATTTAACGCCGCAGTTTGCCTCGACACCAGAACGAAGAAATTATTATATCAAAAATGAATATATAGATAAATTTTAATAAATATTTCATTTCCTCGAGTGTGATTCGAACCCACACTCAGTCCGTTTACAGTCACACTTTATGCATATACTATTAATATAGTTTATAATTTCAATATTAATCCACACAGAGTCTTTTTTTAACATTTCGTTATTTGCCTTAAATATAAATAGTTAAATTTCTTAAGAGTATGCACCCTCAGTTTATAAGATATAAGATAGATAAGAGATATATCTTATATAAAAATATATTTGTTTTTTTTTCAGAACGTGCTATATATTATGTGATGTATTTGTACTTTCGTTGCCACCGAAGCTATGGTACCTGGATGAACAATATTGAATAAAGATTAAATTGGTTGTAGTATATTATTCCAATAAGTCCCAAGTGGTGCAGGGCCATAAGTGTGTGACTGTAAGCACGACTGGTATTGGGTTCGACCCCAGTCGAGTAAACGAAATATTAAAATGTATATTTTAATGTCTTTGCTCTAGCACAGTGATTCTCAACCCATGTGCCGCGGCACTTTTGTGTGCCGCGATATTTTAAAAATGTGCCGCGAAAAATTTAAAATATATATAACACATATACAAAAAAAAAAATTCAACGTAAATATTTATATATTGAACCAGCATAATATTTTTATTTAATTTGCAAACGCTTTTATCAATCCCAAATTATGATAAAGTCATGTTTATGTATTAAAAATTGTCTCAAGTCTACCACACTTGTCTTTTTCCAAATAAGCATGTTGTTTGTGTGATATTTTAAATTTGCATGATTTTCCATTGTAATACTAATCTACCCTTTGTAAAATTAGAAAGGTATGTATTTGATGATTCGTATCCTTATTAATTTGTTGGTAGGTAGTTTCGATAAAAAATAGGAGGTATATTGACTTTGCAATGCACGTATTCTTTGATTTACAATATTTAAGACTTTTTTTAGTTTTTATTTCATTCGATGAATATTTCTGTAATTAAAAAAGTTTGCTGTTTATAAAAAAAAAAATCCCGAGGTTTGCTGCTAAATTGTTTCATGAATACAATGGCAGCAATTATTTAAATAAAATTCGATTTTATGCATAAAAAATTGTATTTGTGTGAAAGTTATATATATATTCTTTATTGCACCAAATTCGTACATAATAGAAAAAAAAACATACAATTCGAAATTTCATTCGCAACGGTGGACTTATCTCTAGAAGAGATCTCTTCCAGCCAACCCGTGGAAGTGGATAAGTGCAAAGTAGCGGGAAAGACAAGAAGACAGTGCTTTGAAATTGAGAAATTAAAAAAAAAATAAAAATGGCAATAATAAACATAAAAATAATAATAATTACAAACACGGTATATATAAATATAAATATAGCTAAACAAAATAAATAATACAATATAACAAATATATATAAATATACATATCCTATATAATATAATAAATACATATTCTATATAATATAAATATATATGTATAAGAAATACTTTTAAAATAAGTATATATATAAGAACAAAAGAAATAAGGTTTAACTATAAGATGAAGTAAAAATATAAAAGTGAACCACTATATTGATAAAGATTAGGTGTCTAACGTTGCAAGAAGATGTTGTTTTAAATGGGATTTGAAGGAATTTATGGAAGGGCTTTTCTGGATAATTTTAGGGAGTTGATTCCAGAGGGATGCGGCGTATACAGAGAAGGATTTCTGAAAGAATTTGGTGTTGCTCTTCGGTACGTTAAGTGTCGGTATGACACCAGACCTCCTTGAGCGTGTAGGGATAGGTAGAATGTTAAAGCGGGAACGAAGATAACAAGGAAAATTCTGGTAGTTAAGGATCTTAAAAAGGAGTGAAAGGATGTGCATATCTCGGCGAAGTCGGATTGGGAGCCAATTAAGCTGAGCACGAAATTGAGAGACATGGTCATATTTACGCAAACCGTAAACGAAGCGTATGACGAGATTTTGGAGTCGCTCTAATTTGTTAAGAAGCTCCTCGGTCACATCCAAATAACAAACATCGGCGTAGTCAAGAATAGGTAAAAGAAGGGATTGTGCAAGCATAATTTTGGTTTTATGAGGTAGGTAGTATTGGAGACGCTTAAGAGAACGGAAAGAGAAATGCATGCGTCTGCTGATATTATTAACGTGCGGTACCCAGGACATGTTACTGTCAAATATTAGGCCCAAATTTTTTACTTTGTCACAGTATTCGATTTCTACTCCTGAGTACAGGATCTTCGGCGTTGATTTCCAATTAATTTTATGTCTAAGTTTGCTGCTTCCAATGATAATAGATTGTGACTTACCTGGGTTTACTAACAGTCCGACAGACTCGGCCCAAGTTAAAATAGCAGCGAGATCATTATTTAAAGCCTCGATAGTCTCAGGTAAATCGCTAAAATTGCAGTGCCGGTATAATTGCAAATCATCCGCATACAGATGGTAGGGAGAAGAAATTACTTTAGATATATTATTTATAAAAACAGAAAATAGAAGTGGAGAAAGAACACCGCCTTGAGGAACGCCAGAAGTGATATCTAACCACGTCGATGTGACATCATTAGATTTTACACATTGCTGACGACCTAAAAGGTAGGAGCGAAACCAGCATAAGGCTGCGGGAGAGATGTTGACTGCACGAAGAGAGCCCAGAAGTATATCAAAATCAACACAGCTAAATGCGTTGCTAAAATCAAGCAGTACCATTACAGTGAGCTTGGTGTTATCCATAGCACACCGAATGTCCTCCGTGATATTCAGCAACGCACTAACCGTGCTGTGAAAGGGTCGGAAACCAGATTGGTAAGGACACAGAAGATTGTTAGAGGAGAGGAAAGAATACAGTTGATTATTTACTAAGGATTCCAGTACTTTGGATAGGATTGGAAGGATAGAAATAGGACGATAATCGGTGACGCTAGAGGGATTGGAGGTTTTTGGTAAAGGAATGACATAAGCGTATTTCCATTGTGTAGGGAAAACATTACAAGTCAGTGAGAAATTAATAATGTGGGTGACCACTGGTGCAATGTATTCCAACACAGGAAGGATCATGTCAAGGCTGATACAGTCATTACCAAAGGCTTTAGTGGATATTGATTTGATACAATTCTTGACTTCAACTTCAGTTACAGTTAGAAAAGAGAAAGAGATAGAGTCGGGTAGGACAGTAGAAGATAAAGATGACAGTGTTTCAGATTTGGTTGAAGGGCTCAAATTTAATATAGGTGTAGTAAAAAATAAATTTAAATCATGAAGATCCAATAATACAGAGTGAGTATGCTTGGAGTTGCCTACCCCAAACGACTCTAAGAATCTCCAAACTTGCGCTTGACTGAGATTCTGAATAGAGGTGTGAATATATCGGCGTTTAGCATCCCTACACATTCTGTTGCAAATGTTTCGCAATTTTTTGTATGCAGCAAGGTTTTGTTGACTAGGATATTTTTTATTTCTAGATTTAGCTCTATCACGTTTACACATCGTTCTTTTAATAACTGGTGTTAGCCAGGGAGCAGGTGCATGCTTCATACGAACTGGTCTCACCGGGGCATGTTTGTCGTAAATGCGAATCAGTTCAGTGGTTAAAGAGTCTACCATACTGTCAATATTTGTTGATGACATTATGGGTGACCAGTCGATGTTCCTCACATCCTCCCTTAAGCGTTCCAGATCCATATGCTTAAAATTGCGTTGGAAAAGTATTTTGCCTCTAACCTTGGGAGGGCGTAATTTATACGAAAGAAAAATTAAGTCATGAAAAGAGAAAGGAGATGTCATTTGACCATGAGAAACAACGAGATTAGGGTTAGAGACGGAGATGAGGTCAATAAGAGAGGGTCTACAGTTAGGAAAGTAATGGGTGGGACACGACATCGGAAGAATATGTAAATTATAGGACTCATATAATGCTTTTAATAAATTCGATCTTGTATCATTTTTTAATAGACAAGTGTTTAAATCGCCCGTACAGATAACATGCTCGTATTGAGGTGAAATATATTCCAGAACACCTTCCAAAGTACTAAAATAGTTAATTTTATCATTTGGGGAGTATAAAGTCCCCAAAAGAATTTTTGTACGGCTTAACGTTATTTCCACAAAAAGATATTCTAGAGTTCCTATCGACTGATTAGGGGAGCAGGCAATAATACGAGCAGTAATGTTGTTGCGAAGGTAGATACCGACTCCACCACCACCTTGCAAAGTACGGTCATTGCGAAGTAACTGATAACCTGGGATACCGTAACTAACAGAGGAAAGGGAAGGTTTTAACCAGGTCTCAGATATACATATACAGTCGACTATGCCGGAGCTAAAGGATGCGAGAAGATCTGCGTAATGAGCAGGGATGCTCTGAGCGTTGATATGCACCAAGGAAAAAGTTTTAGATGGGTTGATGAAAGTCTTAGACAATTTATCTACAAGTGGTTCGAAATCAGAGAGTGAAGAGTGATTACTTTCAGCGCTGTCAAAATCACTATTTGAGCAAGAAAAGTATTCATCATCAATGAACATACTTTATTAACGTTATATATGTAAATACGAATAAATAAATATATTATATAATATAAAATAGTAGTATATATGATACAAATATAAATTTTATAAATATAATAATAGATAAATAAATAAATAAAATAAAATAAATTAATTAATTTAAAAAAAAGACAACAAAAAAAATCACAAATTAAATTATATCCACGTGCACAAGTTGATTGAAAAACAAATTAACACTAAAAAAAAAAAAAAAGTTACATTTTTCAGACCCCTTAAAAATGGACAAATGGATAAAGAAAAAAAAGAATAATGATGATGATGATGCAAGTAACAATATTGATGACATATACGACCAAAGTAATGAGTGTTCCTCTGTTTTAAGTGAAAATAGTTCTATTTTAAAAAAGTATATAATTCCTAGAAAATATAACGATGATTTTGTAAGATTTGGATTCACCTCATCTTTAGAAAATAACATAGTAGTCCCAGAATGTATTATATGCAATTTAAAATTATCAAATAGTGCTATGGTTCCTAGCAAACTTCTTCGTCACTTGGTTACCAATCATCCCTCCTTATCAACCAAAGATAAGAACTATTTTAAAACGTATCTTTCAACAAAAGTAAAACAAGGAAAAAATTTTAAAAAACAATTTTGTGTGTCCGAAAAAGCTCAGTTTGCTTCTTATGAAATTGCGGAATTGATCGCAGTAAAATTGAAGCCCCATAATTTAGCAGAAGAAATTATATTACCTGCTTGCCGTAAAATAGTCAAAACGATGATTGGTGAATCAGCCGATGTTGAAATTGCCAAAATACCCCTTTCTAATGATACTATACATCGCAGGATAAAAGATCTTTCTGAAAATATCGAGCAGAACACCACAAAAAAACTTCAAAATTCCTTTTTTGCAATACAAATAGATGAAACCACCGACATCACAGGAAATTCCCAGTTAATTGCATTTGTTAGATTTATCTATGAAGATGATATTATAAATCAATTTTTATGTTGTCGGGAGCTGTCAAATTTTACAACCGGGAAAAATATTTTTGAAGTAATTAATTCATATCTAGAAAAGGTAAAAGTCTCTTGGAATTTTTGTATTGGAATTTGCACAGATGGAGCACCCTCAATGACCGGGCATATTAAAGGATTTGTCTCTTATGTGAAAGAAGTGAATCAAGATATAATTGTTACCCATTGTTTTTTACATAGAGAAGCTCTTATAACAAAGTTCCTGTCACCAGATTTAAAGATAGTTTTGGAGCAATGTGTTAAGATGGTAAATTACATAAAATCAAGACCATTGAAAAACAGATTATTCAAGGAACTATGTAAAGCAATGGAGTCCAAGTATGAATCTTTGCTACTCCATACTGAAGTAAGATGGCTATCCAGAGGAAAAGTCTTATCTCGGGTTTTAAAATTAAAAAAGGAAATGAAAGCTTTTTTTGAACAAAATAATAATATTGAATTTGTTGAAATATTAGAAGATCTAACATGGACAACGAAACTTGCTTATTTGTCAGATATTTTTGTCATTTTTAATAGTATTAATTCAAGTATGCAAGGTTCAAATGAAAATATTTTAAATTCAACTGATAAGCTGGTGGGATTAAAAAGACAGATTTCTTTATGGAAAAAGAAAGCCCAAGAAGGCAATTTAGAAAAGTTCGAATCAGTTCCTAAAGACGGGTATAAAATTATTAAACAAATTGTTCTTGATCATTTGACAACATTAGAGGAGAGAATTGTTCATTATTTCCCGGAATTGGATATTAATAAGTTTGATTGGATTCGTAACCCATTTCTAATTACGGACACTGCTATTTTTGAGTTAACTTTAAATGAAGAAGAAGAGCTTATTTTGCTTTCAACTAATCGAGATTTGATTTTAAAACATTCTGAAGAATCACTGAATACATTTTGGATAAAAATCAGATGCATTTATCCACTTTTATCTAGAAAAGCTTTGAATATTCTACTACAATTTTCCACATCTTATTTATGTGAATTCGGGTTTTCAGCATTAGCCAATATTAAAACTAAACAAAGATCAAGGTTGTTAAATGTAGAAGACGATATGAGAGTAGCATTGTCGTTTTTACGGCCAAATATAAATGAAATTATCGAAAAACATCAAGCTCAAATTTCTCATTAAAATAGTTTAGTTTATTAGCTTTTAATTTTATTTCGTTAAGAAAATTGGCCATTTTGTTGTATTTTTAGATTATTTACATATAATACAATTTTTATGCCCCTTTTTATTCAGTTTGTTATGCCAATAAAAAAACTTCTGTTGGTTTTTTTTCTTTATGTGCCGCCAGTTTTCAGAATAGTTAAAAATGTGCCGCAGGTGAAAAAAGGTTGAGAACCACTGCTCTAGCACCAAGGCGAAAGCCTGGCGTTGAGTTCCGCCACTAACACGCAATGCCTCGAAAAATTCACCGAAAAGTTGGAAACGGAGTGTTGTATGCGGGATACAGTGAAGCTGACTACGTTAAATACATATATCATGTAGATAGATATAAATAGAAACACCATATTTATTATAATTTGATTTATCATCCCGGTCTACCACAGCTCGGTGAATAATATCGTTTGACGTATCTAGGTCATCACCTCGATAGTTCATTAAGCGGAATATTAAATCTTTGTTCTAAATCACGAAACCTACCCTATTCTATCCTATAAAAATATTTACTGTTATGGTCTGTAAATAAAATGGTGTATTTATATGGATGTAATGTAATAATATCTATATGATTCTTTTTAGCTTCATGCTTTATCCCGCATACATCAGACTAGGCAGAGGGAACCTTGAAACCTAGTGTTAAGACTCCGTTCCTATTACGACACTTTCGTTTACCATTTTCCACTGAATTCTTGAGAAATTTGCGTGTTGAGTGACGGAACTCAGGTTGAGTTATATTTTCATTTCTTCGTTATGGCACCAAAGCAAAACCCCGGTGTTAAATTCCGCCACTCAACACGCAATGCCTCGCAAAATTCGGCGAAAAGTGGAGAACAGAGTGCCTTAAGCACTACACACGCACTCTCTGCCTTAACCTGCTGTGTGCGGGACACAGTGCGAAACTGAATTTGATTTTAACCCTAATAAAATATCACTCTCTAAACATATCACATAATGAATTTGAACTAAAAATAACTATAAAATAACCATTCTATTATTAATTAATGCGTAACAACTTACATAACTGACTCGAACATTATACGTTATTTATATAGAAAATATACGTTATTTCTCCCCCACCCCTAGTTTTAAATCTGTACTTACTGTCACGGTACATTAAGCTATTTCTTGGGTCACTTCTCGATTTATCGAAGCCTGGTCAAAGGGAGTGTACGGTTCACGGGGCAAGTAAATGCCAGGGGGGTTAGTGCGTTTGCGTTTTCGTTTTATTTCATTAATTTTAATTGTAATTGTGTGGGAATAATTAATTAATTAATATATTTTTATTTCTTTAAAACTTTATTTTAACAATAACAATTGATATACAGACAAAAAGAGAAGAAGAATGACAAATCAAAAAAAATAATACAACAAGACCAAGTATCTTACTATTATACTTTACACTATATATTGACAACGCATCAATTTAAAAAAGTATACAGCAGCATAATGGAGATGGGATTTTTTTTCAACCCTTATAAGATCATTTTGTTCGTCTACCTGTCAGTCTGTCAGAAGCACTTTTTCATGATTGCGAGGTATTAAGCTAAAATAATATTAAGAAACATGGAGATGTTACACAAAAAAATAAACTTTTATGTCAACGCAATTAAAAGAAACGAGCGTTTTTGCATCGTTTATACCCCGTTTTGTATGAAGTATGCCTAATCGAAGTCTATAGGGTACTATCTACGGGATTATAAAAATTAGCAAGAACTGAAAAGTTGCAGTTCAAATACTTAAAGAAAAAAAACCGGAAATGGATAGATCGATTAAAAATCTATATAGCGTGGTAGACATAAAGTCCGTAGTGTTAAATCTCTCTGTTTCTAACTTTGTATCACTTTGGGTCGTGGGTTTGATTACCAATCGTCACTTTCATAAAATATCGTTTATTTTATTTTTTAGTTCGACGTTGTTTTCGTTATATAGCAGGGTAGGCAAGGGAACCTAGGTTCGACCTGTTTAATCTGATATATGACAAAAATATAAACCTAAAAAATAAAAGAAAAGCAGTTTTTATATTTGTATAAATTAAGTATAGAATAGAAAAAGATAATCAAGCACGCCCGACCTAATGGAAAGCTATCATCATTCATAGACATTTGCAACAAAAGGATAGCGGGTGGGTCGTTTATAAGTACTTAAGGGACAAGAAAAAAACTGTTTGAAAGCCCTCCAAAACGTGAACCTAAAAGTGAGTTCATAGCACAATTAACCTCTATAAAATAGATGATTACTGAGAAAAAAATCCTTGAAAAAGAAAGCAGCAGTCGTTGAAAATATATAACAAACAAATCGGAAAGCACCCAAAACGCATCATCGAACGAAACGAGTGAAGCGAAAAATGCAAAAAATCATTTACAAATGGATTTACAAATGGATTCAAATGGATTTCTTTTTATTTTTTTCTGAATTAATTGATATGCTTATAATTATGATATAAACGCGTGTTAAAATACTTAGACTTCATTAAAATTAACAAATATTTTATTGTCATAATACTATAATCGACTATTTATATCGATTAAGGATCTAAAACTATTTTTCTCAGTTATTTCTTTGCTTCCAAATTGTCAATTGAGCTTATTTTTGTGTCTTGCCTGAGAAACGGAGTGTTTTAAATCTAGGTTCCCTTGGTTACCCTGTTATGCAGACAAAAGCGAGAAGCTACCAATACATATTAGGAAACTTTTACTCTACAAAATTAACATGTTTATCGAATGCTAAATAGCTCAGTCAAAAATTTAATCAGATTTTTTTTTTGTTATTTTATATATCTTTAATATTTTTGTAAGTTTGCCAAAGGCAATGATGTTTTTAGTAAAATACTGAGATAAAAAAATGAAAAATGATGTATATTCAAAGACAACGAAAACTGTGTAGGCTAAAAGTTAATGTACCTATTTAATAACTCATTAACTTAATGTTAAAAGAAATAGGAAAGATAAAATAAGAGCCGCGAGCTTTGCCTAAAAAAATATAGTTTCACTTTTTGAATCATCACCGCAAGCCACAGGTTGTGGGTTCGATTCCCATTTGAGAAAATGAAGCATTTAGTATTTTAATTTTCCTATCTCTGGTAACGAATTCCGCCACTCACACGAGACCAACCTAACTTAAAAATGTTCACAAGTAGAACTAGGAACCTATCTCTCACATGAAAATCTCTTTGACCGGTTTTACTCATTTTCATGATTACTCTAAAAAATAAAAAATATAGGAATAGCATCGAAAATTCAAATACATATATTTCGCAATTAGCCTGAAAAATATAAAAAAAGGAATCGTCGTTTTTATAGCGACAACCTAGCTATTAGAAATAAGCTTTTTTACATATACGTATGAGTCACTGCCACTCAACGCGCAATGCCCGAAAAAATCAGCGGAAAGTGGGGAACAGAGTGTCTTAACACTAGGTTCTTTCTGTCTATCTTGCTATATGCGGTATACAGCGTGATACTGCCAGTCATATCTCACGGCACGCCCGCGCGGCTGGGCCCGACGGCCGAAATCCCCCATGATTAGCGCACGCGGGGTATTCCCCTGCGATCGCTAACACCTCACGAGCGCCCTTCATTGCCCGTAACTTCTTCTTCAGGGGCGAGCTACACTCGCCCCTCCCAGTCCGGTGACGCTGTTAAGACCATACCAAGTCAACAGCAGTAAGTCCATCAGGAAAAAAAAAAGGTATACAGCGTGAAGCTGAAAAAAATATACGTACTATTTCTTTTAACTGTGCCTCAAAAGATAAAAAAGGGAACCCCTATAGATACTATAAGGGTTTTGCTATTATCTTTGTTGTCTGTTAAGACCTGTTGATTTTGAGATCGTTTGAAAATGAATTTTTGACTAGATCTGTATAAAAATAATAGAAATTCTGTACAATCGTATATCGGCGCCGGCGCCGTTATTATTTACGTATGTTGGCACGAGCTTTATAATTCTCTATAATGTGCAATATTTACATGACATATTGCAAATTTTGAAGAATTTACGGAAACACGAAACCTTTATGAATATAAATCTAATTTTGTATAACTTCACACAAAGGTTATAAGTCTTCAAACGTGAGTGATACAATATTTTCTTTTCTTCGCTTTGGTAACAAGGCAAAGCGCGGCGTTGAGTTTCGTCACTGAACACACAATGCGTCCAGACTTCAGCAATAAATGGGTAACGGAAGTGTCTTAATGAAAACAGAGTGTCTTATGACTAAGTTCATAGGTTTTCTCTTCCTACTATATATATATATATATATATATATATATATATATATATATATATATATATATATATATATATATATATATATATATATATATAAATATTGTACGCTATCAAAATATTATAACTGATTGACTTATTTTGTAACTGACAGCACTCCTGAACGCAACTATTTAGTATACGTAACTTTAATGATAAATGTTCAATGTTCAATTCACACTTTACACAAACCAAAATTTAACTTAACTTAACTTCACGCTTTATCCCTAGCGGGGTAGTCAGAGAGAACGGAGCGCCAAACGCTACGGTCTCTACATACCTCTTTCGCCTCGTCCACTGTCATCAGCCTCTTCATACATGCCCTCCGGGGGATCCTCATGCTTTTTACGTGATCTTCCTCCAGTATCTTTGATACTGTGTTTTCGAAGGTCAACCGAGGTCTCCGCCTACCTCTCTTACCACTCTCTCTTACAACCAAAATTTAATGAAGGAAAACGCAGGGACATATTATTATTAAAAAAAAATAACCGACTTCCATCGGATCCTATAATCAGAACTTAACCAAACGTTCATGAAACTACCCTTGATGTGTAACTCTTTCGTTACTGTCCATTAAAACGCGACGATTGTGGGTCCGGTTCCCATTCGGGGAAATTTTAGTTCCTCGCTCTGGTGATAAGGCGACACGAGGCGTTCCAGCATTTAAATGTTTCGAAAATTCACCGGAAACTGAGGAACGGAGTGTTTTAACACTTTATTCCGTCTAGCAGAAACACCCTGCTATATATGGGATATAGCGTGAAGCTAAAAAAACGTCACTAAGGCTTGGAGCACAACAGGTGAATAAAGGATACATTCTCTTATAAGAAATCTACGATCCCCAAGTATATAGAGTTCATTAGTGATGTTCCAGAACACCACTGCGTTAAATTGGTACTTTTTGTTGTACTAACATTTTTAAGTATTTTGCAGCATCTTATGAGGATTCATCTTGAGCATATTAAAAAGTTAATTTAGCCAGCAATATCATTTAAAATTGGTATGGAAAATATTATATAATATTAAATTATGCACATACTACCTACTAAATTATATATGAATATTTTAATTAAAAAAAGATACAGATTTTTAATAAGATTTTTGGTTTTCGATTATTACACTTTTTAAATGAAACTAATTAACTTAACCGGAATTGTGAATACTTTTCAGTAGGTAGTCCGTGGTCACGGGTAGACTGAGGTGGCTCGTCTGTCAGTTGACAGTTTAACTTAACATATTCATGAAATATATTATACTAAATATTCGATTCGAAAATATGCGGTTAAGTTCCATTAAAAAGATACAGATTTTGTATATATGTTTGTATATCGGAATTTCGTCTTAATCGATACCATCACTTGTATTACCGAACACTTACAAAGTACCCGAAATGGTATTACTATCCCAAAAATTCGTCGTAAGTGAGTAGCATTTAGCCGTTTTTTGCATTTGCGTGTTAACAGAACTGAACGCCGCGCTTGCCTCGAAACCAGAACGATGAAATGGAAATATTAATTTCAGTAAATATTCATCTCCTCGAGCCCCACTCGAGGAGATGAATATTTACTGTCGATCGATATAATCGATAATCGAACCCCACAACCAATCGGTTTTACTGTCACACTTTCTGCCGCTGCGCCACGAACTTACAATTTATCTAATTCAATGTTTGGCACAATGTTTCCGTCATTTATATATTTTGTTCTTTAGCTTTAGTAGTACAATCTTGGCACGAACAAACGCATACTTTATTGAATAGTATCGGCATACGTCACCTAACACGTTGTATTAAATACGTGGGAGAACGCTATTTATAACATAGAGATATAACAGTTGAGAATTTGCGGATATTCTAAAATGTTAGATTTACACTATACAATACAAATAAAGGAAAAGCCCGAAATTTATAGGTATATATATCATAGAAAAAACATCATTAGAAGCTTATAATTGTAGTTCGTTATATACAAAATGAGTGCATATGCCGTATGCTTACTTAAGTTTCTCAACTTTTATAAATCGTAGGTACTTCCCATTGACCTATAATCCTAAAATTGGTACGGAAGCCTGAGCGAGAGAGTCCGACTCGCACTTAACCGATTTTTTATATGAAAGTTCTTTATAATATGTTCATCAAGAAAACACAGGTTTCGAAAGCAAAACTACATAACTATTTCCTAAGTCGTTGGGTGGAAACTACTGTTTATATACATAGCTACTAATTATAAGGGGCGGTCGTGGCGCAGCGGTACAGCACCTGACTGTACAAACGACGGTTGTGAATTGGAATCTTATGAAGAATATTAATTACATTCATTTTCTGGCAATTCAAAAAAAGTGTAAAGCTGCTTTTTTAAACTACTGACTAGTCATACCGATGTATTCTGTTATCGGTGGTTATGTCTAGTTTTCTTTGTTGACATATAAATGTATAGCATATACATATTATATTTTTCTTGGAGTCTAATATATTTTATTGCGTTTAATAATTTTATAATTTGATCTGCAATGAGGTTATATATGGCAGCTAGGATGTCGTTGAGGATGAAAAACGTTCTGTACGGTTTGTACATTTATGAAGGAGATGATAAAAGTCATAACGACACAATGGAAGGTATATATATATACATAAAGAGGTTGATGACAGCGAGCGAGGTGAAAGAGGTGTGCAGCAACATTTTTGTTCTCTCCGCGAGGAATAAAGCGTGAAGCTACCAAAAATTTTAGATTTTAGAGAAAACTAACTAGATCCTTTTTTAAGACAGTTAGTAAAAAAATGGCACAAAAAGTAAAATAAGGGTCGTTTAATTCGCACACCTAATAGAAACCCCACCACTTCACTTAACTCACGTAGTATCAACACAATAGCTACTTGAGCTTGAGCAAAGCCGTAGAAATGAACGTTCAAAGGTCGGGATCGCATCACCTCGCTACTTTAAGACTTTTTATAAAATATATTGAAACTCGAACGTATAAGGAACTGTGATATTAAAAAAATATGTTCACCCAGGGCACACATTGGGAACCAATATCATGTTTTTTACGTGACTGCCCTTCAGTATCATCGATACTGTGCTTTTGAAGGTCAAGTGAGGTTCCTTGGCGTCTCATAACATTGACTCTTGCTTCATAAATATTTTTTTCATAAACTTCATGCTTTTTTTGCCATGGCAGGAAGAGAGAGCTTATTGTTAAGACACTCCGTTCCCCATATTCCGCTCAATTTTCGAGACATTGCTTGTTAAGTGGCGAAACTCAAAACCGCGCGGTGTCTACTAGAGTTGAAGAATGAAAATAATTATTCATTGTCTCGATTCGAATGAACAATAATCGTGTTTACGGTCACACTATTCTCGCCCAATTTGCAGCGAAATGGCAATATTGGCTATGAAATACTAGCAGATAGTCGTAAGTTTTGTAAAATAAAATATATATGAATACTGAATTATATATATTATTATTAAATCAGCTTCACGCTGTATCCCGCACACTGCAGGGTAGGCAGAGGGAACGTAGTGAAAGACACTCCGTTCCCCACTTTCTGCCGAATTCCGGAGGCATTGCGTGTTAGGTGGCAGAACTCAACGCCGCGCTTTGCCTCGACACCAGAGCGAAGAAATGGAAATATAAATTTAAGTAAATATTTCATTCTCGTCGAGTGGGGATCGAACCCACAACCAGTCGGTTTACAGTCACACCTTGTGCCGCTGCGCCAACACCGGCCTCATATATTATTATTATTATTACAAAAAAAGGATATATAATTAATTTAATAGAAATAACTATGGAGGCTAGTCGTGGGGCAGGGGCACAAAGTGTGATTATAATACCGACTGGTTGTAGGTTGATCCCCACTCGAGGAGATGAAACATTTACTTAAATTTATATTTCCATTTCTTCGCTCTGGTCCTCGACACCAGTGTCTTTACACCAGGTTCCCTCTGTCTGCCCTGCTGTGTGCGGGAAACAGCCAGAAGCTGATAAAAAACAAGGAATAACCATAGTTTATTTGATTTGTCTTGTAACCAGTGCAGCAACCACATGCAGTGTTTTAAAAATTATAAGAAAGTAAAAATCTGAATATTCTGATACAAATTTTTATGGCGATACAGTCAAATGTGGTACAAGGATAAAAAAAAGTTATGAAATTAAATGAAATGTTAATTTAGAACCTCTTAAATCCATTTCTTTAGACCACTACGCTATAACAGACTAATTGTTCATAACAGTTTTTTTTATATTGTAATTGTAAAAGATTTATTAATTCCTTACAATTAATTACCTATTAATAATAGAATTCTCGGTGTTAATTTTAATAACACATATTTATGCTGTAGTTTAGCCGCATGCAAAGATCGTGGGTTCTTTACTGAGACGATTAAAAAAATAACGGGGTTCCGATAGTGTTTATAGATTTTTCTTGATAAGAATACAGAAGTGAGTGCCACTCGAGTTTATTTTTCAGTCCATCCCAAAAAATGTTTTTACATTAGACGCCTATACTTAATTAGGTATTGGTAAAAATGATTATTTTATAAATTACATAAATATAATATTGAAAAAAAAAATCCACTGAGGCGTAATATGAGACGTCTGACTGTAAACGCAATCGTTGTGAGTTCGATATTCATTCAGAGAAATGATTTTATCGAATTTATTGAAGTCCGCTGTAGTAGTCGAAGCGCGGCGTTTTGTGTACTTAACAAGCACTGTCTCTAAAATTTAGCAGTGAGTGGGGAACCGAATCTGTTAATACTAAATTCCTTCTGCCTACCCTTCCATAGGCGGGATACAGTGTGAACCTAAAAATCCATTGCATTACGTGAAAATTCCTCTACATACATAAGTAAGTGGTACATGACTAATTCCCTTATAGTATATTTTGTATAGGTGCATTTCACAAAGAAAAATGTGGGTTCGATCCCCACCAGAAATAATGAATTATTATTTATTAATATTTTCATTTTTCGCTCTGCCGGGCCAAAGCCGGGCATTAAGTTCCGCTGTTCAACACATTTGATTTTTAATTATTATAATCTATTCATATAGGTAGGTTAGGTAATTTAAAAAATATTGACCTTCGTCTATAATTAATTTTTCTTGTTTACGCATTCATTTGCATCTTTTAAAATTGTTTTTTTTTTTAATACAAGTAACTGTAATAATAAATTATTAATTGTGTATAAAAGTTACTTAGCTATATTACATTGTATTTTCTTTTTAATATAAAAATCTTATAAAATCTCTATAACGTTTAAATAAAAGTTTGTGAGTGCTAACTTGTATTTCTTAAAAATATATGAAAATTTTAATTTTAATAACACCGCTTCACTATTTATAAATAGCTTAATGAAGATCTTAATAATTAATTTCAGAAAATATAAATTTAAATTAAGAATAAAAAAAGAATGCATAAAACAGCACTCAATATTTTCTTACTGTATTTAACAAATTTTATAAATGAAATCTGATACAAAACTATACAGACATCTACAATATAATTATTATAGAGCTATAAAAACCATTTTAACGTACATACAAACAAATCCTTTATGGTTTCTATTTAGTGTTAGAACGTGATATAATAATATATCGACACTAACCTGCTTATACCAACGTTAAATCCTTATCCTTATCCTCGAAATTCGCACTAAATGTTTAATTAAAGTTAATTTTAATAGATATTCACTAAGATATGTTAGATATTGTATTATTTTGTTATAATTTTATTTCAGAACGTGTTATTATCGCGATAAAAAGCCGCGGACTGAACACGTAGCGACGTCTATACTCCATGACAGGTGTACTGCGCACGCGTGATACACAAGGTCGAATGGCGTTTTATAAGATGCGATTTATTATATTTTGTGTTATGTATTTGTTTTTTTTAATACTTATCTGTTACTTTTAATATAATTGATTGATTTTAAGGGTTTATTTGTTAATTTTGTTTTTTTATTTATTTGTTTTAATTAATAAGTGTTTAAGAAACAAATTCGGAATGTACCTAAAAGGATTTGTATGCGAATTGCTACTTATTTAAAAAAAAAGAAAAGATGAGTATGGTTAAAAAAAACATCGAAAATTTTAAGTTATATTATATTTTTAGGAAAAAAAACAATTGTTTTTTAAAAACAAGCTTAATAACAATATAATAACTTAGACAGATTTTCTTAGAAAAATAGTTTGATTTACAACAAATCCTGATGATATGTAGGCTTACAATTAAAAAAAATAAAGATGCAAAACTTACATATCATCTCAATACTGATCTTAAATGTAGCTTTATTTCTTATTAACGAAAAGAACGGTGTTAAATAAAATATACAGAAAATCTTTAGACAAAATATTTACAGAATAAATACTTAAAAATAAATAGGTAACTAAAAACAATAAAGAATATCGTTACGATAACTTACCCAAATAATATATGAAACATAATTTAATACAAATATATTAAGTACATATATTAAAATAAGATTTCTCATGATATACCGTTATGTGTGATCAATCTATAATATTATTAATAAGTTAAAAATACTATTATAATAACAGTAAAATTTAATACAAATGGTACTAAACTGTTTTGATCAGATATTAAAATTGCGAGTGGCACAGTTGATACAAAAAGACAATTTTAATACATTACGAAATACAAAAATAAAAGATGGCACTTCAAACGGATTAATTCCAAGATGTTCTCTTTTGCCCTCATAATTTCTTATATAGCTAAATTTCCATATCATGAGCAACGGTACAACGTTTTTGTTAATACTGAATAGTTCCTTAATTTAGATCCACAGATCATACAATCAACAATCATGTTTCTAAAATTATTCATAAATTAAAAGTAGTAATAATTAATAACAGTGAAATTTAATATAAATCGTTTCGATCAGACGTAAAATCGTGGCCGTCGCACTTCATATAAAAAGAAAAATACATATTAAAAAAATAAAAGATGGCGCTGCAAATGGACCTGCCATATTAATTCAAAAGGGATTTTCTCTTCCTTAACAACTTCTTAGCCGGTGGTATTTCCATATCATGAGCGAGGGTACAGTGTTTTTTTAATTCCGAATACTTCCTAAATTTAGATCCACAAATCAAACAGTCAACAATCATTTTCCTAACGTTGTGCACCCGCCATTCGTGATCCCATTTATCTTTTAAAGTCTTGAAATATTCTTGACAAAATCTACAACGAAACTTCACAATCTCTCGAGTGTGAGCACATTTTATATGTTTGTTCAGCATTGACCGGAAATGGAATTCTTTATCGCAATAGAAACAGGATATAGGTGAATTATTATTGTGATATTCCATGTGATGTGTTATCATTTTTTTCGAATTGAACTTTCTTTGGCACAGATCACACTGGAAGAAGGTGGTGCCGTGGATTTTTTTATGTTTCGAGAAGTTGCTCGAGTCGCTGAAGGATTTGTCGCAAAATGTGCATTTATATAAGGTCAGTTTGGCGTGTTCGCGTAAATGGGCCTTGTATTTGTCAACTTTTGAGAACGTTTCGGATTGACAAATCTGAGTAAGAGAGAGATAATTAACAATGTATTATAATTTAACAATTGTTCAGGATTCTAAATCGTTTTTTATTGTGTACAAATTTCTTATACTGTTTTCAATTTTGTTGTGAAAATTAGTAAGGCACAGGCTGTAAAAAATATTATGTAAGTGGGGAAGAAACGATTTCCTATTACTTTCGAATATTTTGAAATTAGCATTTCATGAATAATGTATTATTATAATAAACATTGAATTTTAAGAAAATGATTGTAGCATAGCGCTATGCTGATTTCAACACTGGCAACTGAGAGGTGCGGAGTCCAATCCATTCAATTTTGAATTTATTTATTTTTTTAAATTTTAATAACTCTATTAAGTATTTTAAAAAAACATAAATTTTAAATAATAGTAGAAAAATAAAAACCAACCTCGCATTGTATAGTGAGGGTGCCATTTTTATTGACCGGAGTCTTAGCAAGAGTACTCCTCACGACATGCTCTATCAAATGTCTTTTCAAATCACCAACACGATCGAAAGACTTCAGGCAAACGTCGCAAGTCTGAAATGTTTATTAATATACCTATTATAGTATTACTATTAATAGTCAGTAGAGGCGATTATTTAAATATGTTAGGTACATACATATTTAAATAATTGAATAATAGTATTTTTTGGGTTTCCACGATGAAAGGCTTTCTGCCGCGTCGCGCCGCGTGGAGCGGGAACTGGAGGACGGAGAACTAGTTTGCGGGAGTGACTCGGGGTTGGAGGACAGTTGTGGGAGAGGGTCAGAGATGTTCTGGATGTTCTAGTGGTGAAGTGAAGTGCTAGGTCAGTATTGTGTAAAAGCGAAACACAAACAAACAAACTGACTTTCACGTTTCTAACAATAGAATGAAGTATGATTTAGTAGGATTACAAAAAAATTTGCTACCTTTTTATATCTCTTGTGTTTCAACGCCTTTCTCGAATGCAACATAAATATTTCGTTAGCCATAACTTTGGCTATAACCGAGTCGGCTCTTTCAATCTCGTCCAACTTTGACTGGTCTTCATCAGCTCTTATTATGAAGTCCTCGGAAGACGGCATCAGCATACTGCTGCTACTTACGATATTATCGTCTAGTGATAATGTAAAACTATCTTCACCTATAATATAATTACGTTTATATATAAATAGATAGATAGATAAATAGATAGATAGATAAATAGATAACATTCCTTATTGTTTTAACAATAAGAATAAATTATTTTCATTTCATGTTCTTTTGAGCCCGGTTTTGAGTTCCGCCAGTTAACACACAATATCCCGAATTCAGATAAAGGAACAGAGTGTTTTGACACTAGGATCTTCCTGCTATAAGTAAGATAAAACACGAGACTGAAAAGAATCATCTTAAAAAAGTTAATTGACTAATAAATTTCTAAGAAAGTATAATTTTTTACCTGTTTGCTTCAATTCAATCTCCTGCTTATGAGCCAACTGGTGAGCTTTCAAATCAGAATATTTAGTCGCACTATAATCACACATCTCACAAAGGAAAACAAAATGGATTTTCTCAACATGATGCCTTAGATCTCTCACGTGATAGAACGACTTGCTGCAGTACGAGCACTGATGCTGCCTCTGGTGTATTTTCTGATGGTTCCTCAGCGTGAACTTGGAAGCGAATACTTTGTGGCACTTACTACACTCGAGGTCAGGGTCCCCATGCCCGAGGCAGTGGACCTCGAATTTCTTCTTACTCTTCAATACTTTACCGCAATCGCTACATATAAATTTGATTTCGCGTATAGAGTCGTTTTCTATTGTTGATATTTTGCTCTTGTGGCTCCCCACCATGTGTTGTTTAAATGTGGTTATTTGATCGAATAGTTGTTTGCATTTCTCACATTGGTACTTTTTCTGGTTTGTTGAATTGGTTTCTGTAAAAAAAATTAGATATTAATTTATATGACCGTTAATTTATTGAATTAAGAAATTCGTTGGAACGTACAAACTAAATTTAAATTCTTTAAGAGAGTCCTAACGATACATAATTCATTATTTAAATTAGCTAATCACATCACACGTGTTTAACTAAAAATATGCTTTTAATTATTAAATATAAACATTGTAAATGGAAATCGAACTTACTATCATTGCAAGTTTAAGTTCATTGCGTGTTGCGCTTCGACACCAGGGCAAAAAAAGGAAAATAAAAATTTCAAATATTTTTTTATAAAAAATATGATATAAATAATTAAATTTCGGATTTAATTTTCATTCAGGAGAACAATTTATTTTTATTTTCTCGCTCTGGATAGAGCGCACGGTGTTATGCTCCGTCACTAAGGCTGAGTTCTTTGAAAATTGGTTCAAAAGCGAGGAACAGAGTGTTTTATAACTGAATTTTATCTGCTTTCAGTGAAATCAGAAATTTCCTATCATGACTAAAACTAATGTCTTACCTACAACTACTTCATTTTGCACCCCGTTTTCCACACATTCCAAGGATGGATCATTGATCTTTATCTTCTGTATAGTCTGTCCATAGTGGGAGTCGCGGCCCGAATACAAAATTGTCTTTTGCTGTTTCGACAAGGATTGAATATCCGACGACATAAGCTGTTTCAACGCGTCGTTCTCACTTTGCATATCGATGTGCTTCAACTCGTCTCTAGCCCTATTCTCATTCTCGTGCATAATTTCCTCCGGTAGCTGAGTCAAGAAAACTCCACACTCAAATTCATCGTTTTCATATAAATTTGTATCTATTACTTGACTGCTATCATTAATTGGTATTTTCCTAAACTTTTTATGTTCAAATTCTTCCACAGGTGAATATTGTATTGATTCCTTGTAATTATACACATTTTGTGTTATGTAAGTGTTATGCTGTTCCACAGTAATACGGCTCGAGTGGGATTGTTGATATACCGAATAATGCTCCTGAGATCCCACAGCGTCATGGCTGTTATAGACATAAGGACTTCTTGCTGGATCTATCCACACCTGAGACTGAGTATACGGTGCATATGACTGATTTGCATCATTAACTATAATAGGGATAGGATTTTCATTTGATTCAGTCTGTCCGTTTATATCTATATCACTTATGTTAACATCGTAACTATCTATAAATTTAACATTGCAGAAACCAGAATAAATACAGGTTTCATTGCCTTCAGTATCAGGAGAAGTAATATTGACGACAATTAACAAGTTGTTAGTAGCGTCGTGGTTAGTTTCAAAGGTACTGCATTTCTTAGGGATAAGAAGCACTGGATAGATCCTGTCTGATTCAGTAATATAGATCTCTTCCTCCATTTTCTAGAATTTATCACGAAACATATTTTTATTGTCAACCATAATCACATTTCATATTAACTAATGTACGCATGCGGGCCCTCAAAGTACTCTCCATAGATGTTGTAAACATTATTATAAAAAAGAACCTGTCGTATATACAATATGACCCTATATTTTAAGGTCTAACCTCAAATCTAACGATTAAAAAACAAAATTACGGGTGCCGTCATATTACTTTATAAATTGAAATGGAGGTAAACAAACAGAGAAAATATTCGGGTAAAAATTCATATAAATTAAAAGTTTATTATCTTACCACGTGTAAAGCGGGTGTCTCCAGCGTTGGGGATTCAAAAGAAGTTGTGTGAAGGTATAATGTAGATAAAATCACTTAAATTTTACATCTACCTTCGACTTTCATATTTTTTAAATATTTTTATTGTGTTATGACATTTTAGATTTACGCGCCATTTTTAACTTATTTTTAATTTGCTTTATTTTTTTTTAAAGCAAAGCAAAGATTTTTTTTCATTCGAATATTAAATAATTTAAATAAAAAAATATCGTTGATATACTTTTTTATTTTTCAAATATAAGTAGGCTATGGTATTTCGGTGCATTCTTTTTTCAAAAAATGCAATTGTTTTGTATTAAAGTAAACCAATTCGAGCGTATTTAAAGCATTTACTTTGAAAAATCTTATTAGAATAGATGTGTAATATTTTTGTAGAAAATTTTAATATAATTAATTAATTGTTTTCTGAGATAACTTTTCTTTCATACAAAATTACTTAATTATAATTACTAATAATTACTTCCCTACGAAATCTTTAGTTATGTATTTACACCATTATATTTTCTTTACAAATGGTTGTTGTTTTTATAATGTGGCGGACTACAATTCCGCGCTTTGTCTTGGCATTAGAACGAGAATGTGCCGCTGCACCACGATAGTTTTTTTTATATGATTCATAAAAAGATTTGTATAATATTGAATCCTTGACCTCAGTTAAAGTAGAAAGCGTCGCCTCTTGCAGCCACTGCGCCAGACAGTGTGAATATTATTCTTAAGTAAAAGTAAAAACATTGGTGTCAGTTAAGCCAAGGTAAACAATATGTACCAATATTACTGAATTTAAAATTATCAAAACTTTTATTTATTTGGTTATTTGACACAATTTTATTAGTTTGATTTGTAACTGTGTAATAATCTAAGAAATGATTAGGCCACTCGTAATCATTTTAACATCATAAGGTCAGTCGTTGTGAAGAGGTTGTGGGTTCGATTTCCACCCGATTTTTTTATTTTTTTATTTTCATAATTTTTTTTGTTTATATTCACCCTATATCCAGAGAGAACTAGTGTTAAGAGTCAGACATTCCATTCTCCACATTCCTAGTGAATTAAAGACATTGCGTATCGAATGGCGAAAATCAACGCCACATTCTGTCTAATGAAATTAATTCAATGATCCGACTTTTCTCAGGGTCAAACTAACAAAACGCCCATCTAGTGCGAGTCGGACTTATCAGCCTAGGGTTCACGGAACCTAGGGTTCACGGAACCCTAGGTGAATAAGTCCGACTCGCGTCGAATTGATACGGACTAATTTCAATATTTTAGATCAAATATATAAGTTTGTATAGAGTTTTTTCTATGAAATATACATATTTTTCTCTATTCGGCCAGAGCCAGTGATTTTATAACTGTAAATCCACGGAAAGTATAGGTTTTGATTCATATTAATATTTTTGTAGTATTTTTAGTAGACTATTTAAATAGTGGATAATAATTTCAGCTTGACGTGGGGGACGTTATCAAAGAGACAGATGGACAGAAGCAATGTGATATTTTAATGATTGCATTTTTTTCCTTTTGAGGTATGGAACTTCTAAAAATAAAAAATATCCTTAATTTTTTTATAACTACTAAAATCCCACGAAGACGGGAAAGAGCGGTATTTTACGTCTAATATCACAAAATCCACGTAAACAAACCTGCTGATGGCAACTAGTATAGCTATCAAGCAAGAGTAAAACATCTTTAGCACTTATAGCTTTCACATAAAAAGACGTGACAAGGCAAACAAGATATTAATTTAGTAAAAAATAATAATAATATACTTCAATGCACAAAAAAGACATAACATACAAATTTAAAAATAATAACGTACAATAGGACATTTTCTATCTCTCTGCAACCTTTGGATATCGGGGCAAATCGGGGATATAAAAGTGAGTGGGGCACTAAATAGAATATTTACATAATAATATTTATATAATTATATGTATTTGAGGCCAGTTGTGCCACTGCGCCAGTGGCACGAAGTGTGACTGTAAAACCTGGTTGTGGGTTCGATCCCCACTGGAGGAGATGAAATATTTACTTAAATTTATATTGCCATTTTTTCGCTCTGGTGTCGAGGCTGTGCGCTAAGCGTTGAGTTCTGCAACACAACACGCAATGCTTCCAGAATTCGGCAGAAAGTGGGGAACGGAGTGTCTTAACACTAGATTCCCTCTGCCTAACCTGCTATGTGCGGGATACAGCGTGAAGCTAATTTATTTGATTTATTTATTTATATGTCTTCTCTCTTCTAACTCTTGGGCTTAAAAGAACTCGGTACTTTGGAAGGCTTGCGCGGGGACACAGGTCCAATACGTAGATGCCCCTTAGAGAACGCAATTTTTATCTGTGACGCCTAGAAATGGTTACCAGATAATGCGCAGGAACTATGAAAAATATGGAAAACTAAAATAGAATTATGAAATGGAACTTGGATGGATTGGGAGCTGGGCTATTGAAGGAGAGTAAAGGATGTTCGCTTTCCTTTACAACGTTTCAAATTAAATAGTTGAAGGACGGTGATTCGTTATTACTATTATTATATGAGCGGCTTCTAGTTGTTGGTAAGCATAATGTACCATACATGTAAAAACAACTTTTTCCTGCCAATTTTTATATTTACTTATTTTAACAAATATTGACATACTTTTTATTACATATTCAGTATTTAAAATGATTGACCTTTATTCAGATATGGTCATATCATGCTAAATTTGTATATTTTTTTAACCTCATCCACTTCTTTCATGTGTTTCTTACATGTGGTAGGGCAGGCAGAGTGAATCTAGTGTTAAGACACTCCGTTACCCACGTACCGCCAAATTTTAAAAAACATTGAGAATTGAGAAGTGGGACTTATCATCGCGTTTCTGATTAGCATACACGTGATGGGTCATACATAAATCATACGTTTAGTTATATCCACTTGAACATGTGGACAAAATCGCAAGCAGGAGCTAGTGTTATTTTCTAAAGCAATAAGTTGAACATTTTTAGTTTTGCCTCTCTTAATTTTTCTATTTGTATTTCATATTTTTTAAACAGTAATTTTTTGCTTGTATTTGGGGCACTTTTAAGAGAAGTATAATTAATTTTTTAAACATTTTTAAAGTAGTTATTTCACACTTAGAAAAAAAAATATTTATTAAGAAAACCTATAAAAAATTGAACGTAGCGGGATTTGAACCCGCGCTCAAATAATATATATAAATAAATATAAATAAATAAATAGAAAATTATTTATATTTAGTTCTATTTTATTTATTTATATTTAGACACTAAGATTTATTATTCGATGTTTGCAAACGCCTAGCAAAATAGTATAGCTAAGTGAAAAATATACAACTTTATTTTATACGACAAATTTATACGATTGGGGTAAGTTGCTAGTTTGCCAGCCAAGTGTGAGTGAGACTAGCATACGAAGGGTTCCATACCATAATGGTACCTTTTGTATAGGAACCCAATTCAATATTTATGTTATTTTGTTTTTATTAGGTGTTCGAATGACATTCTTTGGCCAAAAATCTTATCAGCGCGATTGCTATATAATATTCACAGGTAAACTAATGCCTTGAGTTCATTCAAATGACGATAACTTTTTTTTAATGAACCGATTTTGATGAACCAAAATCGTAGTAGTAGTTAAGTTGAGTTAAAACAAAGCAATTGGTGAAACGTAACGTGATTAAGTAAACCGATTCAGTACTTTCAGAGAAAAATGCGGACAAAAAAATATCGACAGATAGACAGACTGACAAGAAATTAAAAAAAAATATTGTTGCTTTCTATTGTTCTTTTTAAGTGTCCCTCTATCCATTTCAGTCAAAATTACTAAATGTACAGACAAAATATTTTTACTGTCTTATTATATATAGAGATTAGTTTAGTGAAATAGCGATATAATTGTCACAATAAATTGGATAAAGGTGTAACTACACAATATCTTTATATATAATGGCGAAATCTTCATATATTTTTATTGCTTTTCATATAGCTTATAAGTATAATACTTTTATAAAACGATTTCAATACGTTTCAATAGATATAACCCAATATATTTGAAGAGTCCCAGGTGTTGTATTACACGCCTACTGAACTGTGTAACACGTTAATTGGCCAATTATTCCACTTCAGTATCAGCTGCGTGCTTGGGAAGCTTCGACTGGATTCCATATAAAGGGCGTCCATACTTATTATTAGTATCGTTACTTTATGTATGAAAGCTTTCTCATATCAATGGGCGAAGTAATACAGCAAATTTAGATAAAAAAAAAATGCTTCATGCTATATCCCACATAGACCAGGCAGAGTGACGCTAGTGTTAAGACACTCCGTTCTCCACTTTCAGCCGGATTTTTAAGGCATTGCGTGTCGACTGGCAGAACTCAACACCGCGCTTTGCCTCGATACTACAGCGCAGAAATGAAAATTTATATTTAAACGAATATTTCATCTCCTCGAGTGTAGCTCGAAGCCATAACCAGTACAGACACACTTTGTGCCCCTGCGACATGACTGGCCTTAATTACAATCATCAAATCTAAACTTTCCACCGTTTCGGACATGGCGTGTTGGGTGGCAGGCGTGTGGGGGCACCCACACTAGTAGGGAAGCCTTATGCTATGCTAATCCAGTGGACGCGGAGGGTTGAATGTGCAGCCTTCGGAGGAGCTGGCTGGTAGCTGCGAGTAAGCCTTCCGTTGTCTCTATCGCACATATGCAGGTTAACGACAGAGGACGAGATGAAAGAAGTATGCAGAAAATTTAGCGTTTGATTCCGTTTGTCTGACTCTGGTCTGGTTTTAAATGATTTATCAATATAAACACGTCCCCTAGCTTGCTTTGCTTGCTTGCTTTTTGTGGACAAATATAAATAAAATTTGTTCTGCAATCCGACCGGTAAAGAAAAATCGACAAAAAAAAAACAACTTTTTAATATTAATTTAAACATGGTAATTTTGCCGTGATTTTATAAAATATGATAATTTTGTCATATTTCATATAGAAAAAAGATGGAGAAAGCGATACTGTAGCCTTACATAAGTGCGTCAGTTATACAAAGCCACCTTGTAAGGTTTCCTACAAAGAACAAATCCAATTAGGATGGATTTGATAAGCCTATTAAGGAAAATCAATAATAAATTTAAAAACATCACTATATATGTAATCGAAAGTTATATAATGGGTTTTCTGAACTTTGCGCATTGTTCACTAGGAAAGAAAATCAAAAGTAAGAAATATCCTTAAATTAAAAAAATTAAAACTGCGCAGACATCTTCAGCTCAACATTTATCTGTCAGTCTGCCACGACTCGTTGACCGTACTGTATATTTATGTCCTTCGTGGCGCAATGGCATAGCGTCTCACTGTTAACACGATTGTTATGTGTTCGACATTCACGGTAATTTGTCCAGCAATTGGATGGAAAGTGGGGATCTAGGCATCTTATCACTAGGTTCCGTTAACCCTTCATTATACTAACTTTAATAAATAAACCAATTATTAGCTACAAAAAAGGATAGATATTTATTAACGTAAGGGATTAAGGTTTGAAGCTCGTAAGTATATGGACCTGTTAAACACAGTTGATCCATGTTCAAATCCAATGTCAGTTCAATTAATTCAATGGTAGAATTTAAAAAAAATGAAGAACCTAAAATATATCTAATTATTACAACATTCGGATTAATATTTAATAAATAAAAAGAAAATAACAATAAAAAATGTTTTTATAGCCACATCTTATAAAACAAACATTTTATATATATATATATATATATATATATATATATATATATATATATATATATATATATATATATATATATATATATATATATATATATAAATCAATTAGTGCTTGTCAATAATAAAAACAATATTTCAAGGAAGATATTGTTGCAGCCAACTACGGTAAGTACTGATTCTGACGAACATATCGGGAGCGGCGTGTGCGCAGGCGATCCCCCAAGACACGATACCAATTTGCTCGTTGCGATCCGTGCGTAGAAGAGCACTGCCAGAGTCACCCTGTCAAGAAGTGGAAATTTAATGGCCATTTTCACGCTGTATCCCGCACGTAGAAGGATAGGCAGATGGAACCTAGTTGTAAGACAACCATTCCCTTTACAACACTTCCGTTTTTTACTTTTCGCCGAATAGGTACTGGAAGTGTTAAGTGGCGGAATTCAACATTACTAGGACGAGGAAATGAAAATATTAAATATTTCATTTTTTTGAGTGGGAATCGAACCCACAACCTGTCGCGTATACGCACGTGCGCCACTACTGGCCTCAGTTATTATTAAAATCCTTTCCGTAGGATAACTTAAATAATAATTATTTTGTACTGAACGTATTTTCTACTTACTACATCTAATATTCAAAAAGATAAAAACGGAGTAACTAACAACAAATCATAGCAACTTATGAAATAATTAAAAAACCACTTACATTGCATGTACCATGACCAGCAGAATGGAGAGTACAGAGTTCCAATTCGGGATCCACGGCAGGTATGTTATTTCTCTCTAGCTCAATGGCTTTGCGAGCAACTTCTGATACACAGAAGTCACCATCGACTACTTGGGCGTTAAGTCGCAGTAAATTCATAGAAACATGTCCACCCTCCTGAAATATGCAAAAAACATTCTCGTTTTAATTTAAATTTGTTCATTTGACTAATTGGTTGCATAAAAAATATTGCATTATAGTAGAGACAGCACCAAAGCATCATGATAAATAATGCTGGAAAAAAGGAGTTCAAATTATTTAAGCTTTAACCTAGATATATCCCACATAAGGCGTTATAGGCAGATGGAACCAAGGCTTAAGACAATCCATTCCTCACTTACTATCCAATTTCGTCTATTTAAAATAATTTACATAAATTCATTCGTGGATTGAACATGATTATCAATCACGCCTTATCACGCTCCGATGCTATCCCGCTGCGCCACAACGACGTACACAATACTTGTATTAATTGTAACTTACAGCAGTCCTCCCCCATCCAGTGACGGTAGTGGGCACTCCTGCACCAACGAAATCGTAGCCCAAACTGACCAAGTTAACATTACTGCTAAGACCAATATTAGAAATGGCTACCAAAATACCGATATCGTTTTTAACGATACGACGGTCGAACTGAGGGGTGAGTAAAATTATGAGTGAATTCTATTGGAGTTCCACCTGAGTAAAAGTTAGTAGTGCCCACTATACCTCGTAGATTTCTGCAAATAATAATAAAAAACATATATATTTATATGGTTCGTAACTTTTGTTTATATTATACGACACTACAAAAATGTTTATTTGTAGTTAGTTAGTTTTTTATGGCTTATCGATGGCAATATCTGTTTTTTGGTTAGAAAAGAAAGAATATTTTGCTTAACCACAAAACTAATTAAAGTAAATGTAAGCACTAAGCACTAGTAACTATTTGACAATAAAAAAGGACAAAGCATAAAGATACGTATCTTTGGATTGCGTTGACTTAATTTTTTATTGTCGTAGGTAGACCTATATGTATATTTCATATAAACTTTCAAGTTGATATCTCAATGTGGTTCCAAAAATGGTCTTAACGGACTGACAGACTGCTTAATAGAAAGACAGCCAATCAGACGGATAGACCGACAGATAATAAAGTAATCCTATTGTATTAGCATACATACATTCTTTTTTTTTTTGATGTACAAAGCTCTAAAAACCATGCATAACTGATCATTTGATATAATTCGTCTTAACATCTTTCTGTAGGTCTGATGAGAAGAAATTAGTTATAATTTTGATTTTTGATAGCAAAAGATATCAAATTACCTGCTTAAACCATGATTATACAAAGAATCTATACAATGAGCGGCAGTCAGGACATGTCTGACAGAGACCAGAGAAGCTCCACAGACCAAATTCCTGAATAAAAGTCCACTAGTCAAAGCTACCATATACGGTGTAATGCCAGCAGGAGTACCACCCACGATACGAGCCGACGTATCGGTGTGGAAATATATGGACATATCATCCTTGGATTCTGGGAAAGCTGAAATATAAAATCAAAGTGGAATCAAGTTTTTAAAACAATAAGTTACTTACTTAATAATTTAAACCTCAAGTAATTTACAACCAATTTACTTATAGAAATAGGCATTATGTTAAGAGTATAAAGTTTGTCTACAGAGAAAAGAAGAAGCAGTTTTAGAAATTTTAAGGTATTTTCAAAGATTTAATTTCGTTGAGAGCTGATAGGTTCAGTTGTTGTTGTTAAAAATGTTGTATCTTTTATCATAGATTCAATTTAGCTTAGGAAAATTATAACCACTTCGTAACAGAAATAAAATAACAATTATGATGAAAGAAGTAGCTAACCAAAGTGAGAGATTTTCAGAGTTCATCAATTCTATTGTAATGGTGAACTACAAGGGAGGGTAAATTGAAATGAAATAATTATCAATGCGAAATTATAAATAGATAAAGTTATGTATATTATATCAATGTCCACATTTATTAAGTGTCTTATCATAATGAACTATTTTACATACGTCATAATTTTTTTTAGATCATTTAGAACGTATTACGTATCATCTGCATTGCGGTTCAAATATAACTGGGTATTCTTTTTTTTTCGAGCTTCACGCTGTATTCCACATATAGCAGTGTAGGCAGAGGGCACCTAGTGATTACATACTTCTTCTTCACCTTCACACTCTCTTTCTGACGAATTTTCGAGGTATTGCGCGTGTGAGTGGCGGAACTCGTTTGCTAACAGCGCGAAGAAATTAAAATATTAATAAATGATAATTAATTTCACCGAGTGGTAACCGAACCCATAACCACACAGTCAGGTACAGGCACACGTTTTTGATCTTTTCATATTCTATATTGTTATATTATTATTCAAATTGCGTTACGTATTTCCACGATTATATAATTAATTAATTTAATATATCAACTGAAGCCTAATGTCACTGCAGAGCGAGGAGAGATCTTTGAATGCATTATTGAACATCAATAAATGGATGCAGATTTTTAGAGAAAATGAGCTAAAGCGACAAAGAATATTTTCAATTTGTTGGCTTTGTTAATCTGCCAAATAATAAATTGCTGCTTTTGGCAATTAATAAATTTGGTATTTGAGAACCCACGTGTGGTTGTCGAAATATAAATGCATCTACACCGTGTTAGCATTTGGATTGGTGGATTTTCGGATAAAGGACTAATTGGACCACACTTTTTTGAAAAAGCTTGTCGAGCAGGGACTGTTACTGGTGCTCGATCGCGACATAATAACATAGTCTTTTTTCTACCGAAATTGCATGATATTGACGTGACCAATAGGTGGTTTATACAAGACGGTGTGACATGCCATATAGCCCGTGAAACATTTCAACGTTGCGTCAATGAAATTCAGCCATATTTAGGCAAAATGGTCATGGAAAATTTCGAACGATCATTTCCTCGATAAGTTCTTGCATAAATAAAAATATATAAATATATAATATGGACCGTTATACGATTCATTAAAAAAAACAATCAAAGACTAAAAACTATGTTTTCTAATTAATTCAAATCTTGCGTTAATTTTGGGCACGATTTGAATACATGTTAATTCTAATGTAGAAGCTTTGACAATGTAGGCGAGCGTCCAAGCGAATTTATAGCGCCTCCTTTCAATACTTCCTTTCTTCGTAACGTGATGGGCACCTTCGGTGGACCCGGTCCATGAAATGCAAAGTAGTTTCTTCGTTAATAGATAAAACAGAAACAATATAAATTTCTTACCGTAACTGCCAATAAGCAGATTTAGAAATATTACTCCAATTCCAAATTTTAACGCCATTTTCCAAATCCTACGACGACAGCGACTACGTACGTTAGAATATGTTTCACTTTTATAAACAAAATACTAATAATCTGATAATAATTATCATCGATAATTAATATAATTATCAATATGATTATAAGTTACTTGTAAAAAAATAAGGTAAGTATTATAGAGTAAGCAACACTCTTTTAGGGAAGTAAAATTTATAATTTTAGGACAGTGCGGTTGTGAGTTCGATTCTCATTCGAGAAAAGGAATTTCATATTTCATTTACAAAACGTACAGAAAAGTTCAAAAATTCAAAGTGATTTAAGGTTACCCTTATTACATCACTTATTAAGAATACTAACCATGGGTATCATTTGACAGTAATGAAAAAAGCTTCATAGCGAATTCAGTTTGTTATAATAAATTGCACTTAATTTACATTACGTGCGATTTCTTAATAAATTGATTTATTTTTAGTATTATATAGACGTAGAACCTTCATCCACAGGCAGATTACAATATTTTAATGTCTCTTTTAAAGGTACAGTTGATTAATTGGCAAATGACAAATGTGCGGCGGCACTGTGCGGCGTTGAGTTCCGCCCTAGTCACTCAATGCACAATGTCCAGAATTCGGTGGAAAATGGGGAACGGTGTGTCTGAACACTAGGTTCCCTCTGCCTACCCTGCTGTGTGCTGGATACAGCATGAAGCTGATTTTTTTTATTATTTTATTTGACTTGAAGAGAACATTTTTTTTTAAAAAACCATAAAAAATAGAAAGCGTTTAAACGACATCTTCGGACGTATTTAATAGTATCTTAATTTCGAGGGCGAATATCTTAATCAAGTTCCCTCGAAATTAAGATATTGCTTATTAACTAATCTATTTGCGTAAAGTTTTTTTTTATTTCACAGATTTAAGGTTCGTTTAGCATTACACAATAGGCAGAGCACAATAGGCAGAGGGAACATGAGAACCTGGCGTTAATACACTTTCGTTTCTCCCTTTTAGCCGAATTACGGAGTTATCATGAGTTGAATGGAAGAACCCAATGCCACGTTATGTTTCATTACGAACGAAGAAAAAAGAACGAGGAAATTAAAGTAATAAGCACTTCATATTCTCGAACGGGAAACGAATCCACAACCTGCGGCGTTTATAGTCGCACGCTTGTGCTGCTGCGCCACGACTGGCCTCAAATGTAAATATACTTTATACTTATTTTTATGTTTTTTTTTTGCATATTATGTTATACATCAAAATGGATACCTGTATAAATTGTAGCTTATCTATAATCTATATTTTTTTAAAAACACTTCACAAAGGTTTTCAATAAATTCAACGTTTTTTCAAAGGTTTTCAATAAATTCAACATTATTGTTTTTATATAAAAACATCTTTATTATTTATTATTATTATTTATTTATACATGTTTAACGTGTTGTTTCTTGGATCCAATCGAGGTAAGCACTGGTTCTTGTGAACATATCAGGAGCTGAGTTAGCACAAGGAATACCCCAAGATACTATACCAACTTGTTGACCATTGTCTCTTCGAATTAAGGCACTTCCGGAGTCACCCTGGAACAAAATGATTGTATTAATACCTTCATGCTGCATATAACATACCTGTACCAGGTTAAGCAGAAAAAAACCTAACGTTAAGACACTCCGTTCGAATTTTTCTGCCCAATTATTAAGATATTCCTTGTCGAGACGGAACTCAACACCGCTTTGTCTTATAAGAACAAGGCCGTGAAAACTACTTCGCCAAATGGAAATTGCATTGTAATTCCACTTACAGGTGGAAGCAACTTGCACCACCAGTATATTCTTTTTATTTACATAGTTATTATTATTTTAAAATTCTTACAAAATAAAATTTATATATAAAAGGACAAGCTCTAAAGGCAACAGATTTTACAAAAATTAGAAAAGCATAAAAATAAATAAAACAAATAATATATAAATCAAAACATAAAAACCATTGAGTGAACGTGACAAGAATATAAAAAATATTATATAAAAACAAGACAGTAAGTCGAGAGCCTTCGAAGCATTTGTATTATTTTATATTTAAGATTTCTAAAGCTTTCTTAGGCCACGTCCAAATCCTCAATGTTGTTAGCTATTTGTGGCAGGGGAACAAGCATTTGACAATAAGCGTGACGATACGATATCGGTTCGATTCCTACTCGAGGAAATGAAATATTTAATATTTCTATTTAGTTGTCCTGGCGTACAACAGTGAGTTCTGCCACTTAACACGCAGTGGCTCAAGAGTTCGCTGGAAAGTGGGAACGGATGTGTCTCAGTGGAAACAGTGTCTAAGCACTAGATACCCAGGTTCCCTCTGCCTACACTTATATGTGCGTAATTTTTTTCAGCTTCATACTATTATGAAGCTGAAAAAAAAAGAAATTATGTTCAAGTCTGCGAGATGTATTATTTGGTATTACATAATTCAAGTTGCCTGACCTAATATTTTATTTTATCACTAAACAATTTGTATACCATCGAAATACCATAAGAATGGGAATCGAACCCACCACCTGTCGTGCTTACAGTCTCACGCTTGTGCCCTTTGCGCCAAGACTGGCCTCAAATAATAAATATCTATAGATAAGTCCTTAAGTCCCTTAGTCCTATATTTATACTCACATTGCAGGTTCCATGTCCAGCAGAATGGAAGGTGCAGACCTCAAGGGCGGGGTCCACTACAGGCGCTCCTCTGATGTTCAGTTCGATAACTCGTTGAGCCACTTGTCTTACACAAGTTTCCCCATCAATTATTTGAGCATCTAGTTGTAATAGAACGGCTGAAAGCGATCCACCTGCCTGCACGTAAAATTATAATAATAATGTTATTAATAATATTATTCAAATATCAAATTAAAATTACATCAGCTTCACGTTGTAGCCGGACACAACATAGTAGGCAGAGGGAACCTAGTGTTAATATACACCCTTCCCCATTTTCCACCGAAATCTGGAGGCATTGCGTGCTGAGTGGCGGAATTCAACGCCGCGCTTTGCCTCGACACCAGAGAGAAGAAATGGAAGTATAAATTTAAATAAATATTTAATTTCCTCGAGTGGGGATCGAATCTTCAGCGAGTCGCGTTTACACTATGTGCCAGTGCACCACGACCGGCCTCTATTAATTTAATACTTGAATATAAAGTATAAATAAATCGGTGTAGTAGCTCAGGGGCGTGCAAGCGTGTATCTGTAAGCGCAACGGTTGTGGGTTTGATTTCCACTCGTGGAATGAAATATTAAATATTTTCATTTTCTCGGTCTGATATAGAAGCAAAGAGCGGCGTTGAGTATCGTAAAGGCAACGACTTAAAGAAACGCCTCCAAGGTACGATTATATTTAAATTAGGTATATTTATATCTCCACTCTGTCAAAAGGTACAAAGCTCTGCATCGAGTTCACCACACAAGATACGAATTCTTGAATAGAGAATAGAGTATCTTTACACTAGATTTCCTCCGCCCATCCTGTTGTGCGGGAAAAAGAGTGATGAAAAATGACAACTTACGCGGGTCCTACCCCATCCATTGACAGTAGTAGCGACATCAGCGCCCGCCCAGATGTTACTTATACTGACAAGTCCGACAGTACTGCTCAGACCGATGTTGGCGCTTGCCTCCAAAATGCCGATGTCATTCTTCAAAATTGGTAAAGGCATGTAGCTGGAGTGGATGATACCACGAGAGAAGACAACTTGAGTGCCTCCAGAATTCCAACGATTGGTCCCCACGACACCTCGGAATGATCTGTAAATGTTTTATTTTTTATTTTTTGATACAATTAATAAATTCAGATGTAGTGTAATTAATTATTGTTTTTTTGTTTGTCAGACCAATAATATTCTTTTTAGGGTCATACTGCATACAACAGGGTAAACAGAGGCAATCTAGTGTTAGGACATAAGGTTTCTCATTTTCCGCCGAATTCCGAGGCATTGTGTGTTGAGTAGCGTAACTCAACGCTGCGCTTTGCCACGTCATTGGAGCGAAGAGAAAACGGATTTTTTTTATGGAAATAGACATTGCAAGCGAGCCTGCGGGTCACCTAATATAGTAGGTGACTATCACCGCCCAGGACCCCGTGTAACACCAGAGGAGCAGGTGCGTTGCCGGCCTTTAAGGTGGGTTGGGCGCCGGGGCCCGGCATTACCTGATGCGAAACACAGTGGCATAAAGCCACTACTTAACGCCGGTTTTAAATGCCGGGGGTGGTAATGATCCGGTCGAGCCTACCCATGCGTGTTGCCATTGCTGGCGACGTGAGGTAGAGACCTACCTCATATTTAATTTTTAAATATTTAATTTTCTCGAACGGGAATCGAACCCACAACTTGCCGCGTTTATAGTCACACTTTGTGCTCCTACGACCGGATGTGACTCAAAATATTTAAGAACAACTAAATTAATTATTCAAATTTAACCCTTATCTGGTATCAGATCTGGTTTTATCAAGGCCAAAGGCCGCAGAAATCAATGACTCATAATAAAAATTTGCTCCTAGGATGTAAATACACGCAATTTTATCCATGTTTTAATTTAAAAATAACAAATAAACATAATGAACCAAGACCGATGCATAGTTTTAAAGAAATTAAAGAACATGAAAAACGGCAACGCGGCATCCATAAAATGTTAATGGTTTACACCTTAACTTACAATTTATTATTTGAATTTCTTTAAAATAAAATCTTTCCTACTTACGATAGCAAGTTACTCCCCCCTATAGACACTGGTACGATACAATGAGCTGCAGTCAGGACGTGTTTATTCGTAATCAAGGAACCTCCACACATTAATCCCCTGATAAGAACTCCACTAGTGAGTGCCACCATGTGGGGCACTGTACCCGCTACTGTACCTCCGACGATACGGGCGCTGGAGTCCGTGTGGTCGAAGAGGGAAACATCCTGTTGAGCTGGCAAGGCTGTAAAATTTATGATTATTTTAAGAAATTTTGTATTTGCGGATTCGCGCTTTTCCCACATGACAGGGTAGGCAGAGGAAATTTAGTGTTAAGACATTCTGTTACCCATTTTCCGCCCAATTTTTAAGATATAGCGTGTTGGGTTGGTGTCGTTGTAATAATTTAGGTATAACAAAAATAATAATTAATTATAAATAATAAATAGCTCATAACTAGGAATTGAATCTACGTCTCGTTTACTATGCCTCAAGGCCAATGTAAATCTAAAAAGCTCTTTTTTTATCAATTAAGATACTTTCATTCCCCACTTTGAGCCAAATTCTGGAGGCATTGCGTGTTTAAGGCGGAACTCAACGCCGCGCTCTGCCTTGTCACCAGAGCAAGGAAATTAAAATATTGTTTTTTTTCTCGATGACAGTGGGTGGGTGGGTCTCGATCACAGGTTTGTAGGTTCAACCTTTGCCTTCACAGTCGCACGCATGTGCCCCTGCGTCACGCATGCAATGCATGACGAAATCAAGATATAGATATTCTTCAATTACACAATAAACAAACAGTCAATATACGACAATCTAAATAAATTGCGTAAAAGATTTACTCAATTTTTTTAATCATATTGTAATCATAAATCAATAAAATATGTATAGCATTGTTAAATTTATCCGATAATCTATCGGTTCAACAAATGATAATAATAATAATATAATAAGTTGAAATCGTTGGCGGTAGTTTGATATAATAATTATGTTAACTGACAGACGAAAGCCACCTCAGTCTACCCGTGACCGGACCGACTACTGCTAAGTGTTCGATACGCCGGATTTCCAAAATGTATAATCTTAAACATACTTGGTTAAAATAGTTTAATTTAAAACGCCTAATAATAATACTTTATTATTACCGGATGCGGAAGTAGCAGAAATTCCTAAATTTTAATATTTTTGATGTGTGTATGTGTAGCTACCTAGCTAGCTACAACGTCTTCGCGGTCTTGTGCGGTCTTGTACAAGTATATACCTTAACAAATGACCTCTTTCAGGCGAATGGAAGCAAATGACTTCAAAAGACAGAGAAGTGCAAAAAGTAATCAGTAAATAGTTCTTAATCACGGACGGAAGATGTATAAAATAATTTGAAATATAGATTATATTAGTAGGGCGTATTTTAGTCGTTGAATACGTATACCTAGAAAAAAAAACATATATTAAGAAAAAAAAACACCTGGAGGAGCAATGTCCTAAGACGTGGACTGGTGTAGTGACTCAACGCGCTTTGCCTTATTTCTAGATCGAGGAAGATATGTTGTCCGTCTGTCCGTCTGTCAAGACCGTTATCAAGACTGTCCGTCTGTCAAAACATTTCGAGAACGTGTGGAGGTGTCATGCTGAAATTAATATCAAATATTCGGGCCTTTGGCTCATTAGGGCATGAGAAAAAATTAGCTTCTGAGTCGATCCAATAAAAAATACGAGGATCTATGCACAATTATTGTTGCATTTTGTATGAAAATGTATAGGACTCGTGGACCTATAGTTATGTAATTTGGCACGAAGTAAAATTAGAAAAAATATAATTAAAATTTAAGATTTGTAGGTATTTAATAGTCAAAAAATTATAACGAAGTCTTAATTTTAGTTAATTAATACGAAGTAAGTACTTATGTACTTAAGCAAACAAGTTATACTTGCCGTTGACCTACAACACTGAAATTGGTACTGAACCCTCGGTGTGTGTATTTTAATATAACTCTTTAAATCCATATCATACCGATCCAACTGTGAGTTTGAATATTATCACCGATGGAAGAAATTATCTTACTTTACGTGCTTTATCTCAGAAAAAAGATACGAACTTTAGCGATATACAAAACAAATATACAAATACGTACGCATACACTTTATAAAGTTAAAATAAAAAAAGTAACGGTCTGCGGTGTTAAGTTCCGCCATTCAGTGCGTCAAAAATCCTGCGGTAATTGGGTAACGGAAATGTCATAATGAGGTTCGTAGTATCTTAACAGTACCTTCCCATTTTCACTCTGCCTCTGCGTGAAGCTAAAAAAAAGCAAAGAACTTACCATAACTTCCAACAAATAGGCCCAAAACTAATCCAATTGCAAACTTCATTTTAACGTATGTTTTGTATAATTACTTTTTCTCGGCCTTTTATATAAAACCAGATTAATTATTGTATTCTAATCTACGATAATTATGATTGATTGTTACTTTAACGTAACTATATTACTAAATGGAACTGAATTATAACTATTTAATAAAAGTATATTTTGTATGTCTGATATTTTATTTTTTAGATATACTACTTACAGCAGCGCTTAGTTTTTTTTAAAGAAAACCAATTAAATTTTAGAAATAGAATAGAGAAGTCGATTCTCATCCACGAAGGCTAACGTACCAATTTTAGGATTGTAGGTCAACACAAAGTAGGTGCAACTTATAAAAGTTGACAAATTTAACATAATCTAAATCAAACATTATTTTAATTTTGTTTCAGACAATCTCTCAGAAAAATAATCTAATATCAATCAATACAAGGTAATTTGCGATGAAAGAAAATGTATAAACCAAGTAAAGCAGCAAGAGTGTGCTAGTCTATTTATCATTCAAAGAGGGCAATCAAAGAGGCGGATACGATATCGTAATGTAGATTATTAGTGCGTGTGCACGCGTCGTCGTAAAGTACTGTAATAGAATCATCGAAATAGTACGTCATTTTAAATGGAAAATCTCAATTAGGTACTGTAAAAAAATCTCTTTTCCGAAGTCAAACTTCTTATCGCTGGGGGCAGGTTTGTTTCTCTTCTCTCCTAGTACCGGTGCCGCTGCTGTTGCTGACGTGGGTCTACAGGATATGGAATTTTATATTCCTAGCACTATAGTGCCAATCAGTGGCAAGCCTTAGCCTTGGATTGATACGTCTTGCTGCCTGCATACGCGATACATATATAATACCTCACTCAATAAATATTAATTTATCTATACTTATAATAAATCTGTAGAAAAGTCGTTTCTGTACATTGAAAATATTTAAAAAAAAATTAGCTAGGGTGTTAAAGGATAACTAACAGAATCCATTTCCAACATTTTTGGAATTTTTGTCTGTTTGTCTGTTTGTCTGTTTTCCGGTTTATGTGAACACGCATCACGTCAAAAGTACACAATATATTTAAGCAAGTTTTATACGTAAAAAATACCAGTAAATCAAAGTAACATTTAGTGTTTATTTCATTGTAATAGCTTCACTCTATCAAAAGATATAAGTATTTAAGTTTCCAAGAAGCTTATATTTGAGATAGTAGAACTCGATATTAGAAACGCTATTTTATATTTTAAGTAGGTAGGTAGGTAGGTGGGTAGGTAGGTGGGTAGGTAGGTGGGTAGGTAGGTGGGTAGGTAGGTAGGTAGATGGGTAGGTAGGTGGGTAGGTGGGTAGGTACGTAGGTAGGTAGGTGGGTAGGTGGGTAGGTAGGTAGGTAAGTAGGTAGGTAGGTAGGTAGGTAGGTGGGTAGGTGGGTAGGTAGGTAGGTAGGTAGGTGGGTAGGTGGGTAGGTAGGTAGGTAGGTAGGTGGGTAGGTAGGTACGTAGGTAGGTAGGTGGGTAGGTAGGTAGGCGGGTAGGTAGGTAGGTGTGTAGGGTAGGTAGATAGGTAGGTATGTAGGTAGGTAGGTAGGTAGGTAGGTAGGTAGGTCGGTAGGTAGGTAGGTGGGTAGGTAGGTGGGTAGGTAGGTAGGTAGGTAGGTGGGTAGGTGGGTAGGTAGGTAGATAGGTAGGTGGGTAGGTGGGTAGGTGGGTAGGTGGGTAGGTGGGTAGGTGGGTAGATAGATAGGTAGGTAGGTAGGTAGGTAGGTAGGTAGGTAGGTAGGTAGGTAGGTAGGTAGGTAGGTATGGATGTATGGATGTATGGATGTATGGATGTATGGATGTATGGATGTATGGATGTATGGATGTATGGATGTATGGATGTATTGATGTATGGATGTATGGATGTATAGATGTGTGGATGTGTGGATGTGTGGATGTGTGGATGTATGGATGTATGGATGTATGGATGTATAGATGTATGGATGTATGGATGTAGTGTATATTTTTTTCAATTATTATTACCAGTAAAGTATCGATACTAATGTGATATCTATATATTTAATATATTAAATATTTTTTAGTAAGTTTAATCATTACACCATTCATACATGACGAATATTACAATAAAAACAATTAAGCCGATTGTACCGCTCCCGCACCGCGCGCACGTCTTAGCTCTTTAAATCGCTTAAGTCGTTTCTGAGATAAGCGTCGACTAACAGAAAAACCAAGAAACCGACAAAATTTATAAATATTATTGTTGCTGATTCTATTACTTTGTTAATTGCTCCAATAATAATTTGTTTAATGAAAATCGAAAATTTCATGGTTTTAATAATTTTCACATTAGAAATCATAAGTGCACTGCAAGCATACATTATTTATTACAACAGGAACGTAATTCCCTGTACCGAAACAAACAAATAATTCACAAATTTAAGCGGGTGAAGCCGCGAGCTGGTTGCTGTATTTTATAAAATTTTATGTTGTGATTATAATAGATGGATCACGTGGTTATGTCAATACGTTTTAATCATTGGCATGTAGGTACGTTATATTAATTTATAGTAGATATATTTCTCAAGAGATCTTAATCAATACTTTGTATGTAAAAAAATACATGAAATAATCATGTTAGGGAAATATCAAATTTATTTTATGAATCAATCTTAATGTTATATTCGAAACAAATGAATTGTATGTAAATTTATTAATACGTTTCAAGTATGAAAAAAAGAAAAAATGCAATAAAAGCGTTTCTGCTTTTCTTTCCAATGATTTATATTTCTATATATGTGGGACGTAAATGCGGGAACAGAGCTGCCATCTTAGTACAGAGTAACCTCTAAAATATATATTTACGTATAGTTAAAGAATAAAAAGTGTGAAGAGGAATGTGTGATTCCTCTATAGAATATATTATTCTACATTATATCATAAAAAAACAGGACATATAACGGTATCCTCCTGCAGTATAATTATTTTTAATCAACATTTTTGAACTTTTAATTTTGAACATTTTAAATATTTTCGTGCCATTATGATGAAAAACTTAGACAATTTTTTAATTTGAAAAAAATAATTTATTAACGATAAGAATGTTGGTAGTTTTTCAAAAGGTATAAGAATTTAAAAAATGTCTAAAATATGCTTTCTTCGCAAGTATTGTAATAACTATTAGTTCTATTCACTAAAAAATCACTATAAATATTAAATATGCTCAATTAGTGTTTTTGTCAGCACCACTTTAAATGAAACAATAGTTAATTACTCTATAAAAGCCTAATACAATAAAAAAAATCCTAAAAGTGAAAAAGTTATTTTTCATACAAAATAAATTATATATTATGGTTGATATTATATGGTTGATACAAACAGGCATAAGCCTATCAAAGGGAAACCGCCGCATGCGCCTCATTCCTAAATCGAGTCGGAGGTATTGGCGACAAAGTTCAAAGTTGCTTAACCGTTAGTAATACTTTTGTAGTAGTATGTGTTAACGTTTTTGGTATCTATGCGTAACTGCGTCACACGAAATACAGGTATGGATAAACATCGTGAAATGAAAAAAAAAAATTACGTCTAAACTGTTGAGGTATCTTGATTAATTTCTTTAGGTATGGGCTTAAAATATTATATCCTATATATTGCCCCCGTAAAAGGAGCGCTGACGCTTCCATTCTGTATTAATATTAAAGGCCATCGCGGCGCAGGGGCACAAAGTTAGGTTAACTTATTTAAATCGGTTAAGCCCTTTCTGAGATTATCCTGAACGCACAGATAAACAGACAAACTGACCAAGTTCTATTACATTGTTAAATGTCCGTAATAATAATTTTTCCAATATATCTTCCACGTACAGACACCGATGAGTTAGGATTTTATTGTAAGTAGCGAATTTACTATAACTATATAGTTATTACTATAACTTAGGTCCTAAAGACTCCTTAAGGCAAAATTCTTATGAGAGGGATCTTCTCTTCTCTTATGGGAGTTACGAAAATGCGACTTGCGTGCGTTGCAAACATACATTATAGGTATATTAAAACACGAACATAATTTTAGTGTATTAAGCAAATAATTCTGTGGTTTAAGCGGGCGAAGCCGCGAGCGGGCCGCTAGTTAAAAATAAATTCATTCTGTTTTTTTCATATTTTAAAATCTATAGCAATTTAATTTACAAGATTATTGAAGGAGACCTGACTACCTCCTGACGCCCAACGAATACTGCCGATGGTACCTCGTAAGGGTCTGTTGGCAAAATATAAATAATGCATATTTAATGCTAAAAAGCATTACAATAACCTTGTAATTAAATTGCTCAAGATTTTAAAATATGAAACAAACAGAATGAATTTATTTATTGAGAAATTATAATAATAAATTAATATTTATTGAGTAAGATATTATATGAACTTAACTACAATTTATAGGCATAATAAATAAATTAAAATATTTTGAAATAACAGAAAATATATAGTGATATCTTAGTTCATATTTGATAAGATCCAGTCAGAGTAAGCGCCGACTTTGACTAACATGTCCGGAGCACCTCGAGCGCAGGGGAGACCCCAGGAAACAATACCTACTTGTTGGCCGTTGTCAGAGCGAGTTAGAGCACTACCGGAGTCACCCTGTAAAAATGTGTATATGCATAATTATTAAGAATAAGATTTGTTGTATTGTGTATACAGAACAGAGTGGCTCAGGTCAATAGACAAATATAAATAAATAAAGTCGTTTTGTGTAAGATTTTATTTAATTTACTTCTTAACAAATAATCATTAAATCGATGGATAAACGGACTGTAAGGAAGTAAGCAATACAAGCTGGAACAAGCACATTAAAATTTTCATGTGGGCAAATGTAGCGTGTAGTCTAATTGGATAAGGTCTTAAAAGAATCTCCAACCAAATTATGGTTTCAACGAACCATTTTCTGATAATATTGGCATTTTTTTTCTTTTTTCCTCAGTAGCAAGACAACACAGAAATTACCTATCGAGACATTGCGTTCTGAGTGGTGGCATTCAATACCGCAATTAGTCTGGCATGAGTGGAGAAATGAAATTAATTCATTCTCCCCACGAAACCCACAAGGAATACGTTCAGCGCCAGAAGAATTACTTAGAAATAAATTTATTAATGTTAAAACTTACGTTGCAGGTTCTCTGTCCTAAAGCATGGAGTGTGCACATTTCGAGATTTGGATCGACGATAGGGACGCCTATAAATTTCAATTCAATAGCTTTTTGTGCTACTTCTGTTTTACAAAAACAGAAGCTGCCTTCGATGGTTTGGGCGTTATGTTGCAATAAATTTGTGGAAAGAGATCCTCCATCCAGTCTCGAAGTTTGTAAAAATATAAGAGGAAGGAAGAAGATATAAGAAAACCGTCGCGTTTACAGTTAGACGCTGTGCCTCACCGATAAGAGCCCAAAAATATATTAAATATTAATCCACTTATTTTTAAAGTGTGGGTTCCATTTCGGCGCGGCGTTGAGTTCCGCCACTCAACACGTATGAAAATTTGGCAGAATGTAGTGAAGGGAGTGACTTAATACTAGGTATCCTCTGCCTACACTACATATGCATGATAGAACATGAGGCTGCAAAAATATATATTTGAAGGGTAACCTGACTTGGATTTTCCAATAAAGAACGCGGGCAATAATAACCTATTAGAATTAACTCGTAATCTCCGGAAGCAGCCATATCATTAGATACAAAGAGAAGTTATCTCTTTTATTTATTTATACGTGATTAGATAAACTACGTTATTCACATTTAATATATAAGATAAGGCCTAAAGAAAACATTTATATATTTAGGAAAATCCATTTCAAACAATACCTTTCAATATAAGGTAAGTATATGTGTAGTAATATGAAACCTAATATTTCATAGCGGCATTGATATTTTTCTCAAAAATTTTGGTAACAATTTGAACTTGCATGAACACCTGTAGACTTAGTTGAGATGAGAGTCACGGATCACTCATTGTGTGAATGTGGCCTAGATGACGGTTCTCCTTCTCACTTTCTTTTCACCTGTCCTACGTTAAGTCGTCCCTTATTTGATGTCCTTTTTCATAACGTTCCCCGTCCCCTTAATGTTTAATGTTTATTTATATTCGCGTTTAATCCTCTATGTATTTTTTATGTTATATATTAGTTGTAGTAATATTATTAAAATAAAACTAACATATTTGTAAAATACTACTTACTATTTATTTATTGTCATGAATATATTGTAAATATTTATTTTTATTGTCGGCGAAGGCAGTATTTTAACTTGATCTCATTTCGATATGCATTCTCCTATTGTGTAACTTTTAGCCGCAGGCTTGTGCCCCTGAGCCACACGTATTTAATAAAACATATTTTTGAAATAGTAGCGTTGTGTCAAACTTAGAATTCTTTTCTATAGTTGAAGGAAAATAAAAAAGCGAAAAAATTTAAAACGTATAATTAATTGTTCACAACGTTTAAAACGATGTTCATCGCATTAAGGATTATACTATAGCGTACGCTGTTCCCAACCAGTAACAGAACTATCACAAAAAAGAATACCAGGTATTTAAAACCGGCGTGAAGTGCGCGTTTCGCATCAGGTAATGCCGGGCTCCGGCGCCCAATTCACCTTAAAGGCCGGCAACGCACCTGTGCCTGTAACGCACTCACCATTAGGTAACCCGGACGCTCGTTTGCCTTGTCCTTTTCCATTAAAAAAACCGATTTTTGGAAGCGACCTATATTTTTAAACCGACTTCTGTATAAAGGAGCTTATCAATTAGACTATATTATTATCTCAGAACTATTGACTGTATGCACCTATTTTAATTTGCTATATTTCAGACGATGTTACCCATGAGAAAATCACATAAGTCTTAAATTTGCATTAATCGTTAGATTTCAATATTTTTTTTTATTGGAACGGATATATAGTGTTTTTGTCGTCATAACTTTAAATGAATTTTATGTCATGACATTATGTCATGTAGGCCCTATTACTACAGTACTCTACTCACTATTCTCTGGCATTCTCTTCCATTCTTCGCTGCAATCACCAATGCAGTTTGATAGTGTTTTTTTTCCTGCTTGATTTGCTTATACAGTTTATAATAGACAAGCGTTATGGGATCTGGCGAGCGTAACCCTAAAATCTGGATTCCAACTTCAGAAAGATACTCTGAACCTATCGCTCAATGACAACTTTTGCCAAAAAGAAACAATAATGATGTTAAATATGTCAAAACCAGCAAAAACCCACAACATTGCATACACTACGTATCCGAGAGATACATAGGTAGCCAAAAAACACATGAAATTGTAAGGGAAAATTATACTATTCAAATTCTTCTTTTGCTTTACAAATAACATAATATTAGTATATATATACAAGCCAGTTGTGGCGCAAGGGCACAAAGTGTGACTGTAAAATCGACTGGGTGTGGGTTCGAGGAGATGAAATATTGATTAAAAATTTATATTTCCATTTCTTCGCTCTAGTGTATAGGCAAAGCGCGGCGTTGACTTTCGTCGCTTAACAATGCCTCAAGAATTCGACGGAAAGTGGAGAACAGGGTGTCTTAACACTAGGTTCCCTCTGCTTACCCCGCTGTTCGGCATATAGCGTGAAGCTGATTTGATTTGATTTTTTAAGTATTCTAGTTATTTATTCCTATTCGCATGCTTGAATGAAATTCGAAAGCTATGATTTTTTTTTACCTTCACGCTTAGAGCTCTCTGTCTCTTTCCCTACTTCCCGCTAAATTTTCGAGACATGGCCTATTGATTGGCGAAACTCAACGCCGCGCTTTGTCGGTGCGTGCTCTACATTTGAAGTATTTTTTTTTCTATACTTTTATACTAAGACTCTGAACCTGAACAGTTTATTCGGGTGAACAAGGCTCTCATGAACTATTAGTTCGAATTTTATTTCAAATTAATATTTTCGTTGTGACTTGTTATTATTATATAATTATCGTTTCAACTATATTACATAGCGTCAGAATTCGTTTAGTGTTGGATAGTACACTTAAGAATGAGATTAGAACGAAGATTCAAAGAATCTCCCTTATCTTTTAAATTAGGCTGTGAGAGTTTTTCTCAGTTTCTCCTAATATAATGTAGGTGGTATCTTCTTATTCTGAATCGGGTCATTTCTTATCCTTCCATATATTTATCTCAACATTCTCATTTTGCTGCAAGCAATTTCACACAAAAAAAAATACTTAAAATATTTTATAAAATGTTGCAAAGACTATCATATATCATGGGTTTTCTAATACCAAGTTTCTAATTCTACCCTCCCCAACTCTATGTACAAGACGAGTTTTTAAGAGATTGTTGTATTACGGCGCTGAGAATAAAAAAGTGCTCTACATGTTATCTGATTTTTTTTGACAGTATGTATTATTTCTATATAAATTAAATTAGCTTCACGTTGTATCCCGCACACAGCAGGGTAGGCAGAGGGAACCTTAACTACTCTGTTCCCCACTTTCTGCCGAATTCTAGAGGAATTGCTTAGTGAGTGGTAGAACACACCACCAGAGCGAAGAAAATGGAAATATAAATTAGAATAAATATTTCATCTCCTCGAGTGGGGATCGAACCCACAACCAGTCGGTTTTACAGTCACATTTCGTGCCGCTGCGCCACAATTGGCCTCAATTATTTCTATATCATAAAATAAATTATAAAAAAAATTAAAAGAATACTTTGAAATCATTTATTAATCATTATAGTCTCTCTCAATCATCGTATGTTCTGTTCTATCCAGCTTCTGTAGACGCTGACTCTGGCGAACATATCGGGAGCGCCCCGAGCGCAGGGAATTCCCCAGGACACGACGCCTATTTGCTGGCCGTTGTCTGCACGGGTCAAAGCACTGCCGGAGTCACCCTGTAAATTGAAAGGTTATCGTTAAAAACATCATTAAAAGTGTAGAACAGTGTCTTAACGCGCACACAGCAGGGTAGGTATAGGACCTACCCTGCTGTGTGCGCGATACAGCGTAAAGCTGATCATTATAATCTACCTTTGGACACATATGTACATAAAAATTTTAAATCCTTTCACAAGCCAATTTTTTTTTAGAAAATCATTTTAATACTAGGAATTATAAATAATTATAATTATATAAAATTAAATACAAATAAAAAATTCATTATTTAAAAAGTCATTATTTGAATGTTGCTTTACTTTTTTTAATGTAAGTAATTTATTCTATGTGTAATAATTTAGACTACTACACTAGGATTCCTTTGCCTACCCTGTTGTGTGCGGTATACAGCGTGAAGTAGGTTTTTTTTATTATGATTTAAAATATATTCAAACTGTGAACAATACTACAAAATACTTTAAAAGCGACCATCGTGGCACTATAGGACACTCTGACTGTCTCGCTAATTGTGAGTTTTATTCGTTTTTTTTATGGAAAAGACGAGGCAAACGAGCCTTCTGGTCACCTGGTAAGTGATTACCGCCACCCACGACCTCGTGCAACACCAGAAGAGCTACAGGTGCGTTGCTGGCCTTTAAGGTGGAAATAGACGCGCTTACTTTATTCGCTTCACGTTAAATATATTTTCATTTTACCCATTCCCTTAAAACAAATAACCAATCAAAGCGAAATACTCACATTGCAAGTTCCTCGGTTAGTAGCTAAGAATGTACAAATCTCAAGGCTGGGGTCCACTTCGGGGACGTTTCTGAAGCCGTGCTGCGCGGCGATGCGCGGCACTTCCGTTCTACAAAAGTTACCGTCGACAGTCGTCGCACGCAGTTGCATCAATACAGCTGATATGGAACCACCAGCCTGAAGATTACATGAAATATATTATTTTAATATATTAGAAGTTGAAAAGCGGGTTACTGGGAGCTAGTGTTAAGACATCCAGGTTACTAATTTCTGTCGAACTTTTCGAGGCGTTGCGTGTTGAGTGACGGAACTCAACGCATTTAATGTCTAATGAAGAATGAGATATAATATCCTTCTTACTGAGATGTTGAGCGGAGAGAACGGAGACGACAACAATTCCTCCAAGTTCACACCATCCATCAACCCCATTGTTGCACTTAGTATTGCGATATTTTAAGCACTGCGCGCACGCAGTCGCATGAAAGATTCAATAAAGGAAATACACGTAACGCTCTCACCCAAATGAATACTCATCCCGATATGAATGCGAATTATAATTAAATTTATACGTGCAAAATAATAAAAAAATACTCACAGAGGTTCTTCCCCAACCAGTGACAGACGTAGCCACATTCGCACCAATAAAGTTCCAGTTCAAAGCGACCACTCCGACGGAACTGCTTAGTCCGATATTGGCGCTCGCTACTAATATACCGATGTCGTGCTTCAAAATGGGCGAAGGTCTGTAGCTCGGGTGGATGATACCGCGAGAGAACGCCACTTGTGTGCCCCCTGAGTTCCAACGGTTGCTGCCTACTATGCCTCGTAGGTTACTGTTGATGTAATTATGAGAATTAAGTGAAATATATAAGAGGCCAGTCGTGGCGCAGTGGTACAAAGTGTGACTATAAAACCGACTGGTTGTGGATTCGATCGCCACTGGAAGAGATGAAATGTTTACTAAAATTTATATTTCCATTTCTTCGCTCTGGTGTCGAGGCCAAGTGCGGCGTTGAGTTCTGCCACTCAACATGCAATGCCTTCGAAATTCGGCAGAAAGTGGGTGGGTCTTAACACTAGGTTCTCTCTGCCTACCCTCCTGTGTGCGGGATACAGCGTGAAGCTAATTTAAGTGAAATATAGTTTTAACGCAACGGAAGCATCTTAATGGGAACAGATTGTTTTAACATCAAGTTCCCAGGTTTCCACTGCCTACACTGCTATGTGCGGAAAACAGCATGCAACCAAAAAAATATTATAGCTGGGGCGAGAATTTAGTTAAGATACTTCTATCTCTGCTGTCTGACTCGATCCGATACAGAACATTTTGAGTGGCGGGACTCAACGCCGCATAATTTTGGTGCTTAATTTAGTCGCTTTTACTAATAAAACCACACTAAAAAAATACTTACGAATTAACATTAGTACCACTAGTGACAGGTACTAAACAGTGGGCGGCGGTCAAAGCATGTCTGTTTGTAATGAGGGAAGCACCGCAAAGCAAGCTTCTGATCGCAATACCAGTGACGAGTGCCATCATGTGGGGCACGGTGCCGGCCGTCGTTCCACCCACTATACGGCCATTCGTGTGGTCGAAGAACACTGATGCATCTTCTTGCGCCACTGGGAAGGCTGAAATTTTTTAATAATAGTAAATCAAAATCAGCTTCACGTTGTAGCCCGCACACAACAGGGTAAGCAGAGGGATTCTGCCGAATTCTAGAGGCATTGCGTGTTGAATGGCAGAACTCAATGCCGCGCTTAACATCGACACCAGAGCGAAGAAATGGAAATAAAAATTAAGTAGATATTTCATCTGCTCGAGTGGGGATCGAATCCACAACCAGTCGGATTACCAGTCACACGTATCGCGGCGCCACGACTGTAAATTATATTTTTTAGAAACGTTTCGTTTTTGTTTCCAAGACTTTAAAAAGTTACAACTATTTCTCATCATTTTTATATTTATATCTATAAAGAAATCTTAAAGCATCGCAGAGAAATAGGACGTTGAATTAAAAAATATATCAAACAAGTAGCCGCGTGCAACCTCTCTAAAATTCTAAATGCCAAATACTTTTTTGCTTTTCTTTTTGTTTTGTGTGTTGTCTGTCAGTCATTCAGTATCAGAGGAGTTTTATACCTCTATATACTCCTGGCCATAAATACTGTTACGAACAAAAATAAACTAAATATTACTTTTGAAGAGGCCAGCCGTGGCACGTGGTAGTTGTGGGTTCGATGCCTATTCAGGGAAGTCATTCATTTCTTCGGTCTCTCATTCTATAGTAAAACAAAGCATGGCAATGGTTTCCGTCTACACGAAAATATGACGTAACTTGCTAAATACGGGAGGAAAATTAACAAAAACAAAAAAAAAATATAAACTCTTACATTTATGAAGCAAGAGTGGATGGTAAGAGAGGTAGGGAAAACCTCGGTTGTCATTTGAGAGGAAAGTCACGTAAAACGCACGAGGGGCCTCCGGGGGGCAAGTATGTGCGGGTTGATGATAGTGGGTGAGACTCCGACCTCTCTGGTATCGCCGCCAGGACCAAAGCGTGAAGCTAAAATAATAATAAGCTCACCATAGCTCCCAATGAACAGAGTCAATATCAATATTCCTGCTTTGAACGCCATGTTGGAACTCTTTGCTGCATTCATTTGAATATTTCTTTTATATAAACATTATAGTGATAATTATGATCAATCAAACAGATTATAATTATATTATCTGTTCTTGTATTTTTAATTATATTTACATAGCAAAATATATATTTAATAAGATTGTAACTGATCGCTGTCTGTATATGGAAGATACTTATATGAGTAAACCTTTTGTTGGGGCCACAATATATCAATGTAACAGAACCCAAAACAACTTTTATTTGTCTGTGCGTTTGAGCAAGCTAATATACATAAACAACTTTACTAATTAAGTACCTAATTTCTTTTTCCAAATCGGTACATTAAACTGTTTTATAATAAGTATATCTGTTAGATAGGTAAAGAAGTAAAATCAAAATAAATACAAATTCTTAAATAGAAACTTATTTAACACAAAATCTATTGAACCGATTTTAGAAAGTAATATTTTAAGTTATATTATTTACTCACAATATCAATTTGATGTGTTTTATTTATTGCCAAAACAATATTATTTTATGGAAACAATGAAAATAATTGTAATCCAAGGTATTGAAATTTTCATATAAACACGATTCAATTTATTAAATAAAAAATCGCAAATAGGCGAAGCCGCGGGCACAACTCTAGTTAATAAAATAGACAATAAAATGTAAATATGTTAAAATCTTGAATATAATGTTGTGATTATGATGATAACAATGCAAACATATCAATTCTGTTATCACAAATCATTTCGGATGAGCGCGATAAATATACATATAAAATATTTAAATTCTTCGAGTGAGAATCGAACCCACCACCTGTCGCGTTTACGCTTGTGCCAATGCGCCACAGCTGGCTTCATAATACAACTTACCATTTGAATAAAAGCTTGTTCCTTTAAGAAATATTTTATTTTTTAATTTGACTACTTTTCTTTTTCTAGGTATCTATTCATTATTTGGTAGCGGTAGAGAAAACAGTACTTAGGAAATTAAAGGCAATTGTTCGTGAAATGAAAAACAACATTATTTCAACATGAAATTTATATACATTACTTTATTTACACAGAGCTCAGGTTAATATTTATAGATAAGTATTTATATTAATAAATTAGAGGAATAACAATTAACACTATAGAACATCTAATTTGATGTATGAAACCAGCGGCCCTGCGCGGCTGAGTCCGCTTCAACTATACCAATTATATATTATTTAATATAAATTTAAAGGAATTGAAAAAAATGGTTGATTATTTTAGTATGGTACACTTAATAGTAAATCGTAGTTTAAATATTTTAGGATTTTATTTGATTTTCCTCCCAAAAAAAATGTATTTAATAGAAAAATGTTCATTTATTTCATATTTACTCTATATTTTACCCACAGCCCTCTATCTGTCAGTGTCAGTCCCGCAAAATTTTATTGATATGAGTAGATATAGCTTCTTTTTTGGTTCACGCTGTATCCCGCATATAGCGGGGTAGGGGGCGAAAAAACCTAGTAAAACCTGTTAATACACTCCCTTCCCCGTACATAGTTTAATTTACGAGATATAACGCGGTGGCGGATCTCAAAGTAACAGTTAACAGAGGAACAGGAAAATAATTCACTCCTCTGAGTGGGAATCGAACCCAAACCAAATTGCCGCTTCGCGTATGGCGAACTATACAAAACATATACATTATATGTATATACATTTTGATTTCTTAAGTAACTAATATGCTACTTACTACACATATATATTGATAAATATACTTATTTACATTAAAAAATTGACTATTTAAAATTATTACAACGCTACCTAATAGAGTTTTTCTTATTAAGAAAAAAAACCAATCGACGCAATAGAAATTATATTTTTTTCCCCGTATTTTATAAAAGGGGGTAAAAAAATATTATACTTGTTAAAAAATAAACTCGAAAATTTAACAAAATGTATATTTTTTTAAATTTTCGAGATACACGTTGAGTAGGGGAGCTCAACGCCACGCTTCGTTGTCATCAAAACCCCCCTAGTGGGAGTCGAACCCACAACCTCCGTGTTGACAGTCACATGCTGGTGCCTACTTACATATATGTAGAATTATGAATTATGAAAACTTCTTAGACTAACTTTCCTTACGAAATACAAAGATCAGTCTTCACTTTTGTAATTTTTCTTATTTACTTATAGAATATAAATATGATTAGTATAAATTTACATTTAATAATAAAAATATATATTTATATTACTTGACAAGTTAGAAGAAGATGGACATTGTAGTTTTTTATTTTCATTTATATTGTACATATATAATAAAATAAGTTTATTGAATACTAAGCATTCAAGCGCTCTGACCACTGAGCCATACGTTATAATACCAAGAACTTATGGCTTAGTGGTCGGAGCGCTTGAACGGTTTCGAAGAGGCGGATATAAAACACGCTAAGTTATCTAAATCAATATAAAATCATATTCTACTAGAATACTAGAAAACTTCAACACCAATCGTGAACACAGTCACCACAACACCTGGACCGAGTGACCCGCCCGGTCAACGACCTCAATCATCTCAGCAGATCCTCGATCTTGCTGACAGCATCCGACGACAAAGCTAAATGATCACAAAGCACTAAAGATATCTCATCACCGACCACGTTTCTCAGCACATTCTTCGGCAGATCGTGATAGACCAGGAAAGAGGCCAGAATACGTTTGATTTCGTCATCGCAACTCGAAATTTTCCTATTACTTGGCATTCCTAGGTATTTCCTTAGGAAGGGAGTTATTTTCAACTCCCATTTGTCGAATACTAGTGATATTTTTTGTTTTATCGCCAAAGTGAATTCTGGTGAGATTAGGGGTTCGTTTTGGGTTTCACATCCATCTATGGTCATGTCGTTTGATGTTCTTTTGTTATGGCTCTCTATTTGGGACAAGAGGAGTTTAATTTGCCACATGTGATACGAGGTCGGCTCTGTTTTCATTGTTTTTATTATCTGCAAAGATAGGAAAATGATTAAAAAACAATAAGATAATAAAACCCTCTGAAACTCTCTGACTCTATACTACAATAGTCGATCCCGACTATTGTAGTATGTACAGCGTAAAGTTTAGTTATTGATCTTTAAGTTAATAAAGCAGCAGAACCAGAACAGAACAGGGAAATGAAAATAAAACCATTCTCTAAATCACTTATTTTATAATTCCAAAAAAAAAAAATTAGACACTTTCGTATTTAAATGGTTAACGGAGTGTCTTAACACTAGGTTCCCAAGTCCCCAAGATGAAAGTGTGGATTATATGCTAAAAAAGAATAGTTTAAACAATAACGTAAGTTCAAATACCACTCAAACTTTAGCCACAATATAATAACAATTTAGAATAAAAAATAAATGTCATAAATTCATAAATGTTTTTAGCAAACAATATGATAACTACTAATATCTTAAGATAAGTGAAATTATCAAAGATATGCCGTAATAATATATATAACTAGCGGGCGCGCGCAGCTTCGCCTGCTTATTTGCATCCTTAGAAGTTTATACTAAAAAAAACCACGAAATACGTGTTCAATAAAATATTTTTAAGTCTATTTATAAAAATCGGTGGCGATAAAGATTTTTCCATATAAATTTTCAACCCCTGATTTGAACCCTTAGGGGGTGAATTCTACAAAAACCATGAAACACGTATTCAATGAAATATTTAAAAGAGTCTAAATCTCAAATTTCATAAAAATCGGTGCTTTTTTTTTAAAAATCCATACCATCTTTAAACCCCTATTTCATCCCTTTAAGGTTAAAATTTTTCAAAATCCCTTAGTGGATGTGCGTCTTACCTCAGTCAATCAGGTACATGTCCTTTTATATATATATAGAAGATAATAATAAGCGAGGCCAGTCGTGGCGCAGGGGCACGCACATGCGTGTGACTGTAAACGCTACAGGTTGTGGGATCGATACCCACTCGAGGAAATTAAATATTTTCATTTCTCTGATAACGAGACAAAGCGCGGCGATTGATTTCCGCCTCTCAACTCGCAATGCCTCCAAAAGTCCTGGGAAAGTGAAGAGCACGAGAGTCTAGTGTTAAGACGCTCATCTTAACACAAGACTCCTTCAGCCTAGCCTGCTACAAGAGGGATACAGCGTGAAGATAAATAAAAAAATAGCTAGTTATATTAATAAATTCCAAAGACATGAGAGTAACGCGTGTATAATAAAATAATATTAATACGATATACAACAATTTAATCTTTTTATTTATAAAATAAAAATAAGCTTAAAAGATTAAATAATGATGATTATACAAATATCGGTTTTATGATATCTGTTAAATCCAGTATTTTGTCATTGATTTTGCTTTAAATCACTACGTCAATGAGGTAAATGACTATTATTGTTATAACGTTATCAGAATATCTATATTTTTTCTATCTAAACACCATTTTTGTGCAATTAATACATTTGAATTTCGCGAAATGCGTGAATTTTACGGTTGGAAAACGAAATTATTAATAAATATAGGAAATACTTTAGCTTCATTCTATCTATATGGATAAAATGGTTTTTAATGGTCTTCCTCGATTAATGGGATGGGCGCATAGGTGTGTCTGTAACGCGATGGTTGTGGATTCGATTTCCACTTGAAGGAATAATTATTATTGATTAATATTTTCATTTATTCGCTCTGGCACCAAGGTGAAAGCCCGGCGTTCAGTTACGCAATGACTCGCAAAATTCGGCGGCAACTGGGGAACGGAGTGTCTCAACATTAGGTTTCCTCTATCGCCTACCCTGATGTGTTCGGGATACAGCGGGAAGCTGATTTAATTTATTAATGGCAGTACCTCAAACTAAAGCTATCTTTTTTACTTTTTTTATGTGGAAACTTGATTGGAATATGTATAATTTTAAATTGGGTAATCTTTGTGAATTTTATGTTCTGTTTGTTTCCCTAATAAAAAATAAATAAATAAATAAATAAACAATCTCTTCAGTTTTAGAATAATATTTTAGAAGTACGGAAAGAAACGGAATGAAACGCCCAATAAAATAACGTTCCCCACGTTCCGTACAATTCTCGAGACAATGCTTGTTGAGTGGCGGAACTGAACGCCGCGTGTTTCATTCCTTACCACAACGACGGAACTGACAATTTCAAATATTTTCTTTCTCCGAGTGGGAATCGAACCTAAGTCGCATTTACCGCCAGACGCTTGTGCCACGACGGCTTCAACTCTTAACTTAATGATAACAATCAGCATTAGCCGCAGATTCAAATATTGTTTTCACCTTCAAAAAAGTAGTCCAAATGGGCAAGGCGCACAATATATCTTTGACGACGCACTCGTAAGTCACCATGCTCAGACTCTGTATGTACTCCTGCTCTTCCTTAGTGTATTTTCTGCATACACACTGTCTTGGTATTAGGATTTCGTTTTTGACACCTGTAAGGGAACAACATTTTTTATTATTACATATATTGTTTTAGTTACTGAGGCCAATCGTTGCGCAGGAGCAGAAAGCGTGACTCTAGAACCGACTGGTTGTGGGTTCGATCCCCACTCGAGGATATAAAATATTTACTTAAATTTATATTTCCATTGCTTCGCTCTGGTGTCGAGGGCTAAGCGCGGTGATGTGTTCTGCTGTAATGCAATATCCACTCAGGGCAATGAAATATTTAATATTTACTCTTGACATTAAAGAATAGTTAAAAAAACATGAAAAAAAAAAACACGAGTAAACCAAAAGACCCTAACCTTTCCTCTTCTTACTGATCAACAGACAGTCCCCGCACACGTCCGTACCAACATGCCTACTTAGATAATTCTTCACAAAATTCTTGACTTTCTCGTCGTTCGTGAACAATTCGATGCTTTCGGGTGTAACTGACCATATGTTCGATTTGTCGAGAGTCAGCGTCTGTGCCAATATTGTAAGGAATCCTTCCGGGTCGTCTAAGTACGAGAGACAGCCGGCTCGCTGTTTGATGTCGATGCACCACGTGTATTGTAAGAATGTTCTAGAATGAAAAAAATGTCCTTTATTTCACATATCTATATATATATATATATATATATATATATATATATATATATATATATATATATATATATATATATATATATATATATAGTACTATATAAACATTGGTATTGGTACTAGGTCTTATAGACTTGCAAAAATAACCCCTTTTGTCGTATACATAAATGAAATAGATGGAAGTGTTATAATTTTACATATATATATATATATATATTGTTATAATAAATACAATCGATGAATGTAATGTAATGTTAATTATTAATTAAAGTTTGAGTTCATATTAAATCTTCTAAGAATGAGAGACACTCGGGTCACTGTTTGATGTCTATACACGTAGAAATATTCTAGAAAGAGCATATAAATCCTAGTGTTGAGACACTCCGGTCCCCATACATCGCAAAATATTCGAGAACTTGCGTTTTGAGTGAAGGAGTTCAACGCCACGTTTTTTCGTTCAACACGATGGTTATGGATTCGATACCAACTACATATATAATAGGTATTATAAGCTTAGCAAGGCTAGGCTCAATATTAAGATATACAATTCAAAACTCAAAATTCTAAATTTTGTAAAGAAACTAGAAAATGGAGTGTTTTAACACTACCACGCTCCCACTCCAGATATATTTATAAAGAAAAAAACCTCACTTCAACTGATCCCAATTATGGTCTCTCTGGAACGTAATGGGCCAGTATCTCGGATCGTTGATCTTCACTTCCCTCAGCGTGTTCAGTTCGGGTATGATGCAGGGTGCTTTCATTTCTTTGACGACGCCCCCGAGGTCGATCACCTTAAAATTAAGTTATATTTGTATGGGATATGCAGTTTTTTTAGTATTGTGTAATTTTGTTATTTTACTAAGCTTCACATTGTATCTCGTATATAGCAGCGTAGGCAGAGGGAACCTACGGTTTGAGATACTAAGTAACGGAACTCAACAAAACGCATCCTTTTCTTAGAAAGGAAATGAAATTGATTCATACCCCGCCATGTGGGCATCGAATAAATAATCATTCAAACATATACACATAACCAGTTAATACTAGAAATTATTGTTATGCCATGTTTATATAGGTTTTGATTTTTGTTGGGTTGCGTGCCTTACAAGAAAAAAATGATATTATATGTTCATTTTGTTATTTGTCTGTTTGTCGGTCTGTCCACCAAGATTCTGTTGCTGAAAAGATTGTTTGAAGTTGAAATTGATATTAAATATTCAGGTCTACGGTCCCCAGGAGCACAGAAAATGAAGGCTTCTAAGTTAACGCAGTCAAACTATAAAAGCGTTTATGTCAAGTAACCAAAGTCATTGGCATACCTTCCGTTACTTTCCGCATATAATTACGAAATTAGACGAGAAGTAGAAACTTATGCTATAAAAAGAAGGGAAAAATAAAAAAAAAACATAAGTTATAGGTATATTACAGGAAAAAATAATTATAACCTTTTTTATTGTATTTGCAGCTCATTTCCTACAAGATACTAACTAACCTGTATATGAGCATAACACAGCTTTCCTGTATCCAAATCTCTTGGTAATATGAGACGAGGCTCCACCGCTAACACGTACAGATGACGGAACGCTTGTAAATGATATCTAAAAACATACAATACATATATATATAAGATTACTTTTAATGTTGGGATTTAGCAATGCACAACACAATGTGATTCATCTAAAAAAAGAGATTTATTTATGAGATTATTAACAATATACAAATATAAAAAACCCAATGACAAATAAAACCACTAACCTAAAAAAACAGAATACTATAATAGAGATAGAGAATAATATAATATATAATACTTTTTTAATAGCTAGCTATTGCACTTAATTACGCAATGAATAAGATATAATTATTACCAATTTTTAAACTGTAAATAATTTAAAATGAAAGTTATATATTGTATAGTCCGACACTATCGTTATTGCGTATGGGAAGCACGCGCGGTAGAATTGCGCAGAACGCGTATTTCGATATCTGCACATAGACACCCTCTCACGCCGCACCGACTCTCCGCGAGGGCTCGCGGGGAGTCGGTGCGGCGTGAGCGCGGGCGGTCACATCACTACGGTACAGTCGAGCGCAACGCTGCCAGTTCATTGCTATGAAATATGAATATATTATATATTATTATATATGATAGTGTCATATATACAAAATGGCGCAGTAAAGCATATTTGTCTAGTAATATTATAATAATTAGCGTGTTAGATTAAACGACATGCAAAATCAAGTTATGGAAAAAAATAAATTAAGTACTGAATTGTAATTATTATATTGGGGCCACATCAAAGTCCTCATCAATTCAAGTTCAATAAAAAAGTAAAATTGAAAAGGTAATTTTAATATGGTTTTACGTAAAATAATAAAAAAATATGATTTTATGTAAAACCATATTAAAATTACCTTTTCATTTTTTAATTATAAAATATATGCAAAAAAGTTGTAAAAAATAAAGTTTAAATAAATAAAATATTCAATATAAAAGCAAAAATTAAAAGGAATGGCGTTCAGCTACAGTGTTAATTTATAAAACTAATTAGATATCTTCATCAATTCAATCAAAAAAATCAAATAAAAAAATATTTATTACCGTTTTAATTAAAACATTTATAAAAAGCAAGCAATGAAAACGATAAAAGGCATTTTTGTTTACAATTAATTATATTTTTGTTTGAACCATATGTGCATATATATTGTGAGCTCGATTGTACTTATAAAGATGTGTGGGTACAAATTTTCTGTAAAGACGTAGCGGTCACACTGACGCAAGTAACACGATAAGGCAAAGGGATACCAGACTGTCATTTTTTGTTAATAAGTCTTTAAGTTAATCATAATCTTTAATCATAATCTTTAAGTTAAATATTGCCAGATCTTTCTTTGTCCATATTGTATAGTACTGTATAATAAATACGCATACTGAATATTTATGTTGTACATAGGTGTATACAGTATATATATAAATATCATGTTTCATTAGTTATGTAAGCAGAAGTTTATTTTAGTTTAGTTTGAAATGACTCCTGTTCATTACTAAAAAAAAATACTTTTCGGGCTAGTCTCGATTTTATTCTCGACAACGATGTATGGAACTGCTAAATTTTATAGATATCCTCATAAAATTTTCGTTTTGTATAATTATAAGAACATAAAGATGATCGGATATTTTAATTACCTTTTAATTATGATTTGCTAAGCGTTGGGTAAAAAAACATAACAGGGTAACACTGATCGAACGTTTTCTGCGCATAGGTATTCTGCGCAATTTTACGCGAGTACCTCCGATTGTCAATAAGAGTTTTGACGGACTATACGTTAGATTAATTTAAAATGGCAGCAACGGCGAGCGTCGGTCTCCGATCCTCTCTGGAACGCGGCGCCATCTCTCAAATGAACTAAGCAACCGACACGGTGCTCACTAAATATATTAGTATAAGAAAAGAAAGGAAAAATGTAATAATATATATATTTAGACACGGCCATCTCTGCTATATGAGAATAAAATTTTTTATTTACTAAGCTATACAGTTGTTTGAGTTAATCGTGGCGTGGCGATTCCTACTCGGGAAAATGAAATATTTTCATTTCTCGCTCTTGTAACGAGGTAAAGCGCGGCGTCTAGTTCTTTCACTTAATTCGCAATGCGTCTAGAATAAGCATGAAAATGGGGAATGTAAGAGCGGAGTATCTTAACACTAGGTTCCCAGGTTCCCTCTGCCTACCTTGCTACGTGCGGTAACCATCAGCGTGAAGCTTAGGAAAAATACTGTTTACAACATAGTCCTACCGATTATCCTCACTATGAGTGGGGAATTTAGGGAAGAATGCTGCTATCAGAGCCGCCACGGCTTCAGGAGACGTGGAGAGTGTGGAACGACCTGCGCCAAGGAACAATAGGCCTATCGTACAGTGGACCGCCATCTGTAAACAGAAAAATATTATAAAGTAAAATAAAATTATAAAATATCAGGTAACGAGGCAAAGAGCGGCTTTGAGCCTCCACACGCAATAATTCAGGAACCCTTCTCCATTATCCACAGTTTATTCACTAAATCGATCAAGCCACTCGCCTGCGCGCCGTGCGTGAGCGGCGGCGGCGCGCGCGGCGCGGCGCGCGCGGGCGGCGGCACGCGCGCGCGCAGGCGCCGACACACGCGCAGCACCTCTATGTCGCCGCGGCCCGACATTATCTGTGGATTGTGTGCTTTGTGAATCAATCAAAGAAAAAAACATCTGAAAAAAAGCCTACAATCAGAATTTTTAAGAAGTTTTAAATAAATAAGAACCGTAACGAAACTGAGTACTCTCTCTCCACTCACCATGCCAGCAGCCAATAAGCACACTGCGGTGCACAACTCCAGCGTGGTAGCACCGGCCAGGTCTGCAGCACCGCGAGCACACAACCGCAGTAGTAAAGAAACGTGATTTAACGCCGCATCGCGTGCGTCTGTATCGCCAGAGCCCGCGAAACGTAGACCCATCGCAAAACACGCGCCGGCTATTATGTTGCAGTAGGCTTGGCTGTGGAAAGTAATGGGAAATAAATCAATCATACAACCAATTAATATGTCAATCAAATAATTTATGAATCAGTGAACACGTTGATGAATCAATCCATTTATAAAACATTGAGAGTTTGAGTAGCTGAATCAATTCATCAGTCTACTTGCAAATTGGACAATTGATTGATTAATTGCTCGAGGTACTTTTAGGCAGTCCACTAGTCAATTCAGTTCTTTAATTATGGCGTTTCGAACGTGAAATCATTGAACACAAAATCCCTTCGCCAATATCACTTTGTACACAATAGAAGAATGTATATTTAAAAGAGATTTGGTTAAAATATTGCCAACTATAACAAAATAATATATATATATATACAAAATACACATTATAAATTACAAATATGTTAACTTATAATTTAATATTATTATATCTAACTATGGACTAACACAAACATTAACAACCATTGAACATCAAGGAGACAGGCAATATTATATGAGGAGAAGGTAAATTTAAGGAAGGTGAAAAGGATCTGAGAAGGGAACCATCGTCCAGACCACATTCACACAGTGCAGTCTACTAGCCAAACGATCCATGAATCAATCAATTGTCCAAATTACAAATCAATTTATGAAATAAAACATAAGCAATCCTTGTTGGAACTCAGCACAAGTAAATAAATCAATAACTGTACGTACTGTATACGATACTAGTTTTTCAACCTTGGTTTATCCTCACATTGCTGAAATTGAAATAACTAAAAGTTCTGTATGACACAAGACACATTCTCGTCATGTGCTGGAAGTAACTCTAGCTAACATAATAATAATAACTTTTAAAAATGAATGTACCAATAAACAAATAAATATTTATTGATTTTTTTATTTATATTATAAATTATCCTAGGCGATTGTCGCTCAGCGGCACAGCGTAAGCGGCACAACTGTAAGCGGGCCTCGATTTCGCCACTTAACAGGATAGGAACGGAGTGTTTACACTAGGTCTCTAGTAGAGAGACTCTCTACCTTCTGTCTATAATCGGGAAACAGCGTGAAGCGTGAACAATCCGAGTGCAAATCACTTACTTCATAGCTTCATAGTCAATATTATCCTCAGTAGGTTTGACGAAGCAGTACGGCTTTATTGTGGACGGTACTTGGCTCTCGACCCATTCTTCAGTTGCTTCTATCTCATCCCATAAAACTAAACCTGTAATTTTTTTTTAATTACAGAAACAAAATATTAAATTCTCTGTGTTATTTGTATACACAACAAAAGAGTTACTAAAAAAGATTGCACAACTGAAACTGGGAAGATTGCATAACTAAAAAGTCAACAAAAACTGCATAAAATGAATTATTGTACAATATATTGCAGTAAGGTAAAGGACAAATATAATACATTTTTTTATAGTCTATTTTTCTTTTTGCTCCATTTGCTCCTAACTATATAGAAACATTAAGTCAATTATCATCACCTCTCAGCAAAACCCAATATAACAGGATTAAATTAAGGTAATTGGCTTGAACACCTGCAGAAATCTTAATTGTCTCCGGTTCAAATCTAGCACAAAATTATTAAACACAAAACCATCTAATTCAAAATTTTATTCTAGCTTAAATGATCTTCTGTATCAATAGGTAATGGCCTAGTTATGACAATTTAATGTATTTTCTTCGCATATTAGGAAGCTCAATTAAATTTTAGTTTAATTTCAAAATGATCTCACCCCTAGCAATGACCCTCAACATAAGTAAATCGGGTCTAACAAAGTCCAAAAGATAGGCGGTGGCTGGTGGTCGAAGCCACGCTGCTACCGCAGGGCTTCCAGAACGAAGGTACAGGAGCCCTAGGGCTACTGTAGCACCTGGTGAAGTCACATCTAGGTTGACAGTTCCACCTTCTCGAATAGCGAAAGAATTCGTTTTGTATCTGTCTTTTTGTGCACCTGTGTACAATAAAATATTTATAAACATGAGATTATTTCTAGCTTTACGTTGAATACCGTACATAGTAGAATAAAGAGACCTTATTGTTGAGACCTTGTGTTAAGACATTGCCTTGTTTAGTGGCGGAACCTACCTTGCGTTTGTCTCGATACCACAGTGAAGAAATGAAAATAACTCCGTTCTCTAAATGTGAATCGAAATCACAAATGACGCGTTTACGGTCAGAAAGCATAAAAGTATAGGAGCCCTTCTAGGTTCCCACCCTCACCGCTGAGGCCGCGGCGGTCGCCGCCCAGCATGTAGGTGCGCAGGCGCGGCGCGAGGTGCGCGAGGTGCGCGCGCGCGCCGGCGCGCAGGCACACGAGGCCGAGCGCGAGGCCGGCCGCCAGCGCGTAGCCCTCGCGCTCCACGCAGTTCTCCATTTCTTGGCCTGGTGGCTTACCTGTTGACAAAAGACTTTTTAGCTCGTTTCATTATTTTTTTAGAGACCAGTCGTGGCCCAAAGACAGAAGCATGCGACTGTAGATGCGACAGGCTGTGGGGTCGATTTCCACTCGCAGAAATTAAATATTTAACAATTCCATTTCCTCAATTTGGTACTGAGCAACTGTAGACGTGTTAAAATTATTATGTAGTGTAGTGAACAGAAATTATACAAAGTTCTAATATGGGGTTAATTTCTACATGGACATCATACCTTACCAATATCATAAACGTGAAAGTTTGTGAGGACGGATGTTGATGGCGTTTTCACGCAAAAAATACTTTTTCAATACGTCAAAATGACATATGCTACAATTTATTTAAAAATTTAGCATAATTTTGTTATAACATAACAATAATCTGTACTTCTATAGTTATCTAATAATGTAATAGATACATGTAATATCTATTATATTATTCTTCTTATCTTTATGCAAATCATGGTATTTATGATCACATGTGTGTCTATCTCATATGATGATTACGTGAGGACACGAGATGACGTGTCGAAGTATTGATGATGTGATCTCACATATGTTTAGAGATCACATATGTGGACATAAGATCACACGTGTAGATGACAATTTTCATATTATTAATCTGTAAAAGTATGAGTATGCTACAGACATACAAATAAAACGTTGATGAAAAAAAAAAACGTTGCGTTGATTTCATTTTACGTATTTATTAAATTAATAATTGCGTTAATTGAGCGGGTGGAGTCGCGGGTAGGTTGCTAGTAAGCTCTAAATGAGACTCAAGACAGAGTATTATATTTACAAGTAATACAAATAAAACATTCATAATAATAATTATATAGACAATCATGGAATACTTTACATATATATTTATATATTTTCAGCTTCACGTTGTATCCCACACACCTACCTAGTGGAAGTAGTAACACTAAGTTAAGACACTCTATTCATATCGAAACATTTAAGTTCCTCAATTTCTACGTTCCGCGCCTTGCCTCGTTACCAGAGAGAAGAAATGAAAATATAAAACATTTCACTTTCTGGAGTACAAATCGAACCTACAAACGGCCGTGTTTACAGTAGTACACTTGTACCCATACACCAAGACTGGCATGTATTTCAGTATGTATTTATATATTTATAATAAATATAAATAGAACTACTAGATACTTAAATAAAAGCACAATTTAAAGACACGAAGCTCACACACACTTTTGGGAACAAATAATCTTTTGAGGTTATCTTCAATATTAATACACAAAGGCATTCATCGTTTTGTATTTTACAAGAAGCTGTTGTCTGCAATCCATACAATAGTTTATTATACAATATTTCATTTCCTCGAGTGGGGATCGAACCCACAACCAGTCGGTTTTACAGTGCCACTTCGTGCCACTGCGCCACGACTGGCCTCGAAATCTGGCAATTATATATATTTTAGTATAATTATTATTATTAACCGATTCAATTTGAACAATATTTTTAGTGTATACTTACCAATCTCATTGAGCAACACTTGTGCGTAATGCGCATGCGCAGTGCCCGTATACAACAGCCCTACGCCAAGTAGCGCCGCCACCAACACGCCCTGGTGGATGTCCAGCTCTATGGAGGTGGCCGGGAGGAGGGGTTCCAGGTGGATGCTCATCATTTTCGTGGCTTGCACGTCCATTGTACCTGAAAATTATTATTTGTGGTAGCTTCACGCGGAATTGAATCCTAATAAAATAAATAAATTAATAAAACAGCTTCACGCTATATCCTGCAGACTGCAGGGTAGGCAGAGGGAATCTAGTGTTAGGACACTCCGTTGCGCATTTTCGTGTTGAGTGGCTGAACTCAACGCCGCACTTTGCCCTGGCACCAGAGTGGAGAAATGGAAATATATATTTAAGTAAATATTTCATGTCTTTGAGTGGGGATTGAACCCACAACCGGTCGGTCTTACAGTAACACTTTGAGCCCCTGTGCCACGACTGGCCTACTACATATTATTATAATAAAAAATCTAGAGTTAAAATATGTAGAATTTTTTTTATTCATTCCGTATTTAAAAGACGAGAAAACTAGTGACGTGACTTAATAAATTTAGTAAAATCTAAGATTTTTTTTTTTATTTTACTAACTCTATGCCATGAAGTTACAATAACATAATATTTATCAATCAGTCAATTTAATTATATTTTACCTCGATATGTAGCGGCCAATCCCAAAAGCAATCCAATACTGATCATCTCGTGACATTTAACCAGGTACTCATACATGTTCATAAAAGGCATGTCTTTTAAGTGTCCATTTAGACCTAATGCTAGCAAAAACCCAGCGTGCTCTGTTGACATGTCTTGTGCACCCTAAAATTAAGAAAAAAATTACATATAAAAATAAGGTTATAAATAATGTAAAGTCTTAATAGAACCTTTATATTTTTAATGGTTACTAAAATAACTTTAAATTTTTTTTTAAACATTTTTAAAGTGTTAATCCACACTTAGGAAAGATAAATACTTATTTACCCGCGCCTCTGACCACTGAGCCATACGCTCTCGCCAAGCTACGTCGAAATTTTTATACGCTTGTTACAACTTAATTATGTTGTTAGTATCTCTGTAGGAAGATTTTTACAAATTTCCGCTACCCAAAGATAATTACTAAGAATTATCGTTTGGCAAGAGAGAATACTATTTTTTAAATAGTTTTTTAAACATTTTTAAAGTGTTAATCCACTCTTAGGAAAGCTACGTCGAGCTTGGCCAGAACGTATGGCTCAGTGGTCAGAGCGCCTAGTCGGTTTCCAGGAGGCGCGGGTTCGAGTCCCACTACGTTCAAATTTTTATACGTTTTCTAAATAAGTATTTTAAAAATTATTTTGTTTGAATTTAGATGCCAGTCTTCGTGCAAGATCACAAGGGTGAGACTGAAATCGCGACTAGTTGTGGGTTCAACTTCCACTAGAGGAAATGAAATATTAAATATTTTTATTTCCTCGCTCTGGTACCGAGGCAAAGTGCGACGTTGAGTTTGACACCACGAAGTACCTTAATGAAAACGGAATGTCTTAACGCTAGGTTCTCAAGTTCCCTCTACCATCTTATGTGCGGGATACAGTGAGTAACTAAGAAAAGTTTAAAAATTTATAATAGTTCATTAACAGTATCAGAAAATGGATTTGATTTTGCACTGAATTTTCAATTAATAATATCTAATTATTTTAAAATATTAGACAATATAAGAAATACACAAAACAAATATTTCATGTTTAATCTTAAAACAGTACATAACTCTATAATGAATTACTTAATATCAGCTTCAAGCTGTATCCTGCATGTAGCAGGGAAGGCAGGTGGGAACCTAGTGTTAAGCCACTGTTCTCTATTTTGAGCCATATTATTTAAAAATTTATTACATAGTTTAATTAATACTCACCCTGGGCTTATTATAAATAATCCAGCTCGAATGTATTGTAGACCCAGAAATAGGGACCAACGCTAATCCAGCGGCTACACCATTGTGAAAGGTGGGCCATAGTAAGCAATGTGGCGGGGTTTCCCCATTGGCCCCGCCCCCATTAGCCCCTCCCAGTGTCACCGTATTAGAGCGAGGGGGAGGGCCACGGCCAGATACACATAGCTTGGGAGGAGCTAAAGGCTCTGTGGGAGAACATGGAAGACTACGAAGACTAACCATTCCCCTGTAATTACAGAAGTCAAATTTGTAAATGAATATTTTCCAATGTGGTCATAGTTAATAATGGAGAAATGCCATTGGCTCTAGAGTTACGTTCGGATTTGTGTAATTAATTGAGCCCTACGATTTCTGTGGGACAGTAGTAAATATGAAAGTTGGCCTTGGAGGTCATCCTCCAATTCCATAGTCTCTTAATTAACCAAAAAGACCGTGTAAAGAAATATAAATACTATGGGCTTTCACAAAAATTCTAGCTCTCATCTTGTCACTAGCACAGAACATACCTTAAGTTCTTTTTAGCTTCACGTTATACGCATAGCAGGGTATGCAGGGGAAGCCTAGTGTTAAGACCTCTGCTTCCCCTTGCCGCCAAATTGTGAAGGCATTACGTGTTAAGTGGCGGAACTCAGTGCCGCGTTGTCTGTCGCATTTAGTCACACGCTTGTGCCCCTGTGCCATGACTGGCCTTAAGTACCTTACTTATACTTTAAGTGCAATGGTTGTAAATATAAATTCCATATTGTCTAGCTACCAAAAAAACTATTATACAAAAGCTATTCTTAAAAAAATATTCAAATAAATCATACCTGGCCACGGGCAAAGCCATGGTCCTAGTACTTATGGCGTATAAATATTTCTCCTGTTCCTCTATGAAGTCGTGGTCGGACACTTCGGGGCGTTGAGTTAAGTTGATTGTCACAGGGATTGATGATTGAAGAAGGTTGAATACTTCTGTCATTCTGTAGGGGATTTTTTTTATATATTTATAAGTTTAAAAAAAAAGTTTTGTAATGTTCTTGTATAATCTTTAGTAGTTACAATTGTTGAAATTAAATTCCGTCTTTACCATAAAATATAAATTAGGCTAAAATTCATTTCTGTTAATAAAAAAATATATAACATAAAAAACATGTTACATACATTTGAAGATTAAAAGTTTGCACATTAGTAAATATGCTACTTTTAGGTATTTTTGTAAACCAAAATCAATAGATTTTTTTAGAATGTTTCATCAAATTAACTGAATGCCCTAAGAAAAAGTAGTGTAAACAAGTATTCATAACAGGATTGACATTATTGATAAGTCACTCCATTCACTACATACTACTCAAGTTTTCGGGATACATTGAATGACGAAACTCAACGTTGCGTTGAAAAAAAACCGGACACTAGAAAAAGAAATAACTCACCTATGATCCCTCGGATACAATAAACTCAATAATTTAGTATGCAAATGTTCCATTCCAGTGCTGGTGTCGTCTTCATTCTTGTGATTCGTCTCCACCGTGGGGTGCGGTACTTGTGTGTATGCGGTCTCTTTCTCTAGCACTTCTAATGCTAGTGCTAGAAAGAGATAAAAATAGTTTATTATATTTATAGTATGGTTGAATTGAAATTTACATATATAGGATTGCTCAAGAAGTAATTGCATTATTACATGTATTTGTTGAAACATATTTTGGATCTGTACTGTATTTTTATCATCATTAAAAATCTTTTTTTTTGTACAAAGTATTACACAACGTTATAGATTCCAATTAACTGCATAATATTCACATAATATATCCAACTTTTAATGCCCGATCTAGAGACACCTTTTACAGCATTATTCAACTATTTTCATGTAAAATTCTTCATGAAAATTAAAAGAATTAACAATCTCAGCCTTTTCTTTGTACATGTCAAAATTTTTAAAGCCCATTTTCATTAATTTGTATTCTTCTTTTGTATAAATAGGTATTTTCTTTTGTTTTTGTCAATTTTATTTCTATCTATCTATTTTTTTTATTTTCACTCTAAGTGATGTGTAATATACCTACGTGTGAACTGTATTTATTGTAAGCGCTGTCCGTTTCACAATATGAATAAAATAAAATAAAAATAAAAGAGGAATTAAGATGATTCTAATTAATTTCAAATGATTCCAATGTACATGATTATATTTAATTGGTTAGTGGATAAAAATTAAGCCACTAAAACTCATATAGAGAAGAAATAAATGTTTCTAAAATATTATTATGATTTTATTTTTCTATATTTTATAGTTTCAATGATAGATTACTTCGACCGCTAAGCAAGAGTTCAGTAATCAACTTTTGTTTTTTGTTGGTTACAGTTTAGTTTACTAGTTTTTTTGAAACGATCTCTCTCACAATAGGTGAGTAATCTCTCTCACAATATTTGTCATATAAATATCTATTGTGGGAATCGAAACATTAATCATCCGGTTACTAGTGACACCTATTAACCAATTTTAAATAGAAATTTCAAAATTATTTTATGATCACTGCTTTCTCCAATTTCTCACCCATCAAAAGTAATTACATATTAAAAGGCGGTGTTAAACACCGCACTATTTTTACATATATATATATAAAGACCAACAACTCACACTCCATATACTCATCGGTGGATTTAATGGTATCCGCGATCTCGGTCTGCAGCGCCAAGTCCTCCCTCATGACCAGGTGATAGGCGTTGGGGCTCCAGTCGGTGGGGGGGTCGCCCTTGCACTCGCCGAAGATGGTGATGAGGGCGAGGGCGAGCGCGGGGGGCAGGTTGTCTATGTCGCGGGGGGTTATGCCTGGAATTAAAGATTTACCATAAAAGTATGAGCAAGGTATTAAAATATTGCAACACTTTATACTTATCTTAAGTTATAGAAAATATATTCTTCAATGCAGTCCAGCCTTTTGATCAGTTAAACTGACCGCCACAGTTCCTTAAATACTTTGTAGCCCTATGATGTATTTATTTTAAATTTTACGCTATAATGCTTATGGCGAAGAGTAAGTAAGGTCATGTCAAGACAATCTGTTTTTAGGCATATGAGTTAAATGGCATATAGCTAACCTAACCGGTCGTGGCATAGGGGCTTCATCGCTCTGGTGTTGAGGCAAAGCGCGGTGTTGAGTTCCGCCATTCAGCACGCAATGCCTCCAGAATTCAGCGGAAAGTGGGCAATGGAGTGTCTTAATATTAGGTTCCCTCTGCTTATCCTGCTGCGTGCGGTATACAGCGTGAAGCTAATTTGATTTTTTTCTAACCTAATCCGTGCCCTTGAGTATTGTATCCATAAATCTGATTTCAGTCTGATACTATACCGTTGCTCCACGACAGCCGAATTGTATATAAAAATGTATCGTCCATGAACACTACGGCATCCAACATATATTTATCTTACTTTCAAATTGTGTTATATATATTTATCTAGTTTTAGCAATATGACATAGGCACCCCTCTCGCAGGCCAGCAGCACGGCGGCGCGCGGCGGCGCGCGCGCGCGGCGCGGCGTGCTGCTGGCGGCGGCGCACTCGCGGCCCAGCGCGCGCACGCCCGGCGACACGCCGCAGCCCACGGACGAGATTATCTGCGAGGGGACAAAACATATTTTTTCCAAATGTTTTATATAATAAAAGATTCGCAAAAGCACGGGTCGCAACTGTTAATATTTTTATGTTTCTTAAAATATGTTGTTTAGTAAATAATACGGTAAAACTATAATATTATACAAAATAATTTGAAAACTCTAAACACCAACTATACAAAATATATTAGTAAATCACCTAAAAATGACCGTTCCCTTTACAGTCGGGTAAAAATAAAATAAAATCCCACTAACCTCAATCAAATCCCGCGACATATTATTAACATCCAACATATGAGGATAGTATCCAACATCGACATCTTTCAACATTGAATTAATATAACTAAATATATTAGGAGGTTCAGTAGTAAAATAATTAGGCTGAGTTAGTTTCTTCAAAATCGGCTCAGACATTTGAGTATCACTATCATCATACTCAAAATTGTAATCTAACGGGAAGTCTAACCAATAATGATTGACGTATTTGTCTAAGCATAAGTCTTTTGCAATTTGGTATAGAAACGCTGATAGCGGTTTCAAATCGCTTCCCAATAAAGTATTCAATTTAATATCTTCATACGCTAAATGGAAAGCAAAGAAAACATTCACTGTGAACGGAAATAAAAGCGCGTTTGTATTGAATTGAGAACATTTCTCATCTTCCTCCTTCTTTATACTTCTTGAATGTCTCGTTTCAGCTGTTATTTGATGTAAATTGAGCATATTAGCTAAGGAATAGCCTATAGTCTTATGCATTTTTGAGTTGAGCATATATTCCCAGTCATCTTGAGTCCCGTCGCTTGAAGTCCTTTGTTTCTTAGTGACGACTTCAACATGTTCTTCCTCATTCTGCCTGCTCTCTGACAGTTTATCAACGTCGTAACCGATAAGAGATAACAGGAGATTGAAAAACATTGTCCATTCTTGCTCTGGGGTCAAGTCCTGTGTGCCTGGGGCGTTGCGCACACCGTACCATTTTATTATGACCTAGAATTTTAGAAATGTTTTAAAAAAGTTTATTCCATATATCCTTTAACTAGCATTACAGCTACATTTACACATTGCCATAACAAAAAATATAGTAGTAGAAAAAATATTTCAAAATAGTGTAGCCAAATAATGTAAAAAAGTAAGATTATTAAATTAATTAGAGGCCGATCGTAGCGCAGGGACACAAACGTGTGACTGTCAATGTGACAGGTTGTGGATTGGATTCCCATTCGAGAAATGAAATATTTAATACTTTTATTTCTTCGCTATGGTGTCGGGGCAAAGCAAGGCGCCAAGTTTTGGCGTTCAACACGCAGTCCCTATAAAAAGTGGTGGGCGAAGAGTCTTACCACTACACTTCCACTATCTACTCTTCTATATGCAGGATATAGCATGAAGCTAAACAAAATAGGTTATTAAAGAAACAAAAAAATAAAAATAAAAAGATTGTTATTGTAACGTAACTTTTATTCATATTTGCTTAATTAAATTGGTTTTTCAAAAATAAATCTTGTTCTACGACCAATTAAAAAAAGGCAAAAACCATTATTTTCAAATATTATAATATATATAATAATATGGAATTACATAACATAGTGTAACCAAAAACCTACCTGCAGAGTAATATCCTTAGGCAAAGCGTGAGCTAGTGCACTGCAACACCGCACCACTAGCGGCGAGCAAGCCCTCTCAGGCAACGCTATACGGAACAGCCCCGTCTCCACTCGCACGCTGACGCGCGCGCCCGCCGCGTCGCGCAGCCCGCGCACCCCGGCGCCCCCCGCACCGCCCGCACCGCCGGGAGCACGGATACCTGCTGTATCTAAGAATAAAAACCAGTATTAGACAGAAGAAGAACTAAACGCATTAACAGATTAGAGGAACTTTATGCTATTTTACTCCAAAATGCGCCGTTGGTGTTTTTATATATATAAAAGAAAAAATCAGCCTCACGCTGTATCCCGTCGATGACCTCACGCTGTATATCGTAGGTCCCCGCAGCAGGGAAGGCGGAGGGGACCTAATGTTAAGACACTCTCCACTTTTTGCCGAATTCTGTAGGCATTGCGTGTTGAGCACCAGAGGCACAAGGTGTGTCTGTAAAACCGACTGGTTGTGGGTTCGATCCCGACTCGAGGAGATGAAATATTAACTTAAATTTATTTTTCCATTTTTTCGCTCTGGTGTCGAGGTAAAGTGCGGCGTTGAGTTCTGCCACTTAACATGCAATGCCTCCAGAATTCGGTAGAAAGTGGGGAACGAAGTGTCTTAGCACTAGGTTCCCTCTGCCTACCCTGCTGTGTGGGGGATACAGCGTGAAGCAGATTTATTTATTTATTTATTTATTTATTTATTTATTTATTTATTTATTTATTTATTTATTTATTTATTTATTTATTTATTTATTTATTTATTTATTTATTTATTTATTTATTTATAATTATATAACGAAATACTTGTTTCTTTGCTTTTTACCTTCTACATTGACCAAGAATTATAGCTAACATAATATTCCACCACCACATTCAGTTGATTTATGCAATTTAAGAAAGAATTAACAAATAAACCATTAAGCGATGTTTTTGATTTTTCACAAGTTACAATATCTACATAAGGCTTTAAATTCATTTCCTAGATAAGAAAAAAATTTAGTAAATTAAAAAATATATATATTTTAAAAAGCTAACCCAAAATCTCCTTAGGCTCCAATCTCGATATAGATGAATGTGGTACAGGAGATAATAAATGTAAAGCGGAATCATCAAAAGAATTCGATTCACAGCGTGTTGGCAATAAACTACTACGCCTTGGGAACGGCGATTGGAAGGTCCTTTTAGTGTACGGCGAATCTATCAAACGGGCTAGGATGCCGCCTACGTGGACCTAGAAATAGTAAAAAAATGGAAAAAATCTTTATATTTGAGTGTAATACTATAAAAAAATAATTAGTAATCTGAGAATAGAGAATGTGGAGAATAGTCTTGATGGTTACAGTGTCTTTACTGTAGGTTCCCAGATTGCTTTAGCGTAAGCTTTTATGTTTGGGATACAGAGTGAAGCTAAAAGGAAAATAATCTTAGACCAATGTTTCCAAAAGGTGCAGGTCCAACTCACTCACAATGTTAAATTTGTAAACATTTTCAATTTACGTTTTCTACCCTGAGTGTGGTAATTTGTTGGAGTTAAATTGTTTGATTTTAGAAATAGTTAAAAAACCTAGTAAAATAATTTCAGCCTAAACTTTTTTAAAGATCTTGAATATCAAATAATAAATTTAGAAAAAGACTTTTCAAATTTACATGACATCAATTAAGTTTTTGACCAAATTTTCCTAAATATCACTTTATTCAACAAAATTTGGAATTTTGAAGGAAATGCTTGACAATAAGTCATAAAGTAAATGTAAAATTAAATTTAATTGACAATAGAAGTAGAGGATATCTACAAAATAACATACATATAAAAAAAGAATATTATAAAGTACCTTTCCCACAAAATTATTTCCAGATTGCAAAATAATATTCCCGGATTCATCGATCAAGGCTATCATTTTCAAATGATCCAAGACTACCGCATCCTTGGCGGGCACCGATGAAATCGAACCCACGATTATATTAGTTTTGGACATTTGCCCATGATAGTGAGATTTCTGTAGCCTTACTATTTGAAGTCTCGTTACTCCGGCCACTTTAACCATAAAACATAAATAATCATGTCCAACTAAGTCCTGATGAAGAAATGCTTTCAAATCGTTTGGACTTTCCACTTGGTCACGTCTTATAACTTGGCTGTCAGTCCAAATGTGGTCCAAACAGATGTCTGGGTATAGTGGCAAAGATGGTGGACTTTGGTTTACAGTATTAGACATCATTGATGTAGAACTGGCTTGCCCTATAGACGCGTGAGGGGATAGTCCTTGCTGGTGGAAAACATTCGCCATTGGACTATTTTGCCTGGACCGTGACGGCGTAGTCATTTTCTTGGACTGAAACGGACTACCGGTCCAACTTGTGGCATTACGCATGCTATGCATTGGACTACCAACGAAATCGCAAGATTGACTAAACACTGAGGAATTAACATTTGGACACATGGCTAAGCACTCATCTCGAACTGCTTTCCGGATTTTCCATAGTGAATGAGTTTGTAACTTCCAATCATATAATAATATTATACTGGGTTCTGTACTAACAAATATAATTTGTAAGTCACCATCGTTGTAGTACTGAAGTCCTTGAGCGGACGACTTCATTAGTATAGGAGTAACTTCATCTAAGGGATGTCTTAGAGAAAAACAAGTTGGCAGAGGAAATTCTTGATCATAGCCAGAAATCGACTCGGCTCTTAACCTAGCACTCATATTGAATGGGAATGTACGGGACTTATTGAATGAACTATTGTGAGATTCATTCAATTTCATAAAAGACATAGGCAGCATCGAATTATGTAAGACCGGTGTAGCATCCTTTTCTAATAAAACACCATATTTCATCGACCATACTTTTTTCACTTGGAACGGTATACTCGTTATATATTCCCGTCCATCTATCGCGTACACTCTCATACATTTACTATCAATGAGAAGTATTGAAGGCATAATTTTATTTTCTATATGTTCTGTAGTATCTTCGATTTTGATGTTTTTCTTGACGTCCCCTATTTGTGAGTTTAAAGCATCGATGAGCATTGTGTTGTTAATGTCAGTATGAAAGTCTGCAAAGACAGCATGTTTTATGGGACTCTCTATGGTGAAACAGGCAATAGTTTCTCTGTGTTCCGGTCCAGAGAGCTTTGTGGCTGGTGTAGAAATTAAACCTATAAAAAAGAAACAATATAAAACATAGTTAACAAGTACTGTGGAAATATAGTGATATATTTAGTAAAATTAATAATTGGATTTTCTGGACTTTTACAAACTTTAATTGGGCATAATGCAAGTGTTTGATTGTGTACATAATTATGGTAAATTCAAGTTTGATTCAGGGAAATGATTACATATATTAAATCCTCACTCTAATAAGACTTTCGCTAATATAGTGAAACTAGCATTGCCTGTTATAATCTAATGAAAAACATCTGCTGTGTTATGTAATGGGACACCAAGTTTCAAGTAGAGCCTCTACCAGGCCTAGCCTTCATGTCCCCGTAGTCCAAGACAACGTCCAGAAGTCTGATTTTCTAATTGTGGCAGGCAGATGGAAGAAGAACTGCATAAATATGGCGTAGGATTTCTTCTCTCAGAATCGACATGAAAGAAGACTGGAAACAGATCTTAGATCGCATTATATGCGCTCGATTCAACTCTAGAATCTGAAAAGTTTCCATCGTACAATGCTACGCCCCAATCAGTTTCGCAGCAGAAGAAACCAAAGATGACTTTTACAATTCGCTCAATGTCACAGTCAATAAAATCAAGAGATATTTTATATTATTTAGAAAACGTATAAAAATTTGAACGTAGCGGGACTCGAACCCGCGCCTCCTGGAAACCGACCAGGCGCTCTGACCACTGAGCCATACGTTCTCGCCAAGCTACGTCGAAATTCTTATACGCTTGTTACAACTTATGTTGTTAGCATGGCATGGTAACTTTTGCACAGCTACAAACCATTTGAGGCAACATAAATTTACCCGTAGAGTTAAATTAAGGAGTTTTGGGTCTAATACAAATCAGTGCGGCTTTATGAGTGTGAAACATGAAAGGTAACCAAGGCTTTGTCGCACCAACTTCAAGTTTCCTTTAATCAATGTTTTTTTTTTTTGCCGAGAATCACCAATCGACCAGCATATCAGACGTCGCAAGTGGAACTGAATTGGGCAAACGCTGCATCAAAGTTGTAATCATATTTCGAAGCAGGAATCCTCTAGGAAAGCGTAAACGTGACCGTCCTAAGCAAACCTGGCGACACTAAGACTCAGAGAAGGCAAAGAACTCTTCTTTGATTGGCAAGACATTAAATAAAATAAAACAAGAAGCTTACGATCGTGCAAAGTAGCGAGGCCCTATGGATGCCGTCTGCCCTAACTTGGGGACATAGGAATATAAGTCACAAGTCTTGGATTATTAAAGTATCTCTCTTTTACAGATAGCAGATGTTATCATGCATTTTAATTTTACTTTGGTAAAGCAAAATAATTTAAATATAAATTAAATATATTAAAACCTTTACCCTTAGACCAAACAGCAGTACAACCCTTCACATACAATTCCTCTTCATAATAACAATCAGTTTTAGGATTCAATGGCCGTCGTCTTGGATATTTGCTGTTAGCACAACTTAAATTAAACTTTTTGGACATATTAGAAGAACTGTTAACACTACTTCCTCTTGAATTACCAGCTGAAGCGAGATCATCTTTTTTTAAACCAGTCAAAATTTCAGATTTTATTGATATGTTAAAATCATTTTTCAACCGACTTGGCGGTCTGAAAGAGTCCATGTATTCATATTTTTGTTCTTTTTGCGATTCTTGTAAGTTTGCTTTGGTATCTGTAATATATAATGTTTATTACCGTAAAATTAAAATAAGTACAGTACAGTGTTGATTATACAAATATTGACATAAGCAAGTGATGATGATGGAAACTAAATGTCGACTCATCAATTCACAGTTCTTTTAATTTGTAGCATGTTATTTGCACTTTTTATGACATTTCATAGAAAGTGCTACAAAAAAAATTTAATATTGCCAAATATAAGGAAAATCTCAATTAAAATGCCTAAATGTAGGTGTTTAAAAGTTAATAAAAGAATAATACACTACACAACAATGCAATGTTGGATTTTGGGATAAAAAACCAATTATATCAATAGCCAAGTGCCCCTAATTTTAATCAACACTCAACTGTACTATATACTGAAAAATTACAATTATCAAATTTAACCAAAAAGAAGTCTGCTATAAGAGCCCTAGTATTTTTTAAATAGCTTCACACAATATCCTGCACATAGCAGGGTAGGCAGAGATAATCTAGTATAAAGACACTCCATTCCCATTAAGACATTTCCATTACCCACTTTCTTTCAAATCCTCATGAGCTCAACATCAGACTTTGCCTCTTCAATCATAATATCAAATATTTCATTTCTCTGTTTGTTCGTCTTGATTAAAGTTATTGTGAAATTAACCTCAAATTATTCAAAATCAATAATATGAAAACTTTTATGACCTTGAATGAGGTGAAAGAGGTATACAGAGACAATATGTATTTAGCAATCTGTTCCTTTTGGCTATCCCCCTACGATTTATTCTGTAATTATTGTGTAAAGATTAAAAAAAAGAATATAAACTGTAACACCATTCTCACCATCAGCTCTATAATAAACTTCTCTAATGCACCACCATTCCTGTTCTTCCTCCTTAGCTTCTAATAAGCTTTCATCTTTTATGGCAAAGTTAGTTAGCTTATATAGCAGTGAATGTTCAGAGGCAGAGGCATTATGGCCCTTGCTGTATATTTGTGACGGATGTCTGGCTAACACTGTCCTACCATGAGGAACAAACTCCTGGAATTTACATGAAAGAGATAATTTTTTATTAGCCTCATGTTATTTTCGCATAGCATGTAGACAGTATGTTTTTTTAGAAATTACAGTAACATTGTATGTTGAGTGGTAAATTCCATATTGTACTTTGTCTTTTTACTAGAGCAAGGAAATGTCCTGAGCGGGAGTTGAAACTATAACTGCTGTCACGTTAACAGTCAGATGCTGTGCTGTTGCACCACACCAGCTGACCTTAAACTAACTTATTGGATAGTTCTCATAAATGTATTATTATAAAGGTTTTTTTAAAAATAATTTATATAGGTTATGTTTATTACGAGTCATACAGCATTAAATTCATAGTTTAATGAATAAGATTCGTTATTTATTTAATGTATAATAATAGAAAACTATGATTTTAAAACTATCTGATAATATTTTTTTTTAAATTATATAAAAGGTTTATATTTGTGAATTTCTTATTATTGAACAACTTACATTACAATACACAATGTATTTAATTTATGAATTAATAAAATCATATTTTCGAGTAATTCTTAACAGTCAAACTATGTAAAAATCATAACAAATCTCAAAATTGACATACCAGAGGTTCCGAAGCCGCAATCATTGTATTTTCATCCAGATTTGAAATGATATGATATTAACACTTCCACTTAATCATAAATAGGAAACTTAGTATTAATAGTAATTTGTTTAATCACACTTATGCTAGTATATTCGCAGTATAATTGGAAAAAATGCTGCTTAGCACTCACTCGAAGCATAAACGACACTTACTGTCATTTGCGATTTGCAAAGTACGGACTGTCATGTGCACAGAACACATATACCCAAAGGGAAGAATGTTCACTTCATACAAAAAAATGGGGGACTGAACGACACTGCTGCCATCTATTGTGTGCCCACCAAAAACAATATTTAAAATTTGACGCTTCAGATATGGGCGGGAAATTCAAAATTTGGCTAATATTTGGATAATAAATCTATTTTTATTCAAAACCAGAATTATTCCCTCTTTCAAAATCAATTGGAAATATCATTATTTAATTTAAACAAAAATACTTCCAAATGATTTTGAAGGAGTGAATCATTTCTAGTTTATTTCTAGTTTAATAATAATACAAGATAAATACAGAAATAAAACAAATAAACACTTTATACTTTTTTATTGCTTATAAACATTTGTTATAATTATATCTATACAAATTGTATTCTTGCAAATCAAATAAAATAGTGATTATTGCCAAACTTGCCCTTTTATATTAGACACAATAATTAACATTTATATAAGTTAAATAGATTGTACTCTATTCAAGAATGTAACTATATATAAATCATAATTTATATATTGTTTAATTTATAATATTGTAGGCAGTTACATTCTTGAAATTTGACCTAGACTACAAATAAAGAATGAACAAAATCATTGCTGTTTACTATTCTATTTTAATTAAATAAATATAATTGAATTGTTGATTTTTTGATAATAATGATAAATATAATACAGATAATGATAAAAATTATGAAGTCAGTGTCATGAAGTTAATAGTGTTGGTCAAATTAAATCTAACATAATTATACTATTACCTATTTTTTAATATACCTATATTAACCTTTTTAATAATTTCTGATATTTTGAAGATCTTGAAGACAAAGTTTGCATTTATTGCCAAGGCTCTTTAATAAAAATCCACAGACATATTTCCAGGTTAGGCAATTAAAACAAACCTTGACCATGACTTAGAACTTAGCAAGTTTCACTCCCGTTGTCTGCTTGGCATTTGGACATGTATGGTCCTGTTTTAATTTAGGTGCAAAAACAAAATTTCCATCACCAGTCTTTTTGGAAGAAATGTTTTATATGTTTCCATTTGGCTCGACCTATAATGTAATAAATAATATGTTAATTAAAATAATATTTTTTTAACAAGTTTTATTTAATTATTAGTAAGTAGAAACCAGCCAAACTTGAGACCAGCCATATCGCATGGGCACATGGTGTGACTGTAAAATCTACTGGGTTGTAGGTTCGATCCCCACTTGAGGAAAAGAAATATTTATATAAATTTATATTTCCATTTCTTCACTCTGGTGTTGATGCAAAAGGCAGTGTGGAGTTCCACCACTCAAGATGCAATGCCTCCAGATGTCGGTAGAAAGTGGGGAATGGAGTGTCTTAACACTAAGTTCCCTCTGCCTACCCTGCTGTGTACAGGATACAGCGTGAAGCTGATTAATTTAAATTTTTTATATAGAAACTAGTACTTTTAACTGGACTATACAATACACGACAAAATATTACCTTTTCCTTCAATATTGTTTGATGTAATATTTGTATTTCATTTTATATTATATTTTAAAAATAATTTTCTGAACCATTTCAGTAAGAGAGGTAAATCAAATATTGTAATATATATTGACACCACCCATATTACAAATTGTAGCTGCAATATTTAAGCCATTTCAAACATTTCTGTTGAATCTGGAAATAAAATTACAAATAATAAATAAAACTATTATCACAAATCTTTACAAATAAGACTTTGTTTAAATTTATATTTAACGATTACTTACCGGTGTAGATTGGTAGGGCCAGGTAATCCTGGGTAATTTTATAGGTTCGCTAATGCGAACCTATAAAATTCATTTCAATTCAATTTCATATTCACAAATAATAAAATGCAATAGAAATTCCAATATTAAATAACAGTTTGCGTCGCCGAATGAAACATAGGTTCGCCATTTGCAAATTATAATGTTCCCCCATATCAAAAGATAATCCTACTACTACGCTTTACATATCGGTTACATAAATTGTTTCTGCTTTCAATTGAAAACTTTATATAACTAAATTACACTGCAATTTTTTATTTTCATTTGTTAATTATATTTACGATTAACTTCTATTTTTTTCGGAGTTGCATTTTATCATGATATCTTCCATACATGAAACATAATAAAGAAAGTTATTTACTAAATCATAAATAATTATATCATAAAAACATTATAATAAATCCTTAAAAAAATCCTATATAGAAACTACTAATTAGTAGTTTTACTTTAATATAGCAACACTAAGTATCAAATAATTCATAATTTTTTTTTCGGTACTTATTTACAATCCCCCGTAGGTATGTCGCACATGCCCCTTAGGAAGTCGACCGGGCCTGGTCATGTGTCAGTCTCTTTTGTATTTTTTTTTTTACATAGATACTAAAGAATAATCGTGCAATCACATACGTGGATGTAGGATCACATGTGTGATTAGTGTGTGATGGTAAAAAAAAACATTATTATATCGTGGGGTAATGATATTGCCATGTAATTGTATTATATCTTCACGCTAAAGCAACGATGTGTCAGAAAATTACAACGATATTTTATAAAATTTTAATGTTACTCTACTCCGCCAAAATTCTGGACGTATTGCGGGTTGATTGGTGAAGTTTAACGCCACACTTTGCTTGACATCAGAGCGAAGAGATGAAAATAATAAATATTTCATTTCCTCGAGTGGAATAGAACCCACGTCTTGGTGTGCTTACACTCATAATAGTATGCTTGTGCACCTGCGCCACAACTGGCCTCAAATAAATTAAACTTATATTAAAACAAGATTATGATCTCAGATTCCCTCTGCCTATCTTGCGGGATACCGCGTGAAACTGTAAAAAAAGAGATTGTCTTTCCATTGTGTTGTTTTCTAATTTTTTTAAGCATTTATAAACATGGCGTAAGGCATAATTTTTATGGTGTATGTTTATGTCTAACCCATAAGAGGCCCGGGGCGGCGTAGTTAAATGAGGCCCTCAGTTTAAAAAGATTTCTCTTTTTTTCATGTACAAATTAATGTTTTTTTTTTTTTTTTTTATGGAAAAGGACAAGGCAAACGAGCGTTCGGGTCACCTGATGGTAAGTGATTACCGCCGCCCACGGCCCCGTGCAACACCAGAGGAGCTACAGGTGCGTTGCCGGCCTTTAAGGTGGAGATAGACGCGCTTTTTGAAGGTACCCATGTCATATCGACCTGGAAACACTGCCGCGGGTAGGCCATTCCACAGTTCTGTGGCGCGTGGAAGGAAGTTCCTACGAAACCGCACAGTAGTAGATTGCCACGTATCCAGGTGGTGTGGATGATATTTTAACTTGTGACGTACTGTGCGGTTAGAAAATTCGGCGGCAGGTAACAGGTCAAACAGTTCTTCAGAACACTCCCCATGATAAATGCGGTAGAGAACGCACAGCGAGGAGACGTCTCTACGCAAAGCCAAAGTGTCAAGCCTTTCACAGATCATTGGGTCCCCAATGATTCGAATGGATCTCCGTTGTATGCGATCAAATGGTTCAAGCTGATACTGGGGTGCACCGGCCCAGAGATGAGAACAGTACTCCATATGAGGCCGAACCTGGGCCCTATATAGGGCCAATCGGTGTTTTGGCGTGAAGTACCGTCTCGCTCTGTTGATGACCCCCAGTTTCTTCGAGGCCAACTTGGCCTTGCTTTCCAGATGATCGCGAAAAAAACAAATTAATGTGTATGTTATTTTAGTTTACATCTTGAAATTAAAGTTATAATATATAATAAGACAGTAAAAATATTTTGTCTGTACATTTAGTAATTTTGACTGAAATGGATAGAGGGACACTTAAAAAAATATTTTTTTCGAATTTCTTGTCTGTCTGTCTGTAGATATGTATGTTCACATTTTTCTATAAAAGTACTGAACTAATTTACTTGAAAATTTCCCCAATTGCTTTGTTTTAACTCAACTAACCTACTAAAGTTTGGTTTATCAAAATCGGTTCATTAAAAAAAGTTATCGTCATTTGAATGAACTCAAGGCATTAGTTTGCCTGCGAATGTTATATAGACAATCGCGCTGGTAAAATTTTGGCCAAAGAATAGCAATCTAAACGTCTTGTTTATATGATTGTTGATAAAAATATATATTTTTGAAGCACTAATATACAATATTTTATACAATAAAGTAAAGAAAATTATACAATAAATTAAACAAATTTAATTGTTAATGGAGATTACCTTCATAAATCATAACAGTTAAGTTTAAGTTGTAATTAATTCAACACAAAGATAAAGAAGGATTTGATCTTCAATGAAATATCAAGTACATACATAGATTTTTGGTTCGTTCGTTTGTTTTAAATAAATCTATATAAAAATGCCTAAAACATTCTATCTACGTATACACTGTAATAACTTAACTTAATTTACTAATTGTACATTTATCTAATAATATATGTAACTAATTTAAAAACTGTACAGGAGTTAATTTGCAATCATTACAGTTATTTTACAAAGAATATTATGAATTCTTACCCAAATCAATAATTTAACATTTAAGGCTGTTTCTGAAGCAGTAAATTAAATTATTCAATTCTGTTTATTAAATCAATAATTATGTATTTTAGCGGGCGAAGCCGCGAGCGGGCCGCTAGTATTACATGTATCTATTTTATATTACATATTTCTTTTCAAATGTTATTTCTATTAAGCGTAACTTAATAGGTTCACTCACAGTTCGCAGAAAACTTCACGAACTTCTTTAAATTATGCGAGGTTCCTGGTAAAAAATCTTTACCTTTATTGATTGAAGAATCACTTATAGGTCCCAACTGTTAATCCTAATAAACGATTGGGCTTGTTCATTTTCTTTTTAGTTTTCTGCAGTCGGGGTTTTTGTTTTTACAAATATTTTTTTTTAATTTTCACTTTTCTGTTAGGATTCATTATGGTAATGATAAAATAAATTAAATTAAATTAGCTTCACGCTATATCCCGCACACAGCAGGGTAGGCAGAGGGAACCTAGTGTTAAGACACTCCGTTCCCCACTTTCTGCCGAATTTTAAAGGCCTTGCGTGTTGAGTGGCAGAACTCAACGCCGCGCTTTGCCTTGACACCAGAGCGAAGAAATGGAAATATAAATTTAAGTAAATATTTCATCTCCTCGAGTGGGGATCAAACCCACAACCAGTCGGTTTTACAGTCACACTTCGTGCCACTGCGCCACGGCCGGCCTCAATGATACTCATGATATATTTTTTGAAATCCTCATATTGAGCTCTTGAATTTGATACCCATATTGTGGTATTCGAAACAAAAATTTTTTTTCACTAAGTCCAATGGCGTCCCACAGCCACCATGATTGTTTTTTTAACTTCACCTATCTAAGAACACTTGGGCTGCTAATACAAATCTAATGATACCTCAAATATGTAAATCCGTTCAGCGATTCCGGAGATAATATAATAAGATAGAGAGATAATATAATATAATAAGAGATTATAAGGTAATAAAGAGTATTACATACATACATACAAGATACGCGGGAAAAACATAACCCTTCCTTACCAGTCGGGAAATAATGTTAAGGCCAATCGTGGCGCCGAGTGTGATTGTAAAATCATTTTGTTTTGGGTTCGATCCCCACTCGAGGAGATAAAATATATAATTATATTTATATTTTAATTTTCGTTGCTCTGGTGTAGAAGGTGAAAAAGCTCCTTCACCTGCCATGTCTAAAGTGGAAAATAAATATGTAGGCGAAATTAATTTAAATATTTTATTAAAATTTATTAAGCCCAGTAGGGCTTAATAAATTTAATTTATTGCGTCCCTTGACCCATAGTAGGGTCAAAGGACGCAAATAAATTAATTTTTTAATTAATAATTGAGCTGATATTATTTATAATTTTACATTTAGGTTGATTAAAAAATAGCTTATTTAAAAAAATGGGGTATCTATCCTGTTTTACTAAAATAATTACGAAGCCACGGGTCATTAGTTTAAATATTCCTTCAAATAGGATAACTATAAGATTCCATAGTCGTATTATTCATGTAAATAAATGTCCATTCTAATTGTATAATTTATAGAAAAATGTGGAAAGCGAAGCATTAAGGGCAATAAAGATACAAAAGATATTGCAATTTCGTATATTTTATTAAATTTCAGAGAAAACCAACATTTTACTATTTAAGCATTAAGCTAAGATCTGTGCTATCCAGTCGTGGTAGGCGCTGATTCGTACAAACACATCAGGGGCACCAACGGCGCAGGGTATTCCCCAAGATACGACGCCCATCTGCTCGTTTTTGTCAGCGCGAATCAAAGGACTGCCAGAATCACCCTGAAATAATATGTTTTATAAAATTAAAATTATAAAGCCAGTGGGGGTCAGTCATGATGCAGGGACACAAAGTGTGACTGTAAAGTCTACAGGTTGTGGGTTAGATCCCCACTCGAGGAAACGAAACATTTATTTTCATTTTTATTTCCATTTCTTCGTACTGGTGTCGAGGCAAAGAGCGGCGTTCGCCACTCAACACGCGATGCCTCCAGAGCTCGGCGGAAAGTGGAAAACGGTGTGTCTTAACACTAGGTTTTCTCTGCCTACCCTACTGTGTGCGGGATACAGCGTGGAGCTGATTTAATTTGTTTTTTTTTTTAAGTTATAAAACGAATGAGGCATCTGACTGCAAATCCGAAGGTTATGCAACGTTATTACCATTTCCTCGCTCACTTTCATAAGAAAAAGCGCGGCGTTAAGGTCCGGGTGCGGGTTCGGGTAAGATATACTATATCTAGGTCTAGGTTCTAAACCTCTGTTCCCCTTGAGATATGCAGGATACAGCGTGAACGGTGAAAGATTCAAATCAATAACTGTCAGGTTTAGGAAAGAAAAATACTTATTTAGAAAACGTATAAAAATAAAATTCATCCTTCATTCATTTAAATCCTAAGTGTGCAATAACACTTTAAAAATGTTAAAAACTGTCACGTTTACAATCAGATGGTGTTCCGTAGCGCCATAACTGCCCCAAAAGGTCAAGTCTATACTCTTATAAGATAAATCTCTAGATCTATTCTTATCCAAGTGTAGGTACTTACGTGGCAAGTTCCTTCTCCGGCTGCGTGATAGGTACATACTTCGATGTGTGGTTCGACAACAGGAACATTATTTAGGCCTAATTCGGCGGCTTTCACAGCGACATCCCTTTTGCAAGCTTCACCATCTATTACTTGAGATTTTAGAGTAAACAATGTATAGGACGTTGATCCACCGGCCTAAAAAAGGTATTTTAAATGATATATTATTTTAATAATAACTAGCTAATGTTGGAATATCCGAAATTTAATTCTCAGTTTTTATGTACACTCTCTAGGGACTTCCTTACTCTTTCTATATCTGTGTTTTTATTACATTCCACTACACTGCCAGCGTAAACACGGTATGACATTTTTTTGATTCTTATTCGGAGAAATCAAATATTTAATATTTTCATTTTCTCGTTCTGGTGTCGAGGCAGAGCACGGAGTTGAGTTCCATAACTCAACACGAAATATATCCAGAATTCAACGGGAAGTTAGGAATGTGTCTAAATAGGAATGGAGTGTCTTGACGCCACTCCATTCCTATTTAGACGTGCCACGTGCGGGATACAGGGTGAAGCTAGAAATACCTAATAAACCTCGTCTATAATCTGATAGTTTTATATATGAATAATAGTTTATTTTAAGAGTAAAAGAAACCGAAACATGGGTAACCGGATTGACGTTATGTAACCAAATCGAATAAATGAAAATGTATCTAAATATATATTATCAAAGAGAAACAAGAGTATAGCTATTAGTATTATTATACACTTTATAATGACTTACAGAAGTTCTTCCCCATCCGCTGACGGACGTGGCGACCCCAGCGTCGACCCAATCGAAGTTTAAGGCAACTAAGCCGACGTTGCTACTCAAACCGATGACATGGCGGGAGACAAGGAAACCAATATCATTCTTCAGGACAGGAACAGGTTGATAGTTTGGATGAGAAATGTTATGCGAGAAATAAATACCGTTATCTACTGAAAACCAATTAGCGCTGCCAGCGTAACCTACAAGAGACCTGTTGAAAATACAAGATTAATAATACAGTTTTTGATAATTGTCTGATTTTATTGACAAATACTATTGGCTACCGCTACCACTATTCGGAATTTAAAGCTATGCTTTTGGTTTCCCGGAATAATGTGCGCTGGAATTAAATATCGGAATTAAGTTCTTAATTCATGGACAAATACTTCTGTTGACTGTATTCAATGAAGTTCGTAATTTTCTCTAAATATGAAAAGGACTAATATGAATAAAAAAATATATTTATCCAAATATCTAAATAAGATAAATACAACCTCGAGTCTTTATATGTAGCTACTAATACTAAATATCTTACTTACGGGCTCAAAGTTTGGACAGAGAAAGCACTTTGTATACAATGGGCGGCGGTCAGCAAGTGAGTGGGGGTAACTAGAGATGCACCACAAAGTAAGCTTCTGAACCTCATGCCTATAGTAAGGGCTACCATATAAGGAGTGGTCTCTCCAACTGAACCTCCGATTATACGTGACGATGCACCTGAGTGGTCGAAGTATAAGGACACGTCATCCTTAGAAGCTGGGAGAGCTGAAATAATATGTGGATTAGCGTTGATAAATAAGTATGGATGAAATTTGGTTGCAATTACAAATATTTTTTTTTTTTAGTTTTACCATTTTGTCTGTTTTATTAAGGTTATTCTTAACTTAATTTATATTGTTTATATTGCTTACATTTTTTACTTTTACCTTTGCCGGTACATCTCATATGTATATTCAATTACTTGAACATTACTTGTAGGTGCAAAAACAAAGCGCGGGCTAACCAATATTTTAATAAAAAAATAAAATATTGAGTATAAATATGAAGATGATCTTAATATGCAAACTGCAGTGTTAAACAATCTAAATGATCGTGGTCGAGGCGCAGTTTTTTCTCTCTCTGGTAGCAAGACAAAGCGCGATGTTGAATTGTACCATTATACACACAATGTCTCGAAAATTCAGTGAAAAGTGGAGAACAGTGTTTTAACCCTATTCTATATAGGGCAAGATAAAAAAAATAAATAGTTTTATATTTGAGTAATAATATGAAAAATATATTTCTGTATCTTACCATAAGAGCCAATGAAAAGCGTTGCAACCAAGAATCCAACTTTGAGTGCCATTTTAAGACCGTCTGTATGTTTAGTAAGTATGTTTAACCTCTTCCTCTATTTATATGGCAATATTAGATATAATTGTAATTAATCAAGATAAGGGATTGGACTGATTAAGATTAAATAATTTAATTAAACTTATCTATTCTTCCATTATTTCCTTATTTAAATTGATGAACATTTTAGGTAATTAGTAATATTTCAATAAAATATTTTTTTTATTAATTATATGTTGTTTTAGACCACATACATTAATCGTCTATGCCTTTTTCGATCCTGTAGTTTCCTTAATTAAGCTGTTAGTATGAATTGAAGTTACATGTGAGTCTCTTATTGAAATTGACTAATAGCTTGAGTTCATGAGGGTTAGGAGCGTCCTCCTGCTCCTATTGATGATGATGGATATTTGGTATTTGAAGGAGTAGATGAACGTTTACAAAAGTGTATGTGATAATACTATTGCTCTGCTCAAATATTCGGATTTTCCGCTGGTGGTCGTCGAGTACGTGTACGTGTACTGTGGTGCAGTTACATTGGATTCCGTAATATCTTTATTGCCTCCTCAACTCTGTAGGAAGGATGATTGATTCACGGCACCTTTATTTTTTCGGTCGATAGTGCCTTCCTCGGCATCAGAGTACTACTTGTATTTTTTACTATGTATTGTTAATACGATGACAACTTGTCACTTGTTGTCATGTAGGGCGGTGTTTGGTGGTCTAAATTTGAGTCTGACGACTCGTATGTAAGTCTCTAAGATTCATTGGTTGTCAAGGTACGATTCATTATTTGTCACGATGTTTTTGGGTAAGCGAGTCGTCTGTTGGGCTGAATAGATTCCATCATAAGCTTCATGCTTGACTGTTATGTCCAGTGGACATCTATATGATCTCGCTAGCTTTTGACTGATGACCCTCACAAGGTTTGCATCATTATAGTGTATTTGTAAAGAGGTTGAATCTATCGACACTTGGCGGTCATGGGGGCTATGGTTATTTGGTAAAGTACATGTTAAAAGACAGCGTCGATTGCGACTGTCGTTTCGAAAAGGAAGAGATAATTATACGACTACCCAATCCTCTGCAGAGCCCGCATGGAAACCGAACTAAAAACGAATAATCTCCAAAATCCAAAACAACAATTCCAGACATAATGTAAAACAAAAAAAAATGTAAACACTTCGTTGACGTTGCAAGTTCGCAAAATTAAGTTAATAGGAAATAAGCCATAGATATTACATAAGTTAAGATAAGTAGTCCTAACTCTAACTATAAGCTATCTCTTAATACAAGCAAACATACATGTTGACATTCAAATAGAATATAAATAGCTGACAATAAATTTAAACCCTTCCGGGCTATTCGAAATATGTAACATAAAAAGCAAGATACAAATTTCTCAATCAATGTTGGAGCTCATTATCGATCGATATCCTTTAACTAAAAAAAATATTTTATTAATGTCCCCATAGTTTTTCTTATGTTTTTATGACCCCCGATTATTTCATGAGTGTGGCAATGATAAGTTATTTTTTATTTTTTTTTTTATGGAAAAGACACGGCAAACGAGCGTGCGGGTCACCTGATGGTAAGTGATCACCGCCGCCCACGACCCCGTGCAACCCCAGAGGAGCTACAGGTGCGTTGCCGGCCTTTAAGATGGGTTGGGCGCCGGGGCCCGGCATTACCTGATGCGAAACGCAGTGGCATAAAGCCACTACTTCACGCCGGTTTTAAATGCCGGGGGTGGTACTGATCCGGTCGAGTCTGCCCATGCGTGTTGCCATTGCTGGCGACGTGACTCTACCACACGTAAATGATAAGTTACTTTGAAGGCCACAATTTTGGATATTTTTGATATATTGCCTGTTGTATTTTTAATTTATATCAGTTCTTCTGAGTGGGATTCGAACCCATGAACTTTGGTCATTTAGTTATTTCTAATAAAATTTTAACTAAGTATGCAAAATGTTAAGTTGCGACCGCCGTGGCGTATGGGTACAAGCGTTTGTCTCTAAACGTGACAATTGTGCGTTCGCGTCCATTCAACACGCAAACTTTGAATGATTCAATGGAAAGTGGAGAACGAAAGTATCCAAATGGGTCTTGACACTAGGTTCCCAGGTTCCCTCCGCCTCCTCTGCTATGTGCGGGATACAGCAGGGTGAATATGTCATAAAAATGTTATATAAGTAATTTTAAAGTAACATCTTTCTGTCAATCACTAATCAGATAATATAATGCAATTATAGAGATATACAAAATTAATTTAGCAATAACGCAGATTAAAAAGACATTTCGTAATATCGATAATTGGAAATTTGTATTATTGGTTATATCGATATGATTAAGCTTTGCGTCACTGTAATAATATGTTGTACTAGCGGCCCGCTCGCGGCTTCGCCCGCTTAAACCACAGAATTATTTGCTTAATACACTAAAATTATGTTCGTGTTTTAATATACCTATAATGTATGTTTGCAACGCACGCAAGTCGCATTTTCGTACCCTCCCATAAGAGAGATGCAACTGTCAATATATTAATTTCTTTAAACTTTTGCCTTAAGGAATCTTTAGGACCTAAGTTATAGTTATAGATATATAGTTATAGTAATATCGCTACTTACAATAAAATCCTAACTCATCGGTGTCTGTACGTGGAAGATAAATTAGAAAAATTATTATTACGGACATTTAACAATGTAATAGAACTTGGTCAGTTTGTCTGTTTATCTGTGCGTTCAGGATAATCTCAGAAAGGGCTTAACCGATTTAAATAACTTAACCTAACTTTGTGCCCCTGCGCCGCGATGGCCTTTAATATAAATAAAAAAATACAGAATGGAAGCGTCAGCGCTCCTTTTACGGGGTCAATATATAGGATAAAATATTTTAAGCCCATACCTGAAGAAATTAATCAAGATACCTCAACAGTTTAGACGTAGACTTTTTTTTCATTTCACGTTGTTTATCCATACCTGTATTTCGTGTGACGCAGTTACGCATAGATACCAATAACGTTAACACATACTACTACAAAAGTGTTACTAAAGGTTAAGCAACTTTGAACATTGTCGCCAATACCTACGACTTGATTTAGGAATGAGGCGTATGCGGCAGTATCTCTTTGATAGGCTTATGCCTGTTTGCGTGTTTAATGACAAATTGCGTTTTATTTTAATATCAACGATAATATATAATTTATTTTGTATGAAAAATAACTTTTTCACTTTTGGGATTTTTTTATTGTATTAGGCTTTTATAGAGTGCTTTGCCGTGTGATCCCGGCCTAGAATAGGATCATCCTGGTACTGGTGGTGTCTAAAGGCGACTAAAGTACGTGTGGTAGAGTCACGTCGCCAGCAATGGCAACACGCATGGGCAGACTCGACCGGATCATTACCACCCCCGGCATTTAAAACCGGCGTGAAGTAGTGGCTTTATGCCACTGCGTTTCGCATCAGGTAATGCCGGGCCCCGGCGCCCAACCCATCTCAAAGGCCGGCAACGCACGTGTAGCTCCTCTGGTGTTGCACGGGGCCGTGGGCGGCGGTGATCACTTACCATCAGGTGACCCGCACGCTCGTTTGCAGTGTCTTTTCCATAAAAAAAAAGAGTGATTAACTATGGTTTCATTTAAAGTGGTGCTGACAAAAACACTAATTGAGCATATTTAATATTTATAGTGATTTTTTAGTGAATAGAACTAATAGTTATTACAATCAGCTTCACGCTGTATCCCGCACAATGCAGGGTAGGCAGAGGGAACGTAGTGAAAGACACTCCGTTCCCCACTTTCTGCCTGAATTCCGTAGGCATTGCGTATTAAGTGGCAGAATTCAACGCCGCGCTTTGCCTCGACACCAGAGCGAAGAAATGGAAATATAAATTTAAGTAAATATTTCATCTATTCGAGTGGGGGTTGAACCCACAACCAGTCGGTTTACAGTCACACTTTGTGCCCCTGCGCCACGACCGGCCTCGACTCGACTCGACGGCTCGACGACTCGTGAAGCTGATTTATTACAATCCTTGCGAAGAAAGCATATTTTAGACATTTTTTAAATTCTTATACCTTTTGAAAAACTACCAACATTCTTATCGTTAATAAATTTTTTTTTTCAAATTAAAAAAATTGTTTTAGTTTTTCATCATAATGGCACGAAAATATTTAAAATGTTCAAAATTAAAAGTTCAAAAATGTTGATTGAAAATAATTATACTGCAGGAGGATACCTGATAATTATACCGTTATATGTACTGTTTTTTTATGATATAATGTAGAATAATATATTCTATAGAGGAATCACACATTCCTCTTCACACTTTTTATTCTTTAACTATACGTAAATATACATTTTAGAGGTTACTCTGTACTAAGATGGCAGCTCTGTTCCCGCATTTACGTCCCACATATATAGAAATATAAATCATTGGAAAGAAAAGCAGAAACGCAATTTTATTTTGCATTGCATTTTTTCTTTTTTTCATACTTGAAACGTATTAATAAATTTACATACAATTAATTTGTTTCGAATATAACATTAAGATTGATTCATAAAATAAATTTGATATTTCCCTAACATGATTATTTCATGTATTTTTTTATATACAAATATTAAAACGTATTGACATCACCACGTGATCCATCTATTATAAACACAACATAAAATTTTATAAAATATAGCAATCAGCTCGCGGCTTCACCCGCTTAAATTTGTAAATTATTTGTTTGTTGCGGTACAGGGAATTAAGTTCCTGTTTTAATAAACAATATATGCTTGCAGCGCACTTAAAATTTCTAATGTGAAAATTATTAAAACCATGGTATTTTCGATTTTCATTAAACAAATTATTATTGGAGCAATTAACAAAGTAATTGAACCAGCAACAATAATATTTATAAATTTTGTCGGTATCTTGGTTTTTCTGTTAGTCGACGCTTATCTCAGAAACGACTTCAGCGATTTAAAGAGCTACGACGTGAGCACGGTGCGGGAGCGGTAAAATGGGTTTGTTTTTATTGTAATATTCGTCATGTATGAATGGTGTAATGATTAAATAACTGACCTTTATAACTATTTATTTATATCTTCATAGAGAAATGATAGCTTTGTTGGGCACTCCTAATTTTTAAGAAAATAAATTTGATCAAAATACATTTATTTATTTTAAGATAATAATTAAAGTAACATATAAAATCTTATATATTATGTTGTAATTATTACAACGCATGCAAGGAAAAATCATTTTAGAAAGTTGTTTAATTCTATTAGAATCATAAAAAATACTAAAAATATTTAATATATATAAATATATAGATATCACATTAGTATCGATACTTTACTGGTAATAATAATTGAAAAAAAATATACACTACGTACGGGATACCTTTGTATGCAAAGTTTAAAGCTATTCATTATGACCGAATATAATATATATATATATATATATTAGATGCCCCTCTGTACTACGATGGCGGCTCTGTTCTAGTTCTAGTTTACACATTTTCCTTTTTTTTACAGTTACGCTTGGTATCGTCAAATTTTTGTAGATATAGATGTTTTCTATAAAATTGTAGTACATCACTTTGCTCTATTGTTAATAATTTCTAAAGCGCACGCGATATAAGGTTTTGTTTTGGTATTTTTTTACACGTCAACGTCTAATAGTAAAAGAATTTTCCAAATTGGTCCCGTACTTAAATAGGTCCCAAAGGACCTATTCAATTCAAATAAAGAAACAAAAAATCTAATCGATTGTCTTCATAATTTTAGTGATATCGATGCACCTCCCCCTCACCCCCGTAGAGTTGCTCACCACGGTGCGTGAGGCCGCACGACACACACTCCGCATTTTTTATTATTACATGTTTTTCTTAAATTTCATATTTTTAAATTCGTTATATCTTTTGAATAGGATGTCCGATTTTATTAATTAAAAAAGCATTTTACAAGTATTGAAATTATCTTTATTAAAATATTTAATGGGATAAAGATTAATGCAGAGGTATGAATAATATGGTTTGATTATTGTGGCCACTTTTGTTATCTTATAAAATATAAAAAAATGGTTATATTGCCATAACTACAGTAGCGGGACATATGGTGCGCTCTACAATATTGTAGAACATTATTTTGTTCTATCATCAATAGTTTTCGCAGCCCACGCGATGATAGAATTGTTAAGATCAATTTCTTGTCACCTTGGGTTACATTATTGCATTTTTATTAGGGATCTGTTGCTGTTCAGTGAAATTGCAGCTTTCTAATGGTGAAAAAAATATTGAAATTGATCCGGTACTTTTTGTGTGAAAACTATATACATCCATACATCCATACATCCATACATCCATACCTACCTACCTACCTACCTACCTACCTACCTACCTTCCTACCTACCTTCCTACCTACCTACCTACCTACCTACCTACCTACCTACCTACCTACCTACCTAACTACCTACCTACCTACCTACCTACCTACCGACCTACCTACTTACCTACCTACCTACCTGCCTACCTGCCTACCTACCTACCATTGTACCTACCTACCTACCTACCTACCTACCTACCTACCTACCAACCTACCAACCTACCAACCTACCAAACTACCAACCTACCTACCTACCTACCTACCTACCTACCTACCTACCTACCTACGTACCTAGACACCCACCCACCCAATCTCTAATGGATAGCGTTGCGTATGTTAGCGGTAGGTCTTCGAAACTATAAAATAGATAGCGTTTCTAGTATCGAGTTCTACTATCTCAAATATAAGCTTCTTGGAAACTTAAATACTTATATCTTTTGATAGAGTGAAGCTATTACAATGAAATAAACACTAAATGTTACTTTGATTTACTGGTAAATTTTACGTATAAAACTTGCTTAAATATATTGTGTACTTTTCACGTGATGCGTGTTCACATAAACAGGAAAACAGACAAACAGACAAACAGACAAATATTCCAAAAATGTTGGAAATGGATTCTGTTAGTTATCCTTTAACACCCTGGCTAATTTTTTTAAAAATATTTTCAATGTACAGAAACGACTTTTCTACAGATTTATTATAAGTACTAGCGACCCGCTCGCGGCTTCGCCCGCGTTAACCACAGAATTTACTTAAAACACTAAAATTATATTCATGTTTCAATATACCTATAATGTATGTTTGCAACGCACTTAAGATTTCTAATGTGAAAATTATTAAAACCTTAGGTCGCATTTTCGTACCACCCATAAGAGAGATGCAACTGTCAACATATTAATTTCTTTAAACTTTTGCCTTAAGGAGTCTTCAGGACCTAAGTTATAGTTATAGATATATAGTTATAGTAATATCGCTACTTACAATAAAATCCTAACTCATCGGTGTCTGTACGATGAAGATATATTAGAAAAATTGTTATTACGGACATTTAACAATGTAATAGAACTTGGTCAGTTTGTCTGTTTATCTGTTCCCGCATTTACGTCCCTGATATATCGATATAAATAGTAGAAATATAAATCATTGGAAAGAAAAGGAGAAATGCAATTATATTGCATTTTTTCTTTTTTTCATACTTGAAATGTATTAACAAATTTACATACAATTCATTTGTTATGAATATAACATTAAGATTGATTCATAAAATATATTATAACTTCCTTAACATGATTATTTCATGTTTTTTTTTTATATACAAAATTTTGATCAGGTTCTCTTGAGAAATATATGTACTGTAAATGAATGTAACGTACCTACGTGCCAATGATTAAAATGTATTGATATCCCCACGTAATCCATCTAAATCCAATATTAACTTTTATAAACTATAGCAACCAGCTCGCGGCTTCACTCGCTTAAATTTGTAAATTATTTGTTTGTTTCGGTACAGGGAATTACGTTCCTGTTTTAATAAATAATGTATGCTTGCAGCGCACTTATGATTTCTAATGTGAAAATTATTGAAACCATGGTGGCATTTTAAATTTTCATTAGTAAAATTATTATTGGGGGCAATTAACAAAGTAATAGAACCAGAAACAATGATATTTGTCAATTTTGTTTGTTTGTTGGTTTTTCTGTTAGTCGACGCTTATCTCAGAAACGATTTAAGCGATTTAAAGAGCTAAGACGTCAGTGAGGTGCGGGAACGGTAAAATCGGTTTAATTGTTTTTATTGTAGCATTCGTCATGTATGAATGGTGTAATGATTAAAAAACTGGCCTTTATTTATATCCTCATAGAGAAATGATAGCTTTTTTGGGCACTGTTAATTTTTTAAGAAAATAAATTTGATCCAAATACACTTATTTATCTATTTATCTATATATATAAAAAGACATGTACCTGACTGACTGAGGTACGACACACGCAGAGCCGTAACCGCTGATGGGAGAAACGTGACGTTTGGACAGATGTTTATTTTAATAATTTGGACATCCAATGGACTAATAAGAGATTTTGAAAATTTTTTACCCTAAACGGATGAAATAGGGGTTGAAAGTTTGTATGGATTTTTTTTAAAACAGCACCGATTTTCATAAAATTTGAAAGTCAGCAGACTGTTTAAAATATTTCATTGAACACGTGTTTCATGGTTTTTAGAATTCATCCTCTTAGGGATGAATTCTAAAAACAATGGACGGGGTTGAAAGTTTATATGAAAAAATCTTTAAATCGCTACCGATTTTTATAAAACATTAAATTCAGACTGTTAAAAATATTTTATTGAACACGCTTTTCGTGGTTTTTTTAGAATTCACCCCTAAGGGTGCTAATAAGCAGGCGAAGTTGCGCGCGCCCGCTAGTTTTAAGATAAAAATTAAAATAATATATAATATCTTATATATTATATTGTTATACTGTAATAACATATAATATATTTATCAAAATGAGAATGTATTGTTTTGTTTAATAGCTCCTGATAGTTATTACAACGCATGCAAGGAAAGATCATTTTAAAAAGTTGTTTAATTATATTAGAATTATAAAAACTACTAACATTTTTATGGTGAATAAAATATTGTCTGTGTTTTCCACCTGAAAAACACTAAGGGGAGAAAAAATATTAAATATATATAAAAATATAGATACCACATTAGTATCGATACTGTTGTACTGGTAATAATAAATGAAAAAAATGATATACTACGTACAGGATACCTTTGTATGCAAAGTTTAAAGCTATTCATTATGACAGAATATAAAATATATATATTTTAGATGTCCCTCTGTACTACGATGGCGGCTCTGTTTTAGTTTGCACTTTTTCCTTTGAAAATTAGTATTTGTAACATAACTCTAAAAGTTACACATGACATGGTACTTTTTTGTAGATATTGATGTCTTCTATGAAATTGTACTACATCATTTTTTAAACATTTTTAAAGTGTTAATCCACACTCAGGAAAGATAAATACTTATTTTAATCACGGTTTCCAGGAGGCGCGGGTTCGAGTCCCGCTACGTTCAAATTTTTATACGTTTTCAAAATAAGTATGTAGTACATCACTTTGCTCTTTTGTCAAAAATTTCCACAGCGTACGCGATATAAGGTTTTTTTTTGGTATTGTTTTACACCTTAATGGTCTAATTGTAAAAGAATTTTCCAAATTGGTCTCGTAGTTTCGGGGCCTATTCAAATCAAATAAGGAAACAAAAAATCTAATCGATTGTCTTAATAATTGTAGTGATATCGATGCACCTCCCCCTCACCCCCGCAGAATTACTCGCCACGGTGCGCGAGGCCACACGGCACACACTCCGCATTTTCTATTACTACATGATTTTCTTTAGATTGATATTTTTAAATTCGTTATATCTTTTGAATGGGATGTCCGATTTTATTAATTTAAAAAGTATTTTACAGGTATTGAAATTATCTTTAATAAAATATTTAATAGGATAAGGATTAATGCAGAGGTATGAATAATATGGTTTGATTATTGTCGCCACATTTGTTAACTTATAAAATATAAAAAAATGGTTATATTGTCATAACTACAGTAGTTGGACATATGCTATCGCGGACTTTTATATAGATATTGATGCGTTCTATAATACTGTAGAACATTGTTTTGTTCTATCATCAATAGTTTTCGCAGCGCACGCGATGATAGAATTGTTAAGATCAATTTCTTCTCACCTTGGGTTACATTATTGCATTTTTATTAGGGATCTCTATTTTTTTTGAAAATGTAATATATCCTATGCTGGTCAGTGAAGATGCAGCTTTCTAATAGTGAAAAAAATATTGAAATCTGTCCAGTAGTTTTTGTGTGAAAACTCTACAAACATACACACATACATACATACATACATACAAAAATACAAATCTTACCTCTTTATAATATTAGTATAGAAGTATAGATAGATATAGATTAAGTATTTCGGTACAAATATAGTCGTCTAAATAGGCTATATTTAGTATTGGGTAGTGAAAATTTGTAAAAATCTCCCTACAGAGATGCTAACAACAAAAATAAGTTGTAACAGCGTATAAGAAATTCGACGAAGCTTGATGAGAACGTATGCCTTAATGGTCAGAGCGTCTGGTCGGTTTCCAGGGGGCGCAAGATCGAGTGCCGCTACGTTCAAATTTTTATACGTTTTCTAAATAAGTATTTTTCTCTCCTAGGTGTGGACTAACACTTCAAAAATATAAAATATGATCATTAACTGGATGAGAAAAACAAAACTGACTTTAATCATTTTTAAACGTATGGGTTAGTGGTAAGAGCGCCGGTAGAGAGCGATCCAGGAGGTGCGGATTCGATTCCCGCTACGTTCAAATTTTTAAATAAATAAGTATCAATCTATGATATTTTTTATTGCCTTTTTTGTAAGAAAGCTCAATGAATTAACTAAAGCAACGGATTATTTCATTCTAGCTATTTCAAATTAAACACGTATGCATACAAATAAAGCTACTTAGCGACTGCGTCAGATTTTACTAGCGGTAGTATTCGGGGCTATATATTTAACAACTAGCGGCTCGCCAGCGGCTTCGCCCGCCCGCCCACGCAAGATCGTTCTTTATCTCTGTGTTAAATTAATTACGATATTTATATAAACAATGATGTTAATGATTTTAAAAAGAAACTGATGAAATGTTTTAATTTGGTTTAATTTATAGTATTTTTTTTTAAATATAAATCTTATTTTTTATTAGATTTAATTTATTTTTAAATCTAAATTTTTAATAGTATACTTTATCATGTATTTTTATCTGATAAATTTTAATTTGATCATATTATGTTATTGTAAGTTATCTGTAATTTTTTATGTGGAAACTAGATGGGACTGTGTATTATTTTAAAATGTGTAATATTTGTGAATTTTATAAATAAATAAAAAAATAAATTAATTAATAAATAGATGATCACTATTAGATGTTAGCAACATTTCCCTGTAATTGTCTTTGACATCGTTTTGATACAAACATTCAACATTGCTTTGCGTATTGTATAACACAGCTGTGTATATAGAGAGACAGACTGAACGTCTCTTGACTTGACTCCACGAGCGTCCATCAAGGCTCGTACGTTCTCTTCAGGATGAGCTACTCTCGCCCCTCATCACCCGGTGACGCTGCAAAGACCATCCCAGAACAACAACAATAAAGCCAAGAAAAGAAAAATCTTGACTTGACTGTTGCCAGTCGGCCACCTCACCTCTAATCCCCTTTTATCTTGCAATAATTTGATTTCACCTTTTATCTGGCAATAATTTGATTTATGATTAATTTAATCGCTGTATGGAATTAAAGTTTGTACAAAGTCAAAGTCTATTTTATCATCAGTAACACAATATTATTTGTTAGAGATTATTGCTTTACAGAATAAAAATTAAGCCGAGGCCAGTCGTGGCGCGCACAAAGTGTGACCCTAAAACTGATTGGTTGTGCGTTCGATCCCCACTCGAGGAGATGAGATATTTACTTAAATTTATATTTCCATTTCTTCGCTCTGGCGTCGAGGCAAAGCGCGGCGTTGAGTTCTGCCACTCAACACGCAATGCCTCCAGAATCCGGCAGAAAGTGGGAAACAGAGTGTCTTAATACTAGATTCCGTCTACCTACTATAATGTGTGCGGGATACAGCGTCAAGATGATGACGTCATGATTTTAGAATGAAAATTACATAGCAAAAGAATAACAAGAGTTCCAATACTTACGTCTCAACAAATATTTGACTTGGCAGCTAAAGAACTTAAAAAAAACACCAGAAAATATAGAGATGTTGCTTTTGAATACAATATTTCTCATGTACCTAATTACACTATTTAAATACAATAAGAAAAAAAAATAATTGAAGTGAGGCTAATGGAGGGGGCTTTAACTGAAGTGGATTATAAAAAAAGCGTTTAATTTTTAATTCAAAAAAAGAAGCCATGATGGCAGATTATTTGATAAGATATACTAATATTTAAAAAAAAAAAAAAATCAGGTTCACGCTGTATCCCGCACACTGCAGGGTAGGCAGAGGGAACGTAAGTGAAGTGAAAGACACTCCGTTCCCCACTTCCTCCTTCCTCCCTTCCCTTATTTTTTTTTAACTTCTACGAAATGATAACAAGAAATCTGTGTATCAATATTTGCTGCATAAGCTTAATGACTCTTATGACTTAATCTAAAGACTGTCTAAGACAAAAATATTTATATAAATTAGTTTATAAAAAAGGAATGTATATTACTATAAAAGCAGTGCATTTGTAGTATACATATTTAAATGTCTTTATATTATTTATATCTTTACTAGCGGACCCGGACGCGGCTTCGCCCGCTTGAAGTATACGAAGGCTTGCTAAATATATGTATTTATGAAATTGTTTTCAGTTTTTAATAGGATAGGTTAGAAAATATAAGCCTAAACGATGATAATAATCCGAAAAAGAATAATAAGTAGAGAAATATTCTTATAATTAGAAAAAATATAAACGTAACCAAAGTAAAATATTAATTAAAAAAAACTAAACAAAACCAGCTACAATATCAATATAATTAAAGAAAAGTAAATATTTAAAAATATTAAAATTAAATGCGTTGTACTATGTTTTTGCAAGTGCATGTGGTTATTTACATAATACTCAAATACAATAAAAAATAATTTTATGTAATAAAAAATATTTTAATCTAGGTGAAATGCTAAAGGTGACTATTATATTTATTTTGATAAGGATGAATACCAAATTATAGAAAACACATTAACAATAATCGCAGACTTTTTCAATAGATTTTTTAAAGGACAATATTTTTATAAAACATTACTTTTTTATTTACTTTTATATTTTTAAAGTGAGTGGTAAGAGAGGTAGGGGGAGACCTCGGTTGACCTTCGAAAACACAGTTTCAAAGATACTGGAGGAAGGTCACGTAAAAAGCATGAGGATCCCCCGGAGGGCATGTATGAAGAGGTTGATGACAGTGGACGAGGCGAAAGAGGTATGTAGAGACCGTAGCGTTTGGCGCTCCGTTCTCTTTGACTACCCCGCTAGGGATAAAGTGTGAAGCTAAGTAGTAGTAGTATTACTTTTATATTATATCTCTTAAGGTTGAGTCAGCGCGCGTAAGAGTACAGGAAAAACATTTTGGGCAACTTATTGTTAAAACAACAAAGTTCCTTGTTGCTTAGCGACGGTTGTTATTAATATGGCAGAATAAATTGCTTGTCAAATCGAAATATAATTTAATATATTAGTATATATCGAGAAAATTACACTCTTGAGAAAAATAAAGTAACCTATGTTCATCCCAAGACCCTCAAGTATCTCTATATGAGTATTTAATCACAATTGAATTAACGGTTTGGCCCTGATTGCGTAAAAGACAGACAGACAGACAGACAGAGTTACTTTCGAATTTATAATATAGGTATGGATTAACTGTAAGAATTATTGATAGATTAGGTTTAGAAGAGTTAATATTGTTTTGTTGAACCTGATGAAGATTTTTAAGACTATTGATAATAAAAAAATTAGTTTACGTTTCTTAGTTTAAGTATTAAGCTTTAAGTATTTAAATTAATGTGTGTAGGCTAAAAATACCTTTGTGTTCAATGATTGTTGATTGATGTAGATTTGTGTAATCTTAAAGATATGAAAACATATATTTATTTGTTTTTAGCGCTACTCTTTTTGAAATTATTTACCTAACTTATGATTTTTTATAGAATCATAGTTGAATAACCAAACTATGCTGTGAATAAAAATATAAAAAAAATCTACTTACACAAATCTAAATATTCCTTATTCAATTTGGCCTTTTTATTTCATTTTATTTTTATTTTTCCTTGTAATGAGAATAACAAATTTTCCTGTTTCATAAATGAAATATTTTTTTTACATGTCTTTCAGCTATCCTTATAAAAGTTATTGCCATTAAATGAACTAGTTTTGTAATTTTATCGTAATGTGAATAATTTGGAGATACTTTATTGGTATGCTTATTTAAATTTAAGTTGAAATTAAAAATATCGCTGGCAGCCCTTTTTGGGTTTTTCCAAATTTTTAATTTTGTTTTTTATTTGAAACTTTTTAAAGAACATATAGGTACAGGTATAGGTACATATATAATACGCAAATGGCAACATTGATTTTTACAACCAAATGTTTACTGCAGCGCCCCCTGGTTAGTTGTTACTGCAACGTCTATCCATGCACCAATCAAATCCAAATTTATAACTGAAAATCGCAATAAAATCGGAAAGCAAACAAATAGCACCATCTCCGTTCCGTTGTGGATAATAACTTATATAAGCTAGAAACAAATATATGATATTTGCCGAGCCTTAAAACTTCTTAGGTTCTTAGCCTGCTGGTAAATCCTCATTCTCACTTAAGAGTAGTAACTCATAAGTGAGAATGAGGATTTATAGAGATAGATGCAACCGAAACTATGATAAATGATTTGACAGAATAGAACCCTTATGGGGTAGAGAAAGCGAGAAGATTTCTAAAAATTGTAGGGACGAGCAATGCAAAAATTTACATTTTTTAGTCCATACAAGTTTCGATCTTTAACTTGTAGATTTTATGTGAGAATATATAATGATATAATAATTATTAAATTACAAAATTATGTTAGCGCAATGTCTTCTCATAAAAATTATTGACTACACCAACCTCTCCTATTTAGATGTGATCATGTGGTCTAACCATTTATATTTAACCTCATCATTATACTAGGCCATTGAGGCCAGTCGTGGCGCAGGGGCACTGAGACTGTAAAATCGACTGGTTATGGGTTCAATCCCCAATCGAGGGAAATGAAATATTTATTTACATTTATATTTTCATCCGCCTTTCAGCACGCAATGCATATAGCCAGAACTCAACGGAAAGTGGGGAACGGAGTAACTTAACACTAGGTTCCCTCTACCTATCCTGCTGCGTGCAGGATACAGCGTATAGCTTAAAATTATATCTATAATGGGATGTATGGAGGTTGTGTCCTCTATTAAATTTTTTCTCTATTCTAATTTCAGGATGTTTTTGTTATTCAATAACCTCACGGATAATTCTAGGAATATATGTGTTCTCACTAGCGAGGATGTGGAGAATTCCCATTAAAGCGCGTATTCTTGACATCGGAGAGGTGTTCATTCACCCTAACACCGATGCTTCTGCTTGACCACTACTACTACTATATAAGGTGCCATCTATTCGCAGGATGTTTGGATTCAGTTTATGTGACCGAATCCTCGTAGGCAAGGATGTTACAGTGAGAATGAAGAACGTCCTGACGTAGTTTAGGTAGACACGAAAAGAGAGTGAATGAGAATGGCAACAAAAGATTTATGACGTAAGAGTAAGTGATAAGGGAGGCAGAAGCAACGGACGGTTGACCTTCAAATACACCACATCGATGATACTGGAAGAAGTATCCCCAGTATATAAGGGAGGAATCCAGGGCAGGTCTATTGGAGCTCCACATTAGATGTTTCTAATCTCAGTTTTTGTATATGATTAAAAAATAGGCACATACTACAACGGCTTGCGTCCACTTGAAAAACTCGCATATTATGCAAGATTTCGATGTTTTAAGCCTTTCTTCACAACATATATATAATTTTTAAACTATGATAGCTCTGAAATGCCACGACTGAGATTATATCCATTTCAGTCAAAATTAATAAATGTACAGACAACATATTTTTACTGTCTTATTATATATAGAGATAAGTGACGACGTTTCTAAGCTGACGATGAATAATAAATATGTCAATCACTTATGATATCAGATAATATAAAGCAATTATAGTGATATACAAAAATAGATCGAATAATAATGTGGATTTCAAAGATAATTTGTATTGGAAATTTTTCCATCCAAATACACTACCAAAAGCCAACATATTCTTAAAGTCTGCATCGCTGCAAGAATAAGTTGTATTAGATATGTATTTCCTCCACGTTGCATGTTGAGTGGCGAAGTCAACGCCACGTTACGCCTTGTTATCAGCTGTCGTATTTTGCAGTCGGACGCTGTGCTTCTGCAACACGACGGCCGCACACCTACCTTAAAATATTTTTGCCTTCATCTACTGTCACAATCATAATTCTTGTTTCGCATGTTTTTTATTATAAATTATTTTTAGTCCAAGAGAACGACATAAGTCGGGTTCCCGACTCTCCATTTCCAACCTGTTCGATTGCCCCAAGCTTCGGTTCGATTCTTACTGACGACGCCCTTTTCACCGACGACCCACTTCTAAGCAACCACGTAATGTTTGCAAATTTTCTAATCACAGAGTACTCTTATTTTTTTTTTCTTATTAAAGTCACTGTAAAAGCTTACTAGCTTCACTAGGATACTAGCTAGACCAGTGTTTCCCTTATCTTGTTTGTGTCATGCCCCACCTAAACCTCTTCTAAAATTTTTAATGCCCCCCTATATAAATTTGGCACCGATGACCGACTAGATCTATGCATTGCATATAATGGGCCGAAGCGAAAGGGTTAATGTTGTACCGAGTTCATTATTGAATAGCCCCCCGCAACTATCAAATTGTCCCCCAGTGGGGCATGGGCCCCACGTTGGGAAACACTGAGCTAGACTAACAGCGTTAAACTCACGTTAGAAAAAAACTCTTCGCCCATTTTCTTAAGAATCATACTCAATTAACATACAAGGCATAATAAAACAAACGTATAGTTAATATGAATAAACTTTATTTCTACATAAAAGGATATATTGTATCGCGTTTGTAACAAAACATTTAACAAATACTTTGGAGCAACTTAACACTTTGGGTGCGACTTATTATGCCCTAAAATAAACGACCAGTGTTTCTCAAACCACCAAATGTAAGAAAAAATCTCTACAAAATAATTGACAGTCGCAAGTCACATCGAAATATTCTTCTATAAAATTCTGATAAAATAAATTTTCTCATTGTAAATATAGTGATAAATATATATTCTAACTTAAATAGTTCGATGTAACTTGCGAATTATATTTGAATAAACGTATAATATTAGGTGTACAAGTTACACTGTGGTTTACGTTCAAACAGCACAACGTCTTTGCCAAAGCTATAAATAAAAATATCTTAAAAAATATTACAATAACTCGACGATTATCGCTAACTTTCGCAAAATCTACTTCGAACAAACGAAATTCTTAAAGTAAAGCAGATCTGCCAGCACCATTCTTAAAAAAAACCATCCTGTAGGTTCTTTCTTCTCTTTATTTAAAATTTAAGCTCTCATCCTTGTGTTAACAAGTTATATAATGTATATGATATATTTATATACATATTTATTTACGTTTGAATCCTTTCCTTCTTGCACGTGGCCCCTTCACCTTAACACTAATTTCAATATAATAAGGCTTTGATATCGACAAGGCAAAATAACTTCATAAGACGATTGGTGTAAACGTTTATGTACATCCTAGAGCTCATCGAAAAATCTCATAGAGGAACCATCAACAGCTTACCGCTTAAAAAACGCAACAATAAATAAAACTATGAGTAACAAAAACATCAACAATCAATTTAAAAAACCTGATGACAAAACTTAAACGATAGGCGAAAAAAAAACAATACTTAAAAAATGTATATATATAAAAATTCGAAATTTCGGAATGCCAAAACTGAAATAATAGCACGTAACAAACAATTATATGACAATGTCACTTATAAATACAATATGTACGGTAAACCTACTGCCTAGCTTGCCTACTCTAAATACATTTGGTCTTTGGATGAGCATGTTATTTTATGGCTTGGTGTCACTATTTGTAACTTTAATCGATATAAGTGCACTTCACTCCAATTTATTACGTGAATATTCAATTAAATACTTCACTAGACTAGACCACTAATGGAAGGCATGCACCATGAATGACAACTACATACGTCGATAATTTCATTGAAAAAAAAAAGTGGAAACAAGACCACAAGACAAATTCGTAAACAAAAGATAAAAAAAAGAATTAAAAAAAAATGAGAACAAAAATTTGAGAAACACTGTTCCATGATAAAAAAAACTAAGTTGAATAAAAAATAACTTTATAAAAATGAAATCATTAAAAAAAGTAGCTTATTCAAATAAAAATAAAACGTTGCGATGATTTCTGTACGAGAGAAAGGAAAATACATGAAAATTTTCGACAAACTTCAGGTACCTAATTGGGACAATACTCTCTTTGAGTGATCAGATTAAAGGAGAGAATAGAGTTTGACACATTAACGAGTGATAGATAAATTAATATGGAAAAAAGTATAATTTCCACTAAAACTACTTAAAAGTTATCACAAGGGATGTACTGCAGGTTTGACCCACAATATAAGGGCCTTCAGGCCTAGACGGCTAATTACTACCGTTAGTTGAATAGCGATGGCGATTTACAAATCAAGTTAATAATACAAAAATATATTTTTCTTTTATTTCATTAATATATTAAAAATGTGTATTAGATCTAGACATAGCAAGATATGAATTCATAGTCTTAGAAACAATTGAAGCTTTTGGCTAGGTTAATATAAAATTTTATTTTATTATGTATTATAATATGTATAATAACTTTATTATATTACTATAAAATATTTTTAATGCTCAAGTTTATTTTTTTATATATTTTAAAAGTATATTTTTAATGTTCAATTGATTATGAAACCGTCCTTTGGACAAAGAGGACTAGAACAATATATTTATAACCAATTTTTTTTTAAAATAACAAAATTCAACAATACTACTCGATAAAAAAAATCAATATTCATAAACAATCGCCATCACTATTCGAGTATAATATTTAATCGAAACATAATATCAATTATGTTAATACATCGCTAAAAGTAACATTCATTAGTTATTTAGTTTAGTTTCGTTTTTAATTGAAACTTTATAGTGACAACCGTCACAAATACATATATATAATCTATATATCTATACAATAATAAAATATATATAATATATAAATATATTATCTATATTACAGTGATAAAAACAAAAAAAAAGTTCACCTTTAAAATGCAATACAGTCTATGCACATGGTGTCTTTAGTTTATACTAAAATATTAAGGCGATTCATAATCTAACTAACTTTAATGAGGTTAAAAATATACAAAATGTATGTATGTATTTATGTGTATGACTTATTTTTTGGCATTTTTTTTAAATATTATCTTGTGATGAAACGAAACGGCAATATGAACGCATCTCAAAAAACAAACTTCAATAAATAATTGACGTTACGTTAAAAAAGACACGCTGTATACCGTTCTTAGCTAAAATATTCATTTTTTTACATTAAGTTTCTTAAATAACAATATATTATGCTTTAGTGTGATATCTTTTTTTTAAATTTCTTATAAATTTTTAAATGTACATTTATAACAATTTGTCTATCACCACCATACGTAACTAAGAAGCGAACGACCTACAAAAAATCAACCTAAGTATACATAAACATTTTTTTCACTATATCAATATAAATAAATAAAAATAAACTATTTTTTTTCTTTCTATTATACAAAAAACTACAATTAAAAGTGTACAATCATATTAATATTTATGCGTTATGTAAAAAGTACATCCATATTCTATGTATAGTATATATAAATATACGATTATTTATATAGTAAGTAAATATTTATTTTTTTTGGAATATCTCGTTAAGGCTTACCTATACCTTGGAAGTGTTAGTGTTCTCTATCTTCGAAGTATTTGAGGCGACTTCGGCCAAAGTCGCCAAAGCGAGGAGATCGGCACTATGAGACTGGCTGCCCATGCCCATATTATGGACCACTGTGCAAGGTGCTTCTGTAGCTATCTTAATTTCTGGACTTATTTTGTGTGCGCCATTCATGTCGCTTGATACGAGGCTGTTTATCTCTAGGCGTGTGATGCTGATCTTCCTGGGTTTCCGTTTTTGACTTCCTATTACCGTTTCACGCCAATTTTCCACTAAGTCCCGTCTGTCGTCTAGAACTGGACGCGGCACAGAATTTATTATCTGGTTCTCCAATTTAGGCTTCATATTCATCGTTTTCTTCTTGCGTTTATTCTCTCTTTTCTTCTGTTGGAACTTCTCTAAGCTTAAGGAGGGTAAGGCTTTTATTTTTGCATCTAAATCAAAATCGGCAGCTTTGAACGTTTTATTTGTATTATTGTCTGTTTCGGGCGTGTCAGGTTGCTCTTTAGTTTCATTTTCGTTTTCGTTTGGCGTTGTTTTTGAGTCGTCAGTGATTGGTTCTCCAGTGCCTTGGTCCCAGCTACAAGACGCGCTGTAGCCTTCGTCTGGCCTATCTGGATAATCTTTTCTTTGCCTCTTGTTGACTATGAGTCCTCCAACGGCCATGAATTCTTGATACCTTTTACCCTTGCACGATCTACCTGACTTTTTTTCATCGTCGGACCAGTTCCTCTGATAACTGTCGTCGCCGTCTTTAGAATATCTCTTATCAACTATTTGGTCTATAACATCTTGGTTCGTGAACTGGTCGTTGACTACACCGTATTGGTATAACTTTTCTTTATCATCATAGTCTTCTTCAAACATCTTAGTCGTTTCAGTGAGAGCATTTTGTAAATCACGTATACTGTCTGTCCTTTCTGTTGTATGTACTATTTCTTGAGATCTATATTCGATAGGGTTTGAGATCGTGCTATATTTATATGAAGGGGGTGAATAATAGGGGTTAGGAGTTTGAACGTCAGTCTTAGTAGATAGGAGGCTGCTGAGACCTCCCATTTGAGCTTCATCAGCCAACTTTCCGGGTGTGAACATTGAGAGAGGCTTTGGATCGACTTCTGCTTCATCGTCATTTGATTTCTTATTAAAATCATATCTAGTGGAATTGTTATTTGTTCTCTCTAGTTCACTCTCTTGATACTCATTGTTAGAGGACTCTATAGTTTTGTCAATAGACTCTCGAGGCCGCGAGGAAAGTGTCCTTAAAGGCGGGGCGGGCAACTTGTACCATTTGAAGTCAGGATTAGCGCTGAAGAATGCGTCTTTATACTGAAATGAAACAACATAAAAAATAAGAATATATCAAAGAATAAATTAAACAAAACAGTTTTTAAAAAACAAAATATTTATATATAAATGCTTACTTGTTTAGCAAGACCTGTGTAGCAAGCTTTCTCTTCCTTGTCCAAGTTGGCCCACCACTCTCCAAGTATTTTGGTGATAGATCTGTAATGTCAATTAAGAATGATAAATTATTTATTAATAAATATAGGTTTAGGTCGAAGTCGTCGCGGAGCGGGTGCACAAGGGTGTCACTGTAACGCAACGATTTTGAGTGCGATTTGTTGCGAGTTGTGCGATGAGACGAGAGGGTTAGTCTGCCTGCCCTGTTGCATGCGGGATACAGCATGAAACTGATCCTGATACAGAAATATTATTAGTTTTATCTCATTTTTACTATTTTGAAGTGGTTAACACCACTTCAACTAACACCACATACATATGTTAAGAATTTTTATTCAATGTGAAATTCTGTTTAAACTGTAGAGAGCATTTGATACAATACATTAAGATAGACGATGTGCCGCTACTGTACATTGTAAGTTTTAGGCCAGTTTTTGTTAATATTTTATACTCAACATTAGCTTTTTTAATTTATTATTATATATCTATTTCTTCGCTCTGGTGTCGAGGCAAAAAAGCGGCGTTGAGTTCCGCCACTCAAGGTGGGTAACGGACACTCCGTTTAACACTAGCTAGGTTCACTATGCCTACCCTACTGTGTGCGGGATACAGCGTGAAGCTGATATTAATTTTGGAAAAGAACTAAAAGTTCTATATTAGTGCTGGCCATCACAATTAACTAACCTGTTCTCCAAATTGGGGTATTTATCGCGCACGACGCTCCTGTGACGCTTACAGAAGATGAGGAAAGCGTTCATAGGCCGACGCGCGTGGTGCGCCGGCTCCTCTTCTTGTTCGTGCATTTTGAATTATCTGGGGATAAAAAAATATATTATTTAGAAATAAATTTATTGAATAATATATATATACATATATAGTTTCAGCTTCACGCTGTATCCCGCAGGGTAGTTCTGGAGGCATTGTGTGTTGAGCGGCGGAACTCAAATACCTGTCGCGTTTATATTCACACGCTTGTGCCTCTACGCCATGATTGGCCTCAATGTGATATAACACTGCAAAAAATCCCTCAAAATTTTGAGAGGTCGATCTATTTTGTGGCTAACAAAAACCAGCTTCGTATTTTTCTGCAAGCCGGAACTCAACGCCGCGCTTCGTCTACCAGAGCGGGGAAAATTAAATATAATATCCAGAACTGTCACGTCAACAATCATTCAAGGCGTTGTAGACTATTTTAGATAAAATTTGAAATTATAGTCGAAACTACACCTTAGTATAACAAATTAAAATAAAATTCATACAAGAAAATAATATTGAAATCGTTTATATAGTAAAGATATATTGCTAATACATATTTACGTAAATATATTGAGAAAAAAAGTGATAAGCTGATCTCATATCTGACAATAAACTTTTATTTAATTACTTATTTCCTGTTCATAACAATAAAATATGTCAAGAAAACGAGCCCAGTCGTGACGCAGGCGCACACAAGCGTGTGACTGTGAACGTGATAAGTTATGGGTTTGATTCACACATGAGGATTTTGTGCCGTGTGATCCCTGCCTAGAATAGGCTCATCCTGGTACTGATGGTGTCGTAAGAGGCGACTAAAGTACGGGTGGTAGAGTCACGTCGCCAGCAATGGCAACATGCATGGGCAGACTCGACTGGATCATTACCACCCCTGGCATTTAAAACCGGCGTGAAGTAGCTTTATGCCACTGCGTTTCACATCAGGTAATGCCGGACCCCGGCGCCCAATCCACATTTAAGGCCGGCAGCGCACCTGTAACTCCTCTGGTGTTGCATAGTGTCGTGGGCGGCGGTAATCACTTACCATCAGGTGATCCGAACGCTCGCTTGCCTTGGCTTTTCCATAAAAAAAAAGGAAATGAAATATTTAATATTTTCATTTCTTCGCTCTGGTGTCGAGGCAAAGCGCGGCATTGAGTTTCGCTAATCAGCAAACAAAACCTCTTGAATTTAGCTAAATTGTCAGCAAGTAATTGTCAGCTGACAGTGAGGAGCGGAGTCTATGAGCATTACGCTCCTTCTGTCTATCCTTCCTACCTGCTGCGGGATACAGCGTGAGGTTGAAAAAAAAAGTTAAGAAAAAAAGGGTAAAAAGCTTAAATTTACATTACTGTTTATAAAGAAAAACCTGTCAAGTGTCGGACTAGAACGAGGGTTCCATACCAATTTTAAGATTTTAGGTCAACAGGAAGTCCGACATATATTTTTTTTGTAAGTCGTACTTCCTAGGCAGAAAAAGAATGAGAAAAATTACAATATGTTATGTGCACTATTTTGATTTTTGAATGAAACTCTTTAGCCGGATTTATACAGATGTAACGGGACAGGGTGGAGGACCTCAGTACCCATTTGACCACCTACGTATGTTAGCAGTTTTCAGTTTTTCGGTAAATATTTGAAATATTCGAATTTGGGACTTTTTGGAAAACATCGGATTCTTGAAGAAAATTGGTAAATAAACTATCCGGATATTCAGTCTGCGCTCGTGATTTTTTTTCTCAATATAGCTCAATTATATATATATATATATATATATATATATATATATATATATATATATATATATATATATATATATATAATTGAGCTATAAACACTAGGCTCCCTCTGCTTACCTGTGCGGAATGCAGCGTGAAGCTGATTTTATAACAGAAATCAAAGCAACGGAGAAAGCATTTTTTTAAACTTTATAAACTTGATAAAGGACTAGGTACCATTGAACCAACTAACCTTAATAAAACGAACATTGAGCCATCGACCTCTTATCAGTCGTTATCATGATAACCATATGCACTTGGCAAAGAAAATGTAATAACAATGATTGTGATAGTGCCATGATAAATGTTAAGAAAGATACATTGTTTTATTTAAATTGACGTACGATTGTACAAATTATATAGGAAAATAACATTCGAATTTATTAGGGATGAGGCCAGCCTTGGCGCAGGCAAAAACGTGTGACTGTTAGCGAAACAGATTGTGACCAGATGTTGAGTTCCACCACTGAACTCCAGAACTCTGCAGAAAGTCAGAAAGTGTCTTAACCCAGCTTCTCTCGGTCCACCCTTCTATGTGAGGGATGCAGCGTAAAGTAGAAATAAATGATTAAAAAATTTAATCAGCTTCGCTCTGTATCCCGCACAAAGCAGGGTAGACAAAGGTAACCCAGTGTTAAGTAACTCCGTTCAAAAATGTTTTGCTAACTCTGGAGGCACCGCGTGTTCAGTGGCGGAACTCAACGCCGCGCTCCTCGCCTCGATACCAGAGCGAAGAAATAAAAATATACTTTTAAACGATTTTTTCATTTTCTCGAGTAGGGATCGAACCCACAACTAGTCGCGCTTACAGTCTCACACTTGTGCCACTGCGCCACGACTGGTCTCAAAAAAAGGATAAATTTTAAACAAAAATAGGGCTGAAACACACCTTTTTTATGCGTAAAATTATTTTTACTTATTTAGAAAACGAATAAAAATTTAAAGGTAGCGGGATTGGACCTCGCATCTCTTGGGAACTGTCCAAGCGCTCTGACCACTAAGCCAAACGTTCTCGTCAAACTCCATCGAAATTCTTATACACTTGTTACAACTTATTTATAGATAAGGTTTACATCTAAGTTTGAATCATTGTATGTTAAATGGCGGCACTCGGAGCCTTAATTTATTTCGCCAGAGAGGAAAAATAAAAATAATTCATTTCTCATGGGTGTTGAACTTACAACCATCGCGATTACAGTCAGAAATTGTCGCACTCAGCTGCGATATCCTTATTTTTTCATGAAGATTTTTTTTAAAAAATTGAAGCTACGACTACGACTGTAACGCGACGGTCGTGGGTTCGATGTCACTGGAGGTAATGAATTATTATTTATTAATATTTTAATTTCTTCGCTCTGATACCAAGGTAAAAATCTGGCACAAAGATACAGCGGGAATCAGATTTTATTATTTTTAAAAAATATTAATATAAATTAAAATTCCTCCACAAAAAAAATTTTGTTCAAAACAATTATTTAAGTACCATTTTCACTTTTGTATTTTGGTAAACTAACTTCAACATTTGCTATTTGTTGTAATTCATAAATTAAATATATATATATATATATATATATATTAATTTACTTCCCCACGCAGGTGAAGTCGCAGGCGTACGGACAGCTAAATAGATATTAAATATATGTATGTATATCAAAAGTAGCGTTATTCCTACAACCGGTCCGATTCGAAGCCACATCCCGCGTTTTCACTTTCGCCGATGGCCAATGGCCCGCGGGCCTCGACACACTTATTTGGTCAAGGTCGTTGAATACGGTTTAACGTCGAGACTCCATGTCCGAAATGTACCTGCCGTGGAATTCCACATTAAATTTGCGTTTTGTTATATTTACAGTATTTTCAGTTTCTTTATATACAAGTCGTTATCAGCAACTTTGTGTACGTGGATAATTATTTGGAGATGGGAAACGGAACTGTCTTAACACTAGGTTCCCAGGTTCCCCTGCCTACCTTGCTATGTGCTGGATAAGGATTACAGACTGACTTTTAGATGTGTAATAAAAAATATTGCTTTTTCCTAATTCCTGTACACATTTCGAGTAATCTTTGAATATGCTAATATAACAGTAAAGTTCATTTCATATCAGTTTGGCTTGTATAAGCTGTGAAATTTAAATGTAGCATTATATAAAAGATATATTTAAAACGTAATTTTTTCAGCCTAAATCTTGAAATATGTCTAGATCACAATTTTTTATGTATTGCAAGTGACATGAATTTTCAATATTATTTGTCAAGTTATTCCCCGCATCTTGCAGGGCAAACAGTAGCCTAGAGTCACAATTTCTAAAGACACTCCGATCTCCACGTATATCTCACATAAGTATATGGAGAATATTATAGATAGAAAAAATGGGTAGCAGCGGGTAAAACCGACTGGTTGTGTGTTCGATCCCCACTCGAGGAGATAAAATATTTACTTAAATTTATATTTCCATTTCTTCGCTCTGGTGTCGAAGCAAAGCGCGGCGCTGAGTTCTGCCACTTAACATGCAATGCCTCCAGAAATTGGCAGAAAGTGGGGAACGGAGTGTCTTAACACTAGGTTCCCTCTGCCTACCCTACTGTGTGCGGGATACAGCGTGAAGCTGATTTTTTTTTAGAAAAAAAAAACAAACACTGGTGCTAAAAACAAAGAAAAAATTAAAAAAAGATCTGTTGATAGCGTTGCATTTGCCAGTATAAAGTGAATGGGGTTATGTTTATTCATTTACATTACTTTTCATTCCAATCGCAGTCAAATGATTTAGTTAAAAAAAAAATCATAAATTTCTGTATGTAGAAATGTGTCCCAAAAACAAATCTACAAAGGAACGATTTCAGTCTAAGACAATTTTTATATTAAAAAAATATTTTGTCAATTTCATCACTAAATCTAAGCAAGTACTTTTAAGTTAAATACGGCATACAAAAACTTACAATAATAATAGAATTTTATTGTTCGTTTATTTATTGTTTTCTTGCGTGACTATGAGTTAATTGTAATTGATATAGGAGCATGTTAGCAAATGTCATGAAAAACATTTACTTTAAGCGATATTATTTATTAGCCGGCGTTGAGTTCCGCCGCTCAACACGCTATGCCTCGAAAATTTCGGAGGAAAGTGGGGAACTTGTCTTAACACTAGGTTCCATCTGCCTACATTAGATGTACATCGTCTTTCAGCATCGTCGTCATCGTATTATCAGAAAATAGATATACAAATAATTTATTATCGCGAGTGGGAATCGAACTTACACCCATCAGTCACCCATCGCAGTTGCAGTCAGGCGCTGTGTCGCTGCGCCATGACGACCTCAACATACTTATACACAAAAATAGTCATGCAGTATATTAAATTTAGTTTTATTACATTTTATTTTATTTTCATAAGAGATTTAATGCATTTTATAATTTATCTTTTTACGAGTAAATATTAAAGTTATAAAGGAGTCGTTTATACTTGGAATTGATAGTAATTAAAAAAAATTGAAAAATAAACATTGCGGTGAGGTAACGCATTTTTTTGAGTTTCTCGTTTTATCCCGACATACCAGGGTAGGGTAGTTAGTAGTAGAGATAGTGTTAAGACACTCTGTTTGCCACTCTCCACGAAATTTTCTAGACATTGTGATTTGAGTTGCGAAAATTAACGCATGATTGTCTGCTTACTACAGCGAAAAAATTAAAATAATTCATTCAATCCAGTGGCTATCAAACCAACAACCTTCGCGTTTACACTCAAACGATGTGCCACTCCGCAACGACGGCCTACTTTACATATGTAAATTCAATTAATTAAGCAATTAGAAAACACAGTGACTTATTCACCCTACCTATCTTCCAAAATATTGACAATTAAAATAATACCGGCCAAGTGCGAGTCGGGCACGCGCACAAAGTTCACGTTTGTTGTATAGGAGTCCAAATTTGTTTTATTCTGCATCATCATCATTATCATCACCATGTATGAAAATTTCTACTGTCTATCACGATCCATAAGATACAGCCTGGTGACAAAGAGACGGACGGACGGACAACGGAGTCTTAGTGATAGCGTCCCGTTTCACTCGTTGTGTACGGAACCCTAAAAATAATACCTCATTTATACTATAAATAGTACATAACATTGTCCCACAGATGATTTTTGTCCCCTATCTATCGTCGTTGCAAAGTGTTTCATATTACCTTTGAAATTGCCGGTGCAATTTGATCGCTATTGGACGCCGCAATGACCTTGATGCACTGAATTGCATGACAATGCACACGACATTTGTGATATGAATGCAGAAGATTATCTGTCACGGGCATAGGAAGTATTCGAATATGAGAGTAATAAACTTTGTGGGTTCGATTCCCGGTTGAAGAGTAACTTATTTTTCTTTTTTCTTCTATGGTGTTATATTTATGCCTTTCTTGATATATTTCAAGTTTGAGCCAAAAAAAAATATAGAAACGTGAAAGTGTGTATGTCCTAACGCTCCGAAGCAAAATGTAAGTTTGTTGGGTTGAAAGCGCTTAACTCAGAAACCACTTTTCAAAATTGAAAAAAAAAAAGATTTTTTTTGTGTTGGATAGTTAATTTATCTAAATGCTGTATTAATATCCGCTAATAGTTCCATTGTAACTCACCGCACTTGCGGTCACATTTACCTCCAACACTTAAAATGTATAATGTATCATAAACAACTTTTGGTTATTGCCATTAGGGCACACAGACGAATTTCCTGATGAAACTAATAATAGACATATGCTTACATGTACTATTTTTTAGCTTCACGCGGTATCCTGCACACATGAAGCAGCAGAGGGAATCTGAGAATCTAGTGTTAAGATACCAAGTGAGTGAGGAAAAGAAAATGCCAAATTTTTTATGCCAAATTTAATTTGCTCTAGTGAAAATCAAATCCACAACCTGTAGCGTTTACAATGGTCCTGCACCACTGGCCTCATGTACCCACATACTTACAAATTTATCGCATTCACGGAGCTGAAACCTCATTTTGCTCCGTAATAAGATAAAATTAACTAAAACTAATGCATGGATCATTATGCACAAATCATTACATAATACATTAACAGTCTCCAAAGTAACGTGATAAGGTCATATTTCATGTCGTTACCAAGGTTGGTTTTCGTCAAAACCCGCTCGGCGCATACACCGTGCGAAAATGACAGTAGAAGGTCGCTTTTTGTTCTGTTATTATATTATATACATGGTATAACTATAATACTTTGAACTGAACGCCACAGATATAGCCGTAAGAAACATGATTTTGGCAAAGAAATATATATATATACTAGCGACCCGCTCGCGGCTTCGCACGCTTTAACCACAGAATGATTTACTTAATACACTAAAATTATATTCATGTTTCAATATACCTATAATGTATGCTTGCAATGAACTTGAGATTTCTAATGTGAAAATTATTAAAACCTTAGGTGGCATTTTCGTACCTCCCATAAGAGAGATGCAACTGTCAATATATTAATTTCTTTAAACTTTTGCCTTATGGAGTCTTTAGGACCTAAATTGTAGTTATAACTATATAGTTTTAATTTTATCGACACTTACAATAAAATCCTAACTCATCGGTGTCTGTACGTGGAAGATATATTACAAAAAATATTATTATGGACATTTAAAAATTTAATAGAACTTGATCAGTTTGTTTGTTTATCTGTGCGTTCACGATAATCGATGCGATGCTTAACCGATTTAAGTGCAGTCTTGTAATTTGGCTAACTTCCTTTAAATATTTAGTATTAGTTTTATTTTAATCGGTTCACACAAAATTAAAACCAGTTTCACGCTGTATCCAGCCTATAGCAGGGAAGATAGAGGGAACTTAAGTGTTAAGATACTGGGTATGATATATGACTGACGTGAAATGAAAATATGATTAAATTTCAATTCAATCCTCCAAGTGGGAATCGAACCCATAACGTCACGTTACTGGCACAATTTGTGCCCCTACGCCGCGACAGTCTTTAATATTCATACAGAATGGAAACTTCAGCGCACCCTTTACGGGGAGTATATAGGATAAACTATAAATATATAAAAATAATTAAAAATATAATAGTTTATTAAACCCATACCTAAAAAAATTAATCAAGATACCTCAGCAGTTTACACGTAGGATCCAAACCTGTATTTCCTGTGACGCAGTTATGCATCTATGCAGATACCAATAACGTAATCACATACTACTACAAAATATTACTTAAGGTTAAGCAACTTTGAACATTGCCGCCATTACCTACGACTCGTATGTTTGCGTCTTTAATGACAAATAGCGTTTTATTTTAATATCAACGATAATACCTAATTTACTTTGTATGAAAAAATAATTTTTTCCTTCCATTTTTTTAATTGTATTAGGCTTTAGCTTTAGGCATAGTTAAAACTATGGTTTCATTTAAAGTGGTACTGATAAAAACATTATATAATTGACTATATAATATCTATAGTGATTTTTTAGTGAATAGAATTATTATTATTATTACAACACTTGCGAAGAGAGCATATTTCGGGCATTTTTTAAATTCTTATACCTTTTGAGAAACTACCAACATTCTTATCGTTAATAATTTTTTTTTAAATAAAAAAAACATTTGAATATTTTGTCTAAATTTTTCGTCATAATGGCGCGAAAATATTCAAAATGTTCAAAATCAAAAGTTCAAAAATGTTGGTTAAAAATAATTATACTGCAGGAGGATACGTTTATATGTACTGTTTAAATCTGTTTTTTTTATGATATTATGTAGAATAATATAATCTATAGATAATCACACATTCCTCTTCACACTTTTTATTCTTTAACTATAATAAGTAAATATATTTAACGTTATAACGTTATATTAAACGTATTAATAAATTTAATTAAATTTATTAATACGTTTCAAGTATTCATTTGTTTTGAATATAACATTAAGATTGATTCATAAAATATATTTGGCACTTCCTTAACTTGATTATTTCATCTATTTTTTTTATTTACAAAGTTTTGATTAAATTCTCTTGAGAAATATATGTACTGTAAATGAATGTAACGTACCTACGTGCCAATGATTAAAATGTATTGACATTACCACGTGATCCATCTAAACCCAATAGAAACTTTTATAAACTATAGCAACCAACTCGCGGCTTCACCACATTTGTGAATTATTTGTTTGTTTCGATACAGGGAATTACTTGAAAGTTTGTATTATTTTTTTTTAAAACAGCACCGATTTTTATAAAATTTGAAAGTCAGACTCTTTAAAATATTTCATTGAACACGTGTTTCATGGTTTTTAGAATTCATCCCCTAAGAGTTCAAATACTGGGTTGAAAGTTTATATGGAAAAATCTTTAAATCGCCACCGATTTTTATAAAAACTTAAATTCAGACTGTTAAAAATATTGTAATGAACACGTTTCGTGGTTTTTTTTAGAATTCACCCCTAAGAGTGCTAATAAGCAGGCGAAGTTGCTCCGCGACCGCTAGTTTTAATGTAATAACATATACTATATTTATAAAAATGAGAATGTATTGTTTTGTTTAATAGCTCCTGATAGTTATTACAACGCATGCAAGGAAAGATCATTTTAGAAAGTTGTTTAATTATATTAGAATTATAAAAACTACCAACATTTTTATGGTGAATAAAATATTTAATCAAATAAAAAAATGTCTATGTTTTCCACCTGAAAAACACTAAGAGGAGAAAAAATATAAATATATGTATATAAAAATATAGATACCACATTAGTATCAATACATTTTGCTTTTAACAATAATTGAAAACAATTATATACTACCTACGGGATAACTTTGTATGCAAAGTTTAAAACTATTAATTATATACATACATATACATATAGGCATCTAATATATATATATATATTTTAGATGCCCCTCTGTACTACGATGGTGGCTCTTCTCTAGCTTGCACATTTTCCTTTGAAAATGAGTTATTGTGGCATAACTAACAGTTACACATGGTATCGTATACTTTTTTGTAGATATTGATGTCTTCTATAAAATTGCAGTACATCACTTTGCTCTATTGTCAATAATTTCCACAGCGTACGCGATATAAGGTTTTTTTTGGTATTTTTTTACACGTTAATCGTGTAATTGTAAAAAAATTTTCCTTATCGGGTCTATTTAATTCAAACAATTTTGCCGTGGGATCCCGGTCTAGTATAGGATCATCCTAGTGCTGATGGTGTCGTAAGAGGCGACTGGGCAGACTCCACTGGATCATTACCACCCCCGGCATTAAAAACCGGCTTTATGCCACTGCGTTTCGCATCAGGTAATGCCGTGCTCCGGAGTCCAACCCACCTTAAAGGCGGGCAACGAACCTGTAACTCCTCTGGTGTTGCACGGGGCCGCGGGCGACGGTAGTCACTTACCATCAGGTGATCCAAACGCTCGTTTGCCTTGTCCTTTCCATAAAAAAAAAAAAACAAAAAATCTAATGGACTGTCTTAATAATTTAAGTGGTATCGATACATCTCCCACCCAACCCCCGCAGAGTTACTCGCCACGGTGCGCAAGGCCACACGGCACACACTACGCATTTTTTATTATTACATGATTTTCTTTAGATTTATATTTTTAAATTCGTTATATCTTTTGAATGGGATGTCCGATCTTATCAATTTAAAAAGTATTTTACAGATATTGAAATTATCTTTCATAAAATATCATTTAATGGGATAAGGATTGATGCAGAGGTATGAATAATATGGTTTGATTATTGTCGGCACTTTTGTTAACGTATAAAATATAAAAAAATGGTTATATTGTCATAACTACAGTAGTTAGACATATGCTATCGCGGACTTTTTTATAGATATTGATGCGCTCTATAATACTTTAGAACATTGTTTTGTTCTATCATCAATAGTTTTCGCAGCGCACGCGATGATAGAATTATTAAGATCAATTTCTTCACACCTTGGTTTACATTATTGCATTTCTATTAGGGATCTCTATTTTTTTGGAAATGTAATATAGCCTATACTGGTCAGTAAAGATGCAGCTTTCCAATAGTGAAAAAATTATTTAAATCGGCCCGGTAGTTTTTGTGTGAAAACTCTACAAACATACACACATACATACATACATACATACAAACATACAAAAATACAAATCTTACCTCTTTATAATATTAGTATAGATAGTATAGATATATATATTATTTTATTTATATTGCTTCATGCCGCGCATATTAGAGTGATCAGAAGAAACCAGGGAACCTAGTGTCGAGACACTCCGTTCTCATATTTCCAGTTAATAAATGTTTCCAGCAAATATTTTTTATGTGTATGTATGTATGTATAATTAATATTTTATATATATACTATACTATACTATTAATATTTTATATATATACTATTATTGAAATCAGGATATGTTTAAAATGTGTACTTTTGTAATATTTTTTATTGTAGATTTTTATATTGATATTGGCATAAAGCAGTAGGCAAAAAAACTTAATGTTAAGACACTCCTTTTTCTTTATTCAAAATAGTCAAAGACAAACAATAGAGAGGAGTGTCTCAACTAGGTTCCCTGTGTATGTCTTATATATAAGTAATACAGCATAAAGCATCTATAAACATTTCTTTTTAAATTTGAATTTAAGTACAGTATAGTATTTATGGAAGTAGGTTACACCTAGAGCACGAGTAGGTACTCTAAGTATGCATCCAATTCAATTGTCACCTAATTTTAATGTTGTGAATCTGAAATGTTAAACGAATGAACGTCTCTAAGTAATTATTTGTTTTTTTTGTAATAACTCGATAAATTATTTATCGTTTTGAGTTATTAACAAAAATCGAATATAATAAAAATAAATATAATATTTTTTTGTATTTATATGTGATGATATCATCATCCACCAGGTTCCTACTGATCAAGTAAGGCTATCTTAACGCGATGGTCGCGGATTTAATTCTAAATAATTTGTCACTTGGCCATTTATCAAATTAACAATATTTAAAAGACTTGTTAAAGTTAATGTTATGGTACTTAGGGTACTTTTGTCTTTACAAAAGAAAAGTTATTGAAACGATACCATTGTCTATAGGAAATGTCACTTTTAAAGACAGGTAAAACACACAGTTTAACGGTAGCCATCAATTTAAATCATTTGTTTTCCTGTATATATTTCTAATAAGCTTTGAGATGCCCATTTGTTAATATTTGTATTATAATATATAAATATTTACAAACTAGCGAACCGCCCGCGGCTTCGCCGGCTTAAAGTAAACAATTATTTATTTTCTCATCTGAATTACTTTCTTGTTTAAATAACATTATAGTGTTAAAGACAATATTCATACATTGAAAACTGATGTTTTAGCCAATACAACATATAAGTTATTTTCTTGCAATTTTGTTGAAAAAGTACTTCGTAATTTATGACACAACTTTTTTTATTTAAGAACGGATTTAAATGAAACAAACTCTATATGTTAAAAGAAGTTTGCCAATATACAATAATGAAAACTGTATTTAAATCGGTTAAGCCGTTTCCGTTTAGCGTGCACAAGCGCACAGAGAAATAGAGAAAAATAAATAAAAATAATTGTTTCGGGCTCTATTCTCCTGTATCTGTCATGTACAGACTGCAATGAACTACAAGGTATAGGTATATAATTATATCTATTGATAAACAATTCTAAAATCCAAAACAAAATATAACCAAAATAACAAAATCAACCAAACTAACATATAAACTTAAAATTGTTATAAAAATTTATAAACGTATGCGTTATCAAAAGAGGAAACTGGTTAACTCTTATCACACACGCGCTCACGTTGATTGTATCGACACCTACATACAAACACAAATACAAACAAGTGTTTCTATATCAAGTTTCTATATATTACTTAAATAAATATCTTTAGTTAGTTAATATTATAGTCTATTAATATTTGGAGGCCAGTCGTGGCGTGTGACTGTAAAATCGAGTGGTTGTGGGTTCGAACCCCGGTTAACGAAATGAAATATTTATTTACATATATTTTCCATTTCTCCGCTCTGGTGTCAAGTAATGCCTCATAATTCGCCGGATAGGGGGGATCGGAGTGTCTTAACACTGGGTTTTCTCTGCCTACCCTGCTGTGTGCGGGATACAGCGTGGAGGTGATTTATTTATATATTTATAGTTAATATTGTTACTATTATAGTAAAGGTAGGAGCACACCGCGGACATTGACCTTCGAGAAGACAGTATCGATGATACTGGAGAAAGATCATGTAAGGAACACGAGGGCCTCCCGAAGAGGAAGTAGGTATATGATAATGGCGGTGTAAGAGGTGAAAGAGGTATACAAGGACCGAAGCTTCATAAATGTTACGATGTGAACCTATTATTGAGACAATATTATCCTTTCTTTAGATATATTTGTATGTAATATCTACTACAAAATTCAAATTCAAAAATCAATAAAGTGTCATCAGCAAACAACACTATCTAATCTGTTTTCAATTAGATACGATAAATCAATTATTTATATTAAAAAGAGAAAGGGACCAAGAATAGACCCTTGTGGAAGCCCCATGCTAATTACCGAACCAGGAGATTTCTTGCCATACATATCAATACTCTGAACTCTGTCAGCTAAATAAGAGGTCAGAAAATTGAGTGCATTTTATGCCGTAGTAGTGTAGCTTCATGATCAATGTTGAATGCTGTATATGTAGGAGGCGCGTGTTCGAGTCCCGCTACGTTCAAATTTTTATACGTTTTCTAAATAAGTATTTATCGTTCCTAAGTGTCGATTAACACTTTAAAAAATGTTTAAAAAAAAATTATTTACTTTCAATTCTTGGCTCTGGTAACAAGATTAAGCGCGGCGTTGAGTTTCGCCTCTCAACACACAATATCACGAAAGTTAGGCCGAGCGTGAACCTTAAAACGAAGATCCCTTTGCCTATCCTGCTTCAAGCGGAATACAGCGTGAAGCGCGAAGCTAAAATCTAATTAATAATAAGTGTTTCTTTAAATATCAACATTATTAAGTGTCTTTCTTCGGAATTTAGCCAGAGAAGACCTATAAAAATTGCCCCGAATGGGAATCGAACCCAAAACGTCGCCTACAGTCTGTCTCCATTATGCTACAATGGTTCAACTTTAGTAATGAATGATAGACAAGTATGTATTTACATGAATGAACAATACAAATGTAGTAGGCGTGTGTGACTAAAGATGAAATAAGCATGCATGAAATATGACGGTATAGTTTATTGGAAATGACGTCATCGTATCGTGTTTTTAACAATTTTTAATAAATAGTGGTTCGAATTACGTGAAAGGAATTACACACAAATTAAAATTATTAAGGAATCCAAGTGGGAATCGAACCCACAAGCCTCGCGTTTACAGCCTGACTCCGTCCTACTTCGGCACGATGGTTTAATTTTAGGCGCTCCAAGACACTCCATTCCCCTTTTTCCTTAACTTCCGGGGGCATTGCGTGAAACTCACAACCTGTCGCATCGACAGTCACACATTTGCGCCCCTGCGCCACGACTGGCCTCAATACAAAAAATTACAAACGTACATATTATTCAACTTAGTAAATTGACAAACTCATTACACATTCACAAAGTAATTATGTAATGCTTCACCCAAATCATAGTTAATAGCTTTTGAAAAGGAATTTAACGTGGAAAGGTAAACATCACCTAGCGACCGCACTCAGATATGTCAATTAGTTTTTAAATGAAATTAAATTGGTGCATTTGTACTTGTTGTACCGATCTATTGTCAAGTCTGTCTTTCACTTGTAAACCAGACATTTGTTTTTGTATACATAATTAGATCGCATTAGCTTATATGGCCGTCTATAATTAGACTACGAATTTCAGCGAGCGATGTCTGTCACTGAGAAAATAATTGTCTTGAAGAGGCGTGTTATATTTACTTACGCTTTTTTATAGCTTCACGCTGTATCTCGCATATAGCGAGTAGACAAAGGGAACCTAGTGTGGAAACGCTTCGGTCGACATCCCGAATTTCCCAATTATCAACAGGCGGAATAGCATGTTGAGATGCACAACAAAATGCCGCATTTTGTCTTATTACCAAAGTAAGGAAATGAAAACAGTTCGTTTAAAAATTGAATCCACGACAAAATTCGCGTTTCAATCATACATTGTGCCGGTGCGCCAAGACGGCCCAAGTAAGAATAGACTTGGAATATGTATGTACGCACGTAGACGATTATTACATATTATACATACGAATATGTCGTAAAAGAAAAAAATAAAAAAATTAAGTCATTAAATAAGAAAAGAACACTAGGAAGGGATGATTATAACAAAATGAATTTTTATTTCCTCGGCGTTGAGTTCTGAAAAACAACGCAATGTCTCGAAATTTAGTCGGTGTGTGGGGAAAAGCAATATCTTAGCACTAGGTTCCCTTTTCCTTCCTTGATTGAAATCATATAAAAGCTAAAAATTATACAGTACATTTCAAAATAAAACGCAAGCTACAAAAGTACCTACTTGTGACAAAGTAACAAATGTATTCACGTCAAAGGGAGGCCAGAATGTTTGGAAAATGAAAATGGCCCGGAAAATGGTTCAATGTGGAACCCACCCTAGTGTACCTACTCAATTTTGCCGCATAACTCTTTTAGCGTTCACTCGTAGACCTACCTACATTAAGAACGTTATTTACTTGAAACTCATATGGTTATATTTTATATGTTCTAGAATACATTTTTATATTTATAGCTAGCTATACTAATAATATAAAGCTGAAGAGTTTGTTTGGTTTAACACACTAATCTCGAGAACTAGAGAATCAAATAAATAAATATATGTTTTTGGTTGTATATTACTATCGAGTAAGGCTATCAGTGATGCAATCATCACAACCGTTCTCTTTTGAGACTCCATTCCGTTCCATTTCCGTTCCCCACTAGTAGTTGAGAACGGTTTGATTTTACATAATGCTTACATATGTAGCCTTTCAACGAACACGTGTAACGTTTGCAAAGCCGTACTTATTTTCTTGTTAGACTTTTTAATAGTATGTAGTAATTAGTATGTAGTTTTTTTCAGTTTCACGCTGTATCCCGCGTATAGCACGGCAGGTAGAGGGACTAGTGTTTGAGACTTCACTCTTCACTTATGAGACTTCACACTCCAAATTATGGAGGCATTGCGTGTTAAGCGGCGGAAATCAACGCCGCGGTTTGTCTCGACACCAGAGCGAGGAAATAAAAATATTTCAAATAATATAAAAAGTAGGTATAAAATTATTTGAACTATTAATATGAAATGATATTTTTTTTAGAAACTCTCTCACTATATAATAAATTAAACAAATGGGTAAATCTAATAACTTATAAAAAAAATATGTAGTTTATATCAAGAATAGAAGCCAAGTTAGGGAAAATGCAATATTCCAATCTATCATACAACGTTTCGACCAATGCAAGGCCCAGAGCAAACAAAAAGAAACGCCTATCGGCAAAGGCAAATGTATCATGTACATGTATCAATTACCTACTCCACTTAAACACATCGTAGCTTAATGGATTTGCTTTTGCAGGTGACGTTTGCGAGTTCGATTTGTATCTTTTATTGTATATTTCGAATAAAATCAGACAAAAAAAATAAAAAGTCTGGTAAAACAAACTTGGCGTTGGGTTACGACACCCAACAGCTACATTTAAGTACCTGCATGATTTTTTTTAACATGAAACGATAAATTCGGTGTCTCCCTTAACGTAGGAATTTTGGAAAATTCTTGTTTAGTATTTCCCTGTACGTACCCTAGGGGAATCTACGGAGTATATGTTCTATGGAACCTATATGACAAATATCAGTTTAGTTATCTGTTGGTCGCTCAGTAGTGTAAAAATTTCATATAATAGGTCGGTACACAGATTACCTACTTATAACTAGTTAGAAATAATTGACCTTATTGATCCTTCAAAAATAAAGCCGACAATCAAGGTGAAGACGTTCGTTCCGTATCGAAGCGGAACCTATATCGTAACCGTCTTGCCTACCCTGCCATATTGGAAGCTACTAAAAAAAACAATTTAAAGTTACATCATACAAAAATGAATCCAGGGATTCCCCTCTTTAATGTCATCAATAAGTCTACACTTGTTCGACCAATCAAATCATTGTATTCTTAGATTCTTAGATTCTTATATATAGTATGGGAATAAACGTTTATATCTTTCACAGTTAAGTTGTATAACATTTGATAAGCAATACTTACCAATTATGATGTAGGTATTTATTTATGTATACAGAACTTTTCTGTTACTGAGTGACTCGCAGACAACATACAGGCAAAACTAGGAAACTGGACTTAGTGAGTTGAAAATTGGCATTTAGTGAGGTTAGGGAGTGTAGGGGAGCGCTAAGAGAGGACTTCTCGAAATTCCTGCGGAAACAGGAAGAATAACGATTTTTCATTTAAAAGAGTATGAAGAATTTTCAAATGATTCAAATTAGCAAAAAAACATATAAATCTTTTTTGTAGATGGTTTAATTTATTATAAGAATATATATTAGTTTTAATATCGATACTATTAATACAAAACTCTCCTTGTTACCTATGTGTGTAATCGAAAATCGCGATGAGACACCCCTTAATATAAAAAAAATTGAGAGACCTACATTTTTAAGAAACGTATTTTTTATGTTTTTAGAACAATATTTTCACTATAATAAATAAAAAAAGCTACAACTTAATTTAGATTCACGCTTTAGCCCTAGCGGGGTAGTCAGAGAGAACGGAGAGAAACGCTACGGTCTCTCATATACATACCTCTTTTTGTACTTCCGTGGAGGATGAAGCTACAAAAAAAAAATTGGCCCTACCTTATAATATTATATGTTATGTATGTATGTAACATATAATAATATTTTGTGACATGGTGTCACCTCGACGTATAACAAATTAATTATACATAAAATTATTTATTTTAACAGGAAAATAATTTAATGAACGGCGGACGTACTTTTGTCGTATTTTTTGTAATCCAAGGAGGACCCCAAGGAGTACCTTGGGGAAAGACAAAGTGAACGAAATACCAATCCTTATGTTTATGGTATAGGAACCTCTTCCGTTTCTTTCATTATTAATTAGTACCATCCTCTTTTATGCCTTTCCAGGGACCTCAAGGTTTTGCCGTGACCTTTGACCAGTAGTATCGGCATTATTTCTTCAAAGGGTCGATAAGGTGAAATATTTCTAACTAATTATAGGTAATAAGTGTACCTATTACATAAAACTTTTACATTACTGGGTGACTGAGTGACAGGACATACAAGACATTCGAAACTAAACTGAAATCTGGATTTTTCTATGGATCCAGTTCCTATACCTAGTTCTAGGTTCCATGAGGTTAGGGAAGTACATTGGAATACTAAAAAAGAATTTTTCAAAATTCATACTTGAAAGAGAAATATAGAATGTTAAAAAGTCCATGTACGTAAAATGCAGTTGCAGCTGGCCACCAGTACAGAACTGAAATAGTAACATATTGACAATCTCTTTATTCGTATAGATAGACAGAAAAAACATCGTTTTTCTTTAGAAACATGACATTTATGTCAACATTTAAGACATTTCGTATTAAATATCTTGAACACAAAAGTGGGATAAAAAACAAAGTGATTGAACACTAAACAAAACAGTAAAACGTCAAAAAGAATTGACTAATAAAAAAAACCCCATTCTGTGACCACATTTCGAATACCACTCCGATATTGATAACGCTCCAAAGTAGAAACTTAAAATGATACTAAAACGTAACATTACAACAATCTATAAATAGCACACGTGCTCTATCGTATCGTGTTTTAATTAAGTGCCGTGTAATTCCGTTTCATATACTCTTTGGCAATCTATTTGTGGGTAAATTAATATTTCATATAATATAATTTTCTAGTACGTATTAGCATACAATGCCTCCAGAATTCGACTGAAATTGGGGATCCGAAGTGGGAAACGGAAGTGTCTTAGCACTAGGTTCCCATGTTCCCTCTGCCTGCTATGTGCAGGATACAGCGTAAAGAAAAAAGATGTACTAGTCGTAGCCCGCAACTTCTCTCGTGTGGATTATAAACGTTTATATATACTATCCTGTAAAATCGGTAAAAAGGATTCCACATATTAAATTTCAGGGTTCTACGCCGCGAAATGTCAGTCGGTAACGGTAGAGTTTTATATACATAACTACTATATACAGATTAAGTGGTTTAGTCAAAGAACTGTATATCTGTCTATCAAGTATTTGTGCTCAGTGAAATTAAGAATATCGTGTATAAGGAAGCATTATCTAGTGTTGTAGTACGAAAACACCGGTTAAGTGCGAGTCGGACTTGCCCACTAGGGTTTCGGATCACCAATTTCAGGATGGTAGGTCAACGGGAAGTAAAATTTGGCAAATTTAAGTTTGCATTCATATACGCTCATTTTACAATAAACAATATGTATACGGACTTGGATGGTTACTTGGACGGCGACCAAAAGGCGCTAGTTCAAATCCCGCTACGTAAAATTGTTAATATCTGTTCTAAAAAAACTATTAAAAATTTATAAGTTTGTAATCGTTTTTTCTGAAATATGAATATTAATTTTTCGGATTTTTTCCCTGTCTTTGTGCTGAAAATCCTCGATTCCTGCCAAAAATCATAATTGTAAGTCTAAGGGAAATTTTGCTATATGATATATATATATATATATATATATATATATATATATATATATATATATATATATATATATATATATATATCCATTTTCGTCATTTCGTGTATGCAGTCATTTTGTATAATTGTTTTTGATATAACTTTCAGCTTGCTAACTCCACGCGATAAAACCCGATCCTATAAAGGTTCCGTGTTTTCCTTTTAAAGCACGGAACTCTAAAAATAAATCGTTGTATTTCAAAACATTTAGATTTGTAATTCTTAATTATTAAAGCGAGCGAAGCGAAATCTGACTAGTCTTAGGATCCTTCTGAGTTCCAATTAAGAACCGATCCAGCTACTGCTAAAGACTCTAAATATATATAAATATAATTAAATATTTAAACTTATTTAAACTTAGAGGCCGGTCGTGGTGCAGCGGCACAAAGTGTGACTGTAAACCGACTGGTTGTGGGTTCGATCCCCACTCGAGGAGATAAAATATTTACTTAAATTTATATTTCCATTTCTTCGCTCTGGTGTTGAGGCAAAGCGCGGCGCTGAGTTCTGCCACTTAACACGCAATGCCTCCGGAACGCCTCCGGAATTCGGCAGAAAGTGGGGAACGGAGTGTCTTTCACTACGTTCCCTCTGCCAACCCTGCAGCAGTGTGCGGGATACAGCGTGAAGCTGATTAATTTATTTATTTATTTATTTAAACTTAAACGCAAAAGGTAAAGATAGAAAACAATTTTGAAATAATTAGTCATAGTAATGTGTATATAGTGTGAGTGACATTAACCATCTCATCATTTTAATAGCCGTTTGGAGATGATACGAATGTTTACAAATTCAAAATCAAAATTGATATTTCTAATAAAATGCGATAAAATATTGTATAATAAATTTTCCAATAGATCTTCACTTCAGGTCATGTAAAATATTAAAAAAATAATTTTTAGGAGAATACATCATTAAAGTTGAGGCCGTCGTGGCGCAGTGGCACAAGGGTGACTGTAACACGACGGTTGTGGGCTCGATCCCCATTCGAGGAAATGAAATATATATTTTTTTAATTTATATTACCATTTCTTCGCTCTGGTGTCGGCGCGGCTTTAGAGTTCCCTCTGCCTACCCTGCTGTTTGCTCAATACAGCAGCTAAAAAAAAAAACGTAATCACTGTGTGATACGAAAGGGTTCAGCAAAAAATTTGGATTTCTTTTTTAAGAAAATTGCGCGGACGGAGAAGTATGAAATTTATGTATAAGCATTATTTATGCTTAAAAAGTACATTACAAAATAAATAAAAAATTACACAAACCACCATAGATTTGAAAATAAATAAACTTTTGTATCAATAAAGTGACATACACGTTTTTATGGCAACGCGTATAGCGTCAACGGGTCCCCCACTTACATTAAAAGGCTAAATTAACTAAGATATTAGTAAAAATCAAATTATATGAAAACAATAATACAATTCCACGCCAATTTTTTAATAAAAAATAAATTTTAATTGTTGCATGCTGAAATAACATAAATTATAAAACTTGATTAAACGTATTTCACTGTCTCACATTCCATGTTCTTGCCAGTTTATTATTCTAACTAAGAAGTCTTACCCTATTAAAGTGGAAACAAAATCTAGTGTACATTAACCGACATTACAAGTAGATGGTTATCAATTGGACTGTATTTTTTTATATTTGTTAACTCAGAACTTTTGACTGGGTAAATAGATTTTATCGATTCTTTTTTTTATTTGAAAGATGGTGCTTCCCGTGTGGTCCCATTTTAATTTGTTTTATTTTTGACAATGAGAAAATCACATAAGTCCTATTTTTGCATTAATTATGTACGAGTAAATCGGACGAATAACTCAATATCACGCCAGCCGATTTCGATAATTCTTTTTTATTGGAAGGGAAGTTGAAGTACATTCAAGGGTAGTTTAAAGCCGGTTGAAGTCGGTTTTTTTTGTTAAAAATTATATTATTTTAGAATTGTAAACTAATACAACATAAAAAATTATAATAATTACATTTTATAAGAGATGCAAGGCGCGGCGTTTCGTTCCGCCACTCAATACGCAAATTCTCGAAAATTCGGCGAAAAGTAAGCAATGGAGTGTCTTAACAATAGGTTCCTTCGGCTTATATGCGGAAAAAAGCGCGAAGCTGAATAAAAAATACACTTATAATTGCACGAAAGTGAGTAAGTCGGGTTATTACTCTGTTCCTTTTTTAGCGAAATATTTTTTACGTTAAAATTGATTAGCGGTATCTGTAATACTATTGCTTTATAGTTTATACCTAACAATACATCTTTCTTTTCTTTCATCATATACAAATTTTTACAAGCGGTGTCAAATGAAATTAATTAAGGCCCGTTTTTATAAGGCACCTTCAAGTATGAGATAAATCTTGAGATGCCGTTTTCATTCATAAATTAAATATCTAGTAATGAAAACGGCATCTCGAGACGATCTCAGAGTTGAGAGCGATTTCTGAATACGGGCCTAAGAACTGTGTGTGTAACTCTGGCCGTAAGTACAGTGGGCTACATTAAAAAGATTAACGTGATGAAATATAGCCTATAGTCGGTAGTTGGAACTTCTAATATAAAAAGATTCTTCCGATTCGAACCACTTTTTCCTGAGATTAGCGCAATCAATCAAACAACCTCCTCAGCTTTATAATATCGTTTTAGATTAATTTATCTCTTAATATCACATTACTAATGCTCCTCTCACAAGAAGTGATGCACATTCTGTTCTCTTTGTTCATTTTCTATAACGACCCTAAGTAATATTTCAATGACAACAATATGATCTCCACCATTTCGATATTACATCATTCTTTCATAATAGTTTGTCTTCTGTCATATAATTTACCATTAATAAACATTCTATTATCTTTAATCAATACGGCGTAGAAAGGGAAAACTTGGGAAACTTGCGTTAAGACACTCCGTTCCCATTATGGCACTTTCTGCCGAATTCTGAAAACATTGCATGTTAAATAGCGGAATTCAACGCCGCGCTTTACCCCGTTACCAGAGCGAGAAAATGAAAGTGTAAAATATTTCACTTCCTCGAGTGGGAATCGAACTCACAACTTGTCACGTTTATAGTCGCTCACTTGTGACCCTGTGCCACGACTGGTCTTTAGGTTCCTGGTTCTTGGGAATCATTTGGGTAAACGAAATTCCGTGGTGGAAACAATCACCTAACACATAACGTGTTTAAACGGTAAACAGATGGAAAATTAAAAACGACGTGAGGTAGGTCACCAGCATTTTTAAATATATGGCACAAATATAAAAAAATAAGATGAAATCAAGTTTTACCACAGCACTTAATAATTATAATTATAAGCAGTCAAACAAGTATATATATTTTTCATATTAAAGGCAATCTGATGGTTCCAAACATGTGTGCCTAGCTATTATATTGTAATTTGGAATTTAAATAAACAAACTAATTAAATATATTTGACTGTAGAAATAACCATCATGGCGCAGTGGCACATTTATAAACGCGACAAATGTGGGTTCGACTCGGAGAACTGAAATATTTATTATTTTTATTTCCTCGCTCTGGTATCTCATGAATTCGCCAGAAATTGGGGAGCGGAATTGTCTTAATGAGGACTGAGTGACTTAACTGAGGACGGACTAGGTGCCCAGATTCCCTCTGCCTTCCTTGCTATGCGCGGAAGCTAAAAAAGGGCCTAAAGATGAAATATATATTTAAATAAAACTGATAACATGTTTGAGGATCTGATATTTGAAAAACGCTGCACATTTATCTCAGAAAATGTTTTTTGACATTGTAGTGATGAAACTCAACGCCGCGCTTCTTCTTAGCATGAAGTGCGCTACGATGACCTCAAATATTTTATTAAATAAAATATATATTACTATTATATTATTACGTATTGGATTTGAACTCACTATCATAATATACAATTAGTGATTATCAAAAGTCCTCAAGTGAGGCGAAATCACATTTTATTTATTTCAATTATTTTACTTATATTCTAGTACTTGAAAATAGCCTAATTTTGAAGTACTAGAATAGAAGTTCATTCATTATATATTTGACCTTCGTTTTTAAAAGGAAAATAAAACTAAATCAGCTTCAAGCTGTATCTCGCACACAGCAGTGTTAAGACACTTCGTTCTCAATTTTCCGCCGAATCCTGAAGGCATAGCTCGTTGAGGAGCGGAACTCAACACCACGCTTTACCTCGACACTAGAGCGAAAAAACGGAAACATGAAACATTGTGCAATCCCCAATAAATACTGTACAATGATAAGCTATGATAAGACCACAATAAACCCAACGCTGCAGTTCGTCAAACCTGACCTGGAAAATAAAAATGAAGTATTCAGACACCCCATTCTCAACTTACCGCCCACTTTTCAAGAAATTGCGAATCTCAACGCCGCGCTTTGTCTTGCTAAGAGTAGGATAACTCCAAGCGACTGAATTACAATCAGACGTCGCGATAACATAAAACAGTCTATTAAAACACCATAATTTATTTATACTTTCACTTAGGTGCATACAATATACATACATATTTGTATATATGAAGAATGAAAAAGAAAGCGTAGGTCGTTGGAGTGGTGGTGAAAAAGCCATCGCAAATTTGGTGCAACAAAATGATGAATGAAATTTATATATGATATAATGCAAGTGAGTCAATAGTTAAAATGGAAGGAAAACTTTAATTGACCTCTGAGTAATGATAATATTATAGAATGGTCACGCAACGAAGCGACTTAACACTAGGTTCCCAGTGCCTAAAAGAGACACTATCTATACACTCATAATGTTCTATTCCATATCTTATGTGTTGATTAAGTTATAATAAACACAGTCGGTATGCAGCTGATGGAACGGTTGTTTTGTATTTGGTTCAACACGTAAATCTTCGGAACTATAGGTTTGAATTTACGAAAGAATTTTTTTTACTATTTATCGAGGAAATAATATTCTCTCACTAAGAAGTTAAAACTAACTATAAATAGAACCTTAAGATAATTTATAAACAGAATTAAGAAAAAGTTGTAGATGAGTTAATAGCATATCCTTTTAAAATCGATTAATCTTGAACACTTGCATCAGTTACTTGAAATCTATATATAAAACAAACCGCCAAAGCTAATTACGATCACCTAAAAAAACACATTTTATGATATATTTCAGTTTATTTCAAGAGCTCCATATGAACTTAAATATCCTACATTATAGGAAACGTATTATGAAATACATTACTTCATTATATATACATAATTATAATTATATTATGTTCACTTTATTTGGTGTTCGTAAACACCGCCATTTTGACACGTGACGAGATGTATGTATAATAATCGACGGCTATTTAGCGAGAAAATAGAAACAAAATGATTTAACTATTACGTGTACGCTGTTAAAGAATTAAAAAAAATTACGCAATTAACAAAGACATCGCAAATCATTTGTATTTTTGTGTGTTTCATTTTAAAAAAAACCGTTATTTAGTATGTTAGATAAATGTATAAAAACGCCCACAAAGACATCGTGCATAAAACGGAAAAAAATTGTAATTGTTGAATTGACTACATACTTATATGTATCTAGATACTGTATAAGTATCTATTATAACACAACCTATTTACTTTACATACGCCATCACAATCTTAAATAGATTATGCTCATTTCACATAAAATTCATTTTGTAATTATATACATAAAATAATATGAAACGATAATAAATTGAATGTTTAATACAAAACAACACTTTCTATGTGTCGAGAGCGTTCCATTTTTAGTAAACTCCGTGAGGAATTCATTTTTAGTTGCCAAGCGGATGCTTGTATAGAATTGAAGTTAATTTTATCTAGATTTAAGTCTACATTGGTAATAGAAGGTATTAGTAGCAATAATTAGTCAATTTGCCCAGAGACTATGTGATTTTTGCTGCATAATTTTCAAGGGCATATCGGGATGCCAACTTCTCGTTCAGTATGGACGGCCCCTGCACTTAAATGGTTGTTTGCTGACGATTCATGAATGAAACCAGCGTCGGGCAGACACTAATATATTCATAATAAGCAATGATTTTGTTAAATTATTAATGTAATAAATGAAAATACTTACGAGCTCGGCAGCAATACGTGTATCACACACATGACGTCATTTGACGCAACACAAACCCGAATATTTGTGGGAAATGTACAATAATCGTGAGGAGAACAGCACAAGGATCAACTAAACACTATATTTTACAACATATGGATGTATCGTTAAGTCATTACAACTTAATTAGGACATTTTAAAATATTTATTTGTTGTCACTGACTCGAGTTTTGACAAGATGGTCGCGCACCGACTGTTTTGCTTTGGTTGTCAGCTGATACGAACTACTGTTCTGCTTGAAGCGGAGCTGAGTTATGTTGCATCTCCTTCTAACGCCCGCGCTCGCTAGCAGCGTGTGAGCGAGATAGCTATACGGACATAATTAATTGAAAAAGATGAGAAACAACAAACGTCATTTTGTAGTTTCATTATTATTCAAAAGAAAAATGTCGATAATAAAATATATAAATCAACACCATGAATGGAAAATAATAGTCAAATATTAAACAACAATATTTTATTTCACAACGTCGCGTAATCGTATAAGGTATCATTGTTTATTTATATTTGGGCGTGACAAATGAGTTTTCTCTTTGTGTGGCGCCATCTATATTTTGCTTATGGTAATAGCTAAACAGCCAAATGCTTAAAATTTCCTGATAAATTAAATCTAATTGGAAAAATTTGTGTTATTATAATAAACTACCAATAAATATATATGAACTTATATGTTATAAAATGATTTTAAATAATAATGATGGTCGCATAAAAATAGTTGTCAAAATATTGCTCTTACATTTTAATATTTTGTGTAAGATGGCGCTATGTACAGTTTATTTATATAATTATACAAAGAAAATGATAAACAATTTATTATAATGTTCAATAAATAATTAATTTTTAAAATGTACTTAATATTTTTATACTAATAATTAAAAAAAACCCATAAGAATTAAAAATGCTAATGAATAACGTTCGGGGATTACCCCATGAAACAAGAAGTATTGCATTATTTAATCCTAATAAGGAATCGTGTACAATATTAATGAATGTGCAAATTGTTTCAAATAATTTATGTTAAAATAGAATTATATTGTGAATTAAGGAATTATCTAGTATTGAAATGATTTCACAACAAACGCTGACTACAGAATATAATTATGACTTAAAACAATTTCTATACCATAGAGATATAGTCTATACTGTAACATAATTTGTTGTATTGTTAATCAAAATCTATTAATATTCATTAATAGATTTTGATTAACAATACAACAAATTTGAGGCCGGCCGTGGCGCAGTGGCACGAAGTGTGACTGTAAAACCGACTGGTTGTGGGTTCGATCCCCACTCGAGGAGATGAAATATTTATTTAAATTTATATTTCCATTCCTTCGCTCTGGTGTCAAGGCAAAGCGCGGCGTTGAATTCTGCCACTCAACACGCAAGGCCTTCAAAATCGGCAGAAAGTGGGGAACGGAGTGTCTTAACACTAGGTTCCCTCTGCCTACCCTGCTGTGTGCGGGATATAGCGTGAAGCTAATTTAATTTAATTTTTTTTTATTTAATATTCATTATTGAAAGTATTAATTTACATTTAAATTGCTACATTTAAATTTGCATATAGCGAGATAGGAGAGAGAATTTAGAGTAGAGTGAAGTGAAGACATTCCTTTCCCGCATTTTCGCTGAATTATTGAGGTATTGCGTGGCGAGTGGCAGAGCTCAACGCTTTGCGATATCGTCAGAAGGAGAAAATGAAGATATACTCGTACATTACAAACACTGCGCCACGAATGCCTAACCACTGCCGCATTAAATATAATTAAAGTTATTCAACGCTAAGAATATTATTAAAAGTCACTTTCTTATTATAAATATTCATATTTGAGGCCAGTCGTGGCGCAGTGGCAAGTGTGACTGTAAAACCGACTGGTTGTGGGTTCGATCCCCACTCGAGGAGATGAAATATTTACTTAAATTTATATTTCCATTTCTTCGCTCTGGTGTCGAGGCAAAGCGCGGCGTTGAGTTCTGCCACTCAACACGCAATGCCTCCAAAATTCGTCAGAAAGTGGGAACGGAGTGTATTAACACTAGGTTCTCTCTGCCTACCCTTCTGTGCGCGGGATACAGCGTCAAGCTAATTTTTTTTTTAATATTCATATTTTCCCCGAGAAGGTTTCCCGGATGGGAATCGAACTAGAGCGAAGAAATGAAAATAATAAATATTTTACTTGCTCGAGTAGGAATCGAAATCACAACCTGTCGCGTTTACACTTACACGCGTGTGCCTCTGCGCCACAACTGGCCTCTAAAAGTAACACGAAATTTCTACGTTAAGGGAAGAAATATCACATTTCATTTATTATAATAAGGAATCGATTATCCATCCTTTTGAGAAAGTTTCCAGTCACACAATAGGGGCAAAACAATAGTTCGTCAGCGCGTCGCCAGATCCTCAATACTATTTCACTCAAACGGGGAGGAGCTGATTGGTTTTGTTCTAATTCCCATTGTTTTAAGCTCGCCATTGAACCAATTAAGGCTGTAACCACGTGGAAAAGGTAAATTTTTTTAACAAAAAATATATTTTATACCGTTTTTTTAGGCCGACTTGTAATTATGTAATCCTACTGTATTATAAAGTTTGTGAGGATGGATGTTTCTTCCACTTTCACAAAAAAAGAAATACATGCAAACATTTTTGTTCATGGAATTTTACAGTAATATGGCTTATTCACTAACGGGGGCGGGTGGGTCGTGCCCACTCCAAATTAATCTTGTGTCCACCCCAGAAGTTTTGCATATCTATTCAAAGGCTATAACAATAATTTTAAGCGGACAAAGCAGGGTATGGGTCGCTAGTAGAAACTAGTTCTGCAACTTATTTAATGAGGCAGAGAAAACAGAAATATATCTACCAAATATAAATATCTTTGTGACTTATACTACTTAATAACTTACTTAATTAAATTATAAATATATAAAAAAATAACATTAAAATAACATTACAAAAACATTTAAAAATCCTTAAAAAATATGACGTTTATCCTTTGTGAGATATGAATTTTTCTTCCTCTTTTCTGGCAAGACCAACGCTTAGCATGTAATGTCTCAGAATAAGGCGGAAAGCGGAGAATGGAAACACTAGGTTCTCCTTAAAGCGTAAAACTTTTATAAATTTATAAACCCATTATAAATTTCACCTGATAATCTGAAAGAAGCCTTATTGCGATCAAAGCGTACGGTCTTTGGTAAACAAACTACTTTTCAATTAAGTTCAGTTTGTTTTATTTTTAAGCTCATATTATCTCAGCTTCATAGTTTTACTCGTTATATAAAAGATATAAACAAGTCTATAGTGAAATTATCTAGAGTACACATGAGTCCTTTACAAATTTAATTTTGTTGTAAAATTAATTATGTTAAAAAGGTTGATTGATAGTTGTATATTTTTCTTCCATACATAAATAAAGGGATAAATGAGAAGGTATTCAAAATCTTGAGGCGCTTTTGGATTCGATTTTCACTCGGAGAACAAATTGTTTTCATTTTGTCTCCAGCTTGATGCTCAGGCACTCTTCTCAGCCTAACGCTAATACAATAATATGATATGATCCAGCTGGTCTGATAATACATCTAGGATCTGAGTAGAATAACTCTTGAGAGGTTATAAGTTAACCACTCGATTTAAGACTCATATTCATATAATTAATACCTTCATTAGAAACACTGCATATTGAGTGGCGAAACTTAACGCCGCACTTACCAACACGTAGTAATGAAAAAAAATCAGTACCCCAAATCGGGGTCGTACTTATAACTATCTCGTTTACGTTTACTGGGAAACCAACAACCGTTGCGTTTATAGTCACAGGCTTGTGTCACTATACCCCGACCGCCTCGAAGTATTCAATAAATAAGTATAAGGCATACAGCTACTCGGCGGCACAGCATCTCCACGGAACACGTCGATTGTGAGTTCGAGGTCCACTAGAAGTAATACATTATTCTCATTTGTTCGCTCTGGTAAAAGTAGAAAGCACGGATTTGAGTTCTGCCGCTCAACACACCAATATATTAACAAAAAGGTGTAGAAAGTAAAAGACGGAGTATCCTAGCACTAACGCTCTTTTGTCCATGCTGCTGTACTGAAAAACTGCCGAAAATCTATATTCGTTCATCATTTTCTCCATAAAATGTTATAAGAAATTTCAAATTACAACCTTGAGCATAAATTGTTTTACTCGCCACAAAGGAGATCAGTCAAAACTGATTTCGCAGAACAATTCTGATTACTTGGTCGAGTACCGGTGTTATTAGTTTGAGCGATGTGCCATACTAGGTTGGAGAATGCTTTGACATCTGAAACTTTTATTTGGACAAGGAAAAAATGTTTTTGATGTCACGTTTGTGTATATGATGTGTAGGTTTGTAGCCGTTTAGGGTACCTTGTACCCGAAGAGGAACAAACGGAACCCTTATAGTATCAGTTTACAGAGGGAATATATAATTTTTTATTTTTACAATATATAATTTCCACGTCACGCCACGTCTTTCAAGTCAAGACTATTTATATCGAGATCAGGTGGAGTTATCAAATTGAAATTAATATCTTTTTTTTTTTATGGAAAAGACACGGCAAACGAGCGTGCAGGTCACCTGATGGTAAGTGATTACCGCCGCCTACGACTCCGTGCAACCCCAGAGGAGCTACAGGTGCGTTGCCGGCCTTTAAGATGGGTTGGGCGCCGGGGCCCGGCATTACCTGATGCGAAACGCAGTGGCATAAAGCCACTACTTCACGCCGGTTTTAAATGCTGGGGGTGGTAATGATCCGGTCGAGTCTGCCCATGCGTGTTGCCATTGCTGGCGACGTGACTCTACCACACGTACTTTAGTCGCCTCTTACGACACCACCAGTACCAGGATGATCCTATTCTAGGCCGGCATCACACGGCTCAAAAATTAAAAAATAACCATTTTAATTTTAATAAGGTGTTATATGACCGTCAGTATAAGGTCATGGTTTTACTAATGGTGCTTTGTATCTATCAAATTTTACTTTTTAATTAGGATCCCATGACAAGCATGAGAGGTCAAAGGCAGGTCAGGGGATTTAAACAAATATCGTCATTTATCAACCTCAATTTAAATATATAAAGTCATTAGTATCCCAACTTTAGTAAAATAATACGCGGAGTTCACAAATTCCCAGCATCAGCAGCAACCTCGGGTGGATCGCCTTGTATTCTCAGAGGTCGCTGCGGGTCTTTCATGTAGGCCCCCTTACATATATTTATTTTGTAGTTGTTTTGATTTAATTATATATTTATCTTGATACGGATTAATTCCAAAAGCATAGAAAATATACTAAGAATGACCCCAAAAATTTAAATTAAATATGTTAAACTGGTTATTGCGGCTCAATCTTCAAAAATTAACATTTATAATATCACAGATATTTTTTTTTATATTCGATAATATTTTTTTTGTTTGTAGAATATTGTTTTTATATATCTCATAAGATTGAGATTTGTCAGCACCAGTGATGTACTTGTAACCCTTCAGAAAGACAATTTTCGGCGACTTATGCAAAACCATGAAACTCCAAAAAAAAAATACGAGAAAAACGTGGCTTATGTTAATCTCAAGTCTACCTTTATATAAAATTTCATCACAATCTGTTCAATGGTTTGGCCGTGATGGAATTACAGACAGACAGAGAGATTTTCACATTTATGTACAAACCTGAAGTATCCATACTAATATTAGTATGGATACTTCAGGTTTGTACTTTTTTATTTTATAAATTTAACTCAGGGCTTCACTGTACTCTATGTTAACAGTCGTATTTGTAGGTGACTACAAAATATATGGATTTTCTAGAGATTGTAATCTTAAAAGATATATTTTGTTCATATTGGCATTTTTAAATAATAAGTAAATAATAACCTATGTCATTAAGTGATAATATAGCATTCTAATGGTGAAAGAATATTTGAAATCGGCTCGGTAGTTCTTACGTTTATCCTTTGCAAACATACACACATACAAATCTTTCCTCCTTATTTAATAGTATAGATATAAATAGTATAGAAGTATAGATGGCAATCTTTGTCCTCCATCATGGAGCTATTAATATAAGATAAATGCACAGTTTTTGTATAGTATGTAAGGTAAATAAGGTATTTTAAAAAACATGGTTTTCTATTATACAGTATATAAATGCAAGGAAAAATAAATAAAAGAAAAACAGTATGTTGTAGCCATCTAACATATATAGAATTATTTACACACACGTTATGCTAAAACAATAATTTTCTTACAATCTATACTAATATTATAAAGAAGTAAGATTTGTATTTTTGTATGTATGTATCTACGTATGTATGTATGTGTGTATGTTTGTAGAGTTTTCACACAAAAACTACGCGCACCGTGGCGAGTAACTCTGCGGAGGTGAGGGGAGGTGCATCGATATCACTAAAATTATTAAGACAATCGATTAGACTTTTTGTTTCCTTATTTGATTTGAATAGGCCCCGAAACTACGGGACCGATTTGGAAAATTCTTTTACAATTAGACTATTAAGGTGTAAAACAACACCAAAAAAAAACCTTATATCGCGTACGCTGTGGAAATTATTGACAATAGAGCAAAGTGATGTACTATAATTTCATAGAAGACATCAATATCTACAAAAAGTTGACGATACCATGTGTAACTGTTAGAGGTATGTTACAAATACTAATTTTCAAAGGAAAATGTGCAAACTAGAACAGAGCCGCCATCGTAGTACAGAGGGACATCTAAAATATATATATTTTATATTCTGTCATAATAAATAGCTTTAAACTTTGCATACAAAGGTATCCTGTACGTAGTATATCATTTTTTTCATTTATTATTACCAGTACAACAGTATCGATACTAATGTGGTATTTATAATTTTATAAATCTATACTTATAATAAATCTGTAGAAAAGTCGTTTCTGTACATTGAAAATATTTAAAAAAAAATTAGCCAGGGTGTTAAAGGATAACTAACAGAATCCATTTCCAACATTTTTGGAATTTTTGTCTGTTTGTCTGTTTGTCTGTTTTCCTGTTTATGTGAACACGCATCACGTCAAAAGTACACAATATATTTAAGCAAAGCTTATACGTAAAAATTACCAGTAAATCAAGGTAACATTTAGTGTTTATTTCATTGTAATAGCTTCACTCTATCAAAAGATATAAGTATTTAAGTTTCCAAGAAGCTTATATTTGAGACAGTAGAAGTCAATACAAGTAACGCTATCTATTTTATAGTTTTGGAGAGGGTAGGTAGGTAGGTAGGTAGGTAGGATGGATGTATGGATGTATGGATGTATGGATGTATGGATGTATGGATGTATATAGCTTTCACACAAAAATACCGGATCAATTTCAATACTTTTTTCACTATTAGAAAGCTGCAATTTCACTGAACAGCATAGGCTGTATTACATTTAAGAAAAAAATAGAGATCCCTAATAAAAATGCAATAATGTAACCCAAGGTTATATCGCGTACGCTGTAGAAATTATTAACAATAGAGCAAAGTGATGTACTACAATTTTATAGAAAACATCTACATCTACAAAAATTTGACGATACCATGCGTAACTGTAAAAAAAAGGAAAATGTGTAAACTAGAACAGAGCCGCCATCGTAGTACAGAGGGGCATCCAATATATATATATATATATATTCGTTTATAATGAAAGCTTTAAACTTTGCATACAAAGGTATCCCGTACGTAGTGTATATTTTTTTCAATTATTATTACCAGTAAAGTATCGATACTAATGTGACATCTATATATTTATATATATTAAATATTTTTTAGTAATTTTTATAATTCTAATAGAATTAAACAACTTTCTAAAATGATTTTTCCTTGCATGCGTTGTAATAATTATAACATAATATATAAGATTTTATATGTTATTTTAATTATTATCTTAAAATAAATAAATGTATTTTGATCAAATTTATTTTCTTAAAAATTAAGAGTGCCCAACAAAGCTATCGTTTCTCTATGAAGATATAAATAAATAATTATAAAGGTCAGCTATTTAATCATTACACCATTCATACATGACGAATAGGTCTTTAAATCGCTTAAGTCGTTTCTGAGATAAGCGTCGACTAACAGAAAAACCAAGAAATCGACAAAATTTATAAATATTATTATTGCTGGTTCTATTACTTTGTTAATTGCTCCAATAATAATTTGTTTAATGAAAATCGAAAATGCTATGGTTTTAATATTTTTCACATTAGAAATCTTAAGTGCGCTGCAAGGATACATTATTTACTAAAACAGGAACGTAATTCCCTGTACCGAAACAAACAAACAATTCACAAATTTAAGCGGGCGAAGCCGCGAGCTGGTTGCTATATTTTATAAAATTTTATGTTATGTTTATAATAGATGGATCACGTGGTGATGTCAATACGTTTTAATCATTGGCACGTAGGTACGTTATATTAATTTATAGTAGATATATTTCTCAAGAGAACTTAATCATAACTGTTAGCATAAGTTACTTATAGTGTAGTAATAGGTGTCACTGTAATGACGAGGACGTCATTTGATATTGGTTCCATTATCGATTGTATAAAGTGGCGGTAGTGTGCTGCGTCTTTTCCGGTGGATTTCCAATATAAGCACAAACGACACGGCACTCATGTTCTTTTACTTCTTAAGATTTTGTCGAGACAACTTGTCATTAGAATTAATAGTTAAATATTGTTACTACGTCAAGAACAAGTGTAAATAAAGTTATTGTAAAAGCTGGATTTTGTGTCTGATTTGTTGGTTCGCCTAACATAACTTTGTATATAAAAAATACATGAAATAATCGTGTTAGGGAAATATCAAATTTATTTTATGAATCAATCTTAATGTTATATTCAAAACAAATGAATTATATGTAAATTTATGTACGTTTCAAGTATGAAAAAAAGAAAAAAATGCAATAAAATTGCGTTTCTGCTTTTCTTTCCAATGATTTATATTTCTATATATGTGGGACGTAAATGCGGGAACAGAGCTGCCATCTTAGTACAGAGTAACCTCTAAAATATATATTTACGTATAGTTAAAGAATAAAAAGTGTGAAGAGGAATGTGTGATTCCTCTATAGAATATATTATTCTACATTATATCATAAAAAACAGTACATATAAAGGTATCCTCCTGCAGTATAATTATTTTCAATCAACATTTTTGAACTTTTAATTTTGAACATTTTAAATATTTTCGTGCCATTATGATGAAACACTTAGACAATTTTTTAATTTGAAAAAAATAATTTATTAACGATAAGAATGTTGGTAGGTTTTCAAAAGGTATAAGAATTATAGGTATATTAAAACACGAACATAATTTTAGTATATTAAGCAAATAATTCTGTGGTTTAAGCGGGCGAAGCCGCGAGCGGGCCGCTAGTTATTTATATATAAAAAAGAAATACTGTAGTTATTCAAACAAATCGTTGTCTAGAATTTTTTTTCACTTAAAATATCTAATCAGGCCATTCGTGGCGTGCGATTGTATATATTACAGGCTGTGTGGGTATAAAATTTTCAAAAGAAGTTTAGTACAATGAACTCATTAGATAATTGTCAAAAGATTTATGGTTGAAGTCTCAATCTGCTTGGGTTAGTGCTATCAGAGCGGATATTTCCGGTCTGGACCGGATTTGAGGGTAGGAACGCGATTTAGATTTTACCTAAACCTAAATATATATATATACTTGTGGTTATATATAATTGAGGGGTGAAAGTTCGAGAGAGGAATAAAAGTTTATATTATACTCGATTCGATTTAGCGTTAGTACAGAATTATATAAGAAGGAGAAGAGCAAAAAAGGGCACGAATATTGCGTCGCGTGTCGATCGCGAATGGTGACCGTACGCGGGAGCGATGCGCAAACGCAATGTCAAGTGCAAGAGAAAGGAATCGTATCCACGTGACAGCGGCTGATATCCTAAGCATTATCTGTAAAGAATAACTAAATATTTTATGATATCTTTATATATAATAAGAAGCTGAAAATTAAATCTAAATGTCTTGGTTATATGACTGTTAATAAAAATATATATTTTTGTATGTAGTACTATTATACAATATTTTATACAATAAGGTAAACAAAAATATACAATAAAGTTAACATAATTGAATTGTTAATGGAGATTACCTTCATAAATCATAACAGTAAAGTTTAAGTCGTAATTAATTCAATATAGAGATAAAGAACGATTTCGAAGACGAACATAGATTTTTTGGTTCGTTCGTTCGTTTGAAATAAATCTATATTAAAATACCGTATACACTGCACACACATATCTACGTATACACTGTAATAACTACATATTTACCAATTGTACATTTATCTAATAATATATGTAACTAATTTAAAAACTGTACAGAAGGTAATATGCAATCATTACAGTTATTTTACAAAGAATATTATGAATCCTTACCTAAATTAATAATTTAACATTTACTGTTTCTGAAGCAGTAAATGTAATTAATTTTTCTTCGGGAGCAAGCTACTCTCGCCCCTAACCGCCCCGTGACGCTGTCAAGACCAGTCCAGGTCAACAGCATTAAAGCCAAGTCTAAAAAAAAGACAATCGGGAACCTTATCAGAAGGAAACTCGTGTGAAATATTGTTATTATTGTTAATGGTTTTTCGGTGATACATATCATTGCAATTATATATATCATGGTAGATATGTGTTTTTATCATGTGCTTTTTAAAACGTTAACGTTCTTTTAGTCTTTGATGTGGCTATTTCATTAGAATTTGGGTTAAATAGTATGTAAATTACGAAAACAATCTGTTTTTCATATAATAATATACGAATATAAAAAAAATATATTCGTAAAATTTTCACTTTGATACGTAATTAAAGAGTAGAGTTAACTGGAAATTAAATGGAAAATAAAGAACGCAGTGTCTTAACTCTAAAGTCTCTTAATGTGGTTAACCGTTCGATTCTTACTACGTAATATTTCTTTTTTATTTTCAAAGCTTGTTGGATGATAAATCTCGAAACTTACAATGATTTACATTTCTAACATACTATTTCGAAAGGAAGTCACGTTTTTCGTCCCTCTGCACAAGTGCACACCCACTTAGGTTATTTGTAGTCGAGCTCTAATTGGGGACCGTTCATACAAGCTCAATTGTATCATACATTTACAAAGGCTATTATTATGTATATTATGTTTTTAATATATATGTCAATCTGTTTTCAATTCAATTAGTTTTACGAGTGTATGCTCTCATTTTATATGAAATTAACTAAAATAGTATAGTTAATTTCATATAAAATGAGAGCATACACTCGTAAAACTAATTTTGTCAACTTTTGTAAGTTTGTAGGTGCTTTTTGTTGACTTTCAATTATGAAATTGAGACAGAACTATCTATTAACTATGGTATAATACAATAGATTATGAACTGTAAATAAGATTTTGAACTGTCAAAAATGTATCAAATTTGACACCATGTATTATTAAGCAATCGTTTATACTGTAATAGTTACACGAAAAAACATTGTTAAATTGGCGAACCACGGCTTACTTTTCGTTAGAAGTGAGATTACTCATCGTTACGTTTTTTTTCGACCAACTTCAAAAGAGAAGATGTTCCCATTTTCAACTGACTTCAAATAAATCGCCTAAATATTTTTTGTATGTATGTTCTCGTCAATATGCCAAAATTTTGCACTATAATAATACCTGATTAAGATTGAAGTTCTACATAGGGCAAGCACTACCTGTTCGTTTGAGAAGCATCGTTTTAAGCTATACCCATCACTTATAATCGTAAAATTTAATTTAAAATTAAACCGAAAGTTTTACTGCAACGATAACTATGTAAAGTCCCATTATTAACACAAGAATAGAATTTTTCGCCATTTGTGCCTTTATCGACGACGACGATTTGGGAAGATCCAAACTATGTACGACTTAAATAAACACGTAACTTCTTCAATAAGAACTGTCATCACCATATCTTCGAAAGAGAACTATATTTTTGCTAGGGATTTCGATTTAGCTTACAAGTTTACTGCCAATACCGTGAAGGATATGTATATAAAGAACTTGTGATAGATCGTTGTTTGATGTTTGATAAAAGAAATACTTTTTTTTTATTTTCGTAATAATAAATCTCATTCAATTTTAAAATGTTAAAAATATTTAATAAATAGCACTCTCTTTTGCCAAACGATAATTCTTAGTAATTATCTTTGGGTAGCGGAAATTCGTAAAAATCTCCCTACAGAGATGCTAACAACATAAATAGGTTGTAACAAGGGTATAAAAAATTCAACGTAGCTGGATGACAACGTATGGCTTACTGGTCAGACGCCTGGTCGGTTTCCAGTAGGCGCGGGTTCGAGTCCCGTTACGTTCAAATTTTTATAAGTTTTCTAAATAAGTACTATAAAACCAATGGAATTGAATCAATCAGGGAGTCTCCTGCACGGTGACTCTGTAAAGACCATCGCAGGTCAAAAGCAATAAAATCCATTCGAAAAAAAAGTTAAGCAATTACGTAGAATCTCTTTCCGAGCGATTTAGAAATATATAGACGATATGTGTTTTTATCTTGTTTTGAAAAACGTTAACCGCTTCCGACTCCTGACATCAGAAGTGGGATACGCACGAGGTTCTTTATGTGTACCACTATATATTTTTATATCTATCCCGTCGCCTAAAGTTTGATATTCTCAAAATTAAAAACGGATTCTAAATATAAAATCTTTGCTTTATTAAAATAATAAGTTCAAATTATTACCGAAAATATGTTAGTACCTGAAATTTTTAGTGGTTTCATAAAAATTCGATAAATAGATCGAAGACGCATAATAAGCAAGTGTCAGATTAGGCCGAGTGAAAATACATGTCTGTGCAGCATCTTTGAAAGTTAACGTTAAGTTAAGTTATAATAAAAAAATTACTCCTATATAAATTTGAATTTTTTATGTGTAAAGTGACCTAGAAGACACTCACAAAAACACCGTCAAAGACACTGTCTCTATAAATCTATGTCATGTAGCCCATGGAACGGGTTGGTTAGGAAAAGAATCTGTATTCTAACCTTTAAGAGTCACAGTGACCCGACAAAACCTGTATAAATCCATGCCTAAGATAAGTACAAGGTGACTGAGAAAAGACGCTTGTTAAACTATTTGATCGTAGGGGTGACTCGGACTCTTATCAAATCCTAAATGAATTCATGCAAATTTTATACATGTACTAAATTAAAAAAAATCACAATTAGAGGTTGTGCCCAATGTGAAAAAAATAAGGTCCAGGTGGTAGATCTGAGCAGGCGTGAGGACATTTGACTTTTTGGAGAGGCCATGTTAGCGAACTCTTGTAAAAGAGGGTAGATGTAGATGAAAAAGACTATAAAAGAATTGTGTCAATAGGTTGCTTGTAGGCAACAGCCCTTACTGGGAGGAAACTCGTGAAATATTGTTAATCCGTGATACATGTCTTCCGTGATACTTATTGGAATTACGTAGAATTTAATTCCGAATAATTTACAAACATATAGACGATATTTGTATTTTATCTTGTTTTTTAAAAAAAACGTTTACCGCTTCCGATGTCTAACACTAGTACTTTAGTTCTAAGACTGAGATATATTATAAATACAATTCCCTTAAGTAGGATTAAAACCTAGTGCCGCTTAGTCACGTCCCAACTGCGTCTAGATGGTTTTTAAAATAAAGTATATAAGTAAAAAATATTGCCAACTCTAATAACATGTCGCGACGCACTTATGGCTCTTAGCGGAGTAGTGGAGTGAGATCGGGATAATGCTTGTTTATCACTGGAAATGCTATGAAGAGATATTGTCGTGTGTTTTTGTTAACGTTTTGTTTTATTTTATTTAAACCATTTTCCATTGCATGAAAAGGCGAAAATAAAGTGAGGCCCAAACAAAATGAACATCAGTAAACATAAAATATATAGGTATATATCTATACGAAAAGTGTATAATATAGAAAAAGCCTAAACGATAACAAATATAAAAAATATATCTATTTCAAAATATATACAGCTACAGTGTCAGTAGCCGATCGCCTTAAGGTTGCTTAATAGAAGGGATGAGAGAGGATCTGTTCATCCAGAATTATGGGGCAGGGTAATCTTGTCCTGTTATAACTTATTTTAGAAAATCTCTTTTGACCGGCTCGAGTGATTTTGTGTCTATACGCCTTTTTGAATAGATTACATAATTTATAACCGATATAATGTAATATTCAATATTATCACACTAGATACTCTGTTCCAATTCAGACACATCCGCTCCCTACTTTCCATCAAACATATAATAGTAGATCATACTATTCTCTATGTTATACAGCCCATTAACTAAATTACAGTTGTATGGGCAACCGAGTTTTGCCATATATGGTAGCTGGATCATAAAAGATAGTAAATTGTTACAATATAACATCAACAACAGTAGTTACGGACAGTAAGACGATCGTATAGTTCTGATAGCTTCCATAATATTGTTACGACTGTACTGGGGCTAGCACATATTGGGAAATGCGAAGGCAAATGATCTATATAAAATTGTGATGAAATCAAACTCCTCAAGAACCTGATAGAATAATATTTAACCTTTATTATATAATTTTTAGGTTTTTGGTAGAGAACGGAAGTGCCTTAATGGGAACGGAGCGTCTTAAGACTTGGTTCCTCCTCCTTGGTTCCTCCTTGGTTCCTATGTTCACTCTGCTTACCCTGCTACGTGCGGGCTACAGCGTGAAGCTAAAAAAATCTTTCTTAGTCAATCTATTATGGGACTACTACAATATATTTTTAAAATAGGTACGTTGCTTGGGGATACTTCTCATTTGGTGTCTTAACATAATACATGTTCTAGATTATTTTTATTTTTATTATTTTTTAAATAAACGTTTATTCATTTCATGGTGTTTTGTACGTAAGTATTTTACGAATTTCATACTCATATTGATCGGATATGTAAAAAATTGAGATTCGCCATTTTATTTTTTCCGCCAAGTTCTGAAGGCAGGAATTGAGTGTTGGAACTAAATGCCGCGCTTTGCCTCGACACCAGAACTAAGAAATGAAAATATTAATGAAAGCAAATATTTCATTTCCTCGAGTGGGGATCGAATCCACAACCAGTCGATCTTACACGCACACTTTGTGCCCCTGCGCCACGACTGGCCTCAACTTTTAGTCAATTTAAATTTATATATTTATTATATTACTAGCTACTAATGTATAAAAATTGATAAAAAATTTGAAGAATTCTTTTTTAAATAGAAATATATTACTCGATTTTGCACTCTACGGGCCCGACCGATCCCTTGTTATGTGGCAAGACGGAAATTGTATTAGTAAATTTAAATTGACATTTTCCAAAACATCAGCCTGAAAAAGGATCGTTTCGATCTATTCCAATACGAAAATGTATTTTAATCATTTTAATTTTTAATATTTTCTTTGATCTGAGCGTAATAGTGATGGTAGCCAGTTCCATTCCTACTCAGGGAAGTACGGGGAAGGAATTCTCCGCTTTGGCAGATAAAGATTAGCGTTAAATCGAAGTTTGGACTGAGCGTGAATAACGGAGTGTCTTAAAACTAGGAAAACTAGTTCTGGAAAAATTTATATAGGCTTTTGTAAGTCTTCTGACTGCTCAATAATGCTCTAACTTAGCGTAAAATAGCAGTGAGTTACGAGACTGCAATTGGAGGGTTAAGAAAATACGATTTTTATATCTTAAAGTTATATTAACAAAAATTTTAAATTTAAAATACAAATTAATTCTAAAACTAAACTATATCTAAGATTACTGCCTTCAATTTTGGAAAAACAGTAATCTGCTTAAACCTAAATTAATCTAACTTAACCTACGACTTAATTACTCCACGATGGAATAATAAGTGTGGGAACAGAAGAAATTCCTTTCCCACTGGCGCTGCTCAGCCGATCTCTCCTCTGTCAGCATTTTTGTTGCACTCGGCTGCCTATCAGACGGACATATTATAATATTAAATAATTTTTCCACCTGTGACACCGAGCGCTATATAACATGTGTCAAAATATTATGCTGTTATATACTGTAATATGATGCTGAGCGACCAATCACTTTGGTGTAAAATACAGTTCTGTTTGTTTACTAAATGCTTATTAAATCTCAAATCAATAGTATACAATAACTTTACAAGCAACATATTGAAATTTCGTGGTTTTTTTGTTATTCATAAAAATATTTGAACGTCAAAGCCAGTGCGTTGAGCAACAACAAAAATGATATAGACATATCTACAATCAATTATTTATATAGACAAATAAAATTGAAGTATCTGTTTGTAATTATAAAATAACTAATAGTTATTTACACGATACTAAAATACAACAAATAATTATATATTTTTTATCTGTTTGTCGGCTCGTCTGGCCTCATCTCCGGAACAGCTAAACCGAATTTATGAGACTTTGACTATAATATTATTATAAAAATAATATATATATTTTTTATAATTCTATGCCAGGTGGCAGGTTATGCCGGTATCCCCGCGTGCTCGGGGACAAAGCCGCGAGAGACTAGTAGCTAGTAATATAATAAAGCATCGCGTTGAGATTCTACGAACGTGTCATAGCTGTTTTCATTTGACCAAGAGGGCAAAGCCAAGGGCATATTTAGAGTAAAAAAGTTACTAAGCAACTCGTTTTTAATTAACGTCCCCGTTACTAAGCAATCTCGTTTGTAGTATTATATAATATTTGATATGTATGTATGTATGTATGTCGATATATACATTTAATATAAACTAAAAGGCCATATGTGAAATTAAGATCTCCCAGTATAGATGCAAAGTTCATTCATACATGAATAGTTAAATGGTCTAAGTTAGGATACAAAATAATTTGAGGTTCAAAGGAAGTTTATTTGACACTTTTTTTGTAATTAGAGGAGTATTTGAAATCATAGAATAAAAAGCGAAAAAAACGGTTGGCTACTCGTGAACACTGACCACTATAAAGTTTTCGGAACGTTCTCGGGTTCCCTCAGATATATAATACTAAATTTACGCGATTAATCAAGGAACGGAACGGAGTGTCTTATACACTAGGTTCACTAGGTTCCCTCGCCTATCTATGTTCAGGATACAGCTTGAAGCAGATTTTAATGTAGTTAGAGTTTAATTTAAAACTAGCGCCCCACGCGGTTTTATGCTTTTTTAATTTAATATTATTTAATTTTGTTATGGTTGTCTTTACTGTTATATACTCAATTTAAATCTTAAGAAATTTTAGATGACTTTGCTCGCAAAATTTGTGGAATTTAGAATAGAAAGTTGTTTAATTATTTCATATATTTCAAGGTACCCGCGCTTGCAAAAACGTGATATTTTCCCCACGAAATGTCAGCATAAAAAGTAGACTGTGCTTTGACTTTTTTTTTTGATTTTCCATAGACCCACCCAGCTATCGATCGGTAAAAGTCACCTAAAAATCGATTTAGCTGTTCTGGAGACAGAATAATATTTTGAAATTGTTTGTTTGCATATTTGTATCGTGTAAGTACTCCACACTTGTTATGTGGCGAATTTATAAACACTGTTTTTAAGAACTAATACTTTATTATACGATTTATAACTAAATTTACGAATATGGTATAAAAGATTTAAGTGATGTCGAGGTTGAGATTTGGTAGTGACTGCCTCGTCGAGCGAGGTCGGGATCTTATAAAGGATCATTTTGGTTTGTGGAAGGGATGTGGGAATGTTTATATTTACAGTGTCAAAGATACTTAACTAAGTATGGAAGATTACTAAAGACCTAATAAGCTAATTACATGTTTACACCTAAATACTTGTTTACACTTTTAGTCTTATCACTAGGTACTTAATTAATGAGGGTGAGAACTCCAACATAACATCTCCCCCCTTTAAAACAAAGATTGGGCGGGTTCGAATTTGCCCGATCTTTGAGGATGTGACGTTGCGGCGTCGAAAGTTGTGGCGTCGTCAGATTCTGAGTCTTCGGAGATGGCAGGGCTCGAAGTAGTGTTCAACGTAGACATCGGGATGGCGACATGAGCTGAAGTACGCTGCCTCCTTTTATCGAAGCAGTTATTGAAAATCTGGATGCATCCGTTGTCATGGTTGTTGTTACGGCGTCGATTAAATTTTCTAGGCAGACATTGAAATAGTTTGAACAGAATATACACCAATATTGTTATCCCTGCTAAGTAAGAGAAGAGGGATAAATTGTTGGAATGCTTTTCAATAAAAGTCCTTTCATTAAATTGTTTGATTCTTGATGATTGCTTTTTCAGATCTTCTTTGATTGAGTGTAATGCGTCTGTCGGAACGTGGTTTATGCGGATTGGGATTAATTTTGGAGATTGTGGCAAGTCCTTTAGATCAGCACAGGCATCTTCGATGTCCACAGTTAGTATAGGATGTGTGATGTTGAGAAAGTTTTCATCTGCTGCGGCCAAAGTTATGAGACTGGAGTAAAACTTGCAACCTCTATCGAGTTTAAGAATACCGGCTCCAGGAAGAGTAATATGTTTCGTTGTTTCTTCACATTGTACTATAGAAGCTGTTTCATTTTGGAGTATGAACACCCATTTGTTTGTGGAAATTTGTAGAAACATGTTAATTTCTGCAGAAAATGTTGTAAGCTCGCAGGAACCAGGTAGTTGGCGGTTGGTCTGTAGAAGGATGGCCATTTCACAGATAGGCCTCGCGTTGAAATTGTAGACTGGAAACTTGCAGACCCATCTGGCTGGCGCGAAGATCTTGCATTCGTCGATGGAACTCGTGGATATGTATTGTTGCCTTGTTGGGTTTGTTGCCAAATAAGTTTGCTCGGGAAGGATGACGGAGTAAAGGGATGAGTTATGATGTGAAATAGGAATAGAATAGAGGTGGTAAAGAGTAAAATGATTAAGTCGGACTAGGGGAAAGTCAAGTATATATGTTATTTTGTTCATGAATATGTATGACGTTAGGGTTGCGGAATCTAAGATTTTATGAGTATTCTCAAGTGTGATGGGAAGAACTAAGTTTTTATCATTTCGCATGTGGGAAGACGAGAGTAAAACTTCGTAGAGTCTTTCAATTGATATTATAGAAGGATGTACGGCACCTGATTTTATAAAAAGTATAGACGTGAGGATTTCATCGATGTCAGTTTCTAGAGAAATTACACTTTCGAGGATTTGTATAGAAACTGATGAAATTTCTTCAGCAGTTTTGAGATCAAATATTATTCTTTTGGTTTTATTTAAATTATTAGCGATTCTTTCAAGATTTTCATTTAGTGTATATTCATCGTATGATAGTTTAAATATTGTTTCATTGAAATTTGTGATAGTTGATGAAACTATTTGAATTTGTTGTTTTAATATATCAGCTTCTTCTATTTCGCGTTTTTCTAAGAGTTGGATACAGTTCTCATAATGAAGGGCGTCTTTAGCGTCTGGTGTGCCAATTAGCCATTTAAGCGCGGTGCCAAAGCCATCAAATAACTCTCGTTTGACTCTTGATTTGGTGTATGCACTCAATTCAGCAAGACGAGTATTTATCTTGTTTTTCGACAATAGCTGTTCCGCATTGAATATCTTGAGTAGTACATGTAATAACAGTTTCAGTCCTATGCTCTATGAATTGTTTATCGTCTTTAATATTGGTTTTGCTTTCGCCGTTATGGAAAAGTTTATAATGTCGTTTGCCTACGTGCATAGTTTTAGATGCGATGTATATATTTACGTCGGATTTAGACATGAAATCTAAACCTAGAATGCCGTCTGCTTCGATATTTAAATCCGCTATGTAGAATTTATGTTTACGGAAATTGTCTATTGAAACGTTAGCTGTGCCGTAGCTTTGAATAGGACTGTCTTTACCTGCCACACCTACTATCGATACTATATTCGATACATCTAGAGGGTTAGCTCCGAGTTTGTTTTTTTGTAAAACGGATATCGCTGCTCCTGTATCTATTAGTAATGTAATAGGTTCACCGTCTATGTGAAATTTGCAGTAGAGCAGATCTTCCGGTGGAATATTTAATGCCGATATAGAAACGAGTTCAGGCTCAGAAGTTGTGTTAGGTTTTGATTTGGAATTATTGTGGTTCGAATTAGAATTGGATTGAGATTTTGATTTGTTCTTGAACCGGTTTTTGAATTGGGATTTAGACTTGGATTTAGGATTTGATTTGTTAGAGCCGAGAGTTTGGGGCTGGTTACCCTGTTCGTGGGCTAACGAAATCGGTTCAGGAAGTTTATGGCCAAGAGTTTGGGGCTGGTTACCCTGTCCGTAGGCCGTTGAAGATAATTTAGTATTTGCTGAAGTTTGCGTAGATGCATCGCAAGTTTGTCTGCGATAGACTGCATTTATTTGTGTCGATGCATCACACTTTTGATTTGGAAGAGAATATGTAGTAGTTAAATTTAATCGTCTATCTGTAGGTTTTCGATTTAATTGTATTGAGACGTTGTGGGCATCTGGGTCGAAGGGAAGTAATCTAAAGCGGTTTCCATCGAGCTGCCCTGTTCGATGGCCGCCTTGGAGTTTAAAGAATTTATTTTTGGTTCAGGTGGTGCTTTCATGGGTTGGCTTGGTGGTTTTTGACCAAACCTTTGATTGTTGTACGCTCGTTTTCGACATTCGTGAATAAGATGTCCCGGATTTTTACAATAATTACATATTTTGGTGTTGTATGATTGTTCATTTGAATTAAAATTGTTTAAAGGTCTCGCGGGTCGATGGTTGAAGTTTTGTGTGTTCGGAAGTCTTGAAATGTTATTTGGTGGCTTATGCATCGCGAGACTTGTTTTGTAAAGCAATTGCCGATCTTTATTCATAGCACGTATTTTGTCTTCTTGCATAGCAAAACGCCCCGCATCTGATAACTGTCGGAATTCTTTTGTTCGTAACATAGTCCCTAGATCACTGTTAAGGCCGTTGATAAAGACGCTTAGTGCAGTCTCTTCGATACTTAATTTTCTGCCTAGTAAAGAACTATCTTTGACCTCTGCTGACAATTTTTCAATAATTTTACTTCTCAATAGATCGACACGATGATAATAATCAGTAATGGTTTCTCGATCACGTTGAAACATTGATTGAAGTTCTAGTGAAAGGTGGGACATCGTTTTTACTTGAGAAAATTTCTCGATAAGAAATGCTCGTAATTCGTCCCATGTTTCAAATTGTCTAGCATGGACGTCTGCGGAACATGGACCGATTATTCGATTTAAAGTATATATAAGCAAAATGTTAGTGTCCGTTTCTTTTACTAAGTCAAAAGCGGCGTTGCAAGACCGAACAAATCTGTAAACTTCTGAACTAAGGGCCGTATTAAATACAGGAATGAGGTTGATTAAATTATCAAGGCTTAAGGCTGATCTAGAAGAAGTGACACTCTCTGTGTTTGGCATGGTTGTAAAGATAATTTTTAGATATATGTTTAAATAATGAAATTAGATATTAGGAGTTATGGATACTGGTAAGTAGATAATTGAGGAAATGAGCAAACAATATTCAACAACTCACCACAGCAACAATAACTGGAACATGGTTCGTGCGACGCTTTTTAAATCCCTTCGGGAACCATACTCGGCGATGCTGTCCGTTGGCACGTTCTTGCGTCGTCTAGCTATACAGCTCGGCTGTTCCAATCCTACCGACTGCGCCAAATTTGTTATGTGGCGAATTTATAAACACTGTTTTTAAGAACTAATACTTTATTATACGATTTATAACTAAATTTACGAATATGGTATAAAAGATTTAAGTGATGTCGAGGTTGAGATTTGGTAGTGACTGCCTCGTCGAGCGAGGTCGGGATCTTATAAAGGATCATTTTGGTTTGTGGAAGGGATGTGGGAATGTTTATATTTACAGTGTCAAAGATACTTAACTAAGTATGGAAGATTACTAAAGACCTAATAAGCTAATTACATGTTTACACCTAAATACTTGTTTACACTTTTAGTCTTATCACTAGGTACTTAATTAATGAGGGTGAGAACTCCAACATAACACACTCCTTTTATTTATACTAAAATAAAAAAATATTTATTGTATATAGGTATATCTTTTATTACCTTTTAATATTTTTTTGAAATAGACTTAAAAGAAGCCATAAAAATATCAACTGATAAAGAGTTTATACTTCTCATATTATATGGTTACTTATTTCGATGTTTCTTCAAGCGGCTCGTTGGTCTAGGGGTATGATTTTCGCTTAGGGTGCGAGAGGTCCCGGGTTCAAATCCCGGACGAGCCCAATTTTTTCTCTATTACACATGTTTATCGAATTATAATTTGATTTTATACGGTTCTCCAAAATGCCAAAGCTGTCGTACATAACAATTTTTTTTCAATATTTTGTTAATACGTATTTTTTTAATATTTCTAACAAAAGTTTTATAATTAAATGTCATAAACAATAATAATTTACCTACAAGCTTCATACTGCGTAAACACAGGCTCATAGCAGTATAGGCAAAAGGGACTTGGGAACCTAGTGCTAAGACATTCCATATCGTTTAAGACACTATAGTTCCCCATTTGCCGCCGAATTCTTGAAGCGTGTTGAGTGTTAGAACTTAACGCCGCGGTTCCAGTTCCGCTTGGTCACTAGAACGAGGAAATAAAAATATTAAATATTGCTTCGATCCCCACTCGAGGAAATGAAATATTTATTTACATTTATATTTTCATTTCTTCGCTCTGTTGTCGAGGTAAAGTGCGGGGTTGAGTGCCGCCATTCAACACGCAATGCCTCCAGGATTCGGCGGAAAGTGGAGAACGAAGTGTCTTAACACTTCGCACCGCACACAGCAGGATAGGCAGGGGGAACCTACCTTCTCCCTACCCTGCTGTGTGCGGGATATAGCGTGAAGCTGTTTTTTTTTTAAATCTTTTATCATCATATATATCATTTACATAAAAAAAATCATTTTCATTTCGTTTTAATAAATCCATGATATATATTAAAATTGGGATATAGTGGTTTTACAGTTTGGTTTAATTTATATTCTGATATCATTAATATCGCTTTATCGCGAGTAAAAATGTATATTATGACTATTTAAATATTGTAGCAAATAATAAATATGTGGGTTAATACAAAAGTGCTTTAAAAGATTTGATTTAATTACAAGCATCTCTCTCTTTTAAGCGCGGTGTTAAGTTACGCCACTCGAAACGCGGTGTCAATGTATTATAAAGTTACAAACATTAAAGCTAATTGATTATATATTGTCAATTAAATGTTTAAGAACAATCAAATCATTTTGGATTTTAGTCGAAAAGACGATAATACGTGGAGATTTAAGATCTGAATTTTTGACATTTTTATAGTGTTATATCGCAATAATAATAGGAAAATATTTTTATTAAACGTAGAAAAACTTAGCGGCACTCAAATCTGAAGTTTTATTATAATTTTCATACATTCTTCAGAATATTAAGATCATCATAAGTCTTATTTCATTAACAAAAAATATATTTTGTGAACTCAGTTTCGGTAAAGCTACGAAGCGTGAAACTGTAATCGCGACGGTTGTGTAGACTCCCGTTCGGGGGAAACAATTATTTAATATTTTCATTTTCTATCTGCGGTAACAAGACGAAACGTGTCTGATAATATATGATTATGCCATGTCTCGAAAATTGAGCGGAAAATGGGGAACGAAATATCTTAACGTCCTAGCGTGAAGCTAGAAAAGAAATCTAAACAAAAAAACTCTGGTTTCTTAGATTGTTCCTTCTCTTGTTTCTTCTTCTTTTTTTAATAGGAGCAGGTGGTGGACTGTGTGCTTTATATTAGAAGGCGCGTACTCTGAATCGTTGTTCGTGTTTGGATCCATCATTGGAATGGGTGACGCTAGGTTTGTCATAAACAATAAATACAGACGCATAGGCAGACTCGACCGGATCATTACCACCCCCGGCAGTTAAAATCGGCTTGAAGTAGTGGCTTTATGCCACTGCGTTTCGCATCAGGTAATGCCGAGCCCCGGCGCCCAACACACCTTAAAGGCCGGTAACACATCTGTAGCTCCTCTGTGGTGGCACTAGTGGTATTGCACGGGATCGTGGGCGACGGTAATCACTTACTATCAGGTAACCCGAACGCTCGTTTGCCTTGTCTTTTTATAAAAAAAAAAACTTAGAGACCTTCACGTCCTTTCGTTTCCATACGCTTCATTCCCACTTTCCGTCTCAATTTGAGACATTGTGTTTTGAAAAATTCGGAACTCAACACCGCGTTTTGTCGTATTAAACGAAAGAGACAAAAAATTAAGTATTTAATATTTTCAGTTCCTCGCTCTTTTAACGAGGTGAAGCTCGGCGTTGAGTTCACGCAATGCTACGAGATGAGGCTCGGCGATAATTGGGAAATGGAAGTGTCCTATTAAAAGGGAACGTCTTCACACTAGGTTCCCACGTTTACTCTGCCTACTCTGCTATGTGCGGGATACAGCGTGAAGCTAAAAAAGTACATGACAGTTTTTCATTGCCATAAATATCAATAGTTTACACAAAAAAATAGACGAATCCGGGGCCAGATGCTAGTTAATATACCCATAAAATATAAACTTTGTACTTATAAATAATTTTGCGAGTGCAATTTTCTAAAGAAGTAGATCGCATTACAGTGTACTGTGGTGGAAATTTAAAAGCTTATATTTTTGAATTTTTTATTCTGTAATATTTTAAGCTTGTATAAAATTAATTTAGTTAATAGTATGGAGCGGGTTGTTATTTTTGTGTTTATTAATATAAAATTCAATTAATTTACTCTAAATTAAGTAAACAGCTCTATATATAAGAATTTTGTTCTTTCAATTAAACGTGAAATAATTTATTGATTATCATATTCTAATCCAATCTAATCTAGCTTCACGCTATATTCCTAGCGGGTTAGAGCGAACAGAGCGCCAAACTGTGTGGTCACTATTACGGTCTCTACACAACTCACCTTTTCTAACTTAATGTATATGTTTAAATTAATAATATTTTTTATAGTTTCACACTGTATCCCGCACGTAGCAGGATACACTGAGGATAGCTGAGGACCTAGCGTTGAGCCTTGTCTATGTAACGGAGTGTCCGTTACCATTAAAAAATGGAAGTGCCATTATAAATAAAAATTTCTTTCAAATTATATAACATTAAGCCGGTAATTATTGGTAAAGGCCCACTTCGGTTGAATTAAAGCGAACAAATTATTTGTTCAAGAGTTATTGAGTGTTTTACACACAAATACGGTTTTATTAACTTTGTATAGCAGTTAGATTAATGAAATGAAGTACTGCGGCTGTTGTAAAGAAAATGAAATGAACAATAATATATTTTTTGTTTAGTATATTTCTTTTTGTTTAGCTCCACGCTGTATCCCACTCTTATCAGGGTAGGCTGTGGGAACTTGAGTACCTATACAATAGTATATTAATTCATCACCGCGTTTTAAAGAATGAAAATATAATTATAAATAAATATTTCATTTTCTCGAGTGGCGATCGAATCCACAACCAGTCGATATTACAGTCACACTTTGTGTCCCTGCGTCACGACCGGTCTCACTGGCTTTTGACATGCAATTTATTTTGCCATGTTAATATTTTATTTTATTTTATTGTATTTTAATTTATTTTAATTTATGTCATGTTAACTATGAGCCTATGTTGCTTGATAATAAAAGATTTTTATTTTTATTTTTATTTTTATTATTTTTTTTTAATACAACCGTTGCTAAGCAACCGTCGCTAAACAACAAGGAATTTTGTTGTTTTCAGAAAAGGTCGCCTAAAATGGGCTTCCTGAACTCTCACATGGCGTGCGCTGGCTCAACCTTATGAGACGCAAAAATGCTTTACAAAAATATTGTCCTTTAAGAAATGTATGAACCCTGCAATAGTATATATTTATCTTTGAAAGTTGAGCCACCGAAACTAATGTTTTATATTGTAATGAACATATTGTAATCCTTTAAAAAATAAATAAATCGCGGTGACAGCGTATATCTTCTCATAGCATTTTTTTACTGTTTTATTATAGTATAGATTACCTATAGATTGTTATAGATTTCGTTCTACTTATAATTTTAATACTTTTAAATATTTATTTTGTGCAGCTTTTTTTTATTAATTCTTTTCTTTGGTTAAGTTTACTTATTATTATTGTTAATTTTAATTACTTAGGTTTTTTTATGATAATAAGAACTTTCTTCACTTATTAATCATTTCGGCATATTTTGATCACGTGTTCTTATATTTTCTTACTAATCCTACTGAAACTAAAAATAATTTCAAAATATTATATTAAATATATAATATTTAGAAATTATTTTATAAATATAAATTTTCGTATAGTTCAAGCGGGCGGAGCCGCGGGTCCGCTAGTATGTAGGTATATGAAACTTATTTGCACACGTTATTAGCAATCGTCCGTCGTGCACACTGCCAGCCCTCTGCGGAATAAAGTATTCTACAGTCTAGACTTGTGAAAATACTGTATTTTATACTGGGTACCTACCTACTGAAGCATTTAGTGCACTTCTTTTTATATGTTAAATGCGTATGAGGCCGTCGTTGTGCAGTGTGACTATAAAGCGACGGTCGTGGGTTCTATCTAATGCGGGAGAGTGAATTACTATTTATCAATAGTATGATCTATTACATTTCTTCGTTCCGGCACCAACGCAAAGCCTGGTGTTGAGTTTCGCTACTCCAAAAATTAGGTTCCTTCTGCCTTCCCTGCTATACGCGGAATACAGCGTGAAGCTGAGTTAAGAGAAGATAATGATATTATAGCGGTTTTAGGTAGTGACCAAAAAAATGCGACGGTTTCGTTTATTACGACACGGACAAAGGTCAAATAACATATTTTAATGTTTATAAAAACGCGGCGTTGAGTTCTGCAACTAATGTATGCAATATTTTAAAATTGGATTGAAATATTTATTTATATATATAAATAAATGTAAATAAATATTTTATTTCCTCGAGTAAGGATTTTCCACGACTGGCCTCCATTATAAGATTATAAATTAAATATTATATAATAAATTAAACGGATGTCTTGGACACATTCCAAGTGTTAGACTGTTCAGGGCAATTTCAGCTATTTTTAAGCTATAACTTTCGTTTTTTAACCCCAGCATATCCAGTAGGTATAGTACTTAAACAATTTTCCTTACTCTTCACGTATTATTTACTCACCAAATTGCCTTTAGTTTTGGCAAAAGTATTTATAAATCTATGTAATATAGTTATTAACATTAATATTATAAAACTAAAGAGGTTTGGTTGAACGCGATAATCGTTTGAAGTACGGTGCAAATTTTGGAATTGAAAAATGACTTATGTCGTTGAGTTCCACCTGGATACATACGTGTCGTACCGCCTGGATACGTGGCAATCCACTGCTGTGCGGTTTCGTAGGAACTTCCTTCCACGGTCCATTCCAGGTCCTTCATTCCAGGTCGATATGACATGGTACCTTTCCACTCCACCTTAAAGGCCGGCAACGCACCTGTAGCTCCTCTAGTGTTGCAGGGGTCGTGCACTTACAATCCACTCCAAAAAAAAAAATATTTCGCCTCTCAACTTACTACGAAGTGTTTTAACATAGGTTCCCAGGATCCCATCTGCCTACTCTCGTATGTGCGGAATATAGAAGCTAAAAAAAATAAAAAAGAAATCCAAGAATATCACGAACGCGAATATATTCCAAGGATCGCCATTGAATTTAAGTGTGCAAAAATAGTGGCCGTAAAGCAATTTAAAATGTAGGTACGCGTCCCGAGAGCGATCGTAAAGGGCTTTTATGGGGAATCACGGTCATCTGTTCCCCCATAAAAGGAGGAAATAAATTACTTTCTATATTGTATTGTTTTTGAATTAAGTGTAAATAGGTTAATTTTGTGAATCTACGGCCTTTTTGTTTTTATATAAAAGTCTTGGTTATGGCTATGTTTTGTTTGAAGATTTTACTCTTTTATTCTCTATAGAATTTGAACCATTGCACTTATTTAGAAAACTTAGACTCGAACAAAAAAAAATTCAGACTCGAACCCGCGCCTCCTGAAAACCGACCAGGGGCTCTGAAATCATGGCATGTTGTGGCGGAACTCAATGCCGCACTTTGCCTGATTCCTAGAGCGAAGAAATTAAATTAGTAATAGTAGTATTTCACACGACTGGCCTCAACATAATTTTTAATAAACAGTATTTCAAGCATTCTCACTCCACATCAGATATTAAAAGAGATTATTTGTTTCCAAAACAAAATATCTTTTTTCGTCAAATACTTGCAAACAGCAGGTACCTACTGAAAATTATTTTCCGATAGTAATGCTGTTAGAAAATTTCATATTATACCCAAGTTTGAGTAAACAACTGGCTTTATTAGGAGTCTGAAAGCTTTTTGACTGACTCAGCGATAAAGTATAAAAATATTTTTATTAGATACGCTAAAAAATATTTTTTACTTATTAATAGTTAACACTTTTCAATAGTTAACTCAGTGGTGTATTTCTACGTTTTCCATATTTCATCTTTTACGTGCTTGGTGGACAAAAACTTATATTAATTTGGAAAATGTATGAAAAAATTACATAGCGGGATTTGAACTCGCTCCTCTTGGAAACCATCCAAGCGCTCTGCAAGCCACTAAGCCATATGTCTTTATCGAGCTGTGTCGAAAACCGAAATCTCTGTAGGAGAAATTCAATATAAAAGTAAATGCAGTTGATAATGCATATATATAGAAATACGAGTATACCTTCTTTTTATAGACACTTCTTAAAAGAAATTAAAAGTTCTTTGATTTTCACGATTATTACACATTTTAAATGAAACTATTTTAACCGGATTAATCGCGTATATTTTGTATTTTTATACATTTTGGGTCACGAGTAGACGAGTCTACCCGTGACCACGGACTACTGCAAAGTGGTTGAAACGTCGGGTTCCCCAAAATGTATAAAAATACAAAATATACGCGATTAATCCGGTTAAAATAGTTTCATTTATAATGAAATTAAATGTTTTGAGTAGTGTAAAATAACCATTTACATACATTACATCACGTGGCGGGAATCGGAACTGATGTTTTATGTCTCAGCCAAAACCGCAGGTAACTTTTCAAAGATAAACATTTTTATTTACGGCAAAATTGTAACAAACAATTTTTGTTTTTTTTTGCTTCACACTATATCCAAAGTAGTAGGAGGAGAGATCCTAGTGTTATGACGAGTTCTGTGGCGGGTGTCGATGCACGCAATTACCTAGTTTCCAAAACGAAGAAATGAAGATGTTACATTATACAATTCCCCAAAATGAGAATAGAAGCCAAAACCGTCGGGTTTACAGTTACACGCGTGTGCCCCGACGTTCATAATAAAATATATTTCTTTTTAATAAAATGTTGTATACTACATGTCTATTAAATAACTCTCAAAGTAAAGGAGACTAAAACGATTGCATACATTATTGGTTGGTAATGTAAAGCGATGGAAATGGTATAATTTAATAGATTCAGGTACATTACACCTGAAAACTTGAAAAAACACAAGTTCACTTGAAAATTCTATGAGTTTTGACAATCTGAAAGATAATTTTGAAGTCTATGCCAAGTAAAACAAACAGCTAATGTAATTCTACAGAAACAGCGTCTTCAACAAGACAAGGCGAGGTTTTCGGCTTAGGCTCCTCAATACGCAATATTTTGAAATTTGGGCAGCGAGTAATACATTGTCTTAACCCTGTCTTACCTGGTATATGCGTGATACAGCGTGAAAATTTCATCAGCAAAATGAATAAACGTATTACATCTTGAAATTTATTTATATTTTTACAATTTATTTTGAAATCACGATATAACAGAAATGGTTCTTATTCGAAAATACATCTTTTCAGTGAGAAATATTAAAAGTTGTATATTTCGAAGGCGGCAGTACTCAATGGAGTGGAAACGTAAAATTTTATACCGATTTATTAGAAATTTCACTAAGAAAGTTTTCTTTAAAAATATTATCGACGTTATTAAAGAGCTAGATGTGAAGTTTGATGATTTTTTAAAGTAGTTATTATGAACTTTTTATTTTTTATTTGAGTTTCTTTGAGTTAAATAATAATATAATAATAATAATACGATTTTAGAAAAATTATCCGAGGTAATACTGACACTACTGACATTTTTATGTAACTTGACCTAAAACGTGCTAATAGCCTAATTGAATCAAAGATATTTAGAAATTTATACCCATTTAGGGGTTGAATTCTTATATACGTGTATACACGTCAGACTGAAGAACGTTAATATTTTTACCATTTTAATACTTTAAATAAAGATAGAAGTAAGAAAGTTTATTGTAAAATTGTTCTCGAAGCGTCATAAATTTAGAGTGAACTAAGAAATACATCATTTAAATCTAATTTTATATTTTATACTCAATCCTACTTTGCTTTTATTTACAAAGTTACGAATAATCTATTAGTGAGATTAAATTTTTAAAGCATAAAAATCTTGTGAGAAATATTCATTTAAAAACTATTTTTTTATATCTTCGTTAAGCGCGGCGTTGAGTTCCGCCACTCAACACGCAATGCCTAAAAAAAGATCTTTTGTAAAATTTTCAAGACATTCCGTATTAAGTGGCGTAACTCAAGACCTCGTTCTGTCTAGTTACAAGTGAGTGAAAATCAAAACCGTTTATTCCCTTATGCGAGAATCGAATCCACAATCGTCGCGACGGCCTCATTTTGAAACTTTCTCTTTAATATTCACATTTCTTTAAAATAACTGTTATTTATTTTTCGAAAGTCAAACTTTCCAACATATCACTTCCATGTACAGGAAAGATTTATGACATTCATTGTTACCCTATACAAAGTGAAAAAGGAAAAACACGGCAAAAGGAAAAAAATAATCTTTTATTACCTATCCCTTATATTTTTCTCTAATACTTTTGCAAAATCGACAAATCCTCAGGTACCGGTTATTGTATTTTATGTACAAATATTTTCTCACTTGAATAAGATGAAATCTTGAAACTGAAAGTAAATAAATCTTTCTATTTATTTCAAGAATTGTTGTATACCTTTTAACCAATGCTATGTAATCTTATAGTAATATGTGACGCAGTGAGAGTGGGCGCGCGGTGTGAACGCGATGGTTGTGAGTTCGATTCCATCTCGGAGGAATGATTATATATTTTTTATTTTTTATGTCCGATTGTCGGTTTTGTGGGGAAAAGGTTTTTGTGATGCTTTAGAAGAAGATTTAAAGTTTAAAAATATTTGGTTGGTATGGGTTAGTGGGTTAAGATAAAATGTCAAAACTATCATGGTATAAATTAAAATATGATGAAGCCCGTTGTGGATTAGTATGTGTTGTGGATTTGTGGAGTATGATTTTTTTTGAAAAAAAAATCTATATATATCAAATTATTACAGGCCATCGTGGCGCAGCGCCTCAGCATCTGTCTATAAACGTGACAGTTGTGGATACGATTCCCACTCGTGAGAAATAATTACTTTCATATTATCGCTGTTGTTAAGACAAAACCCGGCGTTGAGTTCCGTCAATCAATACGCAATATCTCTAAATCTGGGTTTCCCTGCCTACCCTGTTATATATGAAAAAGAAATTGTATTCCCTAATGAATATTCAGAACGAATGAATATCCTATAAGCGTTCACTTAATAAGAGGTTTAATATAAGCAACGTTGTTTTCATATCATCCTACCAAATTGAAATGTGCTCAAACCGAATTATACAGCGAATCCATCGTGTCATATGTAAATTTTGTCGGTTATGATAATACAATCCATTAAGTGTTGATTAAAGTTTATCCTTTTGTGTCAGTGCAAGTAGTTATTGATAAATTATTATGTAATTATATATTAATATGCATATATCTGTATGTAAGTATGTATGTCTGCGTGTATATAATATATGTTTTTTAGCTTCACGCTGTATCTCGCATATTGCAGGTCAGAGGAAAGCTACTATTAAAACGCTTCATTTTCGTCTTTCCGCCCAATTTAAGAGACATTCTTCGAGTGTTCGATTCCCACTAGTGGAAATGAATTAGTTTAATTCCTTATTCTGGTCACAAGACAAAGTGCGGCGTTGTGTTCCGCCACTCAACAAGCTATGTAAAAAAATTGGGCACGCAAATATTCATATTTTTCTTATAAAGCAGAATAGAGAACGAGAAGATAATTTTACTTAACACTAGGATCCTTCTGCCTACCCTGGTGTATGCGAGAGCTATTGTAAAACTAAAAAAGTCAGTGTCAGGCAAAGCCCGGCGTTGAGTTCTGCCACTCAGCACGCAATGCCTCCAAAATTCGGCAGAAAGTAGGGAATGGAGTGCCTTAACACTAGTTTCCCTCTGCCGATGTTGAGTTCCGCGTCGCGCTTTTCCCGCTATGTGACAGTGTCCTCGAAGTAGTAAATACTTCTAAATTGTTATGAATATTAACGTTATAAAAATTAACTAGAGTAGCTCCCGTGGGTCTTGTTCAGAAATTCTGCGTTAAACTGCGTAAATACATTTACGCATCAGTTATAAACTCACCCAAGTCAAGAAAGGGATAAACAATTCACTATATTTTTGATCCCGTGGGATTCCAACCTTTATGTTATAATAAATAAATTAATGTATGAAATAATCAAAGTTAAGCATGTACGTCAAAATTGGGCTAAAACATGGATATCCCACGGGAAAAGTAGGGCTGTATTATAAGACACAAATAAAATATCGTCTATATTTAATCACGGATACGGATAATCTCGCTTCGTTCAAATTTTTATGTGTTTCTAAATATTATGCTTTCCTCACTTTAAAAATAAAACATTTATTTATATTAATTTGATTTTTATTATCGCGTCTCCCACATTTGATAGCAGACGCAACGATAATCTAGTTATTAACCTACGTCCAGATTTTTTGATAAAGAAAGATTGCATAATAATAAGTCACGAAACGCACCCCCCGAGCGTTTTATAAAACCAGATTGGACTTGCGAAAAAGATAGAATGGAATTAAGTGGGATAGAGAAACTTTGAAAACTGCCGTCCGAATTAGAACTACATAGATAGAAAAGATATCAAAATCGCGCCATGCTTAGTAATAATAAAATGAATATAAGTATAAAAATAACTGCTGAAATTATCGGAAACCAAACTAGTCCCGTCTACGTCTACTAGTCCCGTCTAGTCCCGTCAGATCCAATTAAAAAAAACCAACCCCATCCTTGGACCAAAAATTGGAGAGACCGTCACGCTGTTAAGTCACAAAGGCATTTTTTTGATCTTGACCCTTTCTAGACCGTCTAGAGTTGTAATTGATGCGTAAATGTATTTGTTAGTTACAGTGCGATTATACATTCGCGCACGCAAATTCTAAAAGGTGAAAATTATTCTTGAATAATATAAGGAATTAAGGCGTCCGTGGTGCAGCGACACAGCAGGAGCACAGCAGGCTGTAGGTTTGATTTCCACTTCCCCATTTCCTCAAAATTGTGCGCTGCGTGGGAAACGGAGTTTCTTAACAGTAGATGGCTAAACAAAACAACATGCTAGTTCAATAAAAAAATATATTATCTATTTAAAAAAATAATTTAGGGAGAAAATTAAAAGATATTTTTTAAGAGAGAAAAAGTTTGCAATTTCAACGAAGGTACAGAATTTCCTTGAAATTGAAAAATAATATTTCTTCCCACACACAGAAATTGCCAATTTGAGTATAATATAAAGTATACTGTAAGTCTTCCAGCTTCATTGGAGTCATTTTAGAAAAGAATATTTTCTTTTTATTCCACTCAAAGAACATAACGCTACGTACTCAGTAACACCACAACATTAAAGATCAAAGATTAAACATTAATTTACATTCTTTTTAAATGAAAATTATTGTAAAAATGCTTTCTTACACGCCTTTTCCCACATTTTCATATATCATTTAGTGTCGAAACGCCGCGCTTTATCTATTAACCTTTATCTATCAAACGTAGCACGCGTCTTTTATTAATTTCTATCATCTACGAATATGTCGTTTAGGTGCAGTGGCATAGAATTCGTAAATATGATGGTTGTGTGTTCTACTCGGGGAAATTTTTGTATTTAAATTATTTTCTGGTTGATAAAACTAGGCCATGAGCTTCTTCACTTAAGTTGAATTATTATAAAAGTGGACGGAAAGAGGAGCGGAGTGTCTTAAAACTAGATTTGACTATATACGACAAAAAGAGTAAACTAAAATAAAGTCTATGTATATTTATGTAGGTAAGGCACAATGACAACTAACAATTGCATAAAATCCACTTCCTGAGGTGTAATTGGACTGAAAACATACACACGTGTCCGGATCCGACGACAGTACAACATTTCCGTAGTCACGTTACGTACGTCCACTTGATATATGCCGGGAGTCGAGAAGTCCCAGATAGAGAGAAAATATTTTATTGTTCTTGTATATTTTATTAGTTTTTAAAATGCTTTTATTAAGTCGACTTATAAATATGTTATAAAATAATTACCTATATCATTATGAAACCTGGCAGTTATACGTAGCTTAAGTAACAATACAATAATATGGTACCGTTGTGATGATGGAGCCAGGATCTAAACAGTCTAACTCTTCAGAGGTTATTAAAACATCACTAGAGTTTAGGTTATTAAGTCATAGTATAATTAAGGCTTATGTAATTAATTTATGGTAAGGCCATCGTGGTGTAGGGACGTGCGGGTTCGATTCAAACTCGCGGCTAACCTCGAAAATTTGGTGGAAAACGGAGAACGATAATATCTTAATAAAAACAGCGGGTCTTAGCGCAAGGTTTCTAATCTGCGTACCTAGCCATGTGCGAAATACAGCGTGAAGCTATAAAAGTAATTTGTAGCTAATAACATTCTATAACATTTGAATGCGCATTTTGTGTTAATTATAGCAGGCCAGTCGTGGCGCAGCGGCACGAAGTGTGACTGTAAAATCGACTGGTTGTGGTTCGATCCCCACGCGAAGAGTACGTGAATGAACGATGAAATATTTACGTAAATTTATATTTCCATTTCTTCGCTCTGGTGTCGACGCTAAGCGCGGCGTTGAGTTCTGCCAATCAATACGTAATGTCTCCAGAATTCGGCGGAAAGTGTGCGTGAGACACAGAGTGTTTTAACATTAGATTCCCTCTGCCTTCCCTCCTGTGTGCGGGATACAGCGTGAAACTGATAAAAAAAACACTAATTTTTGATTTTCTGCCGCTATTCTATTAATTAGTTTTTTTATAAAAAAGGATTTTAAATTTCGGTATTTTTTGTTTGTTTTTCTTCAAAAATACAGATTGTCGAAGAAATTAGGCACGTTTCATTCAAATGAAAACTAATATATAAATTACAGCACCATATAAAGAATACAATGTTTTCCACACGCTTTTTCCTACATAGCAAGATAGGCAAAATGAACCCAATGTTCAGACACTCAGTTTCTTACTAGAAATTTCTAGTAAGAAACTTAGTGTCTTATATCATACTTGGATAGTAATCTAACCGAGACACTGAAATATAAATAATTTCAATATGATAGTTTCTTCAGATTTGAATCAATCGTTTTTAGATAAAAACAATACACAGAAACCAATACATTACTATTTCAAATAAGGAAACAGCAAACCACAAACATATCTCACGCCGCATTGATAAGTGGAGTGGATCCGCGAAATTGTAATTTCAACAGCGGTCAGATATTCATCATGGATGCGGTACAAGTTAAGACTTAGAAACTTTTATTTGAGGTGTAGGTTGATAGGGCTTAGCCCTGTATCCTGTATACAGCAGGGTACGCGGAGAGATTCCAGTGTCAAAATATTGGTATTGAATATTGGTATTCAATAAGGTATTGAAAACTATCCATTTTTTCGAATTTTTAGTCTCAATATAAAAAATTCTCTGACTGGAAATCGAATCCGTATACCTCCATAATATACCTTACAACTGAACCAAGATAGTTAAAACACCATATATCCCTTTATCCCCACCATATCCCTTTTACGACGTTTCAAGGCCTTCAGATAAGGGTTTAGTACTTTATATTCTTGACTATGTTTATCTTTTGTGATAAAGGCGTCGTTGCCAGCACTTGATTAGTTGCGAAGAAACTTTAATGCTTACTAACAGACACTGGTATCTTCAGTGTTTCTGGTTTATTATATTTAGCTTTAGATGGGCGTAGATCACTTTGTGTACCGATATTTGATGTAGTACGTACATTGACTAGACTTAAAATTATATATACAAAATATTAATAATACATATACATATAAATAGAAATCACAAATAAAGAAAGAATCTTGAAAAAAGTATTCTGAGTCTGTCTTACCTCGGTGGCACACAGATGGGACTGTAAATGCGGCGGTTGTGGGTACGATTACCACTCGGGGAAATGAAATATTTAATATTTTTCTTAACATATATAACATATAAGTCTTAATATTAGGTTCTCTCTGCATACATAACTGTGTGAGGGATACAACGTGACACAAAAAATTTATTGCACGATGTACTAGATAAAGTGCCGTGTAGAGTTCCACCATTAAACATTATATATTTAGACTGAAATAGACTGAAAGTGAGGAACAGTGTCAAAACAGATACAAAATGAAGCTATTTTTTATTTAAATTTTATTAAGTATAAACCGCTACATTCTTTATATCCTATTCCAACAATGACCTGCTGAAGCTGAAGCTATTTGTTCAGGAGTCTGTTATTACTGTCACGGGAAATTGGTTATCGTAGATCATATTTTGTTAACTTTGACTATAAGCTTTTAATATAATATGGGTTGAAGTTGTGAGTTTTAACTAGTATAGAATGTTCAATCGATATTTTTAATACTTTGGGAATGAAAATAAATAATTAAGAAACTAAACAGGATTCAAATACTAGGTTCTTTTGTTTCCTAGGTACTTATATTGTTTTCTCTAGAATTCTCAAAACATATTTTCTAAATTAGAATAGGCCTCATTTAAATCAGAAAGCATGATATCGATATAACTTTGAAGCTTTACGATGTATCTTGAATATAGAGGGAACCTAGTGTAAAGACTCTCTGGTCCCCTCTTTCCGCCATTCCCCAATTTTCCCTAATTTTCAAGGCATTGCGTGTTTAGTCACTGGACACAACACCACGCCTTGCCATGTCTCAGATTGTCTCAAACCCCAGAGAAAAGTAATGAAAATATTAATAAATAATAATTCATTTCCTCGAGTGGGAATCGAAGTCACAACCATTGCGTCACACGTTTGTGCCACTGCGTGAAAAATGCCTCATGCAGATATGACCTTTAGATACCGAAATATTATTTAAAAATACTAAAATCTTATCATAAAAAAAGCTTAATATCAGGTCATAAGAATCAAATATTATCCAATTCCACTAATACCACATACATACTGATGTAACGTGAAACTGATAACTTAGAAGAAAAATCTATGAAAGTAACATGTATAGTACTATTTGAAATATCGTAGCGGAGTTATGGTGTATCTATATATAAAAGGTGGTTGTGGGTTTCAGTTAAAATCGTGATTTTATTTTACTTTAGCGGGGAAGCCAGGAAACACATAGCACCAAATACTAAGGTATAGTAGTTAGTGCAGCTAAAGAGCAGCTTTAGTTTTCGTTATCTAAATCACAATGTTATTTTACGTTTATTTTACTAAGTTATAGAGCGTGTAGTCTTCGATAAACAGACTATCCAAAGAAATTGTAAATTTGAATCAGTAGTTCCTGAGATTAGCATGTTCAATCAAACAAACTCTTCAGTTATACAATATTAGTAGGTATAGGTAGTATATATACAACAGAACATAAAATAAAGTCTTTGATATGGAAATAAGTGTAATATGCGTCAATGTACGTAAATAATATGCCTTTGGGATACACTGGAATACAATATTTATGGATTCGAATTACACTTGATGAATGTCGATGTCGATATTTATCAATTGTTAATTCGATTCCCACTTAGGGCACAATTTTCATTTCTTTGTCTGGTAATAGGAAATACCGCCACTCAAAACGGTTTTCTCTATCTACTCTGCTATCAACTCAAATCGAACTCTATCGAGTTGAAATCGAACCCACTACCAGTCGCAAGCTTGTACCTCTGCGCCATGACTGGTTAGAGATGATATAGCTAGAAATATAAAAATCTTGGTAATTCTGATAGCTGAGTCCGCAGACATCAACAAGCCCAACAAATAACGCTGGAGGGCACTGTTAAAATTATTCGTGACTATGAATAAATGAAAAATATTTCAAATATGTATACAAGCGTTATTGAATATGTACATACCTATATATTTTTTCAGCTTCACGCTGTATGCTGCATGTATTAGGGTAGGTAGATGGAGTCTAGTGTGAAGACACTCCGCTCCCCACTAACGGTCGAATTCTGGAAGCATTGCGGCGGCGGCCCCATATGCCTAAACACTTATAGTAGGATAAGTAGAGGGAACCTAATAGTAAACCACTCCGTTCTGCACTTCCCGTCCAATTTTTGAGACATAGCCTGTTGAACGGAACTCAATACAAAGAAATAAAAATGATTAATTCGTCCAAATGGGAAACAAATCTACAAAAATCGCTTACATATATACAAAACCACAATATACATGCTTCTATATTACACATTTCTTTAACTTCAAACCAAACGGTAATTATAATTAATATCTATAGCAAAATGAAATTAAACTAAATTTTGATAGTATTTGCTCTAAACCGATAGTATCTTGGTTAATCTACTTAAAAAGAAAGAAGAAATCAAAGACTTCAAATGCACTCCACCTGTCATAAAATTTTTCATTGCCAGACTCTATATTTGTAATTATCCTTACTTTTAAAAATTGCTTTTAAGATATAAATAGCGATGTTTTTTTCACGATAACATTTTTTGGCAGTCGTGGCGGTGTAGTGCAGCGTAAGACTATATATTGGACGGTTCCTGGTTCGATTTTCTATATTCTTTTTTATTTTATTTTGTAGCTTTACGCTTTATCATATAGCAGGGGAGACATAGAGGGCATAGGAACTTGGTATTAAGGCACTCCGTTTCTTCTTCTTCTCCACTTCAGTTTCCCACTTTCCGCCGAATTCCTCAAGCAGTGCTTGTTGAGTATGTTTTACCAGAGCGAAGAAATGAAAATATTAAATATTTAATTCCCCGAAGTGGGAATCGAACTCACAATCGTCGCGTACAAAGTCACACGCTTAAAGAATAAAAATTCACCCCATAATAAAAATTCTATGTTTTAATTATTGAGGATCAAACGTAAACGAAGTGCACTTATGAACTTTAAATTGGCTTAGCTGTTATTTTGCTCAAAGAATGCTGAACAGAAAACTTGTTTGGTTTGTGTTATGTAAATTAAAAAAAAAAGATTTCTAGTATACAAAGTTTTAATTATGATATTTAGGATATAGTGATTAAAATAATTTAAGACACTATTTTTTGATATTGTGCAGGGTTAGGTTTCGTCATTCAAAGCGCAATGTCTCAAAATTTGATAGTGGAACATATGCTATGTCTATGAATATAATAAAATTGAAACTGATGTTTGTGCATGGCAGAACTCTATATGAGAAAAACTATCACTGTTTTAAATATTATATACTATAATAAGCAAGCCATCAGTGAATACCCTAGAAGGAACTGAAGGGTACCCTAGAAGGTACCCTAGAAGGAACTCAAAAGGCGGCAGCTGCCGGCAATTGGCCGAGACCTTCCACCAAACCTGCGGCGTCTCCAATTAGTTGGAGTTATTTGAACGACGGCTTTGTTTTTATGCGATAATTGAAACTAGCAGCAAAAGTTAATACAAGCTTATATAGCAGTTTATAATAGTATTGCAATAACTTTAAAAGTTTTACTATAATGCATTAGCTTTTAAACTTAATAGTTTACAGCTATCTAAATAAATATTTAATTTCAAAACGCTCACTCCCTGTGTATATTTTCCGGATCCGGTGGTCTGAAAACCTCAAACATGCGGTTATTATCGTACGTTGGCTACTGGTTTATTATAATGCATATATTATGATTATCATATTTTAAAGCTTCACGCTTTATCCCGCATCTAGCAGGTTAGGCAGAGGAATCTTATTATTAAGACACTCTGTTCCCCACTTTTCTGCTCAATTTTCGAGACATTGCTTGTTCAATAGCGGAATTTAATGTCATGCTTGGTTTTCTTACCATTCAAGTATATGTGGAATGCCGATTGAAACTACAAAAAAAACTAAACAAAAAAAATCATAATAATAACCGGAAGTAAGCCCTTCTTCAGTTTTCTTCTAACTTTTATCAGAAGAAAATTATTTTCTTTTCAAAGGGCGATAAAAGATCCCTTTATTAATTGTTCCTTGGTTTTAAGAAAGGCTTATCTTAAATCTCTTCCCAGTCAAAATTTGCTTTACTAATCTTAAAATCAACTGTTGACGCTGTTATGGCACGGTTGAAATAATTTTGTACGGTGTGGATTCGATATATTTTACTATTTTTAGCTGTAAGCTGAATTTCATACATGATGGGAGGCAGAGGGAACCTAAAAACCTCGTCTTAAGACACTTAGATCCTCATTAACACATATTAATTACGCTTTTACCTTGTTTTTGAGCTTTACTTATAGAGCCGTTTGATATTCTTTCGGGGAAATTAATTTGACTTTTTCCGCCGCGGTAATTCATAGGGTGGTGTTGAGGCAAGAATGTCTTAGTTTCTTATATCTCGCACATAGCAGGATTTTAACAGTAGGGTTTTAACTTTAGGTTCATAGGCCACCCAAAGGTAATCTATGAACCTAGTTTTGAAACACTCTGTTTAACAATAGAACATGTTCGTGCCCAGTTTCTCCTGAATTCTTGATGCATTGCGTGTTGAGTGGCGAGATTTAATTACTCGCTTTGCTTCTTTACTAGAGAGAGAAACTTTAAATATTAAGTATTGAGGCCAGTCGTGGCGCAGTGGTACAAAGTGTGACTGTAAAACCGACTGGTTGTGGGTTCGATCCCCACTCGAGGAGATGAAATATTTAGTTAAATTTATATATCCATTTCTTCGCTCAGGTGTCGAGGTAAAGCGCGGCGTTGAGTTCTGCTACTCGACACGCAATACCTCCAAAATTCGGCAGGAAGTGGGGAACGAAGTGTCCTAACACTCGGTTCCCTCTGCCTACCCTGCTATATGCGGGATATAGCGTGAAGCTAATTTTTTAAATTCAAGTATTGAATTCTCCTAAGTGGGAATCAAAACCTCAATCAGTCACGTCAAATGCTTATGCCACGACCTTTTCAACTCATCCTATAGCGTTTACGTCCTACTTAATGGAGTAAATACATATAGATATTATGGAATTTATAAATTTATCATCTTCATGAATTTATCTTAACTTTTTTTATTATAATACGTAAACGTAAAATATTATTATTATAAGTAAACGTAAAATATAAAATGTAAAATTCAACTGTGATATAATACATTGCTAAAACAAATGAGGGTAATTGAATTGTAGCTCCACGCGACTCAAAGCAAGTTCAGTTTAAATGCAAATCTCCAGTCATTGTAACACGTGTATCACGAGCTTAAGGCTAAGTGCCTTAAACTCGTGATACATAATACGTCTCATTAAGATTTATGTGTTTTTTTATTTCACTATTATTGTCAGCTTCACGCTGTATCACGCATTTAGCAGGATAGGCAGACGGAACCTAGTGTTCTCTATTCCACACTTTACGCCGAAAATTTCGAGGCATTGCTTCGAGTGGCCAGAGCGAAGAAATGAAAATATTAATAAGTAAAGATTCTTTTGTTAAGGTCACATTCTCGTATCCCCGCGCCTTGTCCTCATTTTTTTTTATTTCAAGTTCAAAATATTCTTTATTCTTCTCTTTTTTTTTCTCTTTTATATACTTTCGCACTTTTGTGTCATCAAATGAACATAAGCTACCACTAGCTCAGAAGGTATTCGTAGTTTTGCTTTTAATATGTAGATTACAATTTATATGTAATTAAAATTAAATTAAATCAGATTCACGCTGTAGCCCGCATAGAGTAAGGTCCACGCCGGTAGAGGAAACCTGCACTAGGTTCCCTCTACCTTTTTTTGTCCCAAAAGATATTGTATTTTTCATGGAATATAAAGAAGAAGTAGTTCTTGAGATTGGCGGGTTCGACTGAACCCGCCAATCAACTACTACTGAAAACTACTGATCCAATTGATAAAATGTTTTGCATTGCATCGTCCATTTATTGAGGAAGGCTTTAATTATATAGAACCTGTTAATTACTTCGATGTAATCCACTATATCTGCGGTTATTGTTTCCTTGGGCACTAAGGCTTGGTTTTAAAAATCACTCTCAATTCTGAGATCGGTCTTGAGTTTCCCGTTTTCATTCATAGAATATTGAAACGATATCTCAAGATCAATCTTATAGGTGGGAGCGGTTTATATAAAACTCTTAATTTCCTTAATGAGACCGCCGTAGTCGGGTACAAGCATTCATGACTGCAACATGACGGTTCTAGGTTCGATTTCTACTCGGGGATTGAATTATTATTTATTTATTATGATTGAAAGAAAATCTAAAATACATTTGACAACATGTACGAAGCCGCAGACAAAAATTAATTTCAGTTGTCTTTATATTATAAAAACTGTAATAAACTGCACGTGTAAGCTACGAGCTCGTGTAACATACACATTACTATATGTATAAATGTTGTATTTGCATTTTATCGTATCTTTTAATATAAAATGTATGTTAATATAGACATTTTCTCGTATCTTTTTCTCGTATTTTTACTAATTTTATGAAACTGATGTGTTAGTATGTTTGAACACCACTAATGAATTGAATACAAAAATGATTTTTTTTTATTGGATTGTCATCGAAGGCTATAAGCTGTTTTTCATTACATTTATAGGTCTCAATGTAACGTAGTTGTTTGAGAAGCTTGTATTAAATAATATTATAAATATTTAATGACAAAATTTAGTGATGAATCACTACGTTTTAACATGTAAAGCGTATCTCACTAAAAATCATATGTACTTATAAATATATTATTATATATAAGGATATATGCTTTTTACTTGCTTGCTCTTATTGAGTGTTCGAATCCTTTTTTTCTTATAATTTTATTTTGCACAACGTATCTTGGACTTAGCCCAAGTATCTATTGATCTCTCTACCAGAGCAAGGAAATAAAACAAATGGGAATCCTAGGACCGTCGTGCTTTCAGTCAAATGCTCGCAACTAGAGAGAAATTATTAACTTTATATATGGTTTCGGTATTCTGTTTATATGAAAATTCAATTTTATACACTCCAATGCGATAATGATCTGTTTACTTGTACTGTCTTTTAACGTAGAGTAACCATTTTGTAGCCTAATTTAAATTTTATTAAATAACTTTTTGTTCAGAAAAATAACTTTTTGACTTCTAATTTTGTTTCTAAGATAAATCTAAAGTCCGAATTGAATCCGGGGACTATCTAACAGATTATCATGAGTCAGAATTTTTTATTTTCTATTTTAATTAGAAATCGTCTAAAGAAATGTTTAAGTAATACTTAGTAATAAAACATTGAGACTCTATTATAGATTATTAGATAATATTGCTTTTATACTTGAGAGGGCGCCTGATATCCTTTTATGTTCAAATACTTATTTAGTTGTAATAAGTTGTAACAAGCGTATAAGAATTTCGACGAAGCTTGGTGAGAACGTATGGCTCAGTGGTCAGAGCGCCTGGTCAGTTTCCAGGAGGCACGGGTTCGAATCCCGCTACGTTCAAATTTTTATACGTTTTCTAAATAAGTATTTATCTTTCCTAAGTGTGGAATTAACACTTTAAAAATGTTTTAAAAATCTTTTTATGTTTTCTGCGTGTTTAGAGTTATCAATATGATCATGTTGTATGTAAGATATAGCTATTTTTTACATGCGAAGTGGTACTCAACGCCGGACTTCGCCTACCAGAGCGGGGAAATGAAAATTATTAAAATGTATATCAATGCATATGCCAGGAGGTAGAACTTGAATCAAACTGGAAAACTTTTAATCAATTATAATATTTTATAATCATTTTAATAATTCTGAAAGCAGCTAATGCCGTACATTTAATATTTTCAGGTTAGGTAAAGGAAATCTTACCTAACCTGCTTCTTGCGTGTGATCCCGGCCTAGAATAGGATCATCCTGGTACTGGTGGTGTCGTAAGAGGCGACTAAAGTACGTGTGGTAGAGTCACGTCGCCAGCAATGGCAAAACGCATGGGCAGACTCGACCGGATCAGTACCACCCCCGGCATTTAAAACCGGCGTGAAGTAGTGGCTTTATGCCACTGCGTTTCGCATCAGGTAAACCGGCAACGCACCTGTAGCTCCTCTGGGGTTGCACGGGGTCGTGGGCGGCGGTAATCACTTACCATCAGGTGACCCGCACGCTCGTTTGCCGTGTCTTAATCATAAAATAAAAAAAATCTCGCGTTAAGATATTCCACCCACCACTTTCCGCCTAATTTTCAAGACATTGGGTGGCATTCAATAGTAAAACTCAATATATATTTTATACATTAAAACATATTAGACGAGTATAATATACTGTATAGTACTTTTATGTAATAATTTATTAGTAAGCCGATTAAAATGTCGGTTACACGTGCAAATTACGTATTTGATGGATATTAGGTCGACCTTTTGAATGGCCTGTTGATAGCACGAATCAATATTCATGCTATTGTAAGCTTGTAATTAGCGTATATGCCCTTAGTACTATACAGTATTAAGTGTGACAGTTAAATAAATGTTTTTTTTTTATTTTCTCGCTGTATTGCGCATGTAGATATATTTCCTGAGTGGGATTTGAACTGGTGCCCCTTCGCCGAGACTGGCTTTACTCTCAAAATTTTACTCGATTTGACTGGTTTTTTGTGCTTCACGCTCTGTCCCGCATAAGTATAGCAGGATATGTAGAGGGAACCTAATGTTAAGAAACTAACTAACTGTTAAGAATACACCGCCCAGTTATCGGGGCATTTTCTTTTGAGTGACGAAACTTAAAGTCGTAATTTGTCTGGTTACCAAATCGTGGAAATGAACATATTTTATTTCTCCGAATGGAAACTGAACCCACACTCTTTCCGTTTTCGATCAGATGCGATTGCCTTTCAATAAAAATTATAATCAAATTTATTTAAAACGTATTTAATTTATACGTTTAAGTTCAATATATGAGGAAATATGGTTTTAATTTTAGCGCGTTCTTCTCTGTTAATATTAAATTTACCGTATGCGGCTTTCCCGAACTTCGTCCAAATTTCATTTGACATACAAAGGGATAAAACAACGCGCTATACCAATTTCCTATAAAGTAGACGCTAACTTTACTATAGTATACATACATATGTTTATGATTCTAATTTTATGTATCTTGGGAACTGGAAACATAGTGTTAAAACACTCTTTTCCCATTAAGACAATTGTGTTCACCATTTTCCGCCGAATCACTGAGTTCGCGGCATTGAGTTCCGCTACTTCAAAAATCATGATTGTAGAAGACCTCGCACGGATTTATACCCAGATCCAAAATCTAACAAGTACACCTATAAGATACTTATAAAATAATATAATAAATGAGAGGTAAACCAAACTGAAAAACCTATTGTACGAATAATGTCATGTATTTGCTAAACAAAGGATTAATTTTGGTATGAACTAGCAGAAACATTTATGACAAAGAAAAATTCACAAAGGCTGGAGGTATAATCGTTGCTAGCATGAAACAGTATTGTTTGAACCGAAAAAAGATTTTTTTATTTTATTGCTCGGAGGCTAGTTTTTTCATAATAAGAGAGAAAATAGTGTTAAAATACTTTCTATTAACTTTGCACTTCGCAATCTGTATAGCAGAGTAGACAGGAAATCACCATCCAATTTTAGAGACATTGCGTGTTTAGTTGCGAAAGTCAACGCTTCGAGTCTTTTTACCAAAGCGATGAAATGAAAATAAATCATCGTCTTAAGGCTGAATCGAACAAGCGTCACATTAACAGTCAGGCAAAGTGATTCTGCACTACATTGGCCTCTCTTTTCTTTGTTTTACTTTTTTAATTTTTAGGATGTCTATATCGTTTATATTAGAATCCCTAATAGTGTGTCTAAACGCCACCGTCTCTGCATATATCTTCTCATCATCCTTCCATCCATCCATCCATCATCATCTCTTCGCCTCGTCCAATGTAACCAATTAATGTATTATATTAAAGTTTTAGTTTTTTAATGAATCAGCGAAACGAGAATAGTTATAATCTTGTCATGTCTCCGGTGGGAATTGACATGCCTTTCTTGATAAATAGACCATCCGATACAAAAAAAATGTTTAAAAATTCAAAGCAGTTGTTCCTTAGATCAGCGCCTTTAACCTAACAAAGTATTTTAATGATTCGTTTTAAAATTATGGATTATTATATAGGGGAACACCAAAAAGAGGATTCCTCGGGATACTAAGGGAAACTAGAAGAAACAGGATTTATCATTTTGTAGTTCACCCAAATGAAGCTGTGAGCTACAAGTAGTTTATCTGAAGCAATATAGAATGCAAGTCCTTACCTCCACTTATATAGAACGAAACAACCGAGTGCCACTCAGGCAGATCTCAACGCCGTGCTTTGTTTGGTTACCAGAATAAGGAATATAAAATAAGTAATATCAAGGAGCGGGAATAGAATTCACAACACATATAGAAGCCAATGCACGACGGCCTTCCAGCTATTAAAATATTAATTTGGTTTTAGACCTCTCTAAATTACTAACTACTAAACAATTAATTATTAATTCACTCACCAACTACGCTTAACGCTTTACGCTTTCATAAAATATATTATATTTTTCCTCTTGGGGCTGGCTGTAACCTCAATATATATATATATATATATATATATATATATATATATATGCACTCAGGTTTCAGTAGGTTTTAGGTTAAGTAGGTTTTTGAATAATTCTAATTTTCATTAGAAATTTACAAAAACTAAAAGATGACAGTACTTGAATTCGTCCTTCTTTGATAGATTTTTTACGCTTATAAGCTGTATCCACATAACAGAGTAGCCAGAGGGATCAGGGGATTCAGCGTGAAACTGACAAAAAAAACTTTTATGTAAAACTATCCAACTTATCTATCAAAGGGCACTACAAACGTGACCGATTGAAAATGATTTCAAGAATGATAACAACTCTGACAATGGAACTACAAGTTGTTTGTATAAACTAAAATTCATTTTTGAGATATTGCACGGAATTCATTTACAGCTTTAGGTTACTCAGAAAACTAGTAGCTCCATTCTCAGAGTGGTTGACATTCCCGACATCGTTTCCAGTCAGAATGCCAAATTTCAACAAGTTTTGTAGTGATGTGATAAATAAGTTGGCTACTTTTACATAGAATATTTTTTTGTCAGCTTCTCGCTTTGTCCCGCACCGTCAAGGCACTCGAGTGGTGGAACTCAACGTTCCGCGCTTTGCCTCAACACCAGAGCGAAGAAATGAAAATATTAATAAATAATAATTCACTCATTCCTCCGGAAGGAAATCGAAGCAATAACCGACGCGTTTACAGTCACAAGTTGGTGCCACTCAAAGGGATTATATTCATAAAATTTTCCCATTTTTCTTGTTACAAACGAACGAGAATGTATTCAGCTGCATTTACATACTTCTTTACATTCATACGTCTATATATTTTCAATCGGTCACGTTCGTCACAATTTCTATTATGCAGGGCGACAATATGAAGATGGATTTCAATATTGTATTCTCATATTTTGAGCGACTTCTTAAAATAACAACAGAATGCTTCACGCTGGTCGCGTTTTTAGCACATTCGTGCCCCTGCGCCACAACGGCGTAAAAAATAAATATAAAATGAAGAAAAATTACAAAAAACAGACATTTTGCGCTTAGAGGTAGTACACAAAGGCGACCTTATCATATTTAGTGATCTCTTACATGTTGTTTTTATTTAGTAACAAAACAAATCAATGTCTTGGTGCACGATGTTTTTAAATATGGCGGTGCGAGAGGGGACGAAACAAAGGTTCTTACAACTAGATTCCCTCTACCTAATCTTCAATACGCAGGATACACCGCGATTCTTAAAAAAAAGCAAAAAAAAATTAAAATATTAAGAGTATACATCAAACCTATAACCATTGCGTGCAGTAATACATTTTCCAACTGAGCCACGATGTTGTCTAATAAATTTTATTAATAAATTAGACTAATTTCACTACATACATTAATGTATTAAAGACAAACATTCATTATATTAAAGGTAAATATATGTATTTGTCAAACAATGTGAGTAAATCCATTTATTTTAGATCTTTGATACCGAACACATCGCGATTGTAGAATGTTCCGAGTGCCACGTAGAGTGTTCGTCTCGTGAATATTATAAATTTAATTGATGTGCATTTCTCTTTTTTGATAGTATAATATCGGAATCATTGTGCATTCGATTTCATTTTGAGAAATTTAGTATTTTTCTCGTTTTGATAAGACGACGAGCGGAGTTGAGCTCCGCCATTCAACACGCAATGTGTTGAATTATGGCGGAACGTGGAGAACTGCGGGTGTAAATCGTGAAATAGAATTAAAAATGTGACAATGTAGTAGTACACTATGGTTACGATTTGGAATGTCTAAAGTATCGTTATCATGCATTTATATAAAATTCTTTCATTACGGAGTGATTGACACACAAAGTACAGGCGAAATTACATAGCTTAGAAAGACGAAATTTGACATATAACTAGGTAGGGTTCCCTACCCTACCCTGTAGGGATTTATCTAAATTCAAACAGGAACGAGAGGGACTGCATCACGACGGCCTGGCTAACGTGTGACTGTAAACGTAATGGTCGTTGCTAAATAAGCGCAGCGTTGAGCTCCGCCATAAAACAGGTGTTGTGTCATTATTTTGGCGGAGAATCGGGAGCGGAGTGTTTAACAATATGTTCCCTCTGGCTATTCTGTTATGGGTGAAACCTGGCTTGAACCTATTTTTTTAAGTGGTTGTACTGTACTTTAATTTTGCTTATAGTAATAAATAAAATAAAAGAAAGTAAAAAAAAGAAAATAATAATAATAATAAAAAATAAAATATAGTTTAAAGAAAATTTTCATACTATGAAAAGACAAAGAGGAATAAGATAAGTTCATACATTTGTAACAATAACTTACGTACTAAATGAAGTATACGAAATGGTTATATGTATTAGTTTTTACAATCTATTCTAGTCCGGATGCCAAATGTTGTCATGTTGTTTCTTATATTTTTCTTATTAAATGGTTCTTTTATAATATAAAATTAGAGAAAATCTCAATATATAATAAGTGTGAGTTCGTTTTCCACTTGGTGCTAAGTATAAACATAAGTTTATTGGCCTGTCTTATCCTGGCAAAGTCCAGCGTTGAGTTATGCCATCTAATTTCTCTACATGATTAAAGGGAAGCAGCAAAATTAAATAAGTGTCTTGATGGGAATGAAGTGTCTTAACACTAGGTTCCCACGTTCCCTCTGCCTACCCTGCTATGTGCGGAACACAGTATGAAGCTAAAAGAACCTAATAGGTTCGTCTTATTTGACATACAATGTTAGTCGTTCTGTAAGAAATTATTTTAGTATAGCTATATTACTATTTATTGCAAGATTAAAGTGGATGCAATTCGCTAGTTAAATGGAATTATAAAGTTTTATATTCTCTATTTACTATATATAAAACAATTTCTTGGCACTCTTACAAACTATGTATTGAATATAAATCTTCAAACTCTCTTACTAACTATGTATTAAAGATATTGGTAGATGAAACTACTAAACTTAGAAAATTGGTTTTGAAAGAAATAAATTTCAAAATATCTACGGGTACGGGTAAAAACGGGATTTAACATTTTACGCCCTAAAGTCCCCATAAAAAGGTTGTTGTGACTACTAGTAACTTAATATATTTGTTTCACTTAATATATTTGTTTCACTTAATATATTTGTTTTCACATTGTATCCCGCACACAGCGGGATAGGCAGATGGAGCCTAGTGTTAGGGAACTCCGTTTACTTTAAGACACTTTAGTTCCTCAATTTCCACTGAATTCTAGAGTAAAGTAAAGGTAGCGGAACTCAACGCTGTGCTTTTGTCTCGATACCAGAGCGATAAAATGAAAACATTAAAAATACACTCGAGTGGGAATTAAAACCACAATCACACAACCCAAGTATTTGTGCCATGAATGGCTTAACTTTATGATATAATGTTTTAAGTGAAGGTCGTATAAGTAAAAGTCTTTATAGCCGCCTATATGAAAAGTTTACTAGAAGAGAAAAGCGCTATTTGTGTAATATACGACTATAAAAGCTTAGTTATTTTTTATCTTATCATACCAATCAATCTTATATATCAGATATAAGTTAAAAGTTAAATTATACAATATGTATATGATTTTTTTAAATTTTAGCCTAACCCCTATAAGACGGCGGATAGGGAATACCAGAAGATTTTTCTGTTCCTCACACATCGCCCAATTTTTGATAAATTGGTCAAGACATTGCAGATTTCAACGCCACACTTTGTCTACCAAAGAAGAAATGATAACTATTCGCTCCTACAAGTAGAAATCGAGCCCACGACCGTCGCGTCGATACCTGTCACAGGGATGCCAGCGTGCGATTTCCATTCGAGGAAAAGATATTTTATCGTTATATTATCATTTTATCGCTATAATATAATTCAGTAAAAGTGGAGAACCAAACTGAGTGCCTTAAGGTTCCCAGGTTCCCTCTAACTGGCATGCTGTATGCAAATTTAATGTAACTATTTTATTTTTTCTCAATAATGTGTCTTACTTATTATCTTTTATGTTTGAGAATATTTTTTTCTTTACTAATTATTCCACTCTTCTTGTAAATAGAAAATTATATATTTTATATATTTTCACAAATAAAAAAAAATCAAATGGCACAAGCACACACACATTTCCAGATATGTTAAACTTTGTGCCCCTTCACCATTACTGGTTTCTATAATAGTATACAAAATATAAACTCTACATATAATCTAGTCGTGTAATTAGTTTGTGGAAGGCTCAGTGTTTGTGAAGCTCGTGAAAATACTTCAGTAATTAAGTTATGTGAGACGTGCGTGCCTCTTTACCGCCTATTTACGCCGTAGGGTTTCTAAGAAAATGAAATAAATAAATATTTTTATTTGAAACAAGAAGAGATTCGTGAGACCTCAGCGTGTTGTGATATTATTGCGAAACGTAGAAAATGTATTGTTTCAAAACGCGTTGTTTTGGCAGCGTAAAATAAAATTATTTATATTAATATTATAAAACTGAAAAATTTGTTTGATTACACGCCATAATTACCCAACTAATAGTATGATGTAAATGCTAAAGTTGTAATAAATACAAGGCTAGGAATAGCAGGTTCAAGTCCAAATTAAAGTTTATTCAACTTTTAATTTTTTTGTTACTAATGTAAACGCGACGATTTTGGGTTCTATTCCCACTCAGGAAATTAGCTATTTCCCTTTCCTGGACTTGATAATTTGTTAGAAAGTGAGGAACGGAATGTATCTAATATGTTATTTGTATGTACTCTGTCATACTCTGTCATATGCCGTGTGATCCCGCCCTAGAATAGGATCATCCTGGTACTGGTGGTGTCGTAAGAGGCGACTAAATTACGTGTGGTAGAGTCACGTCGCCAGCAATGGCAACACGCATGGGCAGACTCGACCGGATCATTACCACCCCCGGCATTTAACCGGCTTGAAGTAGCTTTATGCCACTGCGTTTCACATCAGGTAATGCCGGGCCCCGGCGCCCAACCCATACTTAAGGCCTTATATACTTATATTAGGTCAGGTATAAAAAAGTATATACGCAGGTTTTGATGTAGAATTGGATGCATGTCACTGATTCGGATACTCGAGGCGTCGAGTATTTTTTTAGATTAAATTTTTTACAATATGCGTGTTGGGTAACAATTTGTTGGGCTTATTTTAAAACATTCGTGTCCTAAAACATAACTAGAAAATAATTTCTTATTAGTATAATTTATTTTTATGGGTTCGCTATCACAAAGGGTAAACGGAACACGATAAATCTAAAAAAAATCTATTAAAATATATTATTTTAAGACACTGGCGTGGTTGAGTATTAAGAAAACAGAGTTGATCTAGAAGTTTTTGTTTCAATTTTACGTTTTTGTCTGTATCGTAAGTAAGTAACAGTAGACAAAAAGAACTTAGTATCAATAAATTTCGATTTTCTACCCAAATTTAAGATATAGCGTCGTTGAGTGGCAGAACTCAACGCCGGATTTTTAATTATTAGATGTATTTATTTGAGAAACTGAGTGAGTGAGTAAGTATCATAGTATTTTTACATTGCCACTTAGAGAGATATTTCTAGGGAACGATCATTTCTGCTTCATTCGGTCTATACAAATGTATAAAAAAGAAAAATAAAACAGTGAACAGCACCTTGCAATCAATATCTGCTTTTAACTGTCTGACTGTAAATGGGAAGGTTGAAGGTTCGACTTTCTACTCGGAGGATTCTGCTTTTAATTTTCTTGCACTGGTATAAAGACAAAGCGCGGCGTTGAATTACGCCACTAAATACGCAGAGTCCAAAAAATTGCGAAAAGCAAAATGTCTCACCTTTGACCTATGGCTGAAAGCGGACTACAGCGTAAAGCAAAATCATTTAGCAGTGAGAAATTTCACCAAGTGTCAGAATAAAATGCCTAATAATAAACAGCCGGAATGTATCTTGGCAACTTTTTATGCTTTCTGTTAATTAAGTTAGAGAGTCGTTTGGAATTTAGCTTCTTAGCTTAGTAGATAATTATGTATGATAAGAATATCATGGCTGTGGGTTCGATTTCCACTTGGAGGAATGATTATATTTAAAAAATAAAATTGAATTTATGTCAAGACACGCTTTCGCAGTCGCATGATTTTGTTCCTTCGCCACAACGAGTTGATACAGAGGAAAGCTAAAAAAAATTAATAATTTACATTTTTAGACATCTGTTCGACATTTAGGAAAGAAAAAGCATAAAAATAGGGTAAAAAAGAAAAGTATAAAATATAAGCCTTACTATAATTACATTCATTTAGGCCGAGTACCAGAGACCGAGATTAAGTAGATACAAAATATATAAGATATTGTGAAATGAATATGTTATATATTTTCTTGTTATTTCTTTTTTAACTTCACGCTGCATGCCGCATACCGTAGAGTAGGCAGAGGGAACCAGTGTTAAGACTCTTTGTCCCACAAGTTCGACAATACTTTTAAGATATTTCGTATTGAATAGGGTAAACAATTCATTACACCATGTGAGTATCAAACTTACAATCCTTACATTTACATTCCACAACTTTTTCCGATACAAATACTGAAATATCGTTTCTCATTTTAGATAATCCTATTATGTGTAGCTTTCAAATGTGCCAATCATGTAGACCTTATTTTGACATACACTAAACAATATTTTTATAACTGTATGAAACGATATCAATATAATAAAAACATCTTTGTACGTTTATTTTTTTAAGTATCCAAGATTTTTTTTTCTTTTATGATCTTTTAAATTTAAATTATTATTTTTCTATTATTTTCCATTTCTCCGCTGCGGTGGATAAAGTGAGATATCGAGTTCTGCCACTCAATACGTAATGTTTCGAAAAAAAATAAGCAGTTCGTGGGGAACGGAGTGTCTTAACTCTTACCCTGTGTCCATTATTTGCAATAAAAACCATGGAGATTCTTTATTTATACATAATGTATGAATGTATGTATGTAAGAAAACTCTCTATATTATTTAATTTATATGTTTAATACATACACAATGTATGTATTAAACATATAAATTAAATAATATAGAGAGTTTTCTTATATTTTTGTGTATACTGTATAGGGATGTGGGAATATGATATTTAATATCTACTCAAAATATAAAATTCATCGATTCCCTTTTTAAAATTCTTCTTTTTAATTTGGCAAGTTATATATGTATGTGAAATGCTTGAAGCTCAAATCATCCAATGTCCAATTCAACTGAAACTTGGATAACGACTTTGGTTCTGATGGCAATAAAATGACATATTTTAATCAATATTGTAGTTAATCCAAAATGTCCGCCGCAACAAAATGGCATGTTACAATATTTTACACAACTTATCTCACATCATATACCTATTAAGGGGCTTAATTTGTAAAATATAACCACCACGATAAATATCTAGAAAACTTATTATTAAAAAAGTTATTCTAATTAATATTTTATTATTCTCTAGCGGTAAGATGAATGTGGATTACCACATACGGACGGATATCCCAAAGTTATAATAAACGTTCACAAGCTTCGTATTTGCTAAACGTGTATATAAAACTTGATTGGACAGAAAACTTGGATGATATCCAAAAGGAACGAACTCCAAACCTGCTGCTGTTGAAATTTTACAAGATACTAAAATATATACTGAAATATATCGCTATATTTACACAAAATCACAATAAATCCAATAAAAGTAAATAAAAGGGAATCATAATATATAGTTTAAATTATAATAGCCAAACTACTGGACTCAGAAAGTTAAAATGTAAGGACTAGGACTAAGAGGATAGGGAAGCACTCTCTTAGGGGGTAAAGGTTAGTGCTCCTCTACACTCCCTGGAGTTTTTTTTTTCTAAAATTTCTACTAACAACAACGGAATACTCCATTTTGTGTCTTCAAATACCCAAAAATAAAATTGTGATTGACGACTAGTATAGCATATAAAATAAAAAATGTATAAAAAATATTTTTTTCTTTCTAAAAAAACATATCAAGACCATTTTCCATAATCCTTTACCTGAAAGCAATTTCAGTGTCAATAGGGGTTTCAGTACTCTTATTGTATAGGCAAATCTGTTTCACGCGGATGTTACGATTTACTCATAATAGCGAATTCTATTTATTTTTTAATGTAATCTTGTTATATAAAAAAAATGTTTATTTAAAAACGAATATAGGAAAAGTGGCCAGTAGTGGCGCGGTGGCACAAGGCGGATTCGATTCTGTCTCAAGGTATTGAAATATGTAATATTTTCTTCCTCGCTCTGGCAACGAGGCAAAGAGCGGCGTTGAGTTCCGCCACTGAAGTCTTCAGAGTCCGGTGAAAATTAGGTTATGAAAGTGTCTTAATGAAAATAGAAAATTTTAAAATTAAGTTCCCAGGTTCCCATCTCACTTTATGTGCGCGATACAAAATGAAGCTTAAATAATCTATAAAGAGAGCGTTCTTAAATGTAAAAGAGAAAAAAACATTGTTAGTTCGTAATTGGTGGCGTGGAGTGACAAATAATATAAGTTTATTTAAGGAAAAACATTGCTCCGGTAAGTCAAAGCACGGTGTTAGGTTTCACCTTTATATACCGGTTCGTGATGTATATACCCATATACATCACGAATATGCAGAGCGAAGCTAAAAAATTTTTTGTAAATACTACCTTTTCTATAGATTTTCTATTTCTTCCACGTGCCATCTAATAATAAATACTTTCTTTATAAACTAAAACAAAAAAAAACTGAGTATGTAATATTAAATTTTACGCAGAAAAAAGTTTATTATACGAACAACCCGTTTCGCTGTAACTCTAGACTACATTGTATTCCGAAACAATAGTGTTACTTAGTTATTGTGAAGATTACACCCGTACACGCTTTCGTTACTGAGAAAATATGTTCAAAAGTTATTTTAGACAGCACCGTGTAGCAAGATGGATTTTTGTTTTAGCCTCACACTATATTTAAGTTTACGATGTAGACAGAGGGAACCTTATGTTAAGACACTTCGTTGAATAGTTTCCGTTTTTGGAGTGTTGAGTGGCGGAACTTAATGTCTCGCTACGTACGTTCTAGGGCAAGAAAATAATTTATTGCTCCGAGTAGAAATCGAATCCACAATTGTCGTGTTTACAGTTATATATTGTGCCGCTACGCCATAACAGTCGCTTTATTCAAAATAATTTAAAAAGATACAATTAATAGTATAAACTAATTAATAAACCAAATTATAATAGCAAATTTATTGAATGAATATGTTAATTAAGTAATTATATTATGTTTTAGGTAATTATGCGGCAATACACAAACATATTATAAATTTGAACTGCATTTGTCCATGTATCAGTTTACACGCTTGCGTGAGTTATTGGAAAATACAAATGCTATTTTGAAATGAGCTGTAATTGTCAATACTATAATTGCTTTTTAAAGATGCAAGATACAACTATCATTAAATTTATTGTATATTTAAAATTTTTCACGCTGTATCCTGCTGATATCGGAGAAGGCAGAAAGAACCTAGAATTTAAACACTCTGTTTTTCACTCTGTTTGTTGCAATCATCAGTTTACAGACAGACACCGTACCATTGTGCCACGTAGACCTTTTTTATTTATTTTTTATATTTATTCTTAAAAATATAAATTTCAAGGGAAAATAGTGAAGCTCATAAATAAAATCAACATGACGCACAAAATACTGACCGCAATGTCTCATTATGGCGATGGATATCATGTCTATAGAAGGCGTAGCGGCCAAGACACATCCACCGTGATCTTGTAGTTATTTAAGTTAATGATTAATAGAAAACAAATGTTAAGCGATATTACTTGTACTTTTGAACTTGGAATTTTGAAATTTTGGAGATGTAAAAATAAAGAAACACGGTAGGCAGAACGTTCTGAGGCGCGGAATTCATCGCCGCAATTTGCCTGATAGTGAGAGGTTACGATCCCTGCCAAAATTTTGAATTTGTTTGAAAAATAATAGATACTAGCGGTCTTGAAGACCACTGTTTAGTGTATTTACTGATTACGGTTAAATATTTTAGTATTAGATATACTGTACACGGTTTTTCTTAAAACATCGTGGAGGCCGCTGTGGCGCAACGGCGTAGTGTCTGATTGTGTATGCGATGGTTGTGGGTTCAATTAGGGGAATTGACGTCCGGAGAATTAACTGTTTTCATTTCTCCACTCTGGTAATAATACAAAACGCGGCTTTGAGTGTTTCCACTCAAAAGGCGTCACTAAAATTGGGCAGAAAGTTCTCAAAACTCAAGACAGAGATTCTTAACACGAGCTTTCCTCTTCTTATCCTACTATATACGGGCTACAGTATGTAGATATAAATGCAGTTTTAAGATATTGTAACACCATCAGAGACCGCGGTTAACCTTGGAAAATACAGTATACTGGACGGACTGGAAATATACTAGACGAAGGTTACGTAAAAAGTATGAGGACCTCCCGGAGGGCATGTATGAAGAGGTTGTTGACAGTGGACGAGGCGAACGAGGTATGAGAGGTATGTAGAGACCGTAGCGTTTGGCGCTACGTTATCTCTGACTACCCCGCTGGGGATAAAGCGTGAAGCTAGTTATAGTTGTAGTTATAGTTTTATAACATCATACTTCGGAAATGCGATACGATGATTTTGATTCAAATCCTTCAGAGGAATTTTGTTAAAAATTGTACTGAATATTCAAAATATAATAATGTACTTAAGTGCAGAGTTAAAATAAAATTAAAAACCAATATTCGGCGGGGAGTTTCATCATTTACACGCATCTAACTCGAGTAGGCAATGCCAAATGGAGTATGGCACTGGGTTCAATCTGCCCGCTCTTCTATATCTGATAAAATGTATATGGAAACCAGTCAATAACAAACAAAGTAAAAACCCCGATTACGTAAACTAAATTATTGTATCCAGTAAAATTCGCGCCATCAAAAGAAATCCAACGACGTATCATTTACAAAAATCGGTTCACTGGTTTAACATACATACTCGTACATACACGCTAGAAATATACAACTCGTTTGTACTTCGCTTCGCTGTCGGATAAAAAACGAAATTTATGATTATCGTGCTATTTAAGAAAAACTGATTTTACACTTATTTTGACTCTTTTCGGATCTTAGAAGGTAGAAAGGAAAGAATTTTGTCGTATTTTACTATAATTTCTTGTCACGTAGCTCATGCGGAGTGGCTCTACTAATGTCGATTTTTTTCTGAATAAAAATCATCCATATTTTAAAAAGGCCAGTCGTAGCGCAAGGTAACAAGCGTGTTAACGTGACAAGTCGATTCCCACTCGAGGAAATTATTAATTTAACATTTTCCTTCCTGCAATATGCGACGCAAACGAACCAAAAACACATGTTCCTTGTTTTACGTTGAATAAAACGATAAGATATTATTTCAGCTTGATACCGCGATTAGTTTTTGAGAAATAACGCCGAAGGTGTGACAGACGAACAGAATAACAGATGGACGTGATGTCCATGTGTTTCTATAAGGGTGATTTTTGTCTTAAATTAAAACATATAACAACTGAACCACAATATATAATTAAACACGTAAAACAAACACGTGTCCCTTAAGTAAATATAAAACAAAAGCAGTTGACCGTTATGTCATTTAACATGGAATTTCGGGGATTTCCGGCCTGCATCAGAATGAGATATAACTGGGGCGGTGACCTACTTTCTCATCCCTAGAAGGGATCATCTCTTGGTTTATATATGTATATACTAGCAACCCGAACGTGGCTTCGCCTGCTTAAATTTATTGTAATAATCCATATATATTATTCTAAAGTATAAATTATTAAAAAAATCAGCTTCACGTTGTATCCCGCACACAGCAGGGTAGGCAGAGGGAACCTAATGTTATGACAACTGTTCCCCACTTTCCGCCGAGTTTTGTCTTGCCTGTTGAGTGGCGGAATTGAACGCCGCGCTTTGCCTCGACATCAGAGAAATGAAAATATAAATTTAAGTAAGTATTTCCTTTCCTCGAGTGGGGATGGAACCCACAACTAGTCACATTTTGTGCCCCTTCGCCAGGACCGGCCTCTAAACTATAAAGTTTCTTCTAAATCCGTTTAGAAGTTTTTGCGTAAAATTGGAACAAACATCATATGATACATAGTTATGTACGGTGTCACAGGTGGAACCATTATATTACATAAAAATGGGCGTCCGTCTGATAGGCGGCCGATCGCAACAAAGTGATGAATAAGGATATCGGATGGATGACGGTGGGATGTATTTTTTCTAATTAGTTATTGTTTCTTCTAACATTGTATTATTGGACAAATCCATTAATTCCATTAAGATTTTATTTTGTATGTTCTAAATTAATTAAATTTAATTTATAGGAAATTCGTATTTTTTAACCCTCCTACTGTAGCCCTTGTAATACATAAATATTTTCTTATTTACTGTGTTTTTAATGTTTTCTTATAAGTGCGATATAAAAGAAATTTATGATCGCAATTTAATCGAAGAAAATGGAAGTATAAATTTGAGCAAATATTTCATCTTCTCGAATGGGGATCGAACCCGCAAACAGTCGGTTTTACAGTCACACTTTATTGTGCCTCTGCGCCACGACTGGCCTCAATTAACTAGTGATAAGTGAAAAATAACTTCAAACTATTTCCCGTTATCTCCATTTCCAACACTACAATAAAATCTAAAAGGGTCTAAATGACCGCAAACTACAGCCCCGCAGATCGTTTTACATGAGGACAATGTTATACTGTAGAGATGCATCTTTCATATGAAAGTAAATAATTTTAAAAGCCTGATATATAAATGTGGTATATTAGGTCTATTATTTCCTTGTTAGCGCAGGTATGTATAGGTGTAAATCCAGTATAAAGATTGTTATCAAAAAAGAATGTTGTTTCAGTCTTGTGGTTTTAAACAGTCACACTTCGTGCCGCTGCGCCACAACTGGCCTTAGCAACTAGTATGTAATTTTTATTTAATATTAAAGCTCTTTAGATTTTTATTAATTACGGCCGAAAATTATAATTTTTAACAAAAGAAATTGAAATGCCAATTTTTAACAAAAAAAAAAACTAGTTAGTAATTTACTAGTTAGTTAGTAGTAGTACTAGGTTTTCGATAATTTGTTAAAACCGACAGTTCTAAATGAGTTCCCTGAGTGTGGCCCCTCTTATTGTAATGAAAGTATATTCCACTTAGTAGTTTAATTACTTTATTTGAGCATTCACGTGGCTTTAAAGTTGTATCGAAATAATAAGTTTTGTTTGATAATTAATTACGTTTTCACTTGTCGTAAATTTAAAATAAATTTATTTAGCCTTTAGTTTTTGAAGCCAATTGTGGCGTGGGCAAAAGTGACCGGATGACTAACTAGATCACCAGGTTCTCTTTATATACTCTTCTATATGCGGGAGACAGCGTAAAACAAAAAAAAAAATACTTCACTACTCCGCATATGGCAAGATAGACAGTGAAATACTAATGTTAAAACACTCCGCTTGTTACGCAGCGCTCGTTTTCGATAAATTCTATACTGTTGATTATAGCGGAACTGAACGACTATTTTTGTCTTGTTACCAAATAAAACAAATGAAAATAATTCATTGTTCCGAATGGGAATGGAAACCATTGCATTTATATGTAGTTAATAGCTGTACCGATGCGGCACGATAATCTTTCTTTCATAGTTTTTACGTGAATGTAGAACACAATAGATGCAAGTATTTTTCATCAGATGGATATGCTTCCCTTAAAAATGCGGTAAAATAAGTATTAATACAGAAAAATATATATTTTTTTAACATTAAGTACATATTACGAATATTACTCGTTTGAAATTACAATATTAATAAAGTAAAAACACAAACGCTCCACAAGATATCTGTCGACATTTCATTAGATAATAATTAGATAGAATCGTATATTACGGTTCATTTGATTAAAATAATATCATTTTTTCCGTTGAATATATTCCGTACTAGGATAATATAAAATAATGAAAGAATTTTTAAAAAAAGACAGTCACGGCGCATGAAATAATTTCATATTTATATTTTCTCACTCTGGTAACGAGGTAAAGAGGGACGAGGCAAAGTAAGTGAGTGAGTAGAAATTGACAAACGTAAGAGTGTTAACGGAAACGGACTGTTAACGGAAACTCTAGGTTCTCAGGTTTCCTCTGCCTACCCTGCTATGTGCAGGCTACAGACAAGATAAACTTATAATTATATGAAAAGTAAACAAAACTGGAAATCCTATTGTGTCGGTTATATAATGTATTTGCAAAACAAAGGATTAAGTTTGGTATTAACTGCCAGAAATATTTATGACAATTCACAAAGAATGGAGGTATAATCGTTGCTAGTATGAAACAGTATTGTTTTTACCTAAAAGTTAATTTATTTTCAGTGCCTGACTGTGTTTTTTAGATGAAAAGAGAAAAAAGTGTTAAAAAACTCTCTATTTTTTATCTTCAGACTATAGCGGGGTAAGCAGAGAAAATCGCCATCCATCGCCATCCAAAATAAGAAAGATAACGTGTTGAGTTGCGACTTATTATATAAGATTACGTGTTGATATTCAACTCTACGATTTGTTTTTTATCAGAGCGATGAAATGAAAATAAATCAATGTCTCAAGTTCATTCAAATCCACTCCTGTCGCGTTTACAGTAAGGCGAATAGATATTGCGCCACAACGTAAATCTATATTATCTATTTAATTTTAGTATACTAACAATGTCTATCGTTTATATAGGTATCAAAAAGTCGATCTGTGCATACATCTTTCATACGCCTCGTCCATTATTATCAATCTCTTCATACCGGCCCCCAGGAGGTTCCTCGTATTTTGTGTTTAACCAAGGTCTCTTCGTACCTCTCTTACTGTCTTAATAATCTATGAATAAATTAATATATAAAAACTTCCAGTAAAACCGTTAGTTTAAGCTTTCATATTCCTTAATTAACAGAAGGAAAGAAAATAGATATAATCTAATCATTCCTCCGCGTGGGGATTGATGTCACAACTATCGAGACATGCATTTCTCAATGAGTTGACTATCCAATACAGAAACGCTTTCGCGCATTCAACCAAACAAACCAAAGAAGAATGCAAAAAATGCAGCCTTACAGATTAGTATTAAATATACAATTAAAACTATAGCTTTAAGTGACTACTGAAGGAATTCAAAATTAAAATTTAATAGACATTAACAAGCTAGTTACAAGTAAATTGAATGCCACATATGAATACAACGTGACATTTGAATCACGTCACGTTCTCGCCGTCCCGCTAATTGAACTCAAAGTGGCGTGACAAGACAACGCCAACTATTGTTATAACTATGTATTGATATTACTAGAAGTAGAATTAGTTTTGATATTTATGAGGCTTGAATTTTTTTATAGTATAAACTTATTATATGAAAAAACAGTTCTTTTTTATATAATGGAGATTGTTTTATTATAGTGTGTAATGTAAAAGATCTACAAAGATATATTTGTACATAATTTTTCCATAATTTGCCTGCAATACTACAAATATTATTATATTTTTTCTTATTAGACGCTGAAGCTCCATGCTCCTAATAACTTTCAACGACAGTAAAATAATAATTAACTACATAATAAAATAATTTAAGTCATACGAAATCAGTATTATGTAACAAATATAGTATAGTATAAAATTGAAAGTGTCTTAATGTGAACTAAGTGTCTCAATGTGAACTGAGTGTCTTAATGCTAAACAGTTCAAATAACCAACTTTTCCAATTGAAAATTAACTTTTTACAAAAATAAAATTTAAAACTTTACTTGCCTTTTTATAAATATAAATTTGTACTATCTTTAATCAGTTGGATACCCATGAAAAGGAAATAAGTAAGAGTTGCTTGCTTTCAATAACCGTGTCATGTGTCACAACACATGACACGGTTATTGAAAGCATTATTTTACACAAAAAGACTCTCCGTTTGCCATTATTCGGCGAATTCTGGGGGCATTACATACCTTGACTTTAGAGTAAAGAAATTAAAATATCAATTTTAATAAATATTTGATGTCTTCGAGTGAGGATCGAACTCACAACCATTTGCATACATACAGTGCCCCTGCACCATAACTATTCAAATATGAATATTCAAATATATTCAATCTATAGTCTTATAGCATGTATTGTATTATATAGTATCGTATTGTATTGTATTGGAAATGAAGAGAGCTGACAATTATGCGGTAACACGGTTATGTTGGGATCAATATGCATGATATCGACTCGTGGACTCGTGTATTGCTCGATAATCGAGCCACATACGAGCACGTCATTGATTTGAAATGTTTTAAGATATCAATTTACGAATGATAGTAGTAAATTATTTTGTTATTTTACTTGGTTATAATTATTATTGAAATTACGAAAACAATTATTTATACATATATAAAACTTTGATATTTATTATAAAATATTCAGAGAGCGACGTTAAGCTCCGCCATTCCTGGATTCGGCGGGAAGAGGGAAATGAAAGTCTCCTAATGGGAATATACTTTCGTAACACTCCGACCCTACTCTGGGCAGTGAAGTTAAAAAAAACTCTTTCCTTGTTACTTACTTAGTTTCTTTCGTAAGTGTGAAATAACATTTTAAAAATGTTTAAAAATTATCGTTGCTATTTACTGACAACATGCAGAAAAATCTACGTAGCGGAGAACACATTTTTTTTACGTAGTTTCCTCGACGACCCAGGTGAACCTGGTTTTCCCCAGAGGAACCTCACGGGAACGGGATAAAATAGGATTTTTTAGTTCGAAGTTCACTTAAATGAGGCTGTGCATTACATCTACTTTAGCTGAAGCAATATAAAGTGCAATTCTTCATTTACCTCCACTTCTATATATAGACTCAAACAACCGCTATTTAATTCAAAATCAAATCAGCTTCACGCTGTACCTCGCACACAGAACTGTAGGCAGAGCCTAGTGTTAAGATAATCCACTGCGTTTCGCATTAGGTAATGCCGGGCTCCGCCCAACCCACCTTAAAGGCCGGCGACGCACCTGTAGCTCCTCTGGTGTCACTTTTTTTTTTTTTTTTTTTTTTAACGTGAGGAAATCCTGTTACGGATACCGGCCCGAGTGGGGACTCGAGCGGGTTATGTGGGGCTCGCGGACTGGCAGATGTAGGCCGTCCGAATACCCACTAAAACCTCACGGTGCTCCTCCTCGACCGCCACTGGCCGCGGACGCGGGGACAATAGTCTTCCGCGAAACGCGGCGGCGGGAGCCAGCAAAGGCACGTCGCGGAGTCAAGGGTGTGTGGGCACCCTCGACGGCCTGCTCGGAGTAGCGCGCGGGAGCGACCTGCGCGCGACTACTCGGGCCAGGTTAGTAGGCGGCCAGCTTCCCCAAGCTGACCGCCCTCTGGCACATTAGGGCGGAAGGCGGCGATCGTGAGCCGCCCTCCGGCGACCCGGTCTCTTACGGCGGATGGCGAGTTCGGCAATAGCCTCCCTCGCCCGTTCCGCCGACTCCTTCTCGAGCACCACTGCCTCGCAGAAGGAGGAGACCGCATCCCACGACGTCTCGCTACCGGCCATGGCCTTGACCACGGCCGGCAGGGAGAGGTCGTCCCCTATGACGTCGCGCAGAGCGCGACGTTGAGACGCCCAGGCTGTGCACACCTCCAACGTGTGCTGGGCCGTCTCATCGAGGCAGTCGTCGCAGTGGTGGCAGCGAGCGTCGGGCTCCCTCCCAGCGATCCGACACAGGTAACCCCCGAAGCAGCCATGCCCCGTGAGTACCTGTGTGGTGCGGAAGGTTAGGACGCCGTGACGCCGCGCTAACCACTTGCGGAGGACTGGACGAACAGCCTCGATCGTCAACCGGCCGGCAGATGGTGTCGCCAGCCGGGATTCCCACACTTCTAATGCGGCTTCCCGCTCCTCCTCGGTGCGCGCTGGGCTTGCCGGATCCCCGGACGCAAGGCCCCGACGCCGGCAATAGACCGACGCCAGAGACGTCGCGTCCAGGTCCCACGGCACGACTCCCGCCAGCACGCACGCTGCTTCACCGGAGATGGTCCGATACCCCCGTATCGCCCGGATGGCCATCACCCTCTGCGCACGTCGCAGCAGGGCGATGTTTTGCCGATCTAGGGCATCCGCCCATACGGGAGCGCCGTAGAGGGCCATCGATCGGACCACTCCGGTGTACAGCCGACGGCTCGAGGCGCTCGGTCCAGCGACATTGGGCAAAAGGCGCGCCAATGCCGCCGCCGTCTTCAACAGTTTCGGGGCCAAGGATGTAAAGTGGCCCCGGAAACTCCACCGTCCGTCCAGAACAAGTCCGAGGTACTTCATGCTCCTGGTGACGCCGATTTCGACGCCACCGATGGTAATGTGGGCCCCAGATGGTGGGCCCTTTCGAGGAGCATGAAAGTATAATGCCTCGGACTTGTTTAGGGTGACCTCCAGACCGAGCCGCCTGATGCGGCCCACGACTTCGGCCACTCCCGCCGTCGCCAGGACCGCCGCCTCCCGGTAGGTCTTCTGCTGCGCCAAGACCAGCGTATCATCGGCGTAACAGAGGACCTTTATCCCCCTCAGGGTGCCGCCTCGCAGCACCCAGTCGTAGCCGATGTTCCAGAGGATCGGACCCAGCACCGATCCTTGTGGAACACCGGCCGACACTTCAAACGCTTCCCAACCTCCTCCAGGAGCCGGAAACGTCACAGACCTCTCGGACAGGTAAGCCCCGATGACGCGGCGCAGGTATGGAGGCACACGATGGTAAATAAGTGCCTCCTTAATGCAGGGCCAGGGCAGGGAGTTGAAAGCGTTGGCGATGTCTAAAGACACCGCCAAGACTCCATCGCCCCGGGCCACCGCATCCTGCGCATAGGACTTTACCTCGAGTATGGCATCCACAGTCGAACGGCCACTGCGGAAGCCATACTGGTGGTCCGAGAGGTCCGGACCTGTCCGCTCCAAATGGTGTTGTAGCCTCCTCGCTACAACACGCTCGAAGAGCTTGGCGATCTCGCTCAAGAGCACGATGGGCCTGTAGGCGGAGGCAGAATCCGCCGGGCGACCCTCCTTCTTGATGAGGACTAACCTGCCTGTCTTCCACCGCTGTGGAATTATGGCTTGAGCCAGACAGGCAGTGAATAGTCCTCGCACTTTGGGCCCCAGGGTGTTCAGGGCCAGAGTTAGCGCCCGGCCGGGGATGCCATCCAGGCCCGGGGCGGTGCTCTTGAGCCGAGATCGGCGTACAGCCTCTTCGAGCTCCTCCTCCTCCACAGGTGGTGTGACACTGTCTTCCTCCTCCTCCTCACGCGCTGCAGGGCGGGCCATACTGGGTGGTGTAAAGTTGGCCCGCTGCGGGAATAGCGACGACAGAACCCCTCGGAGGACATCCGGTTGGAGTGTCTGCGTCAGAGGTGGTGCCCAAGCCCGTAGCTTGCCCAGTACCATACGGTAGGGCGTGCCAAACGGGTCTTGGTCTATCCCCGCGATGAACCGGTCGTGCGACTCGCCTTTCACACGACCGATTTCCTCCTGCAAGCGCGTTCTCGCCTCGACATAGACCTGGTACAGACGGTCTTCCTCCTCCTGCACCTTCTGTACCCGTCTGCGATAGTGGCTGTACTGGCGTCTCGCGTCAACGCAGATGGAACGCAGTTGCGCGACCTCCCACGACCACCAGTACACTTGCCGCCGCTGAGGGCGGCGCCTGGAACGGGGCATTGACGCGTCACAGATACGCGTCAACGCCCTCTGCGCCCAGGATGCGGCGTCTTCTGCAGACGCCAAGCTCTGGGGCAGCCAGGACTCCACTATCGCGGCCTCCTCCAACAATTGCCTGTCGAGGCGACTCAGTTGCCACCGCGGTCCGTGCTCTCGCGAGGTTGGACAGGGGGTTGGTTGCGCCGCTGTATGTGTGGAGATCTCGTACAAGATGTAAAGGTGATCCGAGAGAGTCTCCACATCATCCAGCACTCGCCAACCCCGAACACGCTGCGCTAGGGCCGGGCTCGCGAACAAAACGTCCACGACGGATCCGCCCAGCCTTCGCACGCACGTGTTCTTCGTCCCTCGATTGAGGACAGACAAACCGGTGGCAATTACCCACTCAGACAGTGTCACACCACGGACATCCGTCGTTGCAGAGCCCCACACGCTGGACTTAGCGTTGAGATCGCCCGCGACCAACACCTCCGCCGGACGAAATCGTTCTACCATTTCCCCCAATCGGATGAGGAACTCCTCGAACTCCGCGAGGATTCGATTGGGGGAAAAGTAGACCCCGACGACAACTACGTCTCCGACAAGCGCCGCGACGCATCCCGCACCTTTCTCTATACGTGAGAAAGGCAGAGAGCCCGCAGCGACCTGGGTGATGAGTGCTACCACCCCGGTGTTGTCGGCGACCCAGTTGTCTCTGTCGGGAACGCTGTAAGGCTCCGCAACAACCGCCACCTGAATAGACCACTGCGCCAGGCTTTGGACCAATAAGTCCTGGGCCCTGGCGCAGTGGTTTATATTCGCCTGCAACACACGGAGAGCCATTATTTGACCTCCATGTGTTGCACCTCCTCCCGCCCGGCTGGGGCATTTGGCTTGTCCGCTGACCTGCCTCCCCTCCTGCCATCCCTTCTCCTCTTGGCATTGGCGCATGCAGTGCTTCCCACCGAGTGGTCTGTAGGCTGACCTGCCGCCTCGCAGACCGGACAGTGTGGTGCGGCCGAGCACTGGTGTTGTTTGTGCCCTTCTTGGCCGCACCTGAAGCACTGCAGGCTCCTATCGAGTGGGCTGCTGCACTTCGCTGCCACGTGGCCAGTGTCGTGGCAGCGGAAACAACGAAGGACACGTTGTTGCAGCAGTTGCACCCTCGCCGACACGAACCCCACCAGAAGTCGCGCCCCGCTGACCTTTTTCGCGGCCATAATGGGGCAGCGGACCCACGCTGTACCGAGGCCAATTCGGTCCTGCCGGATCTCCCCCACTTTCACCAGCGCCACATCACAGCCGCCAACCCTGCTTATGGCCTGCGCCACCTCCTCCGAAGTGGCCGAGTCATCCAGGCCACTGACCCGTAACTCGGCACACTTCACCGGCCTTGCGACCAAAACGTCACTGGCGTCAAGCACACCGCGCAGCCGCTGGGCAAGTGCATCCGCCTTTTCGCCGCTACCAGCACCAGGTAACTCCAGAACCCTGGCACCAGTAGAGGCGACTCTGAGACGCAGGTCTGCAATGCCCAGGTCCTCTAGCTTGACCGCCTCCTTGATTCGACACATCACGTCGCGGTACGTGAGCTCTTTGCTCACTGCAGGAGGCTGCAGAGTCAGCGTCACCGCCGCCGATCGTGGTGGACGCAGAATCGGCTGTTTAGCAGCCTTCGGTCTCGCCTTCTGCGTTGGCTGCTTGGCCTGGGCTACTGCCGCCTTCTTCTTGCCCCTGCGAGCCACCACATTCCAGCCTTCGGTTACGTCGGCCGGGGCAGGAGGTAGAGGGCGAGGCTCCACTGGAACGGTTTGAAGGGCTTTTTTTCCCCCATTCTTGCCTTTGCCCTTCTTGGGGCCCTGCTTCTGCTCCGGCCCTGGGTTGGAAGGCGCTGGCAGGGTCGTCACGGGAGGCCTCTCTGCCTCTACCCTTTGGACGGCCGCCTGGCGCCTTCTGTCCGTCGCCAAAGGAGGACGAATTGGCTTTGCCGGGAGGAGCCTGTCTTCCAGCGCTGCCAGCCGCGTGTTCAGTAATGTGCCCACCTGCACCATTACTGTCCTCGCCATTTCGCCCTCCTTTTTCTTTTCTGCAGGGCTCTCTCGCAAGGTCCTGGAGCGATCGAGCTCCTCTCGCATTAGCGACACCTCTTTCCGCAGTTCCGTCAGCTCTTGAGTTAAGCGGCTATTTACCGCCCGCAGCTGCGTGACCTCCTCGTTAGCATTTTTCCTGGCCAGTATCTCCACGGCCTTGCTAATGGCGCCAGCGGCCTCCTTAAGGGCTTTTGTAAAAGTGCCCTTAAGGTTGCCGGATCTGCATGCGACTTTGTTAATTATGGCCACGCTGTCAGCGACCTGCAGCTGCAGATCTTGAACCAGGGGCCCATCCACCCTAGGAGTGTCCAAGTCTGAGAGCCTGGCGTTTGCTCTCAATTGAACCGTCTCGGCCAAGCTTACGACTTCCTCCTCCGCTTGGAGCCGGAGCTCCCTTCTTTTTGCCGTTGTTAATTTCTTCGGCTTCTCCTGTTCCTCATTATCGGAAGAGCCGGAGTTGATCTTTTTACTCCTGGTCCTCTTTCGATATTTGGAGCACTCTCCTTGAATCGCTGCGTTTTGCGACTCCATGGAGACACAACTGTCCTCAGATTCAGAGGCCGCCCGGAGACGATCTCGTGAAGACGCCGAGCGTGACCTGGGCCTCCCACTGATAATGGAGGTGATTTTCCCCAAGTCCAGCCGCTCCGCCACCACTCTCGCGTCCTTAACACTTCCGCCCGCTACGGGCACAACAAAACCCTCCTCATCTTTTTTTTTTAAATTTAAATTTGATTCCATAACTTATCCCACGAGTATGGGGGAAAAACGGTCCATCCAAGCAGTGCCCCCTGTCCTTGGATAAGCCTAATACGCCACGGATGTCGGCCGGTACCCTGGCGGGACCAGCAGTAGCGACTGATCATCCTATCAGCCACGCACCCCTCGCGCTGCTTCGCCGCTTGGGTTGGGGTAATTTTTTTATAGAGGTTTTCTTCCTCGCAGCCCGGCCGGTAAAGGCAAGACCCTCGGTTCCACTCATGATTACGAGACATGACCGCAACCACGAGTGGAGTTCCGATATAGTCGGCGCTGGCACATATGAATGCACCTGCGTGGAGGTAGTGTGAGTATACACCACGCGCATCCCCCCCCCCCCCCCCCCCCCCCAGTTCCTCACACTGTGTCCTCTGCTAGTCAGAGGAACACGCGGAGGAACACCGCCGCGTCGGATTATTCGCCGACGAGCAACTATTACCCAAGGACGGGTCCTATGGATAATAATTACTCGTCGCCCAGAGTGCACCGGTACGCTATACTGCTCGTCCCCCCCGAATGGCAAATGCATTCGTAAAGGGCCAACAGCAAGCGCACACACGTGGAGGTTATCCGACTTCGCACCCCTGGTGTCACTTACCCCATTAGGTGAACCGAACCTTGTCTTTTTCCATTAAAAAAGTGTTAAAATACTCCGTTTTACACATACCGCCTAATTTTCAAGACAGTTTGAGTAGTGAAAGTCAACGCCACTCTTTGTTTTGTAACCAGATTGAAGAAAAAAAATAATTCATATCTACGAGCGGAAATCGAAACCACAACATATTCAGATGCTGCGTCGCTACGCTACAATAGCCTTCTGGCTATTAAAATATTAATTTGTTTTAGCATTCTCGAAATTACGAACTACTAAACAATTAATTATTACTGACTCTAACCAACTACGCTTCAGAGAATTTTAAAAATATCATATATATATATATAAAGATGTGATTGTAAGCGTGACTGTTCGTGGGTTCGATCCCCACTGGAAGAAATTAAATATTAACAAAAAGAAGCGTAGAGTTCCTCCACTCAAACATGCAATGTCTCAAAAATGTTCGCTAGAACAGAATTAATTTACAGTTTTAGGTCATTCAAATAACTTATAGTTTCCATCTCCGACATTCCTGAAACAGTGGTGGGCATTCCTGAAACGGTTTCCAGTCAGAATGCCTAATTTCAACACGCTTTGAAGTGATGCGAGCTGCACTTTGATAGATAAGTTGGCTATACACTATTTACTACTGCTTTTACATGTTGTTACTGCAAGATATTATTTTTGTCAGCTTTATGTTGCATACTGCATACAGCATTAGATTTTCTCTACTAGAATACGTAGAAGTTTGCAGTATTTTTGTATTAATAGGTAAGTCGTGATTGCGTCACACGTAATACGGTATTTATAAAAGTCGTGAAATGAAAAAAATCCCTTATGTCTACACTTTTAATGTATCTTGATTAATTTTATTAGGTATGGGTTTGAAATATCTTACTCTATTTGATGCTCCCGTAAAAAAACGCTAAAGCTCCCAGCCTGTATAAGGCGAATAATAATTTTAGCGCGTTATTCTCTGTTAATACGAAAACAAATATATTATGCGGCTTTCTTGACCTTCGTCCAAATTTCATTTAACACACAAAAGGGTTAAAACAACATGCTATCACAACATTCTATACAGTAGACGCTAAATGAACCTAGCATATATGTTTATGGATCTAATATTAGAAATTATTTCGGTTTCACGCTGTATCCCTCATGAAGCAGGGAAGGCAGAGCTAACTTGTGAACGTAGAACTGTTTCCATTAAGACAATTCTGGTCCCCCTTCTCGAAACTCAACGCTGCGCTATGCCTCGTTTACAGATTGGGGAAATGATAACGAATTATATTATAAGAATTATAATAAATATTTGTGATAATAGATTTATAAAAAATAGGGCATTTAATAAATATGTACTTAATAATTTTAAATTACATATTTTTGAAAATTTTATACCATGCTAAAGAAAGAAAAACATTTTTTGACTCGAACTCGCGCCTCTTGGGCGTGTGGTAGAGCCTTGCTTCGTTCAAATTTCCATGCATTTCCTAAATATATTTTTCTATCTTAGATTTGTCGTCGAAATCGTAAGAAAAGTATTATATATAAAATTTCATTTCATCTCATACCGCTTTTCACAAGACAGATTCAAATTTGAAATTTGAAATAAGAATTTTTGAAAATTGCAAACTAAACTTTAATTTGCAATTTTCAAATTGTTATTATTATTATATTAGTTACGTTGGCTGCAATTGGGGGGTCAAGAAAATACGATTTTTATAATTAAACTTATATTAATAAAATTTTAAAATTTAAATACACAAATTAAATCTAAAACTAAACTATATCTAAGATTACTTACTAGCCTTCAATGTTGGAAGAACAGTAATCTGCTTAAACCTAAATTAATCTAACTTAACCTACGACTTAATTACTCCACGATGGAATAATAAGTGTGGGAAAAGAAGAAATTCCTTTCCCACCGGCGCTGCTCACCCGATCTCTCTGTTGTCAGCATTTTGTGGCGCTCGGCCGCCTATCAGACGGACACATTATAATATTAAATAAGTTTTCCGCCTGTGACACCGAGCTATATAACATATTGTTAAACATTATTGTTGTCAAAATCAGTTGTTGTTGTTGTTGTTTTCAGGCTTAAAAGCCTGAATTGATTTTGACAACAATGTCTATTCTAAACATAATCATATAATTCAGGTAAACTTGATGAAGAATTATGAACGTGAGCTCGAGCACCAGAAAATACCATCAAATCTACAAAGATCCAAGTATAAGAATTAAGTTATTAATATTGCAAACGGAACGTGTAGTAATAGTGATGTGAAATATATTTTTTTGTTAATAGTGATGTTATTTGGGAATGTCTTAGTGATATTTAATATGGCGAGAGAGTCTTCAAACAGTTACTAACTATTTTAGTGTGAGTTTCGCAGTCGCTGACTTTCGTCGGTGCTATGTCTTTTGGAGTATATTATTTAGTATGTATTCTTATACTACAGAGTGCTTTTGTCAGCACTATTTTAAACGAAATCACAGTGTTTTAACTACTCTATAAAAGCCTTATACAATTTTAAAAATCCCAAAAATGAAGAATGATTGATTTTTTCAATCTTAATAAATAATAACATTACCGTTGTAAAAAAACGCCACTTGTCAAGAACGATGCACACAGATATAAACCTATCAAAGGGAATTCTTCGATTCGTTCTATGCGTAACTGCGTCACACGAAACTGCGTCACACACAGGTATGGATAAACATCGTGAAATGAAAAACAAATCCTACGTCTAAACTGCTGAGGTATCTTGATTAAAATATTTTACCCTATATGCTGTTCCCGTAAAAGGAACGCTGTCGCTTCCATCCTGTATAATATTAAGATTTAATTTATAATCAGAAATATCAATCAATGTTTATGTAAACTTAGTAAATAAATTAAATAATTAATAGAGTCCAGCAGTGGAGCTCAGGCGTGTAATTATAAACGTGACAAGTTATAAATATGATTCGTACTTCGGGAATTTTTAAATATTTTATATTTTCATTTCTTCGCTCTGGTATAAAAGAAAAGCATACTGTTTATTGCTGTGATAAAAAAAATGTGTAAGTATAGAACAAAACATATATTGAGTAAAAAAAATAATAAATGTAGCCATAGACTCCATATTAATTACAGTATAAGGTAGTAACAGCCGCATTTTAAACTTTACAGGAATGGTTCGTAGATCACATTTTTTAATGCACAGAGGGAGTTCAGTTGGACACTTCATTTCACTTTCCGCCTAATTTTCGAGATGTTTTATGTTGATTATTTGTGGGACACAACACTGTGCTTTGTCGCAGCGGTTGAACTAAAATAATTGAAATATAGCCCTGGGTGGGAATAGAACTTACAACCACTAAATTTGCAGTCAGACGCTTTTCTACTGAGTCCTGAAGGCTTCAGACCACCATATTAATATTTAATGAATCATAATCATTGTCTTATTATAATTTGAAATTTCAATGCACTTGAGGTCCTCGTGGCACTCTGGCACAAGGGTGTGACTGTAACCCACCCACTCGGGGAATTCATTAAAATTTATTAATATTTTAGTTTATTCGTTTTGGTAAGAAGACAAAGCACGACCAGAGTTCCGCCACTTAACACGCAATGCTTTAAAAATTCAGCAAAATTGAGGAACGGATTGTCTTAAAATAAGGCTACCTTTATTTATCTATATGCGAGATACAGTGTAAAAGAATGAAGGTACTGCCATTAAACCCATTACAATTTCCGCTATACCATCATATCCTTATCCGAAACCCCAAAACCACGGAATGGCTCTGTCATATTAATTTAAAACGCAACCGAGTAACCATGTTTGTTTCCTCTCGTCCATTCATCATTCTGAATTTCCTTCATTAAAGTTGTATTTTTGTCTAAATTGCACACATTATTCTTGGTAATAACTGAAGAGAAATGTTTGTAAAATAAAATAAATCAAGAGGCCAGTCGTGGCGCAGTGGCACGAAAGTGTGACGATAAAACGACTGGTTGTGGGTTCGATCCCCACTCGAGCAAATGAAATATTTACTTAAATTTATATTTCCATTTTCTTCGCTCCGATGTCGAGGCGTTGAGTTCTGCCACTCAACACGCAATGCCTCCAGAATTCTGCAGAAAGTGGGGAACTTAGTGTCTTAACACTAGGTTCCCTCTGCCTACCCTGTTGTGTGCGATTACAGCGTGAAGCTGATTTAAATGCTTGTAAAATTTATTTTAATCTCGATTTTTTTAATGGTAAGTTATACTTATTATTTTATTAGGAAGATATGATACGATTGTCTTATCAGTTCTTAGTTTAAAAAATAATTGCTTTTATACAAGGGTGGTAGAGAAGGACTTCGTGTTATCTTTTCTTTACCTAGAAAACGTCGTGGTGCTGGGGCACAAGGGTGACTATAAACACGACAGCTGTGAGTTCGATTTCCATTTGAGGGAATGAAATATTTAATATTCTCATTTTCTCACTCTGATAAAGAGACAAAGCGCGTTCAGTTCCGGAGGTTAACATGCAATGCCTCTGAACGTCTGCAGAGAGTGGGGAGTGTCTTAACATAACTTTTCTGCAAAAAGTCGAATGAATGAAGGTGTGAATCTGAAAGAAACGAAAACATTTAGACGACTGTCACACTGAATCTGTATATCAGTACAAAGTGCATATACGCTAATTACAAGCTTATAATAGGATGAATATTGATTCGTGCTATCAACAGGCCATTCAATAGGTCGACTTAATATCCATTAAGTCATGCACGTAATTTGCATGTGTAACCGACATTTTAATAGGCTTATTTATAAATTATTACATTATAGTAGCATAAAGCATATTCAACACATATAATATATTTTCTAATGAGTAAATTATATATTGAGTTTAACTATTCAGAGGCCAGTCGTGGCGCAGGGGCACAAATTGTGACTGCAAACCGACTGGTTGATGGTTCGATCCCCACTCGAGGAGATGAAATATTTACTTAGATTTTTATTTCCATTTCTTCGCTCTGGTGTCGAGGACAAGCGAGAGGCGTTGAGTTGCGGCGTTGAGCTGCCACTCAACACGCAAGTACCATGGTACCATGCCTACAGAATACGGCAGAAAGTGGGGTACGGAGTGTCTTAACACTAGGTTCCCTCTGCCTACCGTGCATTGTTCAGGATACAGCGTGAAGCTGATTTTTTTTAAACTATTCAACGCCACCGAATGTCTCGAAAATTGGGTGGAAAGTGGTCGGAGTGTCTTAACACGTATACAATAGTTTCTACCTTTTCTCATACCCATAGTTTGACTGGAAGAAATCTCTATTAGAGATAAGTCCACCTTTGCCAACAATGTAACAATTTTATGGTATTAATGTGAATCATAAAATGCAATAAAGAGTATAATAACACGTGGCTTCCTATGCCTACTTTGCTATTTTCTCGAATTAGTGTAAAACTAAAACTATTATTATATTGTTAGCGTACTAGTGTAAAAGAGGGTAGATTTCGGTGAAAATTGATGATAAAAGCAGTGGAATTGTGTCAATCGGGGGCAATTGCTTGTTGGAAACGGCCCTTGTTGGAAGGAAACTAGTGTGAAGTATTGTTAGTAGGTGATACATATCACTTATTGCAATTACGTGGTATCCCTTTCCAAATAGTTTAAAAACCTATAAACGATGTGTGTATTTATTGTGTATTTTAAAAACTATAACCGCTTCCGATTTCTAATAATATTATTAAATTGGAAGTAGCTGCTTTTAAATTGATATAAAATTCGTAATTGTTTGTGAATAATTATAATTTATTGAAAGTTACCCAATATGATTTAACTTTTCCTGGCCCTGGGAGACAGCGTCTTACTGAAATCGTAAATGTTATGGGTTTGATGGCCACTCAGGACAATGTGAAAATTTTTATAATTTTCACTTCGCCGATCCGGTAGACCTGGTTGGTGTGGTTGAGTACCGCCTCGCAATACGCAAAGTCTCATATATAATTAATTAAAAAAATTATATCGCTACTTTTAAGCCACCTAAACGTGGATATAAATATAATATAATAACGATTCCTTCCTCTCAATTATAAAAGTAATATTTACCAAATATTCTAAAATCTTCTATAGACGATATTTAAATTAAAATTGAGAAAAGAAATCTACAATTCTGTCTCATGATAATCTGTATATTGTCCCGGATCCAATTTAGATTTTGTATTTATCTTTAAGACAAAATTAGAAGTCAAATTCTTTCTCAGAACAAAAAGTTATTTAGTAAAATTCAAATTAAGCTACGAAATGGTTACTCTACGTTGAAAGACAGTACAAGTAAACAAATCATTATAGCATTGGAGTGTATAAAATGGAACTTTTGTATTAATAGAATAACGAAACCGCTTAAAGTTAATAATTTCTTTTAAAATGCCAGCATAAGAATGTAAGCACGATGGTTGTAGGTTCGATTTACACTTGATGGAATGATTTTTTTTTCATTTTCTTGCTGTGCTACGATTGCTGCGTTGCGATCCGCCATTCAACATTGAAATGTCTCGAAAATGTGTCATGGAGAGTCTTAATAGTAGGTTCCCTTCTTCCTACACTGCTAAACGAGGATAAAATGTAGTGATTGACTACTAAATTCTCTTTACATATTATTTGATAAAAGCTTTTCAAGCAGCTAGGTTACATTGAAATTATAAATTTGATGAAACACAGTACCTTCCTCGAGAATGGAACTATACAATACAACAATATTTTTTCAATTCGATATAGTACAATTCCTGAGATTAGCGTTCTTAAACTCGTACCAACTCATCAGCTCAATAATATTAGTATGTTGAAAAGTTATGTTGAAAATTTCAATTTTAGCATACATTTTATATTAAAAGTTATGATAAAATTCAATGCAATGTGCTTATTATGGTGTTTGTATATTTTTTCAGTGGCGGAACTCAACGCCGCGCTATTGCCTTCATACCACAGCGAAAACATCAAAATAATAAGAAATAATAATTCATTTCTCCGAGTGGAAATCGAACCCACAACTGTCATGTTACAGCCACATGCTTCTACCCGACTACGGTGGCCTCATTAAGAAAATTTATAATGGAGTATAAACCGCTCCCATCTATAAGATGGATCTTGAGATATCGTTTCAATATTCTCTGAATGAAAACAGTATCTCAGTATCGATCTCAGTATTGAGAGCAAATTATACAATAAACGGGGGAACAATGACCTCAGGTACAGTGGATAACAACGAAGCGATTAACATGATCTATATAATCTATATAGCCTTCCGCGAAGCATTAATTCTTGATTTTAAGATTTGCGAATTTAACTAAACAAATTCTTCTGATTAATAATCAAATAAATAATCAGCTTCACGCTGTATCCCGCACACTGCAGGGTAGGCAGAGGGAACGTAGTGAAAGACACTCCGTTCCCCACTTTCTGCCGAATTTCCTTAAATTTATATTTCCATTTCTTCGCTCTGGTGTCGTGGCTAAGCGTGGCGTTGAGTTCTGCCACTCAACACGCAGTACCTCCAGAATTTGGCAGAAAGTGGGGAACGGAGTGGGTTCCCAAAGGAATTTTATTTGAGAGTGCTTTGGGGAAAATGAGATTCTGTAAACAATATGAGAGTACACATATTTTTTTAAATATTTAGAACTCTTAGATCTCTATTTTTAAATGACTTTTTAGGTATTTATTGAAAGAATACAAATTATATGTCATTAGGTACTAAAATTTTGCTTATTTTGACGATGCTTGTGACAAATCTTCAAATGGTAGTTAGTATAGGCTCTGTGAGCCAACGCTATCCGTTTTTGTAAGACATTCTGAATCAAAATATAAGTTTGTATTGAGTTGATATTGTTTGTATTGAGTCTATAATATTATAGCGAATAATATTAGTAGGAGCATATATTTTACAAATTTAAAAAAAAAAAATACTAATTCAACCCTGAATAATTTACCGTATCGGAGTTCGTGGTGTCGTTATGGAGAGAAGTAACTGCGAGGGACGTAAAATGAGCCAGGTACTCGAAATCCCAAAATGGCGGGTTAAGAAAAACAAAGTGTCTAAATACTAGGTTCCTATGTTCCCTTTGCCTACTCTGCTATGTGCGGAATACAACGTGAAAGAAAAAATAAATAATGATCTAATGTTTTATATTACGTTCAAGCGTCTTTCATTTCGCAATAGGGAATAATTAACCTTTTTCTTTATAAATCCAATTGAAAGGAAATGGCTTTCAGTGAATTGTGCGCACATTTTATTATAAGTTTTATAGGTTTTATATTCAACTTTTATTCACCTATTTGTTCAATAATTTAATCTTATTTTTAAAGGAATTTGAGCGTTGGTCCTCAATATTAAAAAATATATTGAAAATAAGGCACAAGCGTGTGACTGTCTACGTAAGGTTGAGAGTTCGATTGGCACTTGGGGGAATTATATTTTCGTCTCCTCGCTCTGGTTACGCACACAACACGCAATGCCTTAAGAATTCGCCGGAAAGTAGGGAACGTAAGTATCTTAATAAAAACGGAGTGTCTTTACACTAAGTTCCCTTTGCCAACCTTGCTATGTGGAGGACACAGCATGAATCAAAAAAAATGAATAGAAAAAGAGTATTGAGTGGTTGAACTCTTCGTCTATAAGGAAAGACCACTAACTTAAATAAAGTTATGGTAGGAAAATGGAATCCAGTAACTGTCGTATTTACAGTCAGACGCTTCATCACTGGACCACGATAGCCAAAAAAATGTATCATCCAATAAACATCGCTATTTATTTCTGAAAGCAATATTTAAAATTAAAAATATATAATTATAAATATTGAGTCTGGCAATGAAAAGTTTTATAAATGGAATGGCAGGTTGGAGTGCATTTAATTTGAAGCCTTTGATTTCAGAGATTCTGTTTGATCAATCGATTTTATTAACCAAGATACCATCGGTCTATACTATCAAAATTTAGTTTAATTCTATTTTATTTTAGGTATTCATTATAATTAACGTTTGGTTTTGATGTTATTGACATCTCTAATATATTAGTATAAGGGAAAATGAAGATAATTAATTCTCCCGAACGGGCATCAAACCTGCAACTGTCACATTTACATATGCATACACATATTGCGGTTTTGGATATAAGTATTTGTACGCAGTACAGTGTCTGATTGTAAATGTTCCGTTCGGGAGAATGAATTATCTTCATTTTCCCTTATACTAATATATTCATTTTCCCTATTTGGTCACTAGACGTAACCACTTAACACCGCAATGTCTCTTATGAACGGAAAGCGCCGAACGGAATGTTTTACCACCAGGTTCTCTATCCCGCTATATGTGGAATGTAGCGTGAATCTAACAAATAATATTTATATGTTTGTATATAGATCTAGAGCAAGCGTGCAATGCGTCATCTAGATCAAGCGTGCAATCGTAAACGCAACAGGTTGTGGGTTCGATTACCACATGAAATATTTAATATTTCTATTTTCTCACTCTGGTAAGGAAACAAAGCGCGGCGTTGAGTTCCGCCTCTCAACACGCAATTCGTAAATGCGGAGCTGAGCGTCTTAGCACTCTGTCTAACGTGCGATGTGCGTGATACAGCGTGAAGCTATAAAAAAGAAAATAAATTAAGCATTACGTGTCATACAAGACTTGACTGGACTTGATTATATTTTACTACGCGGACGACGCCGCAGGAAAAACCTAGTAAAATCAGCTTCACGCCGTATCCCGCACACAGTAGGGTAGGTAGAGGAAACCTACTGTCAAGACAAATCGATCCCCACTTTCTGCTGAATTCTGGAGGCATTGCGTGTCGAGTGGCAGAACTCAACGCCGCGCTTAGCCTCGACACCAGAACGAAAAAATGGAAATATATAAGTAGATAGTCCATCTCTTTAAGTGGGGATCGAACCCACAACCAGTCGATTTACAGTCACACTTCGTGCCGCTGCGCCACGACTGGCCACAAAAACCTAATATTAATGATAATATTCAGTCTATTTAGATAAGAAGCGCCTCTATTCCATTTTTGTTTCTTATACAAGTTTGATTGTATGTAACTTTTTTATTTAAAAATTTATGTCGATGAAACTTTTAGATTTTTATTGTTAGTTATATACATTTATGTAATCTATACTTATAATAAAATCGTAACCGATCAGTCTGTACTTGGAAGGTATTTAAGTAAAAATGATTATGGGGTAGTAGAACACAAAATAATGATTTCTAAAATTTTTCTGTTTGTCTGTGCGTCTGTTATCGCTAATCTCAAAATCGGCTTAACCGATTTAAATGCAGTTTTTATCGATTGTATTCTGGCAAGCTTCCGTTAACATATAGGGTTATTTTATTATTAATTGGTTCGTAAAAAAATATATCAATTTAAAGTATTTAGTTCGACAAGGTCTTGTATAACGGAGTATTTTAACAATATGTTTTTCTGCCTTTTCTGTTATATACAGGAAAAAGTAAAAAAAAAAAAATATCTCATAAGCGTTCATTTAATAAGAGATTTAATACAAACAACGTTGTTTTCATATCATCCTACAAAGTTGAAATGTGCTGAAATCGAATTATTCAGCAAATCGATTGTGTCACATGTAAATTTTGTCGGTTATGATAAGATAATCTATTAAGTATTGATTAAAGTTTATCCTTTAGTGAGTTATTGATAAATTACTATATAATTAAATATTTATTACCTGTATGTAACCTGTATGTATGTCTTTGTGAGACCAGGCGTGGTGCAGGGGCACAAAGTATGACTGTAAAATTGACTAGTTCGGCGGAAAGTTAAGAACAGAGTGTCTTAACACTAGGTTCTTTGTGCCTATCCTGATGTTTGCGGAATACAGCGTGAAGCATATTGCAGGTAGTAAGGAAGCTGATATCAAAAATTCAAGAGACTTAAGACACATTGCGAATAAACAAATAAACTCTGCGGTTCGTCTACCAAAACGGGGGATTCAAAATACTTCAAATATAATTATTGTCCCGAGAGAGAATTGAACTTGCAACCACTGCATTTTATATTATTACATTAAAAGTACACAATAACGCTTAAAATAAATAAAAAGATTTATTTACTGACTTCGTTTCAAGATTCCATCTTAGTCCAGTGAGAAAATATTTGTACATAAAATACAATAACGACTACCTGAGGATTTGTCGATTTTGCAAAAGTATTAGAGAAGAATATAACAGATAGGTAATATAAGAATATTTATTTTCCTTTTGCCGTGGTTTTCCTGTTTTCTTTGAAATGAATATCATTATGAATGAATATCATAAATACCTTCTACCTATAGAAGTGATATGTCGGAAAATTTTATTTTCGAAAAATAATCTTACTTATTTTAAAGGTAGCTTTTAAAGAAAAAAGTTCCTTAATGAGGCCATCACGATGATTGTAGGTTCGATTTCGACATAAGTTAAAAAAATATTTTAATTTTCTCCTAATTGTCACAAGACCGAGCGATGCCATTAATTACGTCACTTAATACGCAATGTCTTGAAAAATAAGCGTGGGGAACGGAGAGTCTTAACACTAAGTTCCGTCTCTCTACCCCTGTTATAAAATACAGCGTCAACCATTTTCGTCTGCATTTAGGCAAAGTTCGTTATGTAGGTATGTTTGAGTATAAAGATGTTCGTACTTTGAATATTTCTTAGCTGAGCCTAAATTTATGAAGTTTATAGAATATTTTACAATAAATTTTCTTACTTCTATCTTCACTTAAAGTATTAAATTGGTAAAAATATTAACATTCTTTATTCAATTAGGCTATTTTTACAAACCTTTTTAAGATAATTTATAGTTCATGAGGTCAATCGTAGCGCTGGTGCACAAAGTGTGACTGTAAATCGACTGGTTGTGGGTTCGATCCCCACTCGAGGAGATGAAATATTTACTTAAATTTATATTTCCATTTCTTCTATCAGAAGCTAAGGGAAGGGATAGGAATTTAGACAAAGAAAGAATACTTCAAAAAGGTTATTTTGGAAATCAATTAACTCCAAAAATCATCAGTCTTCATATCTAGCTCTTTGATAATATCAAAAATATTTTTAAAGAAAAGTAGATTTGTGAACTTTCTAATAAATTTCTAATAAAACTTTACGTTCACACTCCATTGAGTACTGCCGCCTTTGAAATATACAACTTTTAATATTTCTCACTGAAAAGATGTATTTTCGGATAAAAATTATTTCTGTAATATCGTGATTAAAAAAGAATCACGCTTCACGCTGCAGGCAGAAAGAACCCCGTGTCAAGAATTTCTGTTTCCCACTTTCCAGCGAATTCAGGGGGCATTGTGTGTTGAAACTCAGCGCCGCACTTTGCCTCGACACCAGAACGAATGAATTTAAATAAATATTTCATTTCCTCGAATTGAACCCACGACCATTCGATTTTTAAGTCACGCCAGTCACGCAATCGAAGCCAGTCGTGTGCCCCTGCGACACGACTGGCTTCGATTGTGATTGTGATTAAAAATAAAATTTAAAAATATAAATAAATTTCAAGATAAGCATATTCATTTTGCTATAATATTTTTTATGCTAAATCACGCATATAACAAAGTAAACAGGGGAAACTTGGTATCACGGTCACTCTATGCTCCATTCTCTGCCTAAATTTCGAAATGTTGCGCATTGAGTAGCTAATGTCAACATCTCGCTTTGTCTCATGATGAACGAGGAAATTTCGAACGAATATATTTTAATGGAAAAGGAGTGTCTTAACACTAAATTTCCTTTGCTCACCCTATTATGATATAGTTTGAAGCAAAATAAAAATAAATTAATAACTAATAATTTTACTTTTTTTTACAGATACATAGGAGGTACTTAACTAGTTAAGTACGCAAAACACAAAAGCATTTCACGCGTCTGGCCCATGACAACGGTGGCGTGGCTCGTTTTGTGCGTCATCGGTTCCCCGGTGATCCTGGGTTTGAATTACACGCCGGATCGAAGCGCAGGCCAGTGTCTGCTTAATAGCAGAGGCTATGTGATCTATTCATCGTTGGGATCATTTTATATCTTGTCTCATCATGATGTTTTTTGTTATAGGATTTTTAAACTAGGTAACATTTTATTTATTTTAGTTTTAATGAAACATACAATACAGTAATTATTTTAAAATAATCAAAACACAAAAAAATACATAAACCATAAAACATAAAAAAAATACATTTATGACTTTCATATCACTCTAAGTAGGCAGTAGGTACGCGCACACGATAAATAGATGATGTAACCTATGTTTCAGTGAAAATCTCATAAAAATCGATTCACCTGTTCCGAAGATTAGCTCGAACAAACAGAAAGACAAACAGATGAACATAAATTTTAAATTGTTTGTTTGTGTTTTAGTTTAGTGTAAATATAAATATAGTTACTTCAAAAAGATTTCAAAGAAGTAAGTATTTAAATTTTATTTATATATACGAAAAAATATCAATAATATGAATAAGAGAATGGTACAAACAAATTAACTACTATTGAAAAGTAACATCGCCTAACCAATTAATTGAATTCCCAATTTATTCATACAGATTTCTTTAAACAGTGCCTGAAGTAATTGAATTTTAAATTAAACAAGTCGATTTACTTCTAGTTATTAGTTCGATTCTGTTTCGGTTAGTGGTTAGAGCGCTTGGATGGTTTTTTGGAGACGCAGGTTGAAATCTCGCTATGTTTAAATTTTTAGACGAATTTCTTAATAAGTATTTATTTATTCTTAGAAAAAAAAACAATGTAGGATGGTCTGAGGTTAATGCCATGGAAATGCCATTCCCATTCATATAAAACAAGCGCTAATCTAAGCTAAGCCATTCCAGGAATGGTATCGACACCGCTCATTCATCGATCGTATACCAATTATCCGAAGAAAATTGGTAAATTTTCAATGTATTAAACATTCATACGAATATTTTTTATGTATTTGAAAAATGTCAAGAAATTCAATTTGCTATTTTGAAATAACTTTTCAAAGTACCTTCTTCAATGGAACTTCATAAAATGTGTTTAACTCCTAACATAAGTACATGAGTGCTTCAAACAATTAATGTAGGAACTGAAAATTCTGAAATGTACTTAAAACTGTGAAAACAAAACACAAAACGGAAGCATTCTGTAGAACTGCAGGAGCGTGAAGAGAACAACCTACAACTTAAGTTCACAAGTTTACTTTGAGAGTTATTTAATAGACAGGATATAAAGAAAATTGTATTACAAAATTGGTATATTTTGGTTTGAAGCTGTCGTCATGTGCGTCGGACGGCATGATTATGTGACTGTAAACGCGAAGGTTATGGGTCCTTTACTCATTTGGGGGAATGCATATTGTATGTCTTCGTTCTGGTATCTGGATAAAAGTGCGGAACTCATTGTGCCACTCATCATGCAATGTCTTTTAAAATCAGCAGATCGGTGTTTTAATGGGGACCAAGTCGTCTTAATACTTGGTGCTCATTCCATCTGACTACTATATGCAGAATATAGCCTAAAGATAAAAAAAACAAAATTCCTAATATTAATTATTCTTAATATTTTCTTTTATTTCTTTATTTTAATTAGGATTAATTAAGAATGATCAACTTCTTTTACAGTGATTTCGCCATCAGCTACATGAAGAGTCAGCGTTTCACTGCTATCTGAGATTGAGGATGATTCCATTCACATATCTCCTCGTAAAATTCTGCCTATTGCGAAACGTGTGATTGTTCTTTTACAATTTCACCGTCCTTCAAAAGCATCCGTTTTATTTTACAGTTGAGCGAGTAACCTCGAGAAAACTAACTTGTCGCCAGAAAAGCTTCGTATTCTTTCTTCTATGCCTTTTCAAGCCTAATCTTTATCACTAACTTCGTTTGGTGTTTTTGCAGTTTATACTCTTTCTTTTTTTATCTCTCTATAGTGAAATTTAATATTTTCATTTCCTCGCCCTGGTAATCAGGGACAGCATTGTCTGTAAATTCCACCATTTAACATGCAATTCCTACAGAAATCGGCGGAAAGTGGCAAACGGAAGTGTTTTAATATAAAAGGAATGTCTTAACACAAGGTTCCTAGGTTCCCTCTATCTATCCTACTGTGTGCGCCATATTATATATACAAGCTATTAGATGATTATATTTTATTTTATGACACTTCTTTCTAAGACTGAGTTAGAAACATATTTGAAAAATACGTCTCTTAAAAAATATTGACAAATAAAATATTTACGCAGATTTTGCATTTTGGCAGGTATAAGAAAAAAATAAATTTCAAAAACTTAAGGACTTTGGGCTCGTCCGGGATTTGAACCCGGGACCTCTCGCACCCTAAGCGAAAATCATACCCCTAGACCAACGAGCCGCTTGGAACAAACGTCGAAATAAATAACCAATATAATAATATAACACGTGCAAATATATCATTTATTAGTTGATATTTTTATGGTTTCCATTCTTGATATTTAAAAAACTATTGATAAAAAAGATACAATATTTTTATTACAAAGATAAAACAACATTACTTCAGTACAATAAATATTTTTTTTATTTTCATTCTGGTAAGATAGACCTGGGAACCTAATGTTGAACAATCCGTTCTTATTAGTTCCCCACTTGCCGGCGAAATTTCAAGGCATTGCGTATCAAGTGGCGGAACTCAGCGCCGCACTTTGTCTCGATATCAGAGCGAAGAAATGAAAATATACAAAGAAATTAAAATAAAATATTGCATAGTTGTAGATCCACGGGAAATGCCCTGTAGGTTTTGATTACGGACGGATACGCGGAAAGTGGGGAGCCTAACGTGCCTCATGCAGTATACAGCGTGAAGTTCAATTTGAAATTATAATTTGTACTACCCGTGCATCTAAAAATTTAATAAAAATCATTCTTCTTTTTTATTATAAAATTATATTAACACTAGATAGGGTCTCTCAATGTGAATGTGCCAAAAAATGAATGTACCAAATTAAAAAAAATGTTTCACAATTATATAATTTTCATAATCATCCCACACTGCAATATAGTAAGCTTGTACAACGACTGTACCCAAAAATATATAAATCCCAATGAATAAACCTGTTACATTATAAAGCTGAAGAGTTATTTATTTGGTTGATCACGATTTCGGGAACTACTGGTTCGAATTTAAAAAATATTTTCTTTCATAACCTGGAACGAGCATTTACTCCGGAAGATAGATTATTACATAATGGCAATCGTTTTGATGTGACCTCACTGTACTTGCGGATATTTCAGATGTATTTTGTTTCATACAAAACTTTTATTTATTTCAATGAGAGCGGATTTGTGGCTAAAAAGTTAGATATCATAAAAACCTTTCGACCGACTGTAAAGAAATCAAACACCTCGAGGCTTATACAGAACTTATATTTCTTGCCGAGCAAAATACTATTAAGCTTGTACAATGTCCATCTTAAATTCAAATACAATATGTTATTCTAGAGGAACTCTTTCTTCTTCTGCTCCAAGTCTAAATTCTATCTCGAATTTTCTGACCACATAAAGCATTATTTTAGTAGTGTCCTCTCATGGTAGTTCTTTAAACTAATATTCAAAAACATATCGATGTCAGTCGTAGCGCAAGGGCACAAAGTGTTACTCTAATTTCAATTAGTTGTGGGTTCGATCCCCAATCGAGGAGGACATGAAATATTTATTTACAATCATATTTCCATTTCTTCGCTCTGGTGTCGAGGTAAAGAGCGACGTTGAGTTCTGCCACTCGAACACGCAAGGCCTCCCGAAACTTGGCGGAAAAGTGGGAAACAGTAGTGTCTTAACAGTAGGTTCCCTCTGCCTACCTTGCTGTGTGCGGATACAGCGTGAAGGCTGATTTGATTTTATAAATATCAAATCATTACACGATTATGGCACGTTCCCAACTATACCTATTACACTCAAACTCATATTTCTGTAGCAAAACTTTTAATACTTAATTTGAATCCCTTTGATGTTCTGTAAATTGTAACTTTCTTTCAGAGAGTCAGATATAATTAGTAATATAAAATGTATAAGCGTCGCTCAGAACCGCTTTAATTAGACGAGTGTGGTAATTTTCTTTGCAATTAATTATACAGTGGATCCAACGAAATTAGGTTTGGGTATTTGGTGTTAATTTGTAATGTTTGTCGGTTCTTATCCCTCTAAATTCATGTATATTTTTTTCCAATGTGCGGGTAACAAATAGATAGAATTTTTATCAATTTATATATGTATGTCTGTCTACTCCATTCAACCAATTAAATTTTTCCAGGGAGCCATTTAAAATTTTAATTGGTCCCGTAATTAATCTATGATAACTATTGACAATTGTTATTTATTTTCAGCTTATTATTAATTATTTAGGTAATTTTTTTGTTATTTGAAATTCGAACTTAAATGTGTAACTATTACAGTCAGTTAAACATTGATGTATTATATTAAAATAGCGTTTATAAAGTAACAAATTCAATATTAAGCTAATACAAAAATTTACATCAAAGAAACATTTGAAATAGATTTAAAAAAAATAAAACACGAAAAAAATATATCGCGAAGTGCTATTTTATTCAATTGTGTTACTGGTTTTCAGGATTTTTTTTAGCTTAGCGGTAGATTCCGATAGAATAGTTTCCTAGTGATAAGACACTCCGTCCCCACAAACTGTAAAATTTTCGAGTCATTATGCGTTGAGTGTCAGATCTCAAGGGCGCTCTTTGTGTTTTGTGTTGAGCATTTTCAGTTTATATCAGAGTGTCATGAAAACAATTAATTCTGTCGAATAGGAATCGAATCCACAATAGCTATTATTGAAGTAAATCATTAATCTTTCCATTAATATTACCACGATATCGTTATTTTAGTCACACAATACAATGTTAAAGGTCACTAAATTCATAAACTAACATGACGCTTTTACAAAACCTCTTTCTAGAAGGCTTTAACGTATAGAAGATTGATACCCTATCGTTGTTTAGAATCGTATGAAAAATACTACAATAGCCTTTTTTACAGGGTTTTTTGATCGTTATTTATGATTTCTTGCTGTAGCCTTGACAATTTTGTATTATGGCCCAAGATTTGTATTTGTTTGCTTTGAGTTCCGCCACTACACCGTTACTTGCTAAAGTAGGGAACAGAGTGTCTTATCACTATGTTACCTGTGCCTACACTGCTAAATTCAGCATACAGGATAAAAACATCTTTCTTGTTTGTCATTTGATTCATTTATATAGACTTTACAAATGTATTGAAGGTTAAGTTACAAATATCAGCTATTTTTTTATTTTAGCAGCACGATATTAGAATTAATAAGAAAAAGTTACATAATACTATCAAACAAAGAGCATCACGCTTTTTACTATTGTGCATAATAAGAAAGAACTCAGCGTCAAGAAGTGTCTACAAGCGGAGTGCCGCTATCCACTTTTCGGAGGTCAACGCCACGCTTTCCCTAACCAGAAAGCGAAAAATAAAATAAATATTTTTTTCAAGTGGAAATCGAAGCAGGAGTTAGACGCTATTCTACTGAACCGTGTCTGTCTCACTTTAATAAAAATTATTAATGTCATTTTAAATATAGTGAATTGGGAAAGAGTTTAATATACTTGATTTTTCTTAAGGGTTTAAGCTCAGCTGATGTATTTTTTAATCTTTAAGGGAGTGTGAGATAAATTCTAAAGGAAACGACAAGTGCGAAACGGGATCTCTAAGATAAATTACAATGTAATCGAAAAAATAATAATTAATTAATGAATCAATCAGCTTAATGCTGTATCCCGCCCAGAGCAGGGTAGGCAGAGGCAACCTACTATTAAGATACTCTGTTCGTCATTTTCCGGGGAATTCTGGAGGCTTTGCGTGTTGAGTGGTGACGCCATGCTTTTGTCTCGACCTATAAAATAAAATGTAAATTTAAATAAATATTTCATTTCTTCGATTGGGGATTGAACCTACAACTAGTCGTGTATGTGATAGTCGGAGACACTTGAAACCCTGCGTCACGACTGGCCTCCATAAGTAAAAAGAAATAGTAACTTCCTATATTAATAAAAAAAAAATAGCGAAAGTATATGTATAAAAGTACGATATTACGCAAAGTTTAATAACATAAAGCGATCTGAAACGCTTGAAAAATGGTATTAATTTTGTCAGTAGTAGAGTGAATGCTTTTTGAACATAATTTATACATCGTCATTACAGCTTTTAAACAAAATTAATTTGATTTATTGATTATACCTATTATATATTGGCATTTATTAATTTTTTGTACATATTTTTTAATAAAGAAAATAATATTTGGTAGATAAAGCGTGGGGTTGAGCTCCGCCTCTCGATTTACGGAATTCCATGTCTCGAAAAATAGGTGACAGTGGGGAACGGAGAGTCTTAACACTCGGTTCCCTATGTAGACGCGGTTATGCAGGATGAAGCGTGATGTAGATTTTTTCATAGCTACGATTGGATTTTGCCACTTAATATTCAAATACGAAAGCTTACATGTATTGAATACCATTTATTCCAAATTATCAGCTCTGATATTCACTGAGTTATAAAGTAACTTCAAAGACATGCTCCCTCTCATGTATATTTAGACTTCATATGAAAACTCTTTTGAAACAGAAAAGAATTTAATAATTGTTATACGTGTAAATATATAGTTTTTAACTCTATTTTTTTTTCTTTTTCACGCCCTTTCCCGCGCGACACAATAAGAGAAACAAATTTTATAGTATGGAAGAGGAATCTTTCCGCCTGTATTCAAGGTTACGTGCTTAGTCACAGAATTCAACATAATTAATTCCCTCAATGGCGATCTAATCTGCAACAGTCTTGCTTACTGTTAGACTGCTGCGCCATATTTAAAGATAGTATTTTCTCATCATCGGTTCGAGCCCATTCGACAGCCGAAGTTAAGGCTTGGTTCCGCAGGGGATGCCCTTGCCGCCGGCGACCTCCTCTGTGAGGAAAACAGGAGTTTGTCTTAACGTTACAAAACCATTACCTACGCTGCCATTAGTTAAAAAAAATAAGCAAATATGATACCAAGTGCTTGTAGAGTTAAGGTATAAATATTAAAATAAATGATAAACAGTTAATTAAAATAAATAAAAAATATGCAAAGAAAAAAAATACTGTATAGTATAGTGTTACTGACAACATAAATAAGTTGTAACAAGTGTATAAGAATTTCGACGTAGCTTGGCGAGAACGTATGGCTCTGTGGTCAAATTTTTATACGTTTTCTAAATAAGTATCTATCTTTCCTAAGTGTGGATTAACACTTAAAAATGTTTAAAAAAATATATATTTAAAGAACAGTATTCTCTCTTGCCAAACGATAATTCTTAGTAATTATCTTTGGGTAGCGGAAATTTGTAAAAATCTCCCTACAGAGATGCTAACAACATAAGTTGTAACAAGCGTATAAGAATTTCGACGTAGCTTGGCGAGAACGTATGGCTCAGTGGTCAGAGCGCCTGGTTGTTTCCAGGAGGCGCGGGTTCGAGTCCCGCTACGTTCAAATTTTTATACATTTTCTAAATAAGTATGAAAATATTATGTCTTAATTCTCAATAATTTAGACTAAAATCTATTTTCCTGATGTTGAGGCATCAAAATAACAAAGGGATCTTATCCTCAGTATTTTATTATTTATTATAATTTAGCAGGTCTACTGTAGTCCAGCGTCAGGTGCTAAAGTTTTAAAAATCTAACATAGCCTTTCAGGCCTAAAAGCTATAGGTACAACAAAAAGAGTTTTAAACAAACGGACAAACAGACTAATCGGCATGTAGATATATAAACAAACTAGTGGGCGCGCGCAGCTTCACCTGCTTATTTGCACCCTTAGGGGGAATTTAAAAAAACCACGAAACACGTGTTCAATAAAATATTTTTAAATAGTTAGTATTAAAAATTTTTCCATATAAACTTTCACTTTTACTTTTTAGGGGGTGAATTCTAAAAAACCATGAAACTTAACTTAACTTAACTTAGCATCACGCTTTATCCTTAGCGCGGTAGTCAGAGAGAACGTAGCGCCAAAAGCTACGGTCTCTACATACCTCTTTCGCCTCGTACACTGTCATCAACCTCTTTATACATGCCCTCCGGGGGATCCTCATGCTTTTTACGTGACCTTCCTCCAGTATCTTTGATACTGTGTTTTCGAAGGTTTACCGAGGTCTCCCCCTACCTCTTTTACCACTCACTTTTCCATCATAAATCTTCCCTCCTTAGTGGCTGTCCAAATTAATAAAAATAAACATCTGTCCAAATTTCACGTTCCTACCATCAGCGGTTACGGCTGTGCGTGCGTCTTACCTCAGTCAGTCAGGTACATGTCCTTTCGTACAGATATAAGATAGATGATAACTTTTTATTTATACTTATTAAATTTCCATTACTAACAGAGTTAAAAACATCGCACTGACATAGCGGAACTTAGCGCCGCACTCAACTCTAAACTATTGGACTTAAAAAGTTCAAACGTGACTTGTAGGTCGGTTAGGGAGTGTAGACGAACGCTAAGAGAATTTTTTTTAACAAAATTGTTACGGGAACGGGAAACACTCGGATTTTCTATGTTATATCTTAAGTTCACGCAAGCAGAATGAAGTGAGATTTTCAAAAGCACTTTTAAGAATTACGTTAAAATAAATACAATAAAACCAAATTTAATATTATGCTCATATTAACTCTACAATAATCAAAATTTTTATAGCTGTATACAACAGGGTAGGCAGTGAAAACTTTCCGTAAACCACATAAAGCCAAATTCTGGGGACATTCTCTATTGGATGTCCTAAATTCAGCGCCACACTTTACTTCGAGGAAATGAAGATATTTAATATTTCATATCCTCGAGTAAGAATCGAACCCACAACTATCGGGCTTACAGTCGCACGCTTGTACCTAATGCGCCATATATTGTCTCCATATATTGTACTTTATATTACAAATGTGTTTCGAAACTTTAGTTAAAACAGCAGTTATATTCGAAATTTGGCAACATTGTATGCAAAATGGGGTATATTATAATCTTTTCGGTACTTAATTTAATGTAAAAAGTTTAGTCATACAATCTAGTGTCTCTTGTTGTGCAGTGGTGTCTTACTGTAAATGCGACGGTTCTGGCTTCGATCGCACTTGGGGGAGTAGATTTTTTTTCATTATTTAAAATAACACGAAAAAGCGCGGCACGCAGTTCCACCATTCAACACTCAACGCCGCATTTTGTCTACCAGATGGGGACATAAAAATAATTTATATCTCCAATCGCCGCGGATGGGATCCACAACCTTCGCTACGAATGCTATCCTAATGCATGTAATTCTTTTAAACAACGCTATAAGAAAAGAATTTGTTCTCATCTCTTTTCTTTTTTCTACGGAATTTTACTACTTTTATAAGCATTTCTTGTAAATAATTTTTACCGTCGAGTGCAATCGTATATAAAAAAAATTGAATCAGATTTACTTCTTGAAAAAATCAGGCTAAGTAGGACAAACGGCGGTAGCGCATCGTTAAGTTCCGCTCTGTTCTACCAGACCTTGAATAAAATAACCCGGGAATTGAACCTGCAACTTGTTTTCTGATAAATATCGACTGCTATATTGTAATAATATTACGTAATATTTTGTCCATTTACGGATATAATATACATAATTTAACGGCAGAAAACGATACAAGATTATAATCTTATGAATAGAATCAACCTCTCCGTATTCTACTTGAGCGAGCACGTAGTTTCCCACAGAAATTTCCTGTTGCGTAACAAAAGCTGTAATGTTGTTACACGATTACATGACTTTTGGTCGCTCGTAGGTTGCTGTGGTTGTTGTGTTCCGATTCGAATTCAGATTCGAAGAATATAAATATAATAAGTCTATATATCTTGGGAAAGATAATTGTGCATATTATATTTATTTTCATTAAAAGTAGATACTTCACGAGACCAGTCATAAGTGCAAATGTAAGCGCAACAGATTATGGGTTCCTTTCCCACTCGAGGAAATAAAATATTTAATATTTTCATTTCCTAGCTCAGGCACAAGGCAAAACGCGAAGTTGAGCTCTGTTCGGACACCACGCAATGTCTCCAGACTTCACCGAAAGTAGAGTACGTCGTGTCCCATAGATCCCTCCGTTATCAGTCCGTTATCAGTTACCTCCGTTGCCTAAGCTATTATGTACGGAATATACGGTGAACTTAAATGAAAACAAAAACAAAAAATATATTTTTTTACCCTCTAACCCGCATAACAGGGCAGGGCTAGGGAACCTGATGACAAGACAGTTACACTTTCCAACCAAATTCAAAACCACACGAATTGAGTGATGCAACCCGCCACTGGGCAATTCAAAGTGAAAAAATGAAATTCATTTATTGTCTTGAAATGAAAACAATTTATTTCCCTGAATGGGAATCGAACAAGCCAACGAAGCGTCTCGTCTTTTGTTGCGCCACTACACCATAAGACTAGACCAGTCTACATTAAATGTTACAAGTACTTGGTATCACTATCAAACATAACTTAACTGAACTAGACATAGAATTATGTAATATTTTAATCAAATTTAGAGGCTTTAAGTAACAAGGGTTTAAAATAAAAACACATTATATTAATATTAATCTTTGTAAATATATGCATATATAAAAGTCTCTTCCGGTACTGACTCATCTTAGTAAATACATTAAATAAATATATAGTATTTTGTAGGGGCACAAGTGTGCAATTGTGCACGTGACAGTTGTAGGTTCGATTCCCATTTGGAGCAATGAAATCTTTAGTATTTTCTTTTCCTCACTGTGGTAACGAGGCAAAACGCAACGTTGACTTCCGCCACTTAACTAACACGCAATACCATAAGGCTCGGTGAAAAGTAGTAATGTAAGTGTCTTAATAGAGAAGGGAATGTCTTATACCTAGGTTGCCGCCTGCCCTGTAATGTGCGGAACACAACGTGAAAAAAAATCATACTAAGCTACATCGTATCTTGTCATATTTAGCCTCATTGAAAACAAGTGGCGTTATCGGAGATAAATTATGCTTTGGTAGCATTTGCTTGTGAATACTCGTGAGTATTTTTTTATTTTTACACTAGCGCCTGCCCGGGGCTCCTCACGTTTTATTTACTTAATATAAGTTAAGTGAATTTATGAAATATTTTTTTTAATAATTATTATTATCTATACTGTTATACACTAAGGCCCAATATTAATAATCTATCTCCTACGTCAATCTAGAGATTGGATAGATATATGGAACAATCGAAGATTGACGTAGGAGATAGATTATTAATATGGGGCGTTAATAAATTGTGGTTTCAGCCTTAATTGAATTTATTTTTAATCCCAAAAAAAAAAAATCTCATTTAATATTTATTTGAGTGGGTGATATGCACTCACGTACGGTAAGCGCAGTTTTTCTCAGTTTTTAAATCCCGATCTCGCAGTAATCTCGAGATTTAACCTACATAGGTAGCTTATGTGTTCCTCCACAACTCCCTCTATTATAATTTATCATATCATCTCATAACTACAGGTTAACGAGGAGTATCCAATACGGAACCGTTCCACCGCCACGGTGGCTTTAATAATATTTTATGCAATACTATTACATAAATATAAAACAAAAAATTTCGATTTGAAGACCATCGCATAGCAAAATAACTATTGTCGTTCATATATGGTGCATCGATACGCTTCGTATGTCCCAGTTTGTTATTTGTACTGTTAAAATAAAGTAGGAAAGCAAGATGGGGATTCTTTACAATAAACTTACGGATATTGGAAAATGGAATAGATTGTGTGTTTGTCTTTTGTTATCTCCTTTCTTGTTCTCAGGGCAAAGACAATTGCAACTCTGAGATATTATTTATTTATTTAAAACTTTATTACAAACGAAAAAAACGAAAAAAAATGATGTGAAAAATAATATATAAAGCGGCTTTATAATCACAGGTGATCTCTTTCAGTCATTAAATATTTGCAGAACTTAATACTGTGTTTTTTCTAAGTATTACTATAGCAGGTTTGTTTATATCTAATCAATTAATCATATTTTCACATACTTTGATTAATTGTTTAGATATAAACAAGCCTACTCCATAATGGATTTTACCTATTACCAAAATTCATATATAATTACAACTTTATATTATACTCTGACAACGCTTACGCGTTTCGCGTTTTATTTATTTTTTCGTTTCTTGCTCTACAATTAAACGATCTCGACATAAAGGCTCTTCCCGTCCTCTACCTTCCCAATGTAAGTGCAGTGATTATGGTTCACGCCCGGTTTCCACTGCGAAAGAGAAATGAGCGGGTGCTAAAGCGGAACGGACTCTTTTAAATAAAATAAGCTTACATTGCCACAAACAAAGAATTTTGTATTTTGTAAATATATATTCGCTCCACTCTCTAGAGCTGAGCGAGGTTGTTTCTGCTCGTTCGCTACTTTCTGTGCTACTTTTTTTTTTTTTTTTTTTTTTTTTCTCTACTTCGTCATCAACTAATTGTCCTCGCGATTTGGTACGGGCGACAGATAGATTTAGATAATTGGTTTACATTTGAATTATTTAATTATTGTGTTTATGTTATTTGTAATAAACTTTCCGTGCTACTGTTTATTAGTGGAAATACAAGTATGCGGACTACGTCTATATTTTTATTTTTAATTTAATGTGCTCGGCAGGAAAAATCGGGGGTTAGACCTAGTTTTTTTTGTTGTAATTTTTTTGATTTGTTAAGAAAAATATGACATTGAACCATGGATATTAAATTTTTAAAGTGTTATTCCACTCTTAGGAAAGTATTGTATAGGACATTGAACTTTCAATGTCTAAAATAGTGGAAATTAGAGGATAAAATGTCTCAATCCTGGATTTTCTCCGAGAACCCTTTATATACATCAAAGTCTAAAGACTGTAAAACATTAATGACTGTAAAACGTATATGTTTATTTCAAAACGACTCTAAAGCTTTCTTAAATAACATATAAATATAAACACAATCTGCATTAAAAGTTTTCAGTATCATAGTTAATATTATATTTTAATACCAACGCATTGCTTAAAGTACTTAAACTAAGTGAGTTAATTCTTTGAATCTGAATTTAAAAGATAAGTTACTTCTAGTTCCACCTGCTCACGTGGTCCCCGTGGGCGGCTATAATCATTAACATCGCGAATATATATATAAAATAATATATACATCTTCCCGCATATAGCTAAGTTGGGAGAGGGGAACTGAAGAGAAGACACATTGTTCCCCATGCCCATGCCTAGTTATTGTATGTTGAATGGAGGAACTCAACGCTGTCTTTCTAGTATTTGAGCGAGGCAAAGGGCGGCGTTGAGTTCTGCCACCCAACACCTAATGCCTTCAGAATTCGGCGGAAAGTGGGAAACGGAATGTCTTAACACTAGGCTCCCTCTATCTACCATGCTGTGTGCGGGATACAGCGTGAACCGGATTTGATTTATTTACAGCAGGTTCATATATTTTGTTTTATTTATAAGGTAAAGTACTTATATTTTTTACTTTATATTTTTAACTTAGTTATACAGGGTGCGTCACATTAATCCCTACTCTTTTGAAAATAAATAAAATCAAGACCTTTTGACATAAATTCAAATATTTTTTATTGAAATATAGTGCAAAGAATACTATTTACAATAACATATTACATTAACGAGTTTTGAACAATACATTACTCAAATGTCGGCCTCCATTGTTAATGCACTCTGTAAGCCTCTTTCGGAAATTTTCCATTACCCTGCGAATCATCTCGGGTGGAATGGAAGCAACCTCGTTTCTTATCGATATCGAGGCTCAACGAGGAAATTAAAATAATTAAGTCCTTCGAATGGGAATCAAATCCACAACTGTCGTGCTTACAGTTAAACGCTGGTCTGAGATATACATATATGTAGAAATACATTTAAGTCTTTCAGAAAAAATATATAAGCTATATATCTCCTTCTCTTTCTAAGTTTACTGTTAGTCCACTACACACTACATTATAATAACACATTAACTGACCGTAAATGCTATAGTTCAATTAACACTGTTTGACCGAAGTCTACTTCGACTTAATAACTTGTAGTTGATTGAAATATTGAATCCAGCTCGAGTTTCCAGTAATATCGACACGAGCTGCTATCGAAACGTAAGGCTTTCATTGCGCTGCTATAAAGACGTAAATAACAAATTGTTAACGTAAAGAGTTTTATTTTTGTTGCACTTACTTAATATTATGTTTAAATATAAAAAAAATTACGTATTTCCATAATGCACAAAATAAAAACAATCAAGTTCCAGTCTTTGGCTATCAGATTTCTAAATTATACGATGATATTATAGCATATAGAGGCCGGTCGTGGCGCAGCGGCACGAAGTGTGTCTGTAAAACCGACTGGTTTTGGGTTCGATCCCGACTCGAGGAGAGGAAATATTAACTTACATTTATATTTCCACTTCTTCGCTCTGGTGTCGAGTTAAAGTGCGGCGTTGAGTTCTGCCACTGAACATGCAATGCCTCCAGAATTCGGTAGAAAGTGAGGAACGGAGTGTCTTAGCACTAGGTTCCCTCTGCCTACCCTGCTGTGCATCTGTAAAAGTCAATCTCTGTCACAATAATAAAATAAAAAAAGAGTGAAACCTTACATTTGGTCGACTTACAAAAATATTTTTTTCCCACGTGATTTTTTGTGTTCTCCTTGAATCTATATTCAACTTAAAAAAGGGAAATATTATATTCATTGTAGGCGTTAAGCAGCGTACTTGTAAACATATCACTAAAATTGTATTACATTGTCGGGGTGAACGTAACATTGAATAATTTAATATTGTAGCTCTTTTGACGCCTTTGTTACGCAATAGGCGTGTGTATATAAAAAAATATTGAATGGTAAGATAACGGTTCAAATAATGTACGTTGGTAGTTTTAAAAAGAAAGATTTTTAGGAGTGATTCAATTCAATTCAAATTCAAATCATTCAAGGTTGAATTTAAAAAATAATCTGTGTGGTGACTTGTGGTTTTAAATGCCTAAATATTAGATAAAAAAGCAAAGATTCAGAAGAGTAAGTTTTTTTTTCCTTAACGAATTTTCCTCTCAACAGTTCCACCCTTAAAGATGATAAAAACTAAATAAATTAAATTAGCTTCAACTATATCCCACACACAGCGGGGAAGGCAGAGAGAACCTAGTGTTAAGACACTCCGTTCCCCACTTTCTGCCGAATTTTGGAGGCATTTACAGCTACGCTCTGTGCCACTGCGCCACGACTGGCCTCCTTAAGATGATTAAAACATCAATATGTCAGTAGTCTTCCAATCTAAGCACAATTACATTTTCCTGTAACCGTATAATTGAAAAAAAAAACACGATTTTTTCTACGTGACATTTGTAAGCATTAATTGAATTACCAAGTTTATATGTACAAGTACTTATATGTATATTTAAAGTAATCCAAGATGTTCGGAAAGATACACTTTTCGTACATAACAAAACCGTTAAGGAAAAACGAAAGGTACTCCAGAGATTTCCACTCCACGCTTATATTTGTATGTAAATTTAATTAAGTCTACTAAGCATGGGACGCCAGATACCTATGGAAAAATAATAAAATTAATATTTATAGTAATAATAATAATATACATCTTTTTTTTTTACGCCGATTCAGCACAGACCGCGGTAGGCAGAGGGAACCTACGAAAGACTATACTTTCACCTTAGGACACTGCTGTTCCTTATTTTCGGTCGATTTCTAGAGGCGTTGAGTGGTAGTACATATCTTTTTTAATATAAATATGTAGCTACTACGGTCTACTGAGGCCGTTGTTGCGCAAGGGCACCAGAGTGTGACTGAACGTGACGTTTGTGGTTTCGATCCCCACTCGACGAAATGAATATATAATATTTCTTAATATTTTCATTGTTTCGTCCTGGCACCAAGGCAAGAATCCGGCGTTAAGTTTCGCCACTTAACACACAATGCCTTAAAAGAATCGGATGAAAGTGGGAAACGGAATGTCTGAACACTAGGTTCCCTCTGCCTACCCTGCTGTATACGGGAGAGGTTGTGACGCACGACGATTTTACTTTTTTATTTATTATTTATATATTTATTATGTATACTGAATATTACTATTTAATGTATAGATAAGCAGCGAATAAAAAAAATTATTCGCTGCTTATCTATACATTAAAAAAATAAAACATCTAAAGCTACATACATAAAAATTTGCCAAACTGGTTCAATTTAAGTTAAAATAAATCTATCCCGAAGCGAAGCTTGGAGCTAATTACCTGAAATAAGGCTATTAGAATACAATCGTAATTTAGGTGAATGTCTGACAGTTCTATCCCTAAAAGGGGAAAATAAATGGTAAGATTTATTGGAATTTTGTGTTTTAAAAGATTTTTTACAGAAGTGGAAGTTAAAATAGTCAAAATAGTTCATTGCTTTTAGTCGACATTAAAGATATCATGTTATTAATGAAATATTGGTTAAATTTATATTGGTCGGAAATGAAATCCGAAGTGAAAGTCCTTTTACGGTTTTATTAAAAAAAATCGGTTTTCGCATATCAAGGTAGAAGGAATCTACTGTTAAGACGTTCCCTATGCATTGCCGAATTCTGTGAATTTCAGAATAATAGGATCAGGATAGCATTTGATTATAAATATGTTGATTGGGAGTTTGATTTGCAATTGTGGCCATTAATTATTTTCATTTTCCTGGCAAGACCTAATGGAGGGTTATTTTATTTTATTTTTTTCAATGGAAGAGTTGTACCCACTCCTCATTTTATCTAACCCCATTAAGGAAAACATAGATCTTTAAAAATATAAGCAAACACTGGAAGTGAAACCGAACTCACGACTAACCATGTGCAAAAATCTTCAACTACATAATTATAATGTAAAAGCAAAATATTGGCGATATTTCTTTCTATTTATTTTTTATTTTACTGATTTTACATATTCATGATCTGTTCTGTTTCCAAGCTCATTATGTAAGTAACAAGTAATTAAAGTAAACGATATTTCGGCAAAGGCTGAGTAAAGCGCCATTCATCACGAGGCTAATCAAGAATGAATGCTTGTTTAGAACGATAAAGTTAATGGAGGGCAGTATTAGTTTATTTGCTGTATAATCAAATGGCTTCACGCTGTTTCCCGCATTTGGCAAAATGGGCAGAGAGAACCTAGTGTTGGACTGACACTCCTAGATATATCATTACCTATTGCTGCCTCAATATTAGATATTATTTGTGTGGAGTGACGGAACTGCAAATAATTCCTTCCCTCCGATGGGAACTGCGTTTATTCTTTATCTTTTTTTCTGTACTTAGTGTAGATAAAGCAGGATAGACAAAAGTTTCGAATTGCTACAGTTAAAAAGAAAGGGCTACAGGGGTAACAGGGCTACAGTTAACATGAAGGGGTACTACGTAGACGCGGTATTTTTGACAGAGCACTCCTGAAGTCCGCCCCACAGTAGAGTGGATATATCAACAATTGGCTCTAATGCCGGATATGGCGAAAAGTAGGTAACGATAGTGTCTCAATGTGAATGGAGTGTCTTAACACTGGGTTCCTAGGTTTCCTCTGCCTACCTTGCTATGTCCACGATACAGCATAAAGCTATAATTTTTTTTTGCAGTACGCAAGCAGCATTTCGTTTTATTCCTCATTCAATTTTCAAGACAATGTGTGTCAAGTCTACCGCGCTTTGTCTACCAGAGCGAGGAAATCAGTTCCAATATTTATATTTTAGTTTTTAATTAAATCACACTACTTAGACGTCATATGGAAGACACATTAGAAAAATATAAATGATCCCATAACCATACCTCAAAAGAAAAAAAAGTCTTTGTTGTCCTCTGGCACTGTCCGTCTGTCACTTTGTATTTATTTCGAGATCGTGTGGATGTATCAAGCTCAAAATAAATTAATATGAAATCTTCGGTTTGATCCCCAGCAGCACAAAAAAAACTGAAACTTTCAAACCAAACACCATAAACAAGATAAAAGCATTTATACATCGATTTTGTTACATTCAGTATGAAATTTGCCGCTTAATGAAAATCTCAAAGGTTCTTCTCGTGGACTCTATGAAATTTGGCACTTCTCACTTCGTGCTAAATTTCATAGCTGTGCTTCACTTTTTTATTGTTTTCTTACTTACAATGTAAATTTTTTTTGGTTTAAAAACCAATATAACAAACTTGTATTTGTAGTTAATTTCATAGAAAATGAGTGAATACGTTCTCAAACTTAACTTTGTCAATTTTTATAAATTGTACTTCCCGTTGATAAGCATATTTGAAATTTGTACGAAACCCTCGGTATGCGAGACTGGCTAGCATTTGAGCGATTTTTTTTGTATAGAGAAACGGCCCTTAACTTAATATCTGTATCAAAAGCCTAGCAAATTGCTTCGTAATTTTTCAGAACACGATACCAATATGTCGTATTATAAATAATTTATTATTTATATATATCCTTCCTACTTTATAATTTTGTGCGCACTTTATATGTGAGAGTGAGATCGTTGGGGTCAAAATAGTATACTCGAGATTCGTCGGTTTAATTTCGATCAGGGGAAAGGAAAGGGGAAGCGACGAACGGTGTATCTTAACATTTGTCTCTCTAAGTCTACTCTCTTCTATATGCATAAACTAAAAAATGTAAAAACCAATAAAAAATTTTGTATTGCATTTTTCGCCGATTTAAAAATTTCGAAATTTCAAAACTTTATACAGCAATTTGGAAACGGAAATATTTTATAATACTAAATGGGCATCGACTGGACTGCCAAAGCGTCATTCAAAAACATTAATTTGAAATGGGAGCCAAGTTCAATATTGAGTAATGTCATTCTTGGCTTTATCGACAAAAGAATCTAGATCGGTATCAGTGCCAAACTCTATGTACACTCAACTCAACCACAAAAATTGACTCGATATTTTTTTACCTACGTCACCTCTAAAAATTTTAGTACAATTTATTCGTTACTGTATTATAACTTTGTTTTTTGATAAGTATTGAAAGTTTAAAGAATTCATCTTTATATTAAATATGCGAGATCTGCGAGACGCTCATTGACGTGACTGAATAAAACGTGTAAATGTAAAACGTGTAAATATATGTATTTTAGTATTTTAGTAAAGAGTAACCATCCGTTCTGTGTGGCTGTTAGTCATTTAATTGAAAAAAAAAAATTGACAGTGATTTTCCTGTTTTAAATCTTCTAAACAATTTCTCAACATTAATTATAAAGATAGCTAATGAAAGAAAATGAGTCTGAATTATTTATGAAGTATTTGACCCGCTGCTGGTCGAAATTCTTGTGATTTTTTTTCTCTTTCACTACCACGACGTGGAAATCGTTGACGTATTTATACCTACAAAAATCTTCCTATCTACAAATACATTTATTAGATAGATATATACCATTAAGGGTTAATTAGACATGCCCACGGTTCATTGAAACTAACACTAGAGCGTACTTTATGAGAGCGGCTTAGTTCAAGTACCCAGTTTAGAACCTCTATATACTCTATATTATATATCTGGAAATAAATATTCAAATAAAATCTTTAACTATTTATGTTTAGTAAAAAAAATATTGTGGATTGAAATGTTGGTTAGTAAAGGTAGGGGAACACTAAGAGACAATTTTTCGAAATCCCTTCTGGATCGCGAGAAAATGGATGGATTTTCCATTTAATTTCATTTCCTTAATATCCACGCATAAAAGCCATCTGCGACGTCTTTTATCATTATAAAACTTATATCAGTTCTACCCCAACTGAAATTGGAACCCACAATCGTCTTTCAATATACAAAGCATTTACATCACAATTGTACACTGAGCCTTCCTACAAATTGATAATAGCTATTTAAGTAAATCTCATTATTCCACTCCCGCTACTCACCAGGACCTCAATAATTGATTTCTCAAATTAATTCAACAAGAAATTCCGTCTACTAAATCAGTTCACTTCGGAAATGCCGCCGTCTAAATTGATTTTGATTGTTCTAATAGGAGTGTTATATGTTAATTGTTATTTTATCATATATTTATTACGGTCATTATTTGTATGTTTGTTTTTGTTCATGCCGAACGCTAATGAACTAACATGAGTTGTATAAGTGCGGAACAACTGGTCAGTTATTTTGAACTTTGAACTTTTATAGATTTAACTTTGTTCATATTATGTTCAAAAGCTTTTTTTTCAATTCTATTAGTGCTAGTGTATATATCGTGTGTCTATGTATCTAATTGACATTTTATTAAACTACGAATGTCTTTAATTGTATAATTTATTGTGATACAATAATAATAACCGCAATTAGAACACGTGACTAAGTGTCTAGTGCTCTGTGCGCAATAAACACATTTCGTCACCAGGTCCCCCACAAATAGGCATTACTCAGACATACAAAATCAGTACAAGTGTAAACAGCACAATCATTAATATCTGACATTCATGTCAAAATTTTAATAAATAACAATCTATTTATTTCTATTTATTTTATAAAAACATATTTTATTATAATTATGTTTCTCCTTCATAATTCTCGGATCCAAAAGAATCCGGTCCATGGGAAGGCTTGCGTGGGGACACAAGTCCAACACGTAAAGGCCCCTTAGAGAATATACAAAGGTTTTACTGTGACGCATCAGCCGGGATCCATCTCTGGGTAACCACAGGTAATTGCTCAGAGATGGTCGCCGGTTAATGCGTAGGAACTATGAAAAATGTGGAAATCTAAACTAGGACTATGCTACTACTATGGACTTTATTATTATTATTTATTCGTATCTGTGCTTGCGAGTCCTTAAGTGACGTTAAAATATATTAAAATGTTTAATTGTTAACAATGCTAATATCAAATATACTAACAATCATTTATGATAATCGGTTGAATTTAGTAATAAGAGCGTAACAAACACACAAACTTACTGTTTAGTTTACAAAAAATAATTTTACATATTAGCGAAGTATCCAAATAAATCAGTCCATATTCAACTTATTTTTTAATTATTTAAATTTTAATTTTAAAGTGAAACATTGCACTGATAAACAAAGTGCAGTATTGAGTTCCACCAATCAACATGCAATCTCTACCTAAACTATCGTCCTCATAAATCTTTCTTTGCTGTGTGCCAATGGTTCCCAATCAATGGTCTGTAGGAGCCTAAATTTGTTCCGCGAACCATTTTAATTTTAGTGGGCGGTGAAGCATTGGTCACCGCACAGTGAGTGAGAGAGTAATCTGCATGGATTGTAATAGAGTTGAATTTTTTTTAAAATACTTTAAAATAATCACATATTAATTCATTTATATTGAGAAATAAGTATGTCAGGTTATTTAAGTTATTACGTTACGTATGTTTTTGACGATTCGCAAAATTGATTTATAATTCTAAGTTGACTAGTTCTCAACAATCCTATTGAGCGTTTACGTATGTAACACTTTGCGCTGCCATTTGTTATGTATGAGCGTCAGTGTAGTATGTAGTCTTATTTAATTTTTTACTGACTGTTTCATTAATTCAATTATATTTCTTGAATTTGTCCAAATAAAGTAGATAAGTGAATATTTTGTTTTAATAAACCTTTTAGTCCAAGATCCCAGACCGCCCAGACCTAAGTCATTTTAGCACAGTTGGATTTTTTTGCATTATTAGTCCAATACGTAGTGAAGACAGTATGCGTACTGAATAACTTGAAAGTGGGGACTTTTCAGAGGTAGCCACACACACCTACGTTAAAGAAGAAAGGCTTGTATTTAAATATGGTATTAAGAATATTATAAAATATATATATTCATTGTTGCCACACACTTTACGTGGGCTTTTACTCCCGCCATCCCTAAAGGTTGTTTAAAATTCAGGCAAAGTACGTCATATTAGCAAGCCTAAATTTTACATATATTATTTAAGGTACTATTTCGAGATCCATTATAAACAGCCAGACCGATCCGAGGGGCCAATCATCCTCCTGAAGTATGGAATCTGTAGTTACATCTAATAAAATTGCTGAATTTCTCCTATAAATAGATACTAGATTAAAATTATGTTTTTTTTAAACAAAATACAGATAAAGATATATAAATATTGAATAGAATCTACATAAACAATCAAGAGCTAATTGTGATACAGTACAGTACACGCTACAATAACGACAGTCGGTCGGTTGATAACTGCGTCGGTTAAAGGGAATTGTTAATTACCTTCATGCATTTGCATTACAAATTTCACCTAAAATCATAATTACATATATTACAATTTGATGATATATCATCATATATCATCATAATCATCATATTGTAAATGACTATTTATATTTGGTTAAGTGATATATTGATTTTGTTTTAGCTTCACGCTGTATTGTATGCTGCTAGAGTAGGTAGAGTGAACTGGTGTTAAGATTATCTGTTCCCATTAAATATTTCCATTTCTACAGGTATTGCGTTAGTCTCGTTACCAGAGAGAAAAAATAAAAAATAATAAGTACTTTCCGCGAGCGGAAAATAAACCTACAATTTGTCGTACTTACAGTCGCACGCGCCACGACTGGCCTCTATATTGACACAGTTCAAATAAATATACTACTGCTACTACTTTCAACCGATAACACGATTTTTCGCAAAATTTTTTTTTAGTTATCGCTGTTAAATTGAATATGTGAATGTGAATAAATTACAGTATTTACTTATAATACATTCTTTTTAAATAATGCGGGGAACACGAGCACAAACAATATTCAAATTTTATAATTATAGTAGCAAAGAAATAATTAATAGCTATTAAATTACCATTCCAAGTCTTAATTAGGGAGGGAATCTGGCCCCAACTTTTGCAATCTCCGGTTTATCTAACACTTTTGGTTGCCGTAGTTTTATTACTGAAATTCATACCTTTTTATATTCTTTATTTGAGTTCAGTATCTTAAAACGAAAAAAACAGGCACTTTATAGCGCCACTTTGGTGTCCGCCTATCTAGTCTGTTAATACCCTTTACCCCGAGATTTCTAAGCTATAGCTAAAACAATCAAAATATAAGAGCGTTCATGCATCGTTATTACTGCTTTTTGACGAAATAAAAATCATGACAAGCTTATAATTATTTTTTTTTTTTATGAAAAAGACACGGCAAACGAGCGTGCGGGTCACCTGATGGTAAGTGATTACCGCCGCCCACGACCCCGTGCAACCCCAGAGGAGTTACAGGTGCGTTGCCGGCCTTTAAGATGGGTTGGGCGCCGGGGCCCGGCATTACCTGATGCGAAACGCAGTGGCATAAAGCCACTACTTCACGCCGGTTTTAAATGCCGGGGGTGGTAATGATCCGGTCGAGTCTGCCCATGCGTGTTGCCATTGCTGGCGACGTGACTCTACCACACGTACTTTAGTCGCCTCTTACGACACCACCAGTACCAGGATGATCCTATTCTAGGCCGGGATCACACGGCTAAAACTTTATTTCATACTAGCGACCCGCTCGCGGCTTCGCACGCTTTAACCACAGAATGATTTACTTAATACACTAAAATTATATTTATGTTTCAATATACCTATAATGTATGCTTGCAATGAACTTGAGATTTCTAATGTGAAAATTATTAAAACCTTAGGTGGCATTTTCGTACCTCCCATAAGAGAGATGCAACTGTCAATATATTAATATCTTTAAACTTTTGCCTTATGGAGTCTTTAGGATAAATTGTAGTTATAACTATATAGTTATAGTTATATCGATACTTACAATAAAATCCTAACTCATCGGTGTCTGTACGTGGAAGATATATTAGAAAAAATATTATTATGGACATTTAAATATTTAATAGAACTTGATCAGTTTGTTTGTTTATCTCTGCGTTCACGATAATCGATGCGATGCTTAACCGATTTAAGTGCAGTTTTGTAATTTGGCTAACTTCCTTTAAATATTTAGTATTAGTTTTATTTTAATCGGTTCACACAAAATTAAAACCAGATTCACGCTGTATCCAGCCTATAGCAGGGAAGATAGAGGGAACTTAAGTGTTAAGATACTGCGTATGATATATGACTGACGTGAAATGAATATATGATTAAATTTCAATTCAATCCTCCAAGTGGGAATCGAACCCATAACGTCACGTCACTGGCACAATTTTGTGCCCCTACGCCGCGACGGTCTTTAATATTCATACAGAATGGAAGCTTCAGCGCACCCTTTACGGGGAGTATATAGGAAAAACTATTATTATATAAAAATAATTAAAAATATAATAGTTTATTAAACCCATACCTAAAGAAATTAATCAAGATACCTCAGCAGTTTACACGTAGGATCTAAACCTGTATTTCCTGTGACGCAGTTACGCATCTATGCAGATACCAATAACGCAATCACATACTACTACAAAATATTACTAAAAGTTAAGCAACTTTGAACTTTGCCGCCAATACCTACGACTCGTATGTTTGCGTCTTTAATGACAAATAGCGTCTTATTTTAATATCAACGATAATACCTAAAATTTACTTTGTATGAAAAAATAACTTTTTCCTTCCATTTTTTTAATTGTATTAGGCTTTTATAGTACTTTTTAATTGTATTAGGCTTTTATAGTTAAAACTATGGTTTCATTTAAAGTGGTACTGATAAAAACATTATATAATTGACTATATAATATCTATAGTGATTTTTTAGTGAATAGAATTATTATTATTATTACAACACTTGCGAAGAGAGCATATTTCGGGCATTTTTTAAATTCTTATACCTTTTGAGAAACTACCAACATTCTTATCGTTAATAATTTTTTTTTTAAATAAAAAAAACATTTGAATATTTTGTCTAAATTTTTCGTCATAATGGCGCGAAATTATTCAAAATGTTCAAAAATGTTGGTTAAAAATAATTATACTGCAGGAGGGTGGATGCCTTTATATGTACTGTTTAAATCTGTTTTTTTATGATAATATGTAGAATAATATAATCTATAGATAATCACACATTCCTCTTCACACTTTTTATTCTTTAACTATAATAAGTAAATATATTTAACGTTATAACGTTATATTAAACGTATTAATAAATTTAATTAAATTTATTAATACGTTTCAAGTATTCATTTGTTTTGAATATAACATTAAGATTGATTCATAAAATATATTTGGCACTTCCTTAACTTGATTATTTCATCTATTTTTTTTATTTACAAAGTATTGATTAAATTCTCTTGAGAAATTTATGTACTGTAAATGAATGTAACGTACCTACGTGCCAATGATTAAAATGTATTGACATCACCACGTGATCCATCTAAACCCAATAGAAACTTTTATAAACTATAGCAACCAACTCGCGGCTTCACCACATTTGTGAATTATTTGTTTGTTTCGATACAGGGAATTACTTGAAAGTTTGTATTATTTTTTTTTAAAACAGCACCGATTTTTATAAAATTTGAAAGTCAGACTCTTTAAAATATTTCATTGAACACGTGTTTCATGGTTTTTAGAATTCATCCCCTAAGAGTTCAAATACTGGGTTGAAAGTTTATATGGAAAAATCTTTAAATCACCACCGATTTTTATAAAAACTTAAATTCAGACTGTTAAAAATATTGTAATGAACACGTTTCGTGGTTTTTTTAAGAATTCACCCCTAAGAGTGCTAATAAGCAGGCGAAGTTGCTCCGCGACCGCTAGTTTTAATGTAATAACATATACTATATTTATAAAAATGAGAATGTATTGTTTTGTTTAATAGCTCCTGATAGTTATTACAACGCATGCAAGGAAAGATCATTTTAGAAAGTTGTTTAATTATATTAGAATTATAAAAACTACCAACATTTTTATGGTGAATAAAATATTTAATCAAATAAAAAAATGTCTATTTTTTCCACCTGAAAAACACTAAAGGGAGAAAAAATATAAATATATGTATATAAAAATATAGATACCACATTAGTATCAATACATTTTGCTGGTAACAATAATTGAAAACAATTATATACTACCTACGGGATAACTTTGTATGCAAAGTTTAAAACTATTAATTATATACATACATATACATATAGGCATCTAATATATATATATATATTTTAGATGCCCCTCTGTACTACGATGGTGGCTCTTTTCTAGCTTGCACATTTTCCTTTGAAAATGAGTTATTGTGGCATAACTAACAGTTACACATGGTATCGTATACTTTTTTGTAGATATTGATGTCTTCTATAAAATTGCAGTACATCACTTTGCTCTATTGTCAAGAATTTCTACAGCGTACGCGATATAAGGTTTTTTTTTTGGTATTTTTTACACGTCAATCGTGTAATTGTAAAAGAATTTTCCTTATCGGGTCTATTTAATTCAAACAATTTTGCCGTGGGATCTCAGTCTAGTATAGGATCATCCTAGTGCTGGTGGTGTCGTAAGAGGCGACTGGGCAGACTCCAACCCACCTTAAAGGCGGGCAACGAACCTGTAACTCCTCTGGTGTTGCACGGGGCCGCGGGCGACGGTAGTCACTTACCATCAGGTGATCCAAACGCTCGTTTGCCTTGTCCTTTCCATAAAAAAAAAAAACAAAAAATCTAATGGACTGTCTTAATAATTTAAGTGGTATCGATACATCTCCCACCCAACCCCCGCAGAGTTACTCGCCACGGTGCGCAAGGCCACACGGCACACACTACGCATTTTTTATTATTACATGATTTTCTTTAGATTTATATTTTTAAATTCGTTATATCTTTTGAATGGGATGTCCGATCTTATTAATTTAAAAAGTATTTTACAGATATTGAAATTATCTTTCATAAAATATCATTTAATGGGATAAGGATTGATTTAGAGGTATGAATAATATGGTTTGATTATTGTCGGCACTTTTGTTAACGTATAAAATATAAAAAAATGATTATATTGTCATAACTACAGTAGTTAGACATATGCTATCGCGGACTTTTTTATAGATATTGATGCGCTCTATAATACTGTAGAACATTGTTTTGTTCTATCATCAATAGTTTTCGCAGCGCACGCGATGATAGAATTATTAAGATCAATTTCTTCACACCTTGGTTTACATTATTGCATTTCTATTAGGGATCTCTATTTTTTTGGAAATGTAATATATCCTATGCTGGTCAGTAAAGATGCGGCTTTCCAATAGTGAAAAAATTATTTAAATCGGCCCGGTAGTTTTTGTGTGAAAACTCTACAAACATACACACATACATACATACATACATACAAACATACAAAAATACAAATCTTACCTCTTTATAATATTAGTATAGATAAAATAATTGCATATTATCCTGAAATTGGTACGGATCCCTCGAAATTCGAATTCGACTCTCACTTGTCTGGCATTATTTGATCATATTGTTACATTAAAAGTAGAACCTATAGGACAATGGAAATTATATATAGGTTGTCATGTACTTTAATCGTCAGTAAGAGGCCAGTCGTGGCGCAATGATACAAAGTGTGACTGTAACACCGACTGGTTGTGGGTTCGATAAATATTATTTCGATAAATTTATATTTCCATTTTCTTCGCTCTGGTGTCGAGGCAAATCACGGTGTTGAGTTCTGCCACTAAAGAAGCAATGCCTTCAAAATTCGGCAGAAAGTGGGGAACGGAGTGTCTTAACACTAGATTCCCTCTGCCTACCCTGCTGTCTGCGGGATACAGCGTGAAGCTAATAATAAAATGTATAGCGTGAAGCTAATGTAAATATGTTAATCGCCGAGAAGGTAATATTTTTTTTATTTATTATTAACACATCCTATTTACCGCTTTTCTTCAGCATTTGCGACACGGCATGATGAGCAGAGGGACTCAACAACGCATTCTATTTCACAAGAGCTGGCAAATGGAAATAATTTATTCTGCCTAATAGAGACCCAATCCACATAGAATTGTTTAATTTGTCTTATTACCAGAGCTAGGAAACGAAAATAATTCGTTCCGTCGAGTGAGACGATATGATGAGGTGTGAACCGTCGTGCTTACTAAGTAGTACGTACTTAGTCAGATGATCGAGTCAATACATCGACTCGATCATGCGGCTGCGGCATGCCGTCCTCAAGAAACATTTTATGCTAACTTCATTACGAGATAATTCAGATGAGTCCTATGTCAACTGTTTTCCCGATAGCAGGGTTGATAGTGGAAACCTAACACTAAGATTCTCCTCTTTTCACTTGTCACTAATTTTATAGATCCAACACAATAAAAATTATAATTTGATTCCTTTTTGTTTATTAAAACTAAGAAATGAGCATAATTTAAATATAATAATTTTCTCAAGTTAGAATTGAATCCACATAACCATCGCGTTATACTCCCATACTCTGTCAATCCAGTCATAAAATCTACAATTTATCACAGACAGTCCAAGGTCCAATTTTTAAGGACATAAATCAGCTGGACTCTGTTTCAGGTCTATCAAAATTATTAAATTTTCGAACTAAATACACACTTTCACGCATGACAAAGCCCATTCCGAACTTGCCAGAACTTGTTAGAAGCCAAAAGTCCACAAAGTTAACAAAGACAAACATCGAGGAACCTTACTTTATACATCGATGGGTACTGAAATGAAAGTTTACATATGCTTTAAAGAGAAAACTTTTGGTTTACACAACGTCAGCTTCTTATAGTATTTTTCTTTTCTTCACGCTTCCGGATACAGGATCTCGCACTTAACAGATAATACTCACTTACGAGGTAACCTAGTGTTAAAAAACTCCGTACTCGTTAAGACACTTTCGTTCCGCTGTATTCTGAAAGCAAGCATTGTGTATTCAAAAGCGGACCTCAACGTCCATTTGCGTAGTTACCAGCGGAAATAAAAATATAAAAAAATATATATTCCTATAAATAAGACACGAACACACGACCGTCGCCTTTACAGCCTCACGTGTGTGGTTGAAGCTTTGAAACAGAAATATCATAGTAAAATAAATGTTTTCGGTCAGCGTAATACAGGGAAATATAGCCTTACTGCAAATTAAAATTTTTCTGCTCTAAGCAGAACACTACTGTCTCAAGTTTTGAGAGGAACTAGAAAATAACCTTAACACTAGGTTCTCTTTATTCTCTTCATATTAAAAATAAATTCCACATACATTTATCTTGTTAACTTTACGACTATTCTTTTGCCATGCAATTATCAAAAGAATTCTTGAAAAAAGGGAGAGGGCTGAGTGACTCGTCTGCCAGAAACTGCCACTGCCAGAAAGAATATCTACACGTTATTTCGCTATTAAAATTTTATAAAAGAAACAATTAATGCATACTTCATAGGCTAGTAAATAAGATGTGAAGTTAAAAGTTTAAGGACCCACAATGGTACTTCAGAAATTGTAATGATATTGGAAAAAATGATTGAGGTCAGGTCTGGATTGTCCTTAAGTATTTTCTTTTATATAAAAGTAAGTATATTATTTATAAATATCTTAAATTATTATTGAAAGTTTAAAAGTTAAGAGAGCTTTTTATTTAATAAAAAACTTATTTAGACTCAGTAATGGACGTCATTAGTAGAGTGATTCTATTCTGAGCTGGAAACACATGGTACGTTTGAATGGTACGTTTTATAATATTGTTGTTACATTTTCTAATGCTACAACAATAAATGATTTATAGGTTAGGCTGAAAGTCCATAAATTTAGGCCACAGATGCTCGGGTTGTCAGCTTCCAACAGTTCTGTAGTGGAATTGGTAGTACTATTCGAGTTTATATTATAGATACATAGTAGGAAAGGGGTGTATGATGAATGCTTATTGTGATTTTAAATTTTGAACTACCTTTTATATACAGGCCTTCAATGCAGCTTGTAACTGCGAGAAAAATTGCTTAACAATCCCATATTAAGGAAATTAATTCAAAGTTCAAAGCAGAAAGTCGGAACGTAGAGTTTTAACACTAGGCACCCAGATTCCCATTGCCTGTTTCCTTATCTTTCTATGCGCGCGCTACAGCGTGAAGCTAAAAAAAGGTCAAGTTTAAATAGTTGCTTTACCTATATTTTTTTTGCATACAATTTGTCTTTTTCTCTTTTCTTTTTTTATAACTTTTATATGCCTGTATGCCTTTGAAGTCATCAATAGATCTCAATCAATATTTTAAATGAGATTCAGTCAGCAGTTTATAAGATAGGCACTTTTTTTAAAGATCATATACTATTTTCCCCTATAATTAATATTATAAGTAAGGAAATTCGTAAGGATGGGTGTTTTTCCACTTTGAAACAAAGACTACTTAACAGTACTTATTTACAAAACATATAAAAATTTAAACGTAGCGGGACTCGAAGCTGCGCCTCCTGGAAACGTATGGCTTAGTGGTCAGAGCGCCTGGTCGGTTTCCAGGGGGCGCGGGTTTGAGTCCCGCTGCGTTCAAATTTTTATACGTTTTGTAAATAAGGATTTTTCTTTCCTAAGTGTGGAATTAACAACACTTTAAAAATGTTTTAAAAACTACTTAACAGATTTAGATGAGACTTTACAGTAATATATTATACAAACAGCACGTTGGCTAAAATGTATGTAAAGATTTTATATGATAAGAAAGGGATTAGGAAACCCATTATTAAAAGAGTCCCTCCTTTAACTCACACTTTTTCATATTTTCATTCAATATTTTCATTGTAAATCAATAAGCTCATAATAAACTGGCTGCACGTGCACGGCTTACTCACAAAATAATTTTAATTGATTTATTATGGGGTCTTCGCTTTTATTTGAGTAATTGAGGATTTCATTTTTATAAATATTTGTTGATTGCAATTGAAGCTGTCGTGACGTAAACGCGACGGTTACAGGTTCTTTGCCTACTTGGTGGATAAAATATTTTCATTTTTTTGTTCTGAAAGGAAGACACACCACAGTGTGAATGTCTCGAAATAGGTAACGGAGTGTCTCGAAATTACATTATATGTGCGTACCCTGCTGTACAAGGGATTGTTATTTGTGACTTTAGGTGTCAAGAGTCTGTCTAATTTTGTTTTGTCTAATTTTGTAATAACAAGAATATATATGAATAATTATCGCTAAAATTATTCCCGCTTACAAGCCTGATCTTACTTACTACAGGATTTATGATATTTGAAGGCTTTAAGGTTGTAACTCACAAAACCGCTCATTGTCCGACTTCATAATCAGCAAGTTCAATTTATCTTATAGTGAAACTCTTCTAAAAATGTTAGGTAACAACTGTATCGATTTAAGTTTTACTAGAAATTTCTATATATTTTGAGTGCCATTTGTGTCATTTAAAAAGTTTAACCAGTTACATAAACGTTAGTTAATTCACCTACAACAAACGGCTATGTCCATGATGCAGCCACATCGAATTTATATTTCTTTCTGTTCATCTTAATATATTAAATATATTCTCAAAAAGTATTCAAGAGGCTTTTATTACACGAAATCAATTAACGTCGATCTATCTATCGGCCGAGCGCCCAAGATTATTTCAAGATTATTTCAAAGTCAAAGATTTTATGAGGACACTTGTATCTGTTTGTGTACGTGGTATTCTGAGTACAAATTGGATATAGTTAATTGTAGTTATGGTAATACATTCTGTCATGATTTGAGATCTCTTGAAGAGATAAAGTTTGTGTGTTCGAGTCCGAGTTGGGGATAATATCTATAAAGGGTTAACGGTAGGTAAAGAAAACTTAGTGTCAATAATTTGATGGTCTGGTCTCTCCTGCAATAAGTTGGCAGAACTCAACGCCGTGCTTAGCCTCGACACCAGAGCGAAGAAATAGAAATATAAATTTAAGTAAATATTTCATCTCTTCGAGTGGGGATCGAACCCACAACCAGTCGGTTTTACAGTCACACTTCGTGCCGCTGCGCGACTGGAGTATATTTAAGGGAGGTAATGTAGCTTTCAATAAGAAATTAAAAAGATTTCGTCCTATTTTAATGTTAAAAGGTAAGGAGCTTTACTATATACATTTTCAAAATAGTGTATTTATTCAAAAAGTAATCTTTCACAACCAGGTGAAAAGAGAAATTTATCTTAATTAATTCACATAATAAATAATATATATATGAAGCTATACAGCTCCCTCTATCTTTCAGTGAAAGTCGCATAAAATCGGTCATTGTCGTCGATTAGGACAAACGACAAGATAGACAGAGGGATAAAAATTTTAAAACAATTTATTTCTTTGTAACGTGTAAATAACCATCTTGGAAATTCACGGTTATTTTGAAATCACAGACTGTAACTTCAAATTTATTTATATGTTCCTACCTGCGGCTTCGCCCCGTGGTCGAATAGATTATCTAACACAAAAAGAGTTCAGTTGTTACCTTAGCCAGGCAATGAAAGTCAGCTAGATAACTTCAAATAACACAGTTAATCCTCCCAAATAAAAATTAAAAATTAAATTAAAAAAATAATAAAAACTTATTGGCGGAAAGTGGGAAACGGAGTGTCTTAAAACTTGAGTCCCTCTGTCTACTCTGCTGTGTGCGGGATACAGCGTGAAACTGAAAAAAAAGAAGAAATTTATTAAATTATTTACAGAACAAAGCGCCCATACATAATATTCTCTATAGAACTCTTAATTAAATTGAACATATTCAAAACTCATATCGGCGCTCGCCGTACAAATTGACTAAAAGCAAGTTTATGGATTGTTGTCGTAGTTGAGGCTAAGGATAACTTTCTGTCAAAGTGAAAGGAGTTTAATCTACGAAGGAAACAGGTCAATTTAGTAGTCTGATATAGAGTGTAATTTAATTGTCTGTATACGAAATTTTTTAGAAAACGTATAAAAATGTAAACGCACCCGAACCCAACTAGAAACTGTCCAAGCGCTCTGGCACTATGCCATACGTTCTCATCAAGCAACGTTGACTTTCTTATACGCCTGTTACAACTTATTTGTTTTGTCTCTACAGAGATAATGCTTGAGACAAACGTTATTATGCTTGTGACAATATAAATAAGTTGTGATAAGCATAATAAGTATGGCTTAGTGGTCAGAGCGCTTGGGTGGTTTCTAAGAGCCGCGGGTTCGAGTTCCGCGCTTTGATACGACAAACATGTTTTTGCCGTTTTTATATATAATAGTACACAACTCTTTGTGCGCGATGCTAGTAAATAAAATGTAATAAAATTTAATTATTTTTATCGCTTTAATTCATTCTATTGAAAGTGTCATTCGAGACCAAAAATAATGTTTTGAAATAATTTTGTAATATCTAAATGAGATGGCATTTGTTGCAATTTTCTTTAAAAATATAATAGCTATTTAACTTATTATAATTATTTTAATTTCATCGTTCTGGTAACGTTGCAAAGCTCAGCGTTGAGTTCCACCAGTCAATATATAATATACCTTCTGCCTCCGGGGAAAAATGAGTAAATAAAGAGTGACTAAACTAAATGACTAAAAAAAACGAAAATGAGTAACTAAACTAAAGAGTAATTAATGAGTGAAACTAAAAAAAATGGGACGACACTAAGTCCACAATTTTCTTTAAAAATATATCAATTTAATTTATTTGAATGTAGACATAGGTATAAATTGAAAGCCTTGTGCGTTGGAAGGTACCTACAGGTGAACAAACACATTAACGTCTCGTCTCGTATTCTCGTGTGGTAGACGTGTCTTTGAATAATGCTTGAACTATTCACGTTCAATCGTTGGCCAATAAATAGAAATGTGAACATTTGGCTATTTTTTTTATTTCACATTGTATCCCACATATAGTGAGGTAGGCGAAGGGAACTTCGTGTAAAGACTTCGATTTCCTTAAAAATTCCCTTTCCTTTCCCTTTCTTGTTCCCTTTCTGTCAGATTTGGCTTACTGACGGAAGTCAACATATGTAAATGTTAAGCATTTTATTTCATCGAACGAGGATTCGAACCCACAACCTACAGTTTACAGTCACACGCTTGTGCCACTGTGCCACAAGTGACCTAAACTATTGTATATATATTTTTAAACATTTTTTTGTGTTATTCCATACTTAGGAAAGAAAAATGCTTATTTAGAAAACGCATAAAAATTTAACGTAGCGGAACTCGAACCCACGCCTCCTGGAAACTTGTCAGTATTGTATATATATTTTACTTTTAGTCACTTGCAAAACCAATCATCTAATCTAACATGAACACTGGTTAAAACCGCTTGTCGGTCATTCAGCGACTTAATTTCCTTTGGGAACGAAATGTGGTTCTTTACGTTACCACGATAAAAATCAGGTCGCTTACTTCTGACATTTATTCATACTAATAAATATATATAAGGAAAAAATATATATTTAATTGTTTTAGCTTTACGTTGTATCCCGCTTATAGCTGGAGAAGAGGGAAGCGGAGGAAATCTAGTGTTATGACACTCCGTTCTCCACGGACGGCACAATTTGAGAAACTTTGTGTGTGGAGTGGCGGAACTCAATGCAACTTGCCAGAACGAGGAAATTGAAATAATTCATTTCTAGAGTGGGACTAGTACCCATAACCGCTGCGCTTACAGTCAATCACTGTCGCATTGCGCCACTATGACCTCAAAAAAGATATATATTGTTGTATTATATCAACACGTCCAAATACAGGCACATTTTGAGTATAGGCAAATTAGAAAGTTGATAATATGTTGGTTGTAAATATAAAGTCAGCTGTGGAGTAGGGGCAGAAAGTGTGACTGTAATTTACCAATAATGATGGATGTTTGTACCGAACGAACTTATATCAAACTTAGTGACATAGCTTCTACGACATAATGACACATAGACTACAATTTGTTCAAAGATTTTGTGTAATTAAATTGCTATAGCATAACAAAAACCGAGCGGGCGAAGCCGAGTTCGTTCACTAGTCCTTGATGTATATTTTAAAAGTATTAGATCGCATCAGGCTACATAGCCAGTAATAAAAATATTCCAAGAATGTCCAAGTTAAAGTAACCAACTACTCAGAAATTAACTAAAGGAATCTAATAGCGCTGTTCTTTGAACGTTCACTACGGCTTTGATACTATATTTTAATGAGATCAATTATAATTATGGCCTCAAGAGCATCACAGGTCGCCATTTTAAGACATTAGCAAAAAGTAATTACGTGTTATTGCACACTGCAAGGTACGTAGAGGGAACCTAGGAACCAATTTTTTTTCTGCCGAATTCTGAATGCCTAATGCATTGCATATTAAGTGGCGGTAGTCGACGCGTTTAAAAATATTAAATTTTTCATTTCCTCGTGTGGAATCGATCCCACTACCTGTTGTGCTTAATGACGCACGTTAGTGCACCGTAGTATAGACTGGTTTGAAATCGGCTTAAAAAAAACAGTATGACGCTATATCCTGCTCACAGCAGGGTAGGCAGATGAAATCTAGCACTGAGACATTCCGTTCCCCATTTTCCGCTAAATTAAAAAGGCGATTTTTTGCCAAGTTGCCAGAGCCAGAATATGAAAATATTAAATATTTCATTCCCTTGATTGTCACATCCTCGGCCCCATTCTCCACGACGGTTTGCTTAAAACTTTCTTTTATCATTTCATATTATCCTGCTACAGAACAGGTTCTATAGAAAAAATAATATTATTTTAAGAAAGTGAACCACATTATACAATTCTGTTATCTAATGAACAGATATCTCGTACAGCGTTTTTCTTGTTACGTTAATAATATTTTCATTTCAAATGAGATACAATAATGTGGAAACATTGTATTTTTTCTTAATATATTAAAGCTTATTTTTTCATAGGAAAAGCCGTAGCCGTAGGTAACATATCCATCAAGTGAAAAAAAGTGAAGCTATTTTTTTTTGTGTTACGCTATATTACGCACACAGTAGGGCAGCCATAGAGAACCTAGGAATCTAATGTTATGATACTCTATTCCCATAAAGACACTTCCTCGAATTAATTTTGGCAGAAAAAAATCGCCGAAATTTTTCGAAGAATCCGCCTTTACGCCTTTGTCCCGTCACTAGAGAGAAGTTATGAAAATGTTAAATATTTAACTTCCTCGAGTGGGAATTGAATCCACGCGTTGACGCACAGACCCGTGGCCCGCACCACGAGTGACTTCAAAAAATAAAGCCAAATGAAATTTACTTCATGGTGCGTGAAAACACAATTAATTATCAAAAAAAAATAATTATTTTGATACAAATTTCAAGCGATATGAATGCCCCGATAAAGTAATTAACTGCTAAGCGGTTTATACTTTCATTATAATATGAAGGGGCACTACACACTCATGGGAATTCATGTGCAAGTGTTGGTCTTGACAAAATTTTAAAAATCGAACTCACTCGTGCCATTTATAGTAACTTGCTTCTCCATTGCCTTCTTAATAAGACAGACAGCGGCGTTGAGTTCCATTAATGCTTATAATTCAAGTGTCTTGACAATTTTTTCCGTCCTGCTGTGTGGAAAAAGCAGCGAAGCCAAAGTGAATTTGGAAAGCTAGTGTTGAGACACTCTATCCCTTATGAGGAGACTTCCGTTTCCCACTTTTCGACGAATTCTTTGCCTTATTACCAGAGCGAGGAAATTAAAATATTAAATATTTTATTGAACCGAGTCGAAATTCAACCCACAACCATCTAGTTTACAGTCGAATGTTTGTACCACTGCGTCAACACACGACAACCGGCGGTTGAAATATGTGATAGTGACGATTGCAGTCTCGATGTCCATTTGAGGAAATGATTTTTTTTTATTGCTGTAGTAACAAGACATAGCGCGGCGTTCGGTTCTACATATCTATTTTTTTATTTTATATGTAAAACAAAATAAGCTCAACTAAATGGTTAAAAGTAAAAAATAATTGAATTTCTAACTATTTTTAGTTCCAGCTCCAGAAATACAATGAGACCTATAAGAGTCTAAAGGACCGTAAACTACAGCCCCGCAAATAGTTTTACGTGAGGATCGTGTTATACTTTAAAGGTCGAAGTTATGTGCCTCGAGAGATATGGAAGTAAATGGTTTTAAAAGCTTTCTATATTAATGTGTTAATTGTGGAACATGGAGCTAGGCACTTATTGTTGAAACATTATGAGTTGAATGGCGGAATTTACGGTCGCGCTATGCTTTGTCACCAGGGCGAAAAAAAAGAAAATAATATATTCTGTTGAGTGGGAATCGAATACACAACCGTCGCATTTACTGTCAGCTGTGAAGCGTCATCTATTAAGTAGCGGATTCTATTTTTGAGCGAATTCTATTTAATACAATACAAGTGATATTGTTGTTTCAATATTTATGTTGTTACATTCATAGACGCTATCATAGAGAAATATTTCCAATTGCATCTCTAAGGAGGAATATTTTTTATATTTTTAGCTTCACGCTGTAACTAGTAGGTACATAAAAGGGTACACAACAGATTGACCTGGGAACCTAGTGTTAAGACAGGTAAGGAGGCAAAGAACAGCGTTGAATTCCGCCACTCAACACACAATGCCTCGAGAGTATATAGTATCTTGATACTAGCATACAAGGTGGAGCAATAGAAGAAAATTGTATACAATTTTCTTCGTGATCAAAGGGAATTTTGAATATACAATAAAAATATTTTTACAATTTGAACTAGGTCTTCCTGAGATTAGCACGTTCAACCAAACAAACTGTTAAATTAAATTAAATTATCTTCACGCTGTATCCCGCACACAGCAGGGTAGACAGAGGGAACCTAGTGTTAGGACACTCCGTTCCCCACTTTCTGCTGGCATTGCGTGTTAAGTGGCAGCCCCGACACCAGAGCGAAGAAATGGAAATTAATATTGGAAATAAATATTTCATCTCCTCGAGTTGGGATCGAACCCACTACCAATCGGTTTTACAGTCCCACTTTATAAGATTTCATAAGCTTTGTAAAACTCGCTTTCATACAAAAGCTACGACGACTCCTTTTCTCATGACACCATATAACCTTAATGATATTTACAATTTGCTTTAACTCAAGCATAAAATCTGAACTAACGTGAAAAGACGGCCATATTTAAATAAATAAACATCTTATATAATATTTATCTATCCATTTACTTTCTTTCATAATAGCATAAAGATTTATAAAAAGCAATCTGAAAACCCACTTTGCATACTAATTCAATATCTTCCCACAAATACAAGATCAGAAACGCTTTCAAATCCAGCCACTGTGATATTAAAACATTTTTTTTATTCATTGAATACGTTGTTTACTAGTGGAATTCTTCCAAATATTGTTATTTATATCAATGGAGGCATTCGTGGTACAGTAATTGATTGGTAGCAATGATTTTGTATTCAAACTCCGTTCTGGGGATCGAATCCAAAGCTTTGGTAAAAAAATTGTAAAATTCAGATTAGTATTTTTTACATGATAACGAACACTGCACGCACGAAAAATCATGATTCATACTCACGTTCCACATGAGCCGAGCGTGAAAGCGAGAGCGATATAATAGCGATAGAGAGACACGATCACGAGAAGCGTTCCGTTTGTGATGCATTTGAAGTAGAAAAGTATTTAAATTAACGAGTGCAAGTAAATTATAATTTATGGAAATAAAAACATATTTTTTTTATTTATTCCTTCTTTGTATTATAGAAAATAATTATAAACCAATTATAGTAATTAAATTCTTAAGTGGAGGGACTCTACGTCGCGCTTTTCCTTTTTCAGTTACGTTTTTTGCGTAGTAAATAGTATATAATTTTGCATATTTACCAAAATTAAATCGATCCTATTACAAAATATTATAAAATACGTGCATAAAATAGAAAAATTAAAGAATTTCTGCTACAATTAATTTTCTTTTACTGTATAATTGAAATGTCAGTATAGTAACCTTCACATTGTGTAGGTCATAGAACATTAGCATTTAAACTCCTTCCGTGTTTCTGCAAGTCCGATATAAATCAACTTTACCGTTACCAAAGCTACGATAGCTTTGCTTCTAATATTCTTGGAATTTATATGGAAGGGCATTAAAGAGTTGTGGGTTCTAGTTCGATTTAAAGAATATTTATATTTAATATAATATATATAAATTAATAAACTTTTCGTAGCCGTCGCGGTGCAGTTGCACAGGCACAGGTGTCACTGTAGTGCGACGGTTGTGTGTCCAATCACCACTCGGGAAAATTATTAATAATTAATATTAATTCCTTCACTCAGCTCAACATTCAATACTACGGAAACTTCCGTAAAAATTGGGGAACGGAATGACTTAACACTATGTTCCTCCTCCCTACCCTGCTGAGTGCGAGATACAGCGTGAAGCTGATTTTTTATTATTAATTCATTGTATGAACGAAATAAAAATATTTAATTTTTCCCGTAGCGGATCGAACCCGCAACCGTGGCATTTGCAAAAACTGCTTCACTGCAGCACGATAGCTTTAATATTATTATAATGTGGTATCTATGCATTTCGTGATAGAAACTAGGGCCCGATTAAAATCTATAAACCTAGCATGATGGCATCGTTTGATAACTGCAAGGTCGTTATGTAATTATTTTGTATGTATATATTGATTTTATTTTTGTTTTATTTAGTGCAGATTAAGTTTGAATAGATTATCTTATTTAATTTAGTTAAGTTGGTGTATTTAAATTTGATTTATGTTTATTATGTGGCATAATTTTAATTGAGGCCAGTCGTGGCGCAGTAGCACGAAGTGTGACTGTATAACCGATTGGTTGTGGGTCCCCACTCGATTAGATGAAATATTTACTTAACTTTTGAGGCGTTGAGTTCTGTCACTCAACACGCCATGCCTCCAGAATTTGGCAGAAAGTGGGAAACGGATTGTCATAACACTAGGTTCCCTCTGCCTACCCTGCTGTGTGCGGGATACAGCGTGAAGTTGATTTTAATTTTTAACAATTGTATGTTGATCACATACGGTAAGTTAAATTTTGAAACGGTTAATTTTGATTAGGCTCAGGTTATTGCTCTGTTATCCAGCCTCCATTTAATTTTCAAGACATCATAATTATGTCGAGTGGCATATCATTGACGATTTTCCAATATAATGAACAAGGAATATATAAACAAAAAATAAGTTTTATTTTCGAGGCGGAACTCCACACCACACTTCGCCCACCAGGGCGGGCGGGCAATTATATATAATCATCTTACAATGAATTTATAAAATTTAAAAACTTTCTGAGGATAGATATTTGTGCGACTTTCACGCAAAAACTACTAAACGGATTTACATCAAACTTTATAGTAATATAGCTTATACTTTAGAGTAACATATAGGCTACAATTAATGTGAATATTTTCAATAATTAGGCCTGATTAAATTGATTATTATTTAAATACAACAATAAATTTAATAAGACGACGCCGCGTATTGGTTACTAGTATATATGTACATAAATATAAAAATATACCAAATGATGTTCCCTTCCAGGGGTGAGAAAGTAGGTCACCGCTCATTCTGATGCAGGGCAGAATTCTACAAAATTTCATATTAAATGACAGAGCGGTCATCTGCTTTTGTTTTGTATTTACTTGAGAGGCACGTATATGCCTTGAGGCTATGTATTTTTTTAGGGTCCCCTACTACTAAAGAAAAAAAGGAAGGAAAAAGAGGATATTAAGTCTATTTGTCTGTCTGTCCATTTATCAAATCCTCAACGTTCTTTCTCGAGTACTAAAGTAGGTTTCGAGCTGAAATTAATATCAAATATCTAGGTGACTTGTATCTTGGAGCACAGAAGAAAATACCCATCTAAAGTCAACGTAATAACAAGAAATGAGTGTTTATGCGGCCTTTTCGATGCATATTGCAGGAAGGCAAAATTTTAAATATTTCATTTGCTCGAGTGGGAATCCAAGTTATAACTTATTCCTTTAACACGCCTGTACACCTGCGCTACGACACTGGCCTGATTAAAATATCGATGGTTTTTATTCCGAAAAAGTTCGGCGTTGGTTGTGCCACTTAGCGTGGGCTACGTGACAGGAAATTAAAGTAAAATACGACAAAATTCCTTCCTTCCTACCTTCTAAGATCTGAAAAGAGTCAACATGATGAACTTTTTTGAAATAAAATGATAAACATATTTTTTTAACCGACTGCAACGACGTAAAAAGGGAGGTGTACATTTTAGTGCGTATGCATGTGAAACCAGTGAACCGATTTTGATAAATGATACGTCGTTGGATTTGTCTCGATGGCACGAATGTTACTGGATACATTGATTTAGTTTTGCGCAGTCGCATTTTTTGCTTTGTTTATAATTCACTTGTTCTTTGCACTTTATCCTATATAGAGGGGTGGGCAGGGAGCACCTAGTACCATACTCTTATTGTTTTTATTTTATTTTACCTTTAGGTACTCTTCATGCTGTTTCCCGCACACAGCATGGTAGGTAGACGGAACCTAGTGTTAGGACACTCCGTTCCTCACTTTCTTCTTGCAGAACCTAATAATTAACATATTATTTATTCATACTGCCCTTAAATACTTTATTATAATTTGAATATTCAGTACAATTTTTAGAAACATTTCTATGAGAGATTTAAATCAAAACACATCATTTTCTACTTCCTAAGTGTGGCGTTATAATTTTCTATAAATTGCCGTTTTTTTAGTTTCACACTATACTACTACTAGCTCGTAATAGTAGCCCGTATATAGTTAGGTATGCAAAGGGAAGTTAATGCTAAGTCTGTCTCTAACCTCTGTCTTTAATTTTGAGCATTTTCTGATTAATTTTTGAGACATTGCCTGTTGAGTGGCGGATCTCAACGCCACGTTTTGTATTGTATGACCGAGAGTCAAATCTCCGAATCGAACCCACAACCGTCACGTTCACATTCAGACGCTGCGCTGTTGCGCCACGACGACCCGCCCCCTATACTATAAACTTACATGTTATAAGTAAAATTGTACAGATATACTAAAATATTTAAAACCGTAATCAGTAATTACACTAAACAACGGTCTTCAAGACTGTTAGTATCCATTATTTTTCAAACAAATGTAAACTTTATACTCCAATAATAAAGTTTATTTTACAAAATCTAAACAATTTACGATTTTTCATGAAACTAAAGAATTTTCTTTGTAATTAAGTTATCTAGGATTGTTGATTATGGATTCCTAAGTACATTTAAGAAAAGAGATTTAACTTGTTACTCGACGATGGTCGCGAGTTCGATTCTCATTACAAACAATGTTTGTTTATGATTCAAAATGCAATGTCTTAGCAATTGCGTTAAAAGTAAAAAAATATTCAAGACGTAAAAAATAATTTTACATAAAGTACTTTGAACTTAAATTGTGTTAAACAAATTTAATTGAAAAGTTTTAAGTCGGTGTCAAGCTTACCTTGCTTGCAGCTTATTTTATAGCAATATCAAATCACTAAGCGCGTTTGTTTTACTTGGTTTTCAAATTAAAAAAAAAATATCAAAAATATTGGTTCACCCAGTGAAAATTTCTGAGGTAACAAACATAAAAAAAATACAGTCGAATTGATAACCTCCTTTTACAGAAGTCGGTCAAAAAGGCTAATATTTATTCACTACAATACATTAAGCAACTAAATTTTAAGCATCAAATAATAAAACTGTGAATTGATAGGCATGAAGCGACCATAGTACAGTGAGAATGCTAACCTACAAATACGATCGGTTCGAATATGTTTAAAACATATTACAAAAATAGTCTCTTTTCCATTCGTTAGTATAGATTTGAATGATATTTGTATTGTACAATTATAAAACATTATAGCATTAGCAAGTACATTATATCTAAAAATATATATTTTTTTTCCAATAATTCAAGATAAATGGAGAATTTAAAATTATAATATTTTTGTATATTTTCGTATAATTACTTAAAATAGATACATAAAATAAATAAATAAATCAGCTTCACGCTGTATCCCGCACACAGCAGGGTAGGCAGAGGGAACCTAATGTTTTAGACACTCCGTTCCCCACTTTCTGCCGAATTCTGGAGGCATTGCGTGTTGAGTGGCAACTCAACTCAACGCCGCGCTTTGCCTCGAAACCAGAGCGAAGAAATGGAAATGTAAATTTAAGTAAATATTTCATGTCTTCGAGTGGGGATCGAACCCACAACCAGTCGGTTTTGCAGTCACACTTCGTGACTGCAAAATATTTAATATTATTTAATTTATATAATCATTAAATATATTTACTGTTATAATTTTGGCTTATTTATTAATTTTCGTTATAAATTATTCTGAAAAGAGCAACCAGTGAGGGCGATAAGTCCTGCCATTCAACATGTAATGTCTGAAAAATTTAGCAGAAAGTGTGAAACGGCGTGCTCTAATATTAAGTTCCCTCTGCCTCCTCCCTCTCCTGACTACGAGGCAGTAGAGTTTAAATATACAGTGTAAAGCTAGAATAAAAATCCATCTTGCTCTACAGTAACTAAAATAACTTTTAAATATATTTTCTTAGTAACAGAAGTAAGTACAGGTGTAATCTTCACAATAACTAAGTAACACTATTGTTTCGGAATACAATGTAGTTTAGAATTACTATGAAACGCGTTGTTCGTGTAATAAACTTTTTTCTCCGTAAATTTTATATTATATACTCAGTATTTTTATTGTTTTAATGTTTATTTTTAGATAGCACGTGGAAGGCGGAGGAAATTAGTAGAAAGAAAGGTTAATTTAATATTTTTTCATTAGATTCACTGTATGTTAAGAGATGCATGTTAAAAGGTGGAACCTAACGCTGTGGTTTTTTGACTGGATTGTTTTTTTTTAAATATTTATACCTAAAAACAATAATCGTTCAATATTAACTCACAATTATTAAGTATTAAAGCAGAACTTCACAACACCAATCACTAGCTAATAATCTATATTATTCATTTAAGAAAGAAACTTTCTTTTAGAAAACGATTTTTTTTTATATTCACTCGGTGTCCCGCACATAGCAGGATAGGCAGAGAGAATCTGGGACCTACTGTCTCCATTCCCATGAAGATACTTCCATTCCCCTCTCTTCATCAAATTCTAGACGCTTTTTTTATCGGATCTCAACGCCGTTATCAGATCAAGAAAATGAAAATGTTGAATATTTCAAACCCACAATCTGTTACGATTACTGCGCCACGACTAGCCAATATACATATTTTCGTTAGCAAATAAACATTTTTATTATATAACAAGATTATATTAAGAAATAAATAGAATACGTGAGAAAATCACGTGTAAAAAATTTGGCTATACAATAAGAGTACTGAGACGCTTAAATTGCTTTCAGGCGAAGGATTACGGAAAATGGTCTTAATATGTTTTTTTAGAAACGAAAAATACCTTATTTTATACATTTTTTATCATATATGCTAGACTAGTCGTCACTTGCAAAATTTTTGGGTATTTGAAGACACCAAATGGAAAAATCTGTTTTTCTCATTTCTGTAGAAATTTTAAGAAATCATCTCGTAAGGAGTATAGGGAGGCTCTCCTATTCCCTCTAACCTAGTACATTTCTAATTTCAGTAGTTTTGTCTGAGTATTTCATATAAAGTCAGTCATACAATAAGGGATTTTTTATAGAAAGAAATATACAGTCATTTGATTTTATTTCAAATATTTAATTTAGCGTAGAACTAGCACCACTTAACACCTAATCTCTTTTAATTAGAATTTAAGTGAAAAAGAGAAGTTCTTACACTAGATATTTCATTTATTACAAATACGTTTACGCTTACAACTTTAGGTAAAAGATATATATATATTCTTTATTGCACTTTAAAAAAACACATATAGGTAATACAATTTAAGAAATCTTAGTTAGCAATGGTGGGCTTATTTCTAAAAGAAATCTCTTCCAGCCAACCAATGGAAGTGGATATGATTGTCAAACAGCGGGAAGAGAATACAGTGCAGTTTTTTTAAAAAGAGAAGAAAGTAAATAAAGACAAAAATAATAAAAATAAATAAGACACATAATATCCAAATACACATATGTATACATATACACACATACACATACACACACATACATACATATATAAATACATATACTGCATTAATAAAAATAATAATTAAAAATGGCAAATAATTACATACATAAATTTATAATTATAAATACGTACATATAAATAATACACAGATACATATATATACATACACACATATATATATATATATATATACATATATACAAACATATATATCAATACATTTACGTGATGTGCGGTGGTTTTACTCACAAACAAAAAAGTGTCTGACATCAGTAGCATTAATTGTCAACAGTACCGAGTAAATGTTTTTTCAATTGGGACTTAAAGGATATTAGCGAAGGACTTCTTTGGATGGGGATAGGGAGATGGTTCCAAAGTGAAGCGGCGTACACAGTGAAGGATTTCTGCAGGAATTTGGTATTGCTCATAGGTATGTCGAGCGCCGGAACGACGCACGATCGCCTAGAGCGTGAGGGACGGGGGAGAATGCTAAAGCGGGAACGTAGGTACGCAGGAAAATTTTGGTAATTAAGGATCTTGAAAAGTAAAGTAAGGATGTGCATATCACGGCGAAGACGGATTGGGAGCCAATTGAGTTGAGTCCGAAGTTGAGAAACGTGGTCATACTTACGTAGATCGTAAATAAAGCGTATGGCGAGATTTTGAAGGCGCTCTAATTTGTTAAGTAGCTCCTCGGTCGCATCCAAATAGCATACGTCAGCGTAGTCGAGAATAGGAAGGAGAAGACATTGCGCTAGCATAATTTTGGTTTTGCGAGGGAGGAAGTATTGGAGACGCCTAAGGGAATGGAAGGTGAAATGCATGCGCTTGCTGATTGCATTAATGTGCGGTGCCCAAGACATGTTACAGTCTATTATCAGTCCCAAATTCCTGACTTCCCTACAATAAGGAATAGGCACTCCTGAGTAGTGTATCGCTGGCACAGAATCCCAGTTAATTTTATTTCTAAGCCTATTGCTGCCTATGATAATAGCTTGCGATTTCATGAGGTTAATTAATAACCCAAAAGATTCAGCCCACGATTGTATAGCATCCAGGTCGCCATTTAAGCTTTCAATGGTTACCGACAATTCATTTAAATAACTGTGACGGTAAAGCTGCAAATCATCCGCATACAGATGAAAGGGAGAAGTAATGATTCTAGAAATATTGTTAATAAAAACAGAGAAAAGAAGTGGAGAAAGAACGCCGCCTTGAGGAACGCCAGCCGTGAGTTCAAGCCAAGTCGATGATGTATCGTTAACTTTCACACATTGCCGGCGGCCGAAGAGATAAGAGCGGAACCAATTTATGGCTGCAGTAGAAATATTGACTGCTCGAAGAGTGCCAAGAAGTATGTCAAGGTCAACAGAGTTAAAAGCACTGCTGAAATCCAGTAAGACCATAACAGTAAGCTTGGTGTTGTCCATAGCGCACCGTATGTCCTCCGTAATATTCAGCAGTGCTCCAACTGTGCTGTGGAAGGGACGGAAACCGGACTGGAAAGGACAAAGTAGATTGTTGGTTGAGAGAAAGGAGTAAATCAGGTCATTGACTAAAGATTCGAGGACCTTGGATAGAAGAGGGAGGATAGATATAGGACGGTAATCAGTTACATTGGAAGGATTTGAAGTTTTGGGTAAAGGAATGACATGAGCGTTCTTCCACTGTGAAGGAAAGACATTACTTGACAGCGAAAAGTTTATAATGTGGGTGAGCACTGGTGCAATGCTTTCCAACACGGGAAGAATCATCTCAAGGCTGAGATTATCAATTCCAAAGGCTTTAGTGGAAATGGAGCTAACACACTTCTTGACATCATCCTCAGATACAGCTTTAAAAGAAAAGGGACTGGAGTCTGGTAGGTCAATGTGGGACAACAAAGTAAGTGTTTCGGATTTTACTATTGGATTTATATTCAATGGTGGAGTAGTGAAAAAAAGATTAAGAGCATTAGGATCCAGTGAAACTTGACGAGTTTCAGTGGTTTTGCCTACACCAAACGACTCCAAGAATCTCCAAACTTGTGCCTGACTGAGATTCTGAATGGTTTTGTGGAAGTAGCGACGCTTAGCATCCCTACACATTCTGTTGCAGATGTTTCGCAATTTTTTATAAGCAGTAAAGTTTTCCGTGGTAGGATTTTTTTTGTGTTTAAGCTTGACTTTGTCACGTTTTGCCATAATATTCCTAATAACATCAGTTAACCAGGGTGCAGGCGCGTGCTTCATACGAACTGGTCTTACAGGAGCATGAATATTGTAAATTTTAATCAGTTCAGATGTTAAAGATTCAACCATATTGTCAATATTAGTAGATGACATTATGGAAGACCAGTCGATGTTCCTCACATCTTCCCTTAAGCGTTCAAGGTCCATATGCTTAAAATTGCGCTGAAAAGAGATTTTGCCTTTGAACTTAGGCGGGCGTATCTTATAAGAAAGAAAGATAAGATCATGAAAGGAAAATGGAGCGGTAGTTTGGCCGTGAAAAGAAACAAGATTAGGGTTAGAGACACAGATAAGATCAAGAAGAGAAGGCCTACAATTAGGAAAGTAATGAGTGGGGGAAGACATAGGTAAAATATTTAAATTAAAGGACTCATATAATTCCCTTAATAAAAGCGTTCTACGGTCATTTTTTAATAGACATGTATTTAGATCTCCCATGCAAATTACATGATCATATTGGGGTCGAAGGATCTCAAGAATACCATCCAGAGTGTTAAAATAATTAACTTGGTCGTTCGGTGAGTACAAGACGCCGACTAGTATATTTGTATGACTCAACGTTAACTGAAGGAAAAGGTATTCAAGAGACCCATTAGGTTGAGGAGGGGAGCAAGAAACGACGCCGGCCGGTATGTTGTCGCGAAGATAAATACCAACACCACCACCACCTCGGCCAGCGCGATCATTGCGATATAGCTTATAACCAGGAAGAAGATAAGAGGCAGAAGAAAGCGATGGTTTTAGCCAGGTCTCAGAAATAAGTATACAGTCAACTACACCGGAGCTAAAGGATGCGAGAAGATCGGTATAGTGAGCTGGAATGCTCTGCGCGTTGATATGCACCAAGGAAAGGGCTGTAGAACAATTATTGTCAAAAATTTTTGACAGTTTATCAAAAAGTGGTTCAGAGTCAGAATCATTATCATTATCACTGTCAGCACAATCATAAATGCTGGAAAAGCTTGAAAAATATTCTATATCATCTAACATGATGTTAATATTAAAGTAAATAAACTAAATATATATATAATATGAAAAAATATATATATTATATAAAAATATATAAAATATAATTAAAAAAAAACAAAAAAACAAAATTATACCTGCACAAGTTGACAAAAATACATTATTACACTAAACTTAAAATCTAAGACAAGTTAAAAATTACTAGTTACAAAAACAAAGCAAAAACAGAACGTGAAACAAATTAAAGTATAACAGTTGACAGAATTGACATTGACATAAGTAAGGAAAAAAGTAAACAGGAAAAAAAAAGCAAAAAGTTACATATGGCAGTTAATTAGGATTAAAGATTAAAAACATTGAATTTAGATTTGGCAAAACGGGAAACTGGATGTGTACCCTACAATGGAAGTGATAAAGTTTTTTTTTTTTTATAAACTATTAGCCGGCCAAATTAAGGTGGTGTAAACAAATATTCCAGACTATTTGCTAGAAGTGGGCTTCATTATAGAACCTTTTTCAATTAGTTGCTGCAGCTCGCATAGAGAGGAAATCTTGATTGTCGAATTACTTGGCAATAAAATAACAACCATCCCATCCGATGACCAACATTTCTTGATGCCAAAGTGTTTACGTGCTGCAATGAACACCTGCTGGCGAGACTTAGTAAGGAATTCTGTAACAGTGATCTTTGTGCCTTTTAACTTGGTTTTCGCTTTCCATACGCTAGAACGAAGCTGGCAACTATTGAATCTTAGTAATATGGGCCGGGCAGAATCTTTTTTAACACCTAACCTGTGGCACGACTCTATTGCAGTGGACCTGATATCTGTCATCTTAAGGTGGTTGGATAACACATGAAGCATCTTTTCTAGAACATCCTCGTTAGTGTTCTCTTCTAGACCATGGAATAGTAACACTTTTCTCCTGGACTGTGTTTCTAAGCGGTCCAAACCAACCACTACAAGTTCGATCTGTGACTTCAAAATACCTAGAGTTTTCCACATAAAGGCCTTAAAAGTGTGAAACTCCGCAGTCAGGGTTTTTAATGTGGGGTTGGAGGTTGCAGAACCAGATTGTGATAAATTTTTCTCAAACTCACCCATTCTGGATGTGAACACAGAGGAGAGCTCTTCCATACTTTTTAAAAGTTGATCCACAGGCGTATTCATAGTGGTATTGGTGTAGAAAATAAGTGTGTGAGTGTAGTTACTATCAACTTAAGCACAGGTATTTAAAATTTTAACACATATATGTACTTTTAAGAAATTTTATGTAAAATATTTATAGAGCTAAATATTTATAGATATATATTATAGAAAATATATACGTACAAGTAGAACTAATACGCATTACTTTTCTCTTATATAAGTTGAGTTAAATAGTTTTTAGTCGTGGTGCAGGGGCACAAGCTGTAATCGCGACAGATTATGCGTTCGATTCCGATTCGAGGAAATGAAATATTTTATATTTTCATTTCCTCGCTCCGGTGTCAAGGCTTACACGGCTTACAGAATTTGGCGGAAAGTAGAGAGCGGAGTGTCTTACCACTAGAATCCCGCTGCCTATCCTGCACATGCAGGATACGGAGTGAAGCTTAAACAATAATTTATTATATAAAAATCTATAAAGGTTTTATATAAACAGAATTCTTATAAAAAAAAAGACTTTGACAGGGGAAAACTCGAGAGCAGACATTGCTAAATATTGAAAACTAGATGTTTTTCCTAGAAAATTGTGCTCTACTCAAAATAAATGAAGCTTACTTCTTTAGAATTTCGTTTAAATGGAACTATAGTGCAACAAATCTGTTGTAACGTAGCCTTTTTTCTTGTTATTTAAGATACTTCATTTATTTATTCTTATTCCGTCCTAAAGTGGTACAAAAAATGGCAAATAAATTTGGTCCTAGAATATGAGAATATGAGAATACGATATTACAGTGATAGTGAAAAACCTCTATAAAAGTGATGTCGAAGAAAAGTCGGAGAAAAACAATTTCCTTACTCAGTGACTGACAAAGACCGAATAAAGCAACTGAATTTATAGAATTGAAATTTGACATATGTTGGGATTATAAGCAAATGAGCATATGGGACACCTGATAGTACGTAATCATGCAAAACCACAGGAGCCACAGCAGGAGCTTTCAGGTGGAGATAGACGCGACATTTGAAGGTTCTGCCGCAAGGTAGGTCATTCCACAGTTGGGTAGTTCATGGATGAAAGCTTCCTGTTAGACTGACACATTTGTCGATCTTAACGATTTAATAGTGTTTGTTTTTGAATAAATGAAAAAATGAGCAAGAAAAAGAGAAAAATATTTTTTATCGTAGATTAGATATTTTGAAATGAAAAAGTAGATTTCTTGTTTTTGTCTGCGAGTAGTCAATTCTATAGTATTATTAAAAGTTATATTATATATACATTAGGTTTTATAAAGTCTTATGTGTTTTTCCCATATTTCGTTTGAGTCGAGGTACAGCAACAGTCTAAAACTATAGACTGTAAACGCAACAGTTGTGGGTTTGTATTCCACTGAGGGAAATGAATAAGATAAAGTGCTATGTTGAGTTCCGCTCCTCAACACCCAAGTGTTTATAAATGGTTGGTAACTAGGAAATGGAGTGTGATGCTGTTAGTGGTCTTAATGAGAATGGAGTGCCTTAACACTAGGATCCGGAGGATGCGGAATACAGCGTGAAGCTACTAAAAAACATTCTTCGAGTCTGACTTGCTCGAGATACAAAGAATATATATGAGAAAAAATGTTACTGAGCGCCCTGAATGTAATAAAAACTAAAACAATGAGTTTTATCTTTTGTCACGCTTATCTCAGAAATGGCTTAACTGATTTAAATGCAATTTTAACTATAAGATTCTGTTAAGCTTCACTAACATTTTATTTTATTTCAATCCCTTGACATATAAAAAAAATATGTCAATATAAAGAGTTGCATAACACGATATATTTTTTTAATAAATTGGATATTTTATTTGTATTATACATAAATTGTGAGTATAGTCGGATTTGAATTCTAGTTTCACAGTAGTCTTAACTTATCAGTTAGCATGATATTTCTAGGGCACGATCATATCTGCTCCATTCAGTCCACACAAATGTATAGAAAGAAAAATGAATGACAGCCAACAGCACTGTATAATGAACTCTTTAATGCCTTTGAGTTTCTGAGTGTAAATGCAAAGGTTGTGGGTTCGATTCCTACTAAAGGGAAAGAATAACTTTCATTTTCTCGCATTAGTAAGAAGACAAAGCGCGGTGTTGAATTTGATGTGAACGTATGGCTTAGAATTCAGGCCATGGCGTATATAACCATTTTAATAAGCTATGAAGATACGTTCAGAATCGCAGCTTCACTCACTAACTTAGTTAACAGAAAACATAAAAGGTTTCCGAGACACATTTACCAGCCTTTCATCAAATAATAACGTAATTTGATTTCACAGCTCATAGCCGAGGAATGAGCTCTCGAATAGAATTATTTCTGCTTAAGCATGAGAAAAACAAGCCTGGCCAAGAATATAATGAAACTACGGTTTTGTGGAAAACTTATATATAATTTTGTGTTTATATGAAATGTCTCTCGATAGAAAATAAACTAAAACAATTAGAATATGGCATTATGGTCTTAGCTGAAAATTTCGTACATTGAATGTTTTTCAGCTTTTCGTTGTATCCCGTATATAGCAGAGTAGGCAATCGGAGCCTAGTCCCCGTTCCCAACTTTTCGATTTTTTCAAGGCATTGCGTGTTGAGTGGCAGTACTCAACGTCGCGCCTTGAGAGAGAATAATAATATAATAAATGAAAATAACCTTTTTTAAAACAAGCTTTCTAAATTTTTTTCATGTATCAATCGGAAGGGTGTTTTACAAATACCTTTCCATTTGATATTCTCAATAAAGCTCTTTAAGCTTGATTAACTGGGGCTTGATTATATATGATGTTGGGTTGGCTGTGTAAAAAATTGTATTCCACCATTTTATTGCTGCGGCCATTTTGGGTAAATTACCATATTGATTATATATAATTTCATTGTCATTAGAAATTTTGTTAGTCAAATTTTAGGTCAATTGGTCACTGGAAAGTGAGTCAATTTGAACTTGCAAGATTTCCAATACATATTATACATAAACACAAACAAGTAAAACTCGTAAATAGAGAAATTTTAATATTTTGAGGAGACAATCTTATATGGTAAACATAAACGTAAGGAAATGCTCTATAAAATATTTTTATTTATATGAATAAATTTTATATAGAATTTTATATTAATTTACAATACTACCCTTTAATATTTCATTATATATATATATACTTCTTAGTGATCATAAAAGAAAATAAAAATATTCTTGAATATTTATATAAATAAACGTACAATGATATTCATATTGTTTCATACGGCTAAAAATATTTTGTTAAGTGCCACAATAAGCTCTACAGGATTGACACACACAATAGGATTATCAATATTAGTATCATTTGTAAAAGTTGTAGAATCTAAATGCGACGGGTGTAGGTTCGATACCCACACGGGTTATACGTTGGCTTCAACTAACTTGGTAACAAGACAAAGCGCGGTATGGAGGGGAACGGAGTATCTTACCACTAGGTTACCTTGCGTAGCGTGAATCTCAAAAAGAAATAACAGAAAAATATACTACTTATTCATATCAGGATATCTTATACTTATATTTTGAATTTATTTATCCGTTTATGATAATCTGTTTATTTACATCTAAATATATATTAATGCTTAGAATCCTAGATTTAGAAAAAACACCCTACAATTATTTTAACGTTCTTCTCATGATAGTTGGGTAATAATATTTTATTGATAGAAATCATTTTTAAAATTTTAAAAAGTTTCTCATAATGTTGAATTATTTTGCTAACTTTTTTTATGATCTTGCAACGAGACAATGTACAGCGTTCAGTTTAATAGCGTTAATACATAAAACATTCAGAATTGGGGGGAAAGTAGGAAAAGGGAGGATTTTAATGGGACGGACTGTCTTAACACTGTTTCCAGGTACCCCTGGCTACTTTGCTACTGTATAAAAATGTTTTGAATGATATTTCAAAATTTCTAAGATTTTTTCATTAAACGTGAAATATTATTATAATTGTACAATACTCTTTGAGGCCGGTCGATGCGCAGCGGTACAAAGTGTCACTGTAAAACCTGGTTGTGGGTTCGATCCCCACTCAAGGAGATGAAATAAATAAATTTAAGTAAAATTTGTATTTCTATTTCTTTGCTCTGGTGTCGAGGACCAGCGTGGCATTGAGTTCTGCCCCTCAACACGCAATCTCTCCAGAGTTTGATAGAAAGTGGGGAGCGGAGTGCCTTAAGACTAGGTTCCCTCTGCCTACCCTGCTGTGTGCGGGATACAGCGTGAAGCTGATTTTTTTATTTCTTATTTATTATACAATATTTTTTGGCATTTTCTTTCCTTTTTTGAACAATCGGCGTTGAAGTATGAGATATCATCAATCAAATATGAGATATATCAAGTAAGAGATATTACACTAGAACGATTTGCCTCAACATAATACAGTTTAAAAAATCAATGAGGCTATAAGTGCTAATATTAATTATTCATACACTCTAACTAAAGCGTTAAGTACAGCATTTTAAGTACCATTAAAAAATCCTATTCATCAAAGGCAAAGCGGAAGTAATTTAAGTATGTACATGACGTCCCAATTAATTGGGAACGCGGGACGAATTCCTTTTGCATTTGCGAAACGTGAACGCTAATCAGCGTTCTTTCTTGACTTTTAACTTTGAATACACTTTGGACGTATGTGTTACTGTTGGGAACTATTATATTTATCTATATATTATATTTTTAAATGCCTTTGAACGTGATAGTTATAGGTTCGATTCTCGTTCGGGGTATTAAATTATTTAAATGTATATTTCCATTTCTTCGCTCTGGAGTCGTGGTAAAGCGCGGCGTTGAGCTCGGACACTCAACACGCAATGCCTCCAGAATTCGGCAGAAAGTCGGGAACGGCGTGTCTTAACACCAGGTTCCCTCTGCCTATCCTGCTATGTGCGGGATACAGCGTGAGGCTGATTTTATTTTTTTTAATAATTATAATAAAAATAACAAACGACCTTAACCTTGATGAATCTTGACTTTACAATCTTACCGTGATATTGTTAAAAACTGAAACATTCATATATAGTATACCCCATACATACTTACATGCACAAGTGGCTATTAAAGCAATGTTAGATATTTTCACATTTAATACATAATATTTCAGCGCAATGCAATTTAATTAGGACAGTTTTTTTTGTTTCGTTATTGTTTGAAGAAATATGAGAAATTAAGTATTAATTATTAATTTTATATGAATATTCTTATTATTTTTGCACTTATGACACCTATATTTTTATACTATTTATAGTATTATAAAAATGAAGAGTTTGTATAGTTGAACGCGTTAATTTGATTTGAATTTCGTGCAATTAAATGAGATATATGCCATACTGTCATACGCAACTCTCAGTTATTTCCATTTTGTGACTACGGAAGCGAAGCTCCAGAAAAAGTTAGTTTACATTTAATATATAAAATATAGAGCTCTGGTGGATAACACAAAAAATACTTATTTAGAAAGCGTACAAAAAATTTAATATTAATTACATAAGATCCAATGAATAAAAGCATTGCAAATACGTTTGTAGTTGCACTATAAATTTATATGGAAAATTAAAGCTTGTCACGCTGCCACGACCGTAGCGTGCAATTTGACACAGTGCTGTGTCACAACGATAATTACATCGATATATTGTATAGTTATATAATAAAAAAATTGCATATATTTTTGTACATATATAAGGATGTATTGGTAGGTGGTAGCCTAAAAATAAGATATTCCGTTCCTTACTTTCCGATAAATTATCAAGTTACTTTTAAATGAAAATAACTTATTTTTCCGAGTGGAAATCGAATTAATAACCATCACGTTCATCACAGTTAGACATCACAATGGCCTTGCACCTATTACTCTACTATTCCCAGTTTTATATTTATTTATTACATTACAGTTGTAGTAATTACATTTACTTAACATAATTACTTTTTTTAAATATATATATTATAAAATAGAAACGCTTTTTTTCTCTGTCTGGCCTTCTTCTTCTGAACCACCCAACGGATTTTGATGCGGTTTTCACCATTAGAAATACTTTATATTTCTCAGGGAAGGTTTATATATAGTTTATGATATATATATTTTAATGTAATTTGACCTAAATGTGGTAAATGTGTATAAAGTCCTACCCGTTGAGACACTTTCACGCATGCGCTGCTTTAATGGTAAGGTCTACATGAAAACAATGTACTATAGTATAGTATTATTCCTCTTAATAAGATCTACAAAAAAGTCAGCGACAGCATATTCGTATTTTCTAAGGATAACATATAGTGAGCATATTTCTGTCTAAAAATAGTAATTTCAATATATTTTTTTATTATGAGGGATGTTTATCCATAATGGTATCAATCCTTATCCTTTTAAATACTTTATTAATTTTTAACGTTAAACGAAGATAAAATTTGCTCTGTACACTAATTAGAAATTACGAATTGTTTTAGAGAAAAACGCATTTAATTGTTGACACATCACGGCGGCTATAAACCGCAGATTTGGCTCATGTTTCATTTATCCCTTACTCATACAGCATATAAATAAATATATTAGTTACGTTGGCCATTTAATGTAGATCAAAATTGTTTTTCATTTTAATAAGTACTTTAGAAGTTGTTACAATATTAAAAAAATCTTTGCTGCGTAACGGCTCGCCACGCGCCTTGCGTTCCTCCGTGCCCCCGACGTTTTGCTTATAGAAGCGCGTCCCTCCGCGCCCGCCTGCTGATTGGACGTATTGGATAATTGGAGTTTAATGTATTATTCAGAACTCATTGAACACATGTTTCATGGTTTTTTAGAATTCACCCCCCAAGCGTTCAAATAAGGGGTTGAAAGTTTATATGGAAAAATCTTTAAATCGCCACCGATTTTTATAAAAAAATATTTAAATTTTAGACTATTAAACTATTAAAAATTTAGACTATTAAAAATATTTTATTGAACACGTGTTTCGTGGTTTTTTTTAGAATTCACCCCTAAGGGTGCAAATAAGCGGGCGAAGCCGCGCGCGCCCACTAGTTAGATGCAAAATGACAACTTAATTAGTTATTCTTTTGGTCTATTTCATTCATGAAACTGGCACGAAACTTTCGGGTCATGAGTACGACTGGAACTTGACCGAAAATGTTGATTATTTTATAGATTATATAAAAATGCCTAAAACGTGCTTTCTATGTATATTCTGTATACCAATTATATATTTAACTAATAATATATGTTACTAATTTAAAAACTGTACAAGAGATAATATAAGTTATTTTACAAAGAATATCGTGAATACTTATCCAAATCAATTATTTAAATTAAGGCTGTTTGTAGTATCTATATTTCTTACATGAATAACCATGTAATTCGAGCAGGCCGCTGGTATCAAATAAAGATGTTTATTTATTTTCATTTATTTCTTAGAAAACCTTACGATAGGCGGTAAAGAGAAACGCACGTCGCACGTAACTTAATTACTAAAGTATTTTCACGAGCTTCACAAACACTTAGCCTTCCACGGACTAATTACTTATCTAGATTGTACGTAGAGTAGATATTTTGTATAAATTAAATTTTGTATAATACACGAAGATTGCATAGAGGCACAAGTATACGACTGTAAACATGACAGGTAGCGGGTTGGATTCCCATTCGAGGCAATTAAATATTTAATATTATTATTTCCTTACTCTGGTAACTAGGCAAAATGCGGCGTTGAGTTCCACCACTTAACACACAATTGTCCAGAATTCGGCAAATGTCGGGCACGGAAGTGACCGGAATGTGGTGACAGGTTCCCTCTGCCTACTCTCCTATGTTCGGAATACGGCGTGAAGCTTAAAAATTGTATATGCTGTATTTTAGAAATGAACTTTTTGTTATATCAGTATTATGACTAAATTATACAAAATTTTTACAAAAAAAAAAAATTTTATCTCATTTTGGTGTATTATATTTCAGTCCTTTTTCCGTGAAAATGGAAAAAGCATCGTCACAAACTTCTCACATTTACAAAACTAGGATTAGGATGTAGATTATTTCATATATTTTGCATATACTAAAATTTATACTGATTAACATATAAAATTCCATCCCCTTTTTAACCCTAAAGCTTTTGTAAGTGTAGCGGTTAAGGCTTTATGTTGATTGATGAGACTGAAATGTTCGTGCTTGTTAAATATGTATATTACAATGCCGGGCAAAACCAAGCGTGGGTTGCAAGGGCTTAAAGAGAGAGAGAGAGAGAGAGAATCGCTTATCTAGTATCATTCATTGCACTTTAACATTTTGATACATATACATTTTTCTTTTTTTAGATCTACGCTGTAGCGTATAATATAACGCTGCAGGCAAAGGGAACCTGGGAGTCTAATGCTAGAAAACTCCGTTATCATTAAGGCACTTCTACACTCTTTCTGGCGAATTCACGAGGTATTTTGTGCCTACTGGCGGAACTTAACGCTGCGCTCTCGTTACCAGAGAGAAGAAATGAAAATATGAAGTATTTAATTTCCTCGGGAGGAAATTGAACGCACAACCTGTTGCGTTTACTGTCGCTCGTTTCCTCGTGTCGGCCTCGTATTGAGTGGCGGAATTAAGCGCTGCGCTTTGCCCCAACCACTTACCTACAACAAAAACACGCAATTCTGATTGCGCTAATTTATTTAACGGTTTCGGTCATACAAATACAAGACAAGGCAACTCATTTACCCTTTATTCAAACCGATTCTATAAACGTCAATTACTGGGTAAATAAATAAAATTATCCTCTCCGCCTCCCTGGATATGTTGACAATATTGACTGCGTCCTGCTATGTTTAACAGATTTATCCTTTTATAAACAACAGAATCTGGTTTCTTTCTGAATAGAAATGATATTATGTGTTTTTGCCGTGTGATCCCGGCCTAGAATAGGATCATCCTGGTACGTGTGGTAGAGTCACGTCGCCAGCAATGGCAACACGCGTGGGTAGACTCGACCGGATCATTACCACCTCCGGCATTTAAAACCGGCGTGAAGTAGTGGCTTTATGCCACTGCGTTTCGCATCAGGTAATGCCGGGCCAAGGCGCCCAACCCACCTTAAAGGCCGGCAACGCACTTGTAGCTCCTCTGGAATTGCACGGGGTCGTGGGCGGCGGTAATCACTTACCATCAGGTGATCCGAACGCTCGTTTGCCGTGTCTTTTCCATAAAAAAAAAATCAGATCTATTTTAAGTGTTTTTGCTATGTTTTTCTTTTATTTTTGAAAACGTAGTTTTTTTTTCAAGAAAAGTAAAATAATTATTCTCAAACATCATGCATGCATATAGTTAGGCATGCATACGGCTAGGTAGGCAGAAAAAAAAACACGTTATTTACCTTATTTATATTTAAATAATAGGTAATCAGGTATTTTTCTTAGTAAATATTAAATACTTTAAATCGTTTTCGTTACAACTGTAACGACTATTAATTTTTGATTTTAAAGTTTAAACCGTTTTCTAGTGGTATATACAATATACTGCGCCACAAGTTTAATAGGTTCTATTTATAAATGTCTTAAGGAGTATTCAGTGAAGAAGCTTGAAATATTAATTCAACATCAATCTTATCATAGGTTCTTGCCATTTGCAATGGAAATTTCAGTTTCTTTTGTCAAATACAGAAATTCAAAAGTAATAATAAGGTAATTATAGTCTTTAAATTTATTTATGTAATTGTAGCAAGGATCATTTATTCAGGCAGTGCAAATACAATAGTTATATGATCTTTCATAGGAAGGCGCGGCGTTGAGTTCCACCAATTATATCCAATATGTTGGAAATTGACAACTAATAAATTATAACTATTTATATAAATAAAAACCGTTGGTACGTACACTGTAAAATGACAGAGGGACGGCGAACGGAATAAATAAATCCAAAAACATTAATTATAATTTAAAGCCCGGCCCTTTTCGTAACGAATGAAATAAATAGAAAGGGACGAGTTTTGATAACCCTTTTGGGAATCGGAAATGAAAATTTAATTAGAATTGACAATATTATTGGTAAAAAGAAAGCCTTTTGTACTGGTACTTTGTTTATTACTAGTTATGTATATATAATTAAGAAAATTATACAACAAGTGCAAGAAATCTAGGGATGGTTTACTTTGTTCTCTAGTTTTCTCCACCGTGCGAGTTGACGTAGCGAGTAAAAGAATCTGAGATAAATTGTTATTTTTGATAACATATCGCTTATTTAGTAAAATATAATATATAACAGATAGAACTTATTTTCATAAATTTTAAAAAATACAAGTACTATGTGGCTGCATGCGAGGATGTCATCGGTGGCAAGGGCGTCCCCCGCGAAACTCGAGCCTAGGCTCACGGCCGTAAACAGAGTGTTGAATTATTTTAATTTAGCATTTTCTCGAAAAGTGTACGTCCAAACTTCACGCTATAAAGGCCAAAGATTATCTTCATAAAAATTCTTTGATGATGGAATTACATTCATTGGAATTTTCAATTATATTGTGACATAAAATCCCTTATTGTGACTTACTTATAAAAGATAGATATACGATGCTCGGGACTCTATTTTAGAACTAATGAAATTGAATGTTTTTGTAGTACTATGTACTTACATATATTCAACTATTCATTGTTATTGTTATTTCTGATATTATATAACCTATAGCATTCTTGAGCAATGCAGATTTCATACAAAAGAAAAGAAATATAAATTCGACCAGTAGTTCCAGAGACCTTAGCGTTTAAACAAACAAACAACCAAAGCGAAGCCGCGAATGGGCTACTACTAAGTTATAATTCCCGTTGCCCTATAATCCTGAAAATTATGTGGAAACCTCGGTAGACGAGTCTGAATCGCATTTATCATTTACATTACATTTAATATATTTACATTTACATTTAATATATTTACCTTATTGTTGCACGGATTAATCGATCTAATAATATTATTAGAATATTTTAAAGCTGAATAATCAAGTTCATCAAAAACCTTATATAACATTTTATTTAAAATATTTAAAAAAAATGCTTCAAAATTTGAAATAGCATAACTAGTAATGGACTATTGGATATTGAGATAGTTCAAGTCTTTGAACTGATTGCGGGGAAGCCCAAAAGTAGGATTATTTCTTTAGCACGTATATCTTCTCTTGAAAAACAAGTGAGCCGATTTTGATAAATGATGCGTTGTTGAATTTATCTTGATGGCACGAGTGTTGCTGGATATATATTACATGTTTTTAGGCTACGCTTTCAAGTTTTCGATATTTTATGTAATTCACTTTCTTATACATATTTTTTAAGTTCTTGTACAAAAGCTACTCTATATATTTATTTAACCTATATAAGAGCGTCTCTTTTACCTAGGGTTCACGAAAACAAATGGACCAATAAAAAGTTTAGTCGATTTACTCCAAGATCGCGAATAATGTATGAATATTATTATACTTTTCTGTATTAAGACCGCTGTGGCACAGGATCATAACAGGATAATAAACCACCACGATCCTTTCTTTTACAGTCAGAAGATGTGTTTCTGACTGTAAAAATAAAAAGAATCAGAATCAACAAAGGATCAGCGATCAGTGGCTCAACAGCACATCCTCTGAATATAAAAAAACGTGACAGTTGGGGGTTCGGTTCCCGCTAGTAGGATTAAGTTATTTTCATTTATGCGCGGTAACAAGACACAACATCTCTACTCAACGCACAATATCTAAAAACTTAAACAATGTGTTGGGGACGCAGTGTTTTAGTTCTGGGTTCCCTGTTTACCCTGCTCCAGTCGGGATAAAACGTGAAATGAAAAAAAAATCATCTCATTAGGCCTTAGCTCTTTAACTATATAATGATGATTGTGAGTTCTTTTTATATTCATTAGAAGTCTCGAATTGTCTTGAGTTTCTTGAGTCGGTTCCTCTTAGATCTGAGGCAGTAACTTTAGTGAACTGTTGGTAAATTATTTGATGTTCAAAAAATAAAGTCTTTGTTTCCCGGAAGCTTAATATTCATTCATTCAAAGGAAATCTGGATGAAATTATCAGCCTTGATTGTGGTGAAGTAGATATTTCTCTTTTTGTTTTGTCGACACTGGATCCTTTAACTTACAATTTATCATATTTCAGAAAATCAAGATGTTCCGGTTTTTCTCTTCTATTAGCTGTGGTTTTCACTCTCTTCTAAACCATAAATAACTATGTTATTATATATCCTTTATTTTTTAAAATACTCAATTACACTGAATTCAAATTTTCAAAACTCAAGTTAAAAATATATTTAATATAAAAAATATAAATAATAAAATAATTTTTAAAATTCAAGTTAAACATTATACTATACTAGCTTCATGATATATTAAGTCAGTTTACGTTAAGTTGCCTATATATAATAAGGCCGCCTTTGCATTTTACTAAAATTTACCAATTGTGTTTATTAGCTTCTGTGTAAAATAAAGTGTTTTTGATTTGATTTTGATTTGATGTTTACATCGAACATAGTGTGTATAGTATTGTAGTCTATTCGTATTGTTAAAATAGAATAGTGAATAAAGTTTTTCAACATTATACAAATAAAGTAGTATCTACCAGAGACCAAAGTTCAAAATAACTAACCAGTTGTTCCGCAGTTATACAACTCATGTTAGTTCATTAGCGTTCGGCATAAACAAAAACAAACATACAGCAATTAGTGAATAATAACCAAACGGTATATTGTTTTGATAACAATTTCTCAGTTGATTGATTCATGTCAATTTTTGTTTGTAGTAAGTTGTACGTGGAATGGTATATTTTTTGGTGTATGGAAGTTTTGGTATTATTTAGTATTACAATTATTTAGTATTTGGATTATATAGTATTCCATATTTATAGCATTTTCAAAATGGTATTTTACACACAAAGAAGAAATTTTAAGTTTTTTTTCTTCGTGTGCATTATAAGAGAGAATCTTCTTCTAGTGCCCTACATGGGCACTAGAAGAAGATTCCCATTCTCGCTCATTTTCCCATTCTCGCTCATTTTAAAGATGTAAACCCTATTTTAAATAGAAAAAAATAAATTAAAATTATTATTAAATTAAGCTTTAATTGAACCCATAATCTTCGAGTTTTCAGTTGTAGACTTGAAAGTAAAAACGAAAGTAAAATAATTTTCATTCAGTCAAAACTCAATGGAAATATTCATTTAATTTTTTTTTCATTAATTATTTACTGATTTACAAATTCATTGAATTAATTTGAGAAATCAATTTAAATTCATTAATTATTTACTGATTTACAAATTCATTAGTAAAAATAATATCATGTAAACAACAATGATATCTTTTTTGATTCAACGATTTTATATTTTAAATACAAAGTTGATTTTAATGAAAAAAAAAAATATATTATATTTCTTTTATGAAACTCTTTAGTACTACGTATATTTAGTATTATACATTTTTGGCAAGCCGACGTTTTGAAGAATTTACAGTAGTCCGTGCTTACGTGTAGACTGAGTATAAGGAGAAATTATCTGGATAAACAGGCAACAAGAGCTTCATATATATTTTTTAAATCAAATAGAACTCTAGATTTTAAAAATTAAATCAGCTTCAAGCTGTATCCCACACACAGCAGGATAGGCAGAGGGAACCTAAAATTAAGACACTCCGTGCCCCACTTTCCGCTGAACTTTGGAGGCATTCCGTTGAGTGGTGGAACTCAACGCCGCGCTTTGCATCGGTTCCCTGCTGCGTACGAGCTACATGAAGCTGATTTAGAACCCTACAAAATATATTAATATATGATAAAATTACAATTAACATAAAACACTCCCATCAGAACACTCAAAATCAATTTAGACGGCGGCAGTTCCGAAATTAACTAATTTAGTAGAAATTCTTGTTGAATTAATTTGAGAAATCAATTATTGAGGTCCTTGTGACTAGTGGGAGTGGTATAATGAGATTCACTTAAATAGCTATATCAATTTGTAGGAAGGCTTAGTATACAATTGTGGTGCAGATGCCTTGTGTATTTAGAGACGATCGTCGGTTCCAATTTCAATTGGGGTAGGATTGATACGACTTTTCTAATTAATAATGGAATGGTCCCCGTAGGAAACTGTATAGTTGTTCCCGTAGGAATATCGAAAAACTCCCTCTTGGTACTCCTCTACACTTTCCAACTTACGTGCGTGCCAAATTCTAATTTGCTAACTTCACTGGTTTCGCCTTTGCTGAGTAACAATCTGGTCTTCTTGTGATGAGTTTAAAATAAAATTTTATAATATCTCGTAGGAAATAAAAATGAAAAACTACTTTACAAACTTTTTTAAACTTAAAGCATCAAAGGCAGATGTTCCGTTCCCCATGTATCGCCGAATTTTTGGGGCGTTGCTTGTCGAGTGGCGGAATTAGGCAACACACTCTGTTCGTCGTTTTCTTTTCCCACCACTCGATGAGAGTGAGTTGAATTTGTGGGAATCCACAAATCGAACTCACGATCATCACATTTGCAGTCAGACTCTGTACCGCTATTCTTATCTTTAATTAAATAGAATTACGTAAATAGAACACTATAATAAAACAAGACGCAATTTCGTGAAAGCGGTACGCAATAGACATATCTGATTAATGGTTTCCGCTCTTTATTTCTACACTAAATTAAATAATCAAGACTGGATTCTTTCAGTAATTGAGTGAAGTCATCAGTCAGTTTTAAAAATAAGTTATTGGTTTTAATGAAATATTTATATTTCTTAAGAAACTGTTTTATAATGATAAAAAGTATAAAAAAAAGTGACAGGGCAGAAGGAACTTCGGAACGAGGTATCTTATACTTCGTTTCGAAGTTCAGTTCCACTTCTACAGATGTTTATTGTCAAGAGGTAAACTCAGAGTAATTAAATATGAAGCTTTATTTAAATATGAAGATATTGCCCAAAGTGTGGATCGATCTTATATATCATATAACCATTGCGCTTACAGGCACTGTACCATGCTTGCAGCGGACTTAATTCGACTTATATTTGTATATTTTGGAGTGGTTGTCGGAAGGAGGAGAGCAAAGAGTTGTATCTCTAGGTTTTCCAAACCAACCTGCTGTACGTGTAATTATAAAAAATATTGAATTGGGATTTTTTTTAATTTTAATCTTCACGCTGTATCCCCCATGAAGTCACTTCTGTTCTCTACTTTGGTTTCCCTGATTTTGGTGCTACAACTCCTTGGAGGGAAAATGTAGAATAAAGCGTTCTAACCTAAAACGGGAAGTATTCAGTGGAACGTTAATCAAGGATTTGAAACCGTATCTCCAAAATACATACATCCAATATTTCATTGAAAATCATCCATCCAATATTGAAAAAAAAAAAATTAAATTAGCTTCACGCTATATCCCGCACACAGCAGGGTAGGCAAAGGGAACCTAGTGTTAAGACACTCCGTTCCCCACTTTCTACTGAATTTTGGAGGCATTGCGTGATGAGTGGCAGAACTCAACGCCGCGCTTTTGCCTCGACATCAGGGCGAAGAAATGGAAATATAAATTTAAGTAAATATTTCATCTCCTAGAGTGGGGATCGAATCCACAACCAGTCGATTTTACAGTCACACTTTGTGCCCCAGCGCCACGACTGACCTCTAGATTTTATATATATATTTTTTCTTACTAAGCATATCTAATCATTTGAATATTATATACCAGATATAAATATAGAGCCTATAGAGTTTCTAAGCTGAGTACTCGAACTCTCTCGCTCTTCTAAAGTAGGCTAGCTCGGGCATGTCTAATAAAACTTGAATGGTATATCTAATACATATACATATATGTAGATATAAAGACGGAAACAATTTCCCAGTTAGGTTAGTGTTTTTTTTGTAGTTCTCTACTTTGTATGAACACGGTTAAGTTCCACTTCTTTTTTTTTTTATGGAAAAGACACGGCAAACGAGCGTGCGGGTCACCTGATGGTAAGTGATTACCGCCGCCCACGACTCCGTGCAACCCCAGAGGAGCTACAGGTGCGTTGCCGGCCTTTAAGATGGGTTGGGCGCCGGGGCCCGGCATTACCTGATGCGAAACGCAGTGGCATAAAGCCACTACTTCACGCCGGTTTTAAATGCCGGGGGTGGTAATGATCCGGTCTAGTCTGCCCATGCGTGTTGCCATTGCTGGTGACGTGACTCTACCACACGTACTTTAGTCACCTTTTACGACACCATCAGTACCAGGTTGATCCTATTCTAGGCCGGAATCACACGGCTTCGTGTAACGCAATGGAGTTTTACCTTCAATTCTATGCTGAAAGAAGGTTTTATTTTTTAAACATTTTTAAAGTGTTATTCCACACTTAGGAAAGATAAATACTTAATTAGAAAATGCATAAAAATTGGAACGTAGCGGGACTCGAACCCGCGCCTCCTGGAAACCGACCAGGTCGATCGGTTTCCAGGAGGCGCGGGTTCGAGTCCCGCTACGTTCAAATTTTTATACGTTTTCTGATTAAATAAAGTTTAATTTTTTTAGTTTCACGCTGATTTCAGAATCTGGCTCGGCCAGGTACAGGAAACACAGTTACGCGTGATAGACGGAGGGAATTAAAAATTACAGTCCATTCTTAATAACTCCATCCCACATGTTAGAGTCTTTGTTCCAAATTCAATTACTGACAATTTTTTTATATATTTCATATTGAATGGTGGAACTCGAAGCCGCAATTTGTTCAGGTACCGGAGCGTCAAAATTCAAATAACTCATTTGCTTGAGTGGAAAACGAACTCACAATCGTTCCGCTTACAATCACAGAGACGTCCCGGCTTTATTTATTTTTTTCAAATAAAATATTAAAAAAATGTAATGTTTATTTTACTGGTAACGTAAAACAAATTTAATATTTAAATAGCACTCAATGTTATGATTGCATAACTACACACTTAATAATTTTGTGAAATCGTGAGTTAGCGGGATAGTGCCGGATGGAACTGCAGGTAGTCTTAAGTAAGGTTAGGTTAGGTAATATATATATTTTTTTAACATTAGCCTCACTCGTACATAGCAGGGTAGGCAGAGGGAACCTAGTACTCATATCTTAAGCCAGACATAATATACTAACTCATTGTTTGCTTTCTAACGGCCATACATTATTGGTACTATATTGTCCTTGTAAAATTTTTTTATTAGCTTCACGCTATATCCAGCACACAGCAAGGTAGGTAGAGTAAACATAGTGATAAGACACTCCGTTCTCTACTTTCCGCCGAATTTTTCGAGGCATTGCTTGTTAAGTGGCGGAGCTCAACGCCAGGCTCTTGCCTTCGTGCCCGAGCCAGGAAATGACTATACTAAGAAATAATAATTCATTTCCTTGAATGGGGATCGAACTCACAACCGTCGCGTTTCAGTCACACCTTTGTGCCACAACGGCCTCATTCTTAACAAAATTTATCATCTCAATATTTTTAATTTAAATATATTATAGATATTAGAAACTAAGCAAATCATAATCAATTAAAATAATACCGTGCATACAATAGAGTAAGCCCTAAGAGAAAAGAATTTATTCACCTCTTTCCAAATATTACTGTTAGCAGCGACAAGTGTATTGAGGCAAGGCGGAGATCAACACCGCGCTCACTTAACAAATAAATAAAATAACCTAAAGTTTATTATAAATTTTGCCATTTCTAGCAACACTGACTATGAAATCTAAATGCAATGTGAGCTCAACAATACCTTTATGTATTTTAGCAGTGTTAACTAAACTAGAATGTTGCATTCTCCAACATAACCAGTACTATATCAAATTAAACGACTGAGAGCTATTCTGCCTTTGATATGTAAATATTACATTTGGAAAATCTAGAAATTCTGAGGAATTCTGAGACCTACTCAGATAGAAACAGATATTTGAAACACATTTTGTTTTAATACAAAACAACGAAAACATAATATACAATTTTATATTTTAATTGATTTTCTACCTTGTCACCTCCTGAACACTGTCTGGTGTGTTGTCTTGGTGAGTTGACTGGTGCATGTTGTCTCATCGACAATCGATTATTAATCATAGATAACGGATTCCTTATTAAGAATTAGAAACTAAAATTAAATTAAAAATTAAATCAGCTTCACGCTGTATCCAGCACACAGCAGGGTAGACAGAGGGTAAATATTTCATCTCCTCGAGTGGGGATCCCACAATCAGTCGCTTTTACAGTCACATTCCGTGCCACTTCGCCAGGACTGGCTTTTAAAATATAATTAAAGTAAATTAAAGTTTTACTTTTTAGTTATAAATATTACCTCAACTTATCATTACCCATAAAAGAATATATATCCCATAATTTCGGCCAACAACGGATCAAATACTTTATAAATAATTCAAACTCATTTACTCCCATTAACCATCTTTATAATTAGCTCCAAGAAATTGTTTAGAAGTTTTAAAACAGGAAAATCGTGGTCAAAGCTTAATTTAGATTTAAATGACTAACAACCGCACACATAAACGACGGTTAGCCTTTAACTAACATTAATTCAATGTTAGTACAGAAGTATGTTGTACATACATACATATATTAGATACAATTACATTTAATCACGTTTTATTTAGTCACGTCAATGAGCGTCTCGCAGAGTGACAATCATTAATACAAACACAAATTCTTTAGAGTTTTATTACGACTTAGAACACAAAATTAAATTGTAATTAATAAATTTCATATACATTCAGAAGAAAAAATATACTTTGTTCTGAAGTTTTAAGGTAGGTAGGTATTTTTTAAGGTAAAAAATATGAGCCACTGTAACAATTACATTAAGATTATTTACTTTTTTGTTATTATTTCATTCTCACTATTTATTTACTTGATTTAAGTAAATAAATCTGTTTTATGTTGTAATTAAAAATAATATCATCCACACCACCTGGATACGTGGCAATCTACTACTGTGCGGTTTCGTAGGAACTTCCTTCCACGCGCCACGGAACTGTGGAATGGCCTACGCACGGCAGTGTTTCCACGTCGATATGACATGGGTACCTTCAAAAAGCGCGTCTATCTCCACCTTAAAGGCCGGCAACGCACCTGTAGCTCCTCTGGTGTTGCACGGGGTCGTGGGCGGCGGTAATCACTTACCATCAGGTGACCCGTACGCTCGTTTGCCTTGTCCTTTTCCATAAAAAAACAAAAAAAAAGATTTATATAATTCTTTTTAAAAACAAGCTTTCTAAAAGTTTTTTTTTTTTCATAGTTTTTTACAAATTAACTCTTTTCATTTGATGATTAAGAGAAAAAATTGTAAATAGCCATAATTTTATTATCATCAGAACTACAATTAGAGTAACCGCAGCATACCTAGTGTTAAGTCATTCCGTTCCCCATTTTCCAATTTTTCCAAACTCAATTTTCGAGACGTTATAAATTTGTAAGTCAACTCAATAACACAAAGAATAAACGCGGGCTTGGGCTCGAACTCCATTAGAGGAAATTAAATATTGAACACATTCATTTTCTCACTCTGGTAACGGGGCAAAATACGGCGTTGAGTTCTGCCAACCAACACGTAATACCTCCAGAATATATCTCCGGTGTAATTCTTGTGAGCGGGGATCAAACACCAACAACCATGTTTACAATCAGATCCTATTCTACTGCGCTATGAGGGTAATTAACTAAAATGTCCAATACAATTTTTACTTAAAATCTTAAGTTAAATACTTCGGTCATTTTGATACAAAACATAGTTTCATCTCAATAAAGATCCCAAATATGTTACATTGTTTGTTTGTCCCTTTGAAGAAAACAGTAAGAAAATAAGATTTCATTTTTTGCTTATAATTACATTTTATTAAATATCGCGCGCCGCTTGTAAACCAATCTAATGGCTTATTTGGCTAGAGTGTTTTATTATTAATATATATTTTAGCTTTTAGTAGTAATAGTAGTTGTAGTGAATATCAAACCCACAACCAGTCGATTTTACAGTCAGTCTGTGCCCCTGCGTTACGACTGGCCTCTCCATTTTTTTTAGTTCATACATATAGCAAAAGGCTAGCTAGTGCTATATGTTGCTAGAGGGCTAAATGTTAAGATACTGATGATGACTGATGGAAATGAACCGACGAGCTTCGAGTATACAATCATATACTACCTTAACCCCAACGAGTTCACCCCCATCATATATATCGCAAACAAAATTGTAATATAAGCAGGATATTTTTTATAAGTAATAAATTATTTGAAATTCGACATATCGGTGTCGTGTTCTGAAAAATTACGAAGCAATTTGCTAGGCCTTTGGTATAGATATTAGGTTAAAGGCCGTATCTTTATACAAAAAAACCTGTAAAATGCGAGTCGGGCTGGCATGCCAATGGTTCCGTACCAATTTCAGGAATTTATGTCAACGGAAGGTAAATTTTATAAAAGTTGACAAAGTTACGTTTGCGGACGTGTACACTCATTTTGCATGATATGAATCTTGATACTACGGTTATAAGTTTTTAATGAAATTTTTTCTATTATATTTTTTCATTAAATTATATTTTTTCATTAAGCATAAAATTTTCAAAAAATTTAATTTTCACATTTTGGATATTTTTTTTATTTAAACTACAAGTTCACACTTCTTACTAAATTTTATAATTGTATGTCCATGGAAAGGTAACCTTAAGGTATCCTATAGGTTTTAATTATGAGGCGATTTTCACTTATAATGTAGCAAAAATGATTCATAAACGCTTGTGTGTTTTGGTCGTACTGAGTTTGAGTTTGATTCCCTCTGTGCTCTAAGGGACCGTACCCAATATTTGATGTTAATTTCAAATTGATACATCCACGTGATCTTGAAACAAATGCTTTTGGCAGACGGCTAAGGTAATGTTTTTTCTTTTCAGATACGCAACCCTAAAAAGCTGGAAATTGGAAAAGCGTCGTATTAAATTAAATAGGCACTACTTATGTTGTCTGTTTTCGTATATTTTAGGGCGTTTTCGAAACTGGGACGGGTGGTTGTGGTTATTTTACTTTATATTTTTTACCCGACTACGGTGAAGCAAAAAGGAGGGTTATGATTTTGATCTGTATGTATGTATGTATGTATGTTGGTATGGATGTTCATCTCTTCCCTCATAACTTCTTAATTAATTATCATAATTAGACAAATAAGGTGTCATTAGATGCCTCTAGATCATCCTCTTGATCTGCTGGTTATACGCTGCACCGTATAACCAACAAACGAGACGTCATGTTAGATTAATTACAGCGCTTGCTAGGAGACTTACAGTAAAAAACTAAAATTAAAAAAATCTTTACGGTGTCGTGTGGAGTATCAAGTGATAGAGATTGTCTTAGCACAACGCTCACAGAAACTATTATTAATTATTAATATGAACAGCTTTCTTTATCATTCTTTATCATCAATTTTTGTTTCGTATTCACGTCTCTTACCACAAATATAAAACACTCTATACAAACAATTTGAATTCGAGATTTTGCGGAATTAAATCCTCAACCATCGCGTTTGCTTACAGTACTCAATCTTCCACTATGCCACCATGGAGTGCATTCGTTATTTATTTTTACCTTTTCTACATAAAATTTCAATTTTTTTGTAAAGTTCATTTATAAAAAGAGCAGCTAACTAACTACATTTGCATTTACAACACACAGCAAGGTAGGCATAGGGAACCAGTGTTAAGAAACTCCGTTCCCCAATTTTCACCGAATTCTGCATTGTGTGCTGAGTGGCGGAACTCAACGCCGCGCTTTGCCTCGACGCCAGGGCGAAGAAATGAAAATATATATGTAAATAAATATTTCACTTCCTCGAGTGGGAACCGAACCCACAATCAGTTGATTTTCACTCACTATGTTCATAGGTTATCCACCTATCCAAGATCGATGTGAAATTAAAAAAAAGATATAATATACATCATTATCTTTATACTATAAACGCTTATTTTATTATTTTTCAATAGGTACCTACGCTCGCTCCATGCTTAAAAGACTTAATTTAATTTACATACAAATATAAAGCGTGGAGTGGAAACCTCTGGAGTACCTTTCGTTTTTCCTTAACGGTTTTGTTATGTACATAAAGCGTATCTTTCCGATTATTACATCTTTCCGATTTACATCTTTGATTACTTTAAATATACATATAAGTACTTGTACATATAAACTTGGTTCAAATTCAATGAATGCTCACAAATGTGACGTAGAAAACGTACGTATTTTCTTTTTTAATTTTACGGTTACAGGAAAATGTAATTGTGATTGGAGATTAGATTAGATTGGAAGACTACTGACATATTGATGTTTTAATCATCTTTTAGGTTGGAACCGTTGGGAAGAAAATCGATGAGGGAAAAATACATACTCTTCTGAATCTCTGCTTTTTTATTTAATATTTTAAACTTCTTTAAACTTCACGCTGTATTCTGCACACATAGGTATGCATAGTGAACCGTCGAACCTAGTGGTAGGACACTTCGTTCCTTTAAGATACTCCCGTTCATCACTTTCTACCGAATTTTATTACGTAAATGAAATAGTGGGCAACAACTATTTAGTTATAAACGCTTGAATCAATTCTAAAAACCTTTTTTAAATAAATATATTATACTATTAACTAAATACTATTAACTATTAAATAAATATATTATACATAAATAATTTGAACCCGTTATGTTACCATTTAGTATTTATTTTTATATACATACATAGCTATTGCGTGACAAAAGCGTTAAAAAACCTACAATATTAAAACATTCAATGCTACATTCACCCCGATAATGTAATAAAAGTTTTATATTAATATTTTTAAGTAAATATAGTTTAGGCAGAAAGTGGGGAACTTAAGACAATTCCGTTTTTAAGAACTTAAGGGTCCCATGTTCCCCCTTCCTACGAACATGAAGCATGAAACAAAAAAACCACGTTGTGCGTACTAGTAACAGAATATTCTTATTATTGAGGGCCAGGAGGCCCTTCCATCAAACGAGCTCAGTAACACCAAATTATTATATTATCAGCTAAGCTACACACAGAGGCTGTGGGTTTTATTTTCACACGAGGAAATGAAATACTTAATATTATATTTTTGCCGTGTGATCCCGGCTTAGAATAGGATCATCCTGGTACTGGTGGTGTCGTAAGAGGCGACTAAAGTACGTGTGGTAGAGTCACGTCGCCAGCAATGGCAACACGCATGGGCAGACTCGACCGGATCATTACCACCCCCGGCATTTAAAACCGGCGTGAAGTAGTTTCGCATCAGGTAATGCCGGGCCCCGGCGCCCAACCCATCTTAAAGGCCGGCAACGCACCTGTAGCTCCTCTGGGGTTGCACGGGGTCGTGGGCGGCGGTAATCACTTACCATCAGGTGACGCCGCACGCTCGTTTGCCGTGTCTTTTCCATAAAAAAAAAAAAAAAAAAAAAAAAAAATTATAATTGCTTTTTAGGGTTCTGTACTTTTTAAGGAAAAAAGGAATTATAAGATAACGCTGTTGTCCTTCTGTCTAACTGTCTGACAAGACCAAGAACATTTGAAGATATCAAGTTGAAATTCAAATCAAATAATCAGAACTACAGCCCCATGATTTCTTCATAAAAACATGTTTCTATATTTACTCAGAAAAAAGATATGGCTGTTTATATAGCAAAAAACGCGTATTTGAACAATATAAAGGGAATAAAAATTCATACTTCCTATTGACCTAGAATTATGAAATTTGGCAGCTAGCGTCTAAGACTAGTACTAGATTAGGAAATATCTCGAAACTATACATTTGTGTGTACAAAACCTAAAAAAACAGAAAGAGGGCAAAGTAAATTATTAAAGACGCTAGTTCAAGTGAGATATCAGATGAAAGGGCTCCGGTTAAGCTAAGCATGAATTTCAGAAAAAGCCTGAGATTATACGGGATTATACGCATATTTTTAATGTTGAGTTGAGATTGACTTGCATATCTTCGTATAATTTTGCAAACTGATAACAATTTGTCAGTTATCCAAATATTAACTTCATATTTTTTTAGATTCACGCAATATCATGCATATAGGTAAAGAGAACCTGGTAAAGTAAAGACACTCCATTCTCCGCTTTCCGCCCAGATTCCAGACCACTGAAAATTTATTATTATTATTTTCAGATATTTAAGCATAATATTATGTTAGTGCAACAAAAAAAGGAAAAAAGAAACTTTTTACTTTAACCAATAATACACGTAACTAACGTCTTAATACCAGCGCCATCAGAAACTTAAGTTTCGATACCAGATCGTATCGGTATTACTTGAAACTCGAGCTGGATTCAATATTTCAATAAACTTCAAGTTGCTAAGTTAAGTCGAAGTAGACTTCGGTCAAACAGTGTTAATTGAATATAGCATTTACGTTCAATTAAAATGTTATTATAATATAGTGGACTAACAGTAAAATTACGGAGAAATAGAAGATGTATTCTACATATATATCTCAAACTAGCAATTGACGGTCAACACGACGGTTGTGGGTTTAATTCCCATTCGAAAAAACGAATTAATTTCATATTCTCCTTGAGTGTCACCATTCAGTCTCGAAAATTGGATGTAGGAAACTTAATGTCTTAACAATGGCATCTATCTGGTTATCATACATGTATAGGTATACTACAAAGAAATAAAATACTGAATATTTGTTACGTTATTTAATAAATAAGGTGGCTGAATGATAATTATTTATTTATTCATACAAATAAATATAGTTTATATTCTTGAGGCCAGTCGTGGCGCAGGGGCACAAAGTGTGACTGTATAATCGACTGGTTGTGGGTTCAATCCCTACTCGAGGACAATAAATATTTATTCACATTTATATTTTCATGTCTTCGCTCTTGTGTCGAGGCAAAGCGTGGCGTTGAGTTCCGCCACTTAACAGGCAATGCCTCCAGAACTTGGCAGAAAGTGGGAAACGGAGTGTCTTAACACTAGGTTCACTCTGCCTACCCTGCCGTATGCGGGATACAATTACTAAAAATGTGTCTAAGATTTCCAGGTTACCTTTAGTAACTTGGGAATCTCAAAGACATTTTTAAAACTACCAGCCAACCACCAAGTCCAATAAATATCAAAAGACCTACCAAGTCTTTTGATATCTATGAGTAACAAATACTTAAAAATAATAAAGTACATTACTTTCATATTATTTTTTCTTTCAGCATTTCATATTCGTTTTACTCGAAGGAATGAATAGTTTTCATTTTCTCGTTGTAAGAAGACAAAGCGTGGCGTTGAGTTTCGCTGATCAACACACTATGCCTCAAAAATGGAGCAGCGTGTCGGTAATGTAAAAATATTTTACTTTTTTCTCTACGGAATCAAACTCTGAAACTTTTGCTTTTTATAATAACGAAAAAATTTGAACTTACCAAAAGTTTTAATATCATTTACACATTTCAAAGCTTAACTAAGATATATTTGATTCCCAAGAGATTTTGGAACTTTTGAATTAACACAACACTGCCACATATTATTCATACATTTTGCAAGTAAGTAGAATAAATTTTATTATGATTATTTTTTTTATCTTCACGCTCTATCCCGCATATAGCTAGGAAGGGAGCAGGGATCTGGAGGGAAGACATCGTGTCCCATGCACCTAACACTTTTGGAGTTATTGTATGTTGAATGGAGGAAGTCAAAACCGCCTTTCTAGTGCTTGAGCGAGAGAAATAAAATAGTATATCCTGTTTCGTGTTCGATTCCCACTTGTGTGGGAATCCAATAAACCAATAAAACGAATTTGTAGGTATCCAAAAAGAACTTGTAGAGCAAATATTTTCAATATTTGTTAAACTCGACGCCGTTATATCAAACCAGTGGAGTCGAGTGCTCTACAACAAAACTTCAAAGCCGCTGTAGTGGGTGAAAAAAGTTGTTTTTTTTGTGGAAAATTTTTGTTCGTTTACAACGATTTTCGACAGCTAGCACGCATACCTGTAAAAGGTTATTAGATCACCATTAATACGGAGTCTGACAGAATAAATATTAAACACGACAGTTATAGGTTCGATTCCCATGAATCGTGAGTTTCTCATTGCCTAGTGAAGCTGTAAATAATGTACATACATAACTGCGTATGAAAGAAAGCTATAATTAAATATTTTTGGCATAAATCATTATGGGAATCTCCCCACGGGAACCAGTTTAAGTGTTTTGGGTGATACTATAGCGATATTTTTAAAACTAAATTATAATAAGTGGGCTAACAAAATCTATCTTTACGATATTGAGACATCAGAATAACTAAGTGATGTTGTTTTTTCTTTCAGTATTTCATTATTTGTGTGGTTAACCGAGTGTCTCAACACTAGGTTTACTCTGCCTGCGTGAAGCTGATTCATTTTATTTTTATTTAAATTATAATATTAAATATGCTAGCTAAGTTCCGATATGTCACTGCGTTGTCGATAAGACTGCTAGTAACAGAAGTTAAGCATGGAAGGCTAAATTTGATTTTGAAAACTCTTGCACCTGACGCTGGACCACATCAAACCAGCTAAATTATAATAAATAATGAAATACTGAAAAAAAAAACAACATCCTTCAGTTATTTTGAGGTCTCAACATCGTAAAGTATTCAAAATTCGGGCCATAATATTTTCAATTCTTCGCTTTGGTACGTTGGTTTGGCTATCACGTAATGCCTTGAAAATTCGGCGCAAGGTGGAGAAAAGATGTTTTAACACTAAGTTCGCTCTGCCTACTCTTTATTACAATGTAAATCTGAGGAAAAAGAGAAGAAATATAATACTATGCCTATATTATAAGTTAAAGTTGAAACACTTCAAAGGAAGTGGAGACAATTTGTCTCCTTAAAAAGCTCTTAGACTTAAGACATCAAAGAAATATGAATCAATGAAATCGCTCAGTCGTATAATACTATACTATACTGAATTTTTTTTTCTTAGTATATTTTTTATTTACTTTTAATATACTATTTTTCATTTATTTAAACCTATTTTTCACCAAATGTTTCGGCACAATGCGTGTTGTATAGCGGAAACCAACGCCGAACTTTATCGGAGTGAGTATATGAAAACGGTTCAATCCTTTAAGGGGGAATCGAACTCACAAGATGGCAGACCGCAGATAATCTTATTACTGATTAATGTTTTTTTAATCAAATATAAGGTTAATGCTGCAGATGGTACTCTCTGAGACGTTTTCTTTTCCGTGGCTGCTTGGGAGGATGTCTCACCCTCGGCTTGCGGCCTTCGATTGATCTGGCTGACCGATGGTGAGAAAATACTAAACAGTTCTTCAGAACACTCCACATGATAAATGCGATGGAGAACGCACAGTGAGGAGACGTCTGTACGCAAAGCCAAAGTGTCAAGCCCTTCACAGATCATTGGGTCCGCAATAATTCGAATGTCTTTGAAGTTACTTTATAACTCAGTGAATATCAGAGCTGATAATTTGGATGATATGGTATTCAATACATGTAAGGTTTCGTATTTGGATATTAAGTGGCAGAATCCGATCGTAGCTATGAAAAAATCTACTTCACGCGTCAACCGTGCCGTTTCATCGTTGTGCCGTGTGATCCCGGCCTAGAATAGGATCATCCTAGTACTGGTGGTGTCGTTAGAGGCGACTAAAGTACGTGTGGTAGAGTCACGTCGCCAGCAATGACAATACGTATGGGCAGACTTGACCGGATCATTACCACCCCCGGCATTTAAAACCGCCGAGAAGTAGTGGCTTCATGCCACTGCGTTTCGCATCAGGTAATGCCGGGCTCCGGCGCCCAACCCACCTTAAAGGCCGGCAACGCACCTGTAGCTCCTCTGGTGTTGCACGGTGTCGTGGGCGGCGGTAATCACTTACCATCAGCTGACCCGAACAGCCGTTTGTCGTGTCTTTTCCATAAAACAAAAAAAAAATCCCGCATAACCGCGTCTAAAGAGCGAAGTGAGTGCTAAGACACTCTGTTCCCCACTTTCACACAATTTTCGAGACATTTAATTTCGTGAATCAAGAGGCGGAGTCCAACCCCGCGCTCTATCTCCCAAATATTATTTCCTTTTTTAATAAAATATGTACAAAAAACTATTATGAGCTGTCAGGTATATATAATAAGCAAATCAACTTAATTTTGTTTCAAAACAGTAATGACGATGTATACAAGAAATTAAAAAAGCGTTCACTTTCACAACGACTCACGAACTTTATAGCATTTTTAAAGCGTTTCAAATCGCTTTTTGATATTGAACTTTGCATGATTTCGTCCCTGTATATATTTTCGCAGTTTTTTTTAATTTATGTAGCACACCATTTATTTCTATTTATTTTTATTTATTTATGTGGCACAAGTGTGTCCGATTGTCAAGTGCGTGACTGGTTGTGAGTTCGATCCCCACTTAGATAGCCTATATCCTGCATATAGCAGTGTCATGTGTTCCCCACTTGAGCGAATGGCAGTTAAGTGTTGGAACTCAAAGCCGCGCTTTGCCTTGATACTAGAGCGAAGAAATAAAAATATTAATAAATAATTCACACTTTCTAATTCACTTCCCCAAAAGAAATTGAACCAACTCGAGTGAGAATCGAATCCACAACCGTCGCATATACAATCGATATGCTTGCACCACGGCAGTCTCTTTTCTAAAACAAATTTTGGTCCAAAATATGAACTTGTCAAGTCTAATAATAAGAAATCATGAATAACGATCCTATAAAAGTAGGCTATTGTAGTATTTTTCATACAATTCTAAACAACGGTAGGGTATCAATCTTCTATACGTTAAAGCCATGTAGAAAGAGATTTTGTAAAACCTCACGTTACTTATGAATTTAGTGACCTTTAGCATTATATAAAGTAACTATAGCATGGCAATATTGATTGGTTAGTGATTAAGTAGTGGGTTCGATTTCTACTCGACAGAATTATTTATCTTTGATTCGCTCCGGTAATAAAACCAAGTGGTCTTGAGTTGCGAATCTCAATATATAATGAAATTACCCGCCCGAAATTTGGGCGGAGGACGGAGTCTTAACACTAGGTTCCCTCTGTCTCCCTACACACAGGATACAAAGTGAAACTAAAAAATAAATAAATAGAACGGTTTTGTCACTCATTTTTATTAATGTAATAGATTTTTAGACAAACATCAAAAGTTTGTTAGATTACTCCGATCATACTCATACATTCTTATCTTTCTCATATTGTCATTTACTTTGACCTAGTTTGTGTGCTCTTTTAGTAATATATGTACAATTGTTATTGTTTTAGTTATTTTATTACAAGATAAAATAAAAATATATTTTTATTTCGACTTTACATAAACTTCACTACATAGGAAATTATTTTTTCAGTTTGGGAAGTAATAAATATTGCATTTAGTGTATTAACATTTGTGATGTGGATTTATTCTTGTTGGAATCTTTTTTTTTTTTTTTTTTTTTTATGGAAAAGACACGGCAAACGAGCGTGCGGGTCACCTGATGGTAAGTGATTACCGCCGCCCACGGCCCCGTGCAACCCCAGAGGAGCTACAGGTGCGTTGCCGGCCTTTAAGATGGGTTGGGCGCCGGGGCCCGGCATTACCTGATGCGAAACGCAGTGGCATAAAGCCACTACTTCACGCCGGTTTTAAATGCCGGGGGTGGTAATGATCCGGTCGAGTCTGCCCATGCGTGTTGCCATTGCTGACGACGTGACTCTACCACACGTACTTTAGTCGCCTCCTACGACACCACCAGTACCAGGATGATCCTATTCTAGGCCGGGATCACACGGCACAAATCTTGGCAGAGTAATATCAGTTAAAATTACAAAACTCCAACAGGTTAATTTATATTACCAGAAATAAGATATCTCTTTCATCCGATTTAATAAATATGCTTTCAAATTATAGCTAGGGTAGGAAGAGGAAACCTGGGAACACAGTATTAATTACCACCCGTAGTACTTCCTTACTTTGTGTTGAATGGGGGAACTCAACGCCTGTGTATCAGTGTGTCAGTGTATCTATAAACAAGATAGTAGGTTCAACTTGCACTTGAAATAATGAATTATTTTAATATGCTTTCTCGGGTAATAAAAGTCACGTAATGTCACGAAAATTGGTTGGAAAATGGGGATGAGAGTATCTTAACATCAGGTTCCTTCTGCCTTCTCTCCTATATACTGGATACAGCGCAAAATTAAAAAATATTCCTGTATAGCATATATCATAACAGGATAATTTAATATCTAACAGAATAGACTAGAAATGTTCCACTCTGGTGTACAGACCGTGCATCGTCGAACATTCGTAATGGTTGCAAGTTCAAATAGTTTAGTTTTAGGTCACTGGCTCTCAAAGTTGAACCTGACTGACTGTTCATTTTATTTGTAAGTATATATATATATATATATATATATATATATATATATATATATATATATATATATATATATATATATATATATATATATATATACCAGAGCGAAAAAAATAAAATATTAATAAATAATTCCATTCTTTCAAGGTACTTCTACTCCACGATGGCCTCATTACAATACAAAGTATGTAAGTAAAGTCTAACAATGGCACGTCTATTGGAAATATTGTTTAAGTGTATTCTAACTTATCTAGGAAAAGAAAATACTTCACGAAAATAAATTAAGTTATATTATCGTGGCGCAGCAGCATCTCTGCATCAGCAGATCTGTCCTCCTGTACACGATACGTGTAGGTTCGATTTGAGGGAATATTTTCCTTTAATGATTTATATTCAATACTCTGCCCTGGTAACAAGGCAAAGTGCGGCGCTGAGTCCCACCACTCAACACACGTACCGGATATCCCCGATTGGACAATTTTCGGGACATTTTGTGTTGAGTGGCGGAAATCATCGATGGGCTTTGTCTTTTAAAGCAGGAATTGAACCCGAAACTGTCGTCTTTACACTCAGACGCTGTGTCGTTGTACCACGACGACGTCCCATTAATTTGACACTGACAGAATATTATTCCTATTCCTTTGGTAACGAATTTCATTAATATCTTTTGTATATAGAAATAATCAAACATCAGCAGTAATTTATAGAAAGATTTACGAAGCCTGATTGGCTATATGATGGCTGATATGGCTCACGTAGTTATTGAGTTATTCTACAAATAAAAACCTGGTTAGCTTCGAGCGATTAGAATGAAAACCTTAATATATGGGTTACGTGATAACAAAGTCCGGATACTGCTGTATACATCTCTTGTTCGCAGCATCCTAGAATATTGTTCAGTGGTTTGGGGACCTCACTTTGCAAATCATTCTCTACTAATAGAAAGAATACAAAAAAGATTCTTGCGGCACCTATTATTCTCGAACGGAATTTCAAAAAAGAAACTACCTTCATATTGTGAGCAATTAAATTATTTCCGAATGATTTCCTTAGAAGAACGTAGAAGGCGGTTAGATGTATTTTTTGTCTCTAAAATTTTCACCAATAGAATTGACTGCCCTCAGCTACTCAATAAGTTTAATATACGAGTACCAGTGAGGTTTCCCCGCAATAAAATAACCCTCCTTTATCCTCCACCCTGAAAAACAGTATTTGGATCAAACTCTCCTGTCCCTAGACTTTGCAAGTCAACAAACAAGATTCGATTAATATTGAACACCAAATCTCAATCACCCCAAAAATGTACTAATCCTAACATTCTTTAATTTATACTTGTTTTATGCCTGCGCCTAGGAGTTTTATTTTCGCTCTTATATAGCAAGATGTATCTATACACTATTTATATATAGTATTTGTACACTTAGTTTTATTTCCATATATTATGTATCTTTTTTGTATGTATTGATGTAAACAAATGTTGGTGGATCAATAAATAAATATATAAGTAAATAAAAAAATATATTTATCTATATGTAGAGTTTAATATTTATGAAACCAATTGTGCCGCAGGGACATAAGAGTGCGACCGTAAACGCAAAATTTATATTTGTATTTCTTGGCTCTGGTATCGAGGCAAAGCGCGGCGTTGAGTTCTATAACTCAACACGCAATACCTCCAGAGTTCGGCAGAAAGTGGGGAACGAAGTGTTTTAACACTAAGTTTCCTCTGCATACCCTTCTGTGTGCGGGATACAGTGTGAAGATGATTTATTTATTTGTTTAATTTTATATCAAAGTAAAATCAAGAATGTTATATAAGGAAGCCGTATCATTGCTAATATACCTTCATTATTTAGTCACCTGTCGACAAATATGTAATGTTTGCTTTATGATGGCGCTTATAAGTGAGATACTAAATTTGTCTCCTATTAATAAGATGTCCAATTGGTCCTCCATCAACGAGCTGTTAATATAATTTTTTTTTCTTCGCTGTGGCACGACAAATGTAAGCAAAAAATGAAACAAAAACAATCTTTTGTAGCCATTTACTTCAAGAGTTACATAAATTTGAGAATATTTAACATATATACAATTATTTACACATACATTAAAATGTTACATTAAAATAATCTTTTTTTACACTTATTTATATATAAAAAAACTATTACAATTATCCAGGTGTCATACAAAATAGTAACAAATCGTTGACTAGAGAGTTTCAAGGTAACTTAAAATATTTAAGGACGAGGCCAGTCGTGGCGCAGGGGCACAAGTCGTGTGCGACTGTAAACGCGACAAGTTGTGGGTTCTATTCCCACTAGATAAAATGATAATATAGTTTATACTTTCATTTTCTCGTTCTATTAACGAGGATGTTAAGTCCTGCCAGTTAACAAACAATACCTTCAGAATTCGGCGGAAAGTTGGGAACAGAGTTGCCTTAATGGGAACAGAGGGTCGTAACTACTAGGTTCCCAGATTCCCTCTGTATGGGATTCAGCGTGAAGCTAAACAAAAACAGAATAAAGCTTAAAATACTTAGTTTATGATAGTCATCGATACAACAGTATTTTGTTTTTCTTTATTTTATAATATGACAGGAGGCGAGCTTTCCAAGCTCTAATTGGAAAACTTACAAGGTGGTACTATTTTCTAGTTAATATTATGTGCTTTTATTTTAATTATTTTTTGATATCATTTTTAAAGCAAACTTAACGAAAGATTAAACGATTACAAAACATTATAATTTATTACGAGTAGTTCTAAAAAAACGTTAAATATCATATTGAACATTTTTTCATGAAAACGTTATTACTTTGGTAATTTTGTGAACTTTTGCTTGTGTGAACTTTTAGACGTAAAACGTAATCCTGTTGTTTCCCATTTCGGTTGAAAATAAAAAAAAAATATTCTCCCTAGATCACTCCCTATTTTATCTACACACCCAATTTTAACAGAAAGTCCAGTAAGTTACGCTTATACATAATATTTTACATGAAATACCGAAAGAATTTTACATAATATAGTAGATTTTTGGATTCTCTATTTTATATTAAGTTTAATGTCTCAACGTGATAAGAAGCGTAACCCAACTTATTCTTATAATATACTAACTAACCTGTCCTGCTATATACCCGTACAAAGCGTGAAGCTAAAAAAATCCTTGCACGAAAATCGAAACTACAACCATTACTTCACATTTTAAAGATGCGAATTCTTCGTCGAACATCGTATATTTTAATTAAATTATATTGCTACTTTCACTAAAATATACCTACCCATATATTTGACACTCAAGTTAAATTTTAATTTATCAAAGCTAGACGAAAATTAATATATTTACGATGTAATTTATTATGGCTGTTGACATAGAAAAAACTCTTAATTTTAACTTTATTATTCTATAAGCGCTATTTTGATACTTTACTACTATAGATTCGATATTATACTATAGATTTGATACTATAGCTTTAAGTGACTGTAATGGTTAAACACTTAATTGGAATTTCGACAAAAAATACTTGAATAATTCCAACTAACTCAAGTTTTACAAGGCTCCCTGGAATGATTTAATTGGTTAAATGGAACAGACTTACATACATAGACTGATAAACCCTTTACTTCACCTTACGTCGCGCAACAGGATAAAATAAATGGCTTAAAAAATCTATTTATTATATGCTCATCTGAAAAAATGGTAACTATTAGTAAAACGGTCTAGCAGGCAATCTTTAGCAAAATTTTATATTACTTGAAGAAAATGAAAATAAATAATAAAAGGAATATACATGTAGTACATGAGTATTTAGAAAGATTAGAACCGATAACCATCACAATGTTACACCAAACATCCCAACCTCACTCCGGTTGATCCATTATACTCGTATAATGAATTTCAAAGAAAATTATCACACTCTTCTAATTAAAGCAGTTCTGAGCGATCCTTATACATTTTATATTACTAATTATATCTAGTGTCGAGGCGAGGCGCGGCGTTGAGATTCGCCACTCAACACGCAATGCACTTAAAACTCGGCGAAAAGTGGATAACGCAGTGTTTTAACACTAGGTCCTCTGCCTAACCTGCTGTGAGCGGGATACAGTGTGAAGCTGATTTAATTTTTAATTTTTTAATTATATGTGCCTCTCTTGAAGGAAGTTACATATTACATATAATTTACAGAACATCAAAGGGATTCAAATTAAGGGATTCAATTAATTAAAAGGTATACTAGAGAAATATGAATTTGAGTGTAATGGGTATAGTATGAATATTTATTAAGAAAACACAAAAATTTCAAAATAGCTGGATTCGAACCCGCGCCTCCTGATTCGAGTCTCACTAAATAAGTTTAAGTCTAAATAAGTTTTTTTTCTTTCTTAAATAGGTATAATAGGTATTAAGGGTATAATAGTATGGTTTTGATCGTGCCATAGTCGGCTGGACGAAAAAGAATGACATTTTACAATTTGGAAATTGGATATTTTTTTCCAACTTACAATAAATTTTTGAATCTCTCCATTTTTGATCTTCAATTATGTCATTACTAAAAGCTCCCACAAAGGGACCAAAAAATTATAAATAGATTAAGATAGCAATAAATTATTTGAATATATTTCAGTATTTTCCTTAGTAGAGCATTCCTTAGTAGTTGTATGAAAAGTTCCCTTCTTTTAAGATTACTTTGTGATAGACTAGCAGTGCCTCCAGGCTTGACATGGAGACATTGCTATTTTTATTTTAAAAAAGTAGGACAGTATTTTATCTGTGGCAAAATAAAGCACGGCGTTGAGTTCCGCCACTCACCATACAATGCTTCTAATACGGATGGACAGCGGAAAACGGAGTGTCTTGAATTCCTTTCACTCTATCTACTTTGCTTTGAGCGTAAAGGTGAAGAAAATAAATATCGCCAAAGACGAAATGAAAGTATTAAATGTTTCATTACCGTGTGGGAATCGAACCCACAACCATCGTAGTTAAAGTCGCACGCTTGTGCCCCTGCTCCACGGCAGCCACAATGTACAATATTTTTTGTTTGTAATTATTTAAAATCTTTTATAATATGTATGGGTATTTGTTTAGGCATAAGAATTAAAAAAATTATATTATATGAATTATAAATAAAATAATTTAGGTAAGATGTAGTTGTAGAGTGGATTCTGTATAATTTTCTTACCTTTCTATGCATTTCAGGAAAACTTAATAGACACCCTATTAAAAGCCATAATTGTGACATTTTGAACACGCTATATAAACTTATAAATTTCTAATTAACATCTAAAATATCTTATATACTATAATTCATTATAATTATCTTATACATTTAAAATTGTTTACATTCAATTGCTTTTCGTTGGCCTTATTAACTATGTATTTACAAACATATAGACATCCATTACTATAAATATTTATTTTTACACACTTTCTTAAATCGTTTTAAAGCACCAGAAAAATTGCAAAAGTAAAAAAGAAACAAAAGGAAAGATTTCTATGATATTATCTTTTCGAAAATATTTTTACATCTTTGAAATGGCATTATAATAAAAATAATACAAAACTGAATTAAATGATTACAAACGTTAGAAGAATTCTTTAAATATAAAAATATAAATCTTTTGCATATCATAGTGATGTACTTAATAATATTTTAAACATTATAAGACTAGTTGTAGAGTATTAAGTAGCAATGTATAATTGTACAACACTATTTATACACTATTTTAACACTATTTATTACAACCATACTATACTCCATTAAATAAACATTAAATATATAAAAATAATTTATATAATATAACACAATCATTTTATTTACACCTTTTTATGAAATATCTTAGTACATATAGGTATAAATTATATTCAAAAAGTAGCGTCGAATAGTTTCTTATGAATATGATATCATTATTATTTAGTGACACATTATTCTTTTCTCTCGTGAATGTTATATAGAACAGTTCTACGTTCAGAATACGTACCAAAAAGAATTTTATGTAGATACATAGTATAAATTAACAAAAAAAAATAATAAAGTATTAGAAAATATTAGAATTTTATTTGAAATAATATAAAAATAATAGATATAAAAATAAACATACAAACTAATATCCACGTTTTAAGTCCAGATTACACCGCGAGCCGAGCGGGCCCATTAAGGACTACGTCGAGCTCGTAAGAGTAAACTTACTAACTGCATACTTGTGTTTTCACCAATAAATAGTCAGGCGGAAAGGAGCGAGCGAGCAGAAAGAGTTGAAATGAATTCACTTATAATTATAAAATACAAGATTCTTTGTTGAGTCTTTGTTGTGAACCTTTTTTAACCGACTTCTGAAAATGTAGGAAGGTAGAAAGAAGGTAAGGCTAATAAGGAAATTATATTTAAAAGAGATCCGTTCCACTCGCTCGTTTCTCTTTCGCGATATAATCCGGGTTTTAGGTAGCTTTCATTACGTATTAATTACACTCACTTCTGCTCGAGTTAAGCACAAACGACGTGACCCGTATTTATAATATTGTTAATATTATTTACTTACAAAAGTTGCTTATTATTATGAGAAAATATTGTTATTTCAATTTAATACAAATGTAAAGCTTGTGAAAATTAGCGAACAACAAGCGAATTAAAATGATTTTTCTGCATCTTTTTTTAAATTTTTAATTGGTATCTGGGACTTTTAGTTTGGAATAGATATAAAATTTGTGAAACGACTATGTTACGATTTCAATTGTTTCGTGTTTGTTTTTTATTTAAATTTTCGCTTTTGGATAGATAAAACATACAGCATGGTGTTAAGTTCCGCCGTCAAACTGCCAAGGCCCTCAAATACAGGCGAAGAACGAAGAGTTTTAACACTAGGCTCTTCCTGTCTATATTGTCTAGCTACACGTTTTCTAGATATTATGGTAAATTTCTGTTATGGTAATAAAAATGTTTCTGGTAGAATGAATAAAAGCACAGAGTGACTTTACACCAGGCTCTCCTCGTATGTAGCCCGGCAAGAACTTTATGGGTTATAAGAGGTACGCGCAGACACTTGCACAGAATAAATATTTTAATACCTACCAAATAACTACTACACACTACAATGTATTACTTAATATGTTTTTTTTAAATAAAAAAACCGGTTAAATGTGACACGGGATCGCAGATAAGTTACCAATTTCAGGATGAACGAGATTTTTTCTCTGATTCTTTCAAGGAACCATAGGCTTGGATATGTAATATAAATTTCATGCCTGATTCCTCTACGCAATCTCGAGATAAATGTTCTTGAGCGCCGACAGACGGACAACAAAGTGATCCTATGGTGGTTCCGTTTTTGCATATTGAAATACGGAACCTTAAAAAACGTAGAACATTGTAATTTTATTCCGTTTCTGATTTATGCTGAGCTTTTATCGTTCGATAAACTAACGCTCGTTACCTGTCAAGTGCCGTAAAAATCCCTTAGTAATTAACGATTTAATTAACTTTATTTATTACAGCTTCACGGGTAACAGCAGCAGTTTAGCGGTAAGACACTTCGTTCTCAATTTGAGATTTTAGGTATTGTGTGTGAGTGGCGAAGTTTAACGCCGCCTTTTATTTATAACTAGATCAGGAAAGCAAATTGATTTATCTTTTGTCATTCTGTCGACTGGAAATCAAAATTATAACCATTGCGGAAATCGAAATTATAACCATTGCCAACAAACCAGGCGCTGTTCCATTGAATGGGTTTTATTTTTAAAGCAATTAGATTTAATTTGGTTGTTATTTCACAAGCTTTACATTAAAATTATAAAATCTACTTACTTTTACTAGGAATGTTATAATAGAGATGTCGATAAAAGTGTAACGAACCTAAAAAAATGAGGTCACTTAAAAATAATATTTTAACTTAACTATTGAGTTACTAAGCTCAACATAATAACTGAAAAAGAAAAATCAACATCTCTATTTAAGTATATACTAAATAAAACTCCTTTTGCTACGAACAATGTAATAATTTTCTAAATGCTTTTCTGAATTCAGGATTGAATATTGTATAAATTACAGGATTTAAGAAAGAATTTATGTAACCAAGCCACGTGGTCAGTATGAAGACGGTGACTCCTGGAGAATAGTTGAAGCCGAATTTGGTACAAATGGCGTCCAATACTGAACATGTGAAGAATGGCGCCCAGCAAAATAGGAAAACACCTGTGAAATTAAGTTTTTTTGTTATAATTTGTTAATGTACCTCAATTTTATTACAATTTCTTCCAATTCTAACTCATTTTTGCATTGCCTAGTTAATTAAGTTTAATTATATATACTTTTTCTATGTACCTTCATCACAAAAACCCAGTTTGTATTACTAATTGCATAATAAGTATATATATTATATAATTGTTATATTTTATAAAGTATAAATTGATATTATAGTGATCCTGCTGGGTTGTACGTGTAGCCCAAGACCCCAAGGCCGCCAGACCTACGTCATTTCAGAATAGCTGAAATTTTAAGGACTATATAAGTATTTGTACGACTATATGTGACGACTATACCGGATTTTTATTCTAATTGGATTCTTTCTGACTAATCTATTACATGTGGAATATAATAGATAAAAAATCAATACATTTTTTCGTATTCAGAGGATACTTGAGAAAACTATATATTTAATATTTCCATTTTCTTCGCTCAAGAAGCAATGCCTCTAGTATTCGGCAGATAGTAGAGAGCGGAGTATATTAACACTAGGTTCCTCCTGCTTATACTGCTACATGCGGAATACAATGTGAATATAATAAATAAAATAATAATTAAAAAAATACCTAAAACAATAGCAAGTGTTTGCGTAGCCTTCTTCTCTTTCTTCGCGAAGGACTTGGCTCGCATCTTGCCAGCTCTGTTCGCCCTGAAGATAGTGAATCTTGCTGCGGATGCTGCGCTCCTGAATCTTCGACGAGGAGTGGAGATAAGAGAACTGTTGCTTAGACGACTTAGTTTCTTCCTGTCGAAAGAATATTTGAAATAATTTAAAGTACAAATAAATAATTTGATGGTAACATTTTTTTTTTAATTTTTTATGGGACAAAGAGGACGTACTGCTTTTTCGTACATTCTTATACTTATTTAGAAATAATAAAGAGTTTCACTATTGATAAATCAGGAAAAAATGGCCTATATTTTTATTTTTAATACATTATAGAATTGCATATGAATTAAAAAACATAATATATATACAAAAAACATATGTAAATATATCATAAAATTGAGCTTGCATGAAAAGTCTCCAATTAGAGCTAGACTGCAAATAACCTAAGTGGATGTACAGAGGTACGAAAAATAGTAAGTATCGAAACGCAGATTTTAAAAACATATTAGTTTATATTCGAATAATACTTTGAAAAAAGGTTATTTTCGTGCTTCACATAGTATTTACCCATTATTCAAACGACGTAGCGTCATCAAAGAGTAAAAAAAAAATAAGTATATATATTATCAATATAAGATAAAATCTAAATCGCGTTTCTACCCTCAAGTCCGGTCCAGACCGGATGTATCCGGTGTCCGATGCTGTGATAGCACTAACCCAAGCAGATTGAGATATCAACAATAAATCTTTTGACAATTACCTAACGAGCTTTCTGTACTAAATTCCTTTTGAAAATTTTATCAACGAAAACGTCTATTTCGCTCAATCAATTTTCGCTTTTAAAGAGATTTTTAAATATATATATATATATATATATATATATATATATATATATATATATATATATATATATATATATATATATATATATATATATATATATATATATATATATATATATATAAAATATAAAAAAATCTCTTACACACAAAGTAAAATATTGAAAATGTAGGTAACTTAACGAAACAAAGAATCTTAGAATTTTTAACTGTCAGTTTAGGGATTTTTTTTAGCGTGGCCACTGTAAGCGTGGCTGTAGTGGGTTCGATGTTCTCATGAGAATTATTATTTTCATTCGTTATATTCATTTCATCGTGATAAGAAGATAAAACGCGGCGCTGAGTTTCGCCACTCAACACACAATTTTTCGATGATTGAGCGGTGCGTGGGGAACGGAATGTGTTAGTACTAAGTTCCCTCTGCGTAATCTGCTATGCGGAAAAATGAGCGAAGCGTAGCGAAGTATTCTAAAACTGAGATACATACTATATACAATACCCTATATAGGATTGAAACCTAGTGTCGCTTAGTCACGTCTTGAATACGTCTATATGATGTTAAAAATAATGTATATAAGTAAAAAATATTGCCAACTCTAATAACATGTCGCGTCGCACTTATGGCTCTTAGCGGAGGAGGTGGTAATGCTTGTGCACCACTTTAAATACTATGAAGAGATATTGTCTTGCGTTTTTCTTAAATTTTTTTTATGCACACTGATGTCCATTTTAGTATGGGTTAGGGGGCGAGCAAATATAATTCTTCCTTTTATTTTCGACTCTACACAATTCTAGAAAAATTGTTTAAATAAAGTAAGATAAAATTTTAAGAAAAAATGTCCGAGTGGCCAGGCCATATCGTATAACTAGCGACCCACTCGCGGCTTCGCCCGCTTAAAATACATGATAATTGATTTAATAAGCGAAATTGATTGACAACTATAAATTAAATTAAAATTAAAGAAATAAAATTAGCTTCACGCTGTATCCCGCACACAGCAGGGTAGGCAGAGGGAACCTTGTGTTAAGACACTCCGTTCTCCACTTTCTGCCGAAGTCTGGTGGCATTGCATGTTGAGTAGCAGAACTCAACGCCGCGCTTAGCCTCGACACCAGAGCGAAGAAGTGGAAATATAAATTTAAATAAATATTTCATCTCGTCGAGTGGGGATTGAGCCCATGAGCAGTCGGTTTTACAGTCACACTTTGTACCACTGCGCCACGACTAGCAGTTCGATCATATTAGAAGTCATTGACAACTATAATGACTTCTTATATGATTGGTTTACTACATTACCGTAATTTATATAAGAATTTTTGATTGTTTTGAATTAAAAAATAAGACCAATGTTGATATTTATAAAATATAGATAAAGCTAATTTTTATTTTTGTAACATTATATTCTTTTTACCTATGTTATGTACGCCTCATCATAATTTTAAAACTCTGTTAAATGTGCTGATGTCAGTGAATAATTTAATTTACTATTTCAGAAACAGCCTTAAATGTAAAATTATTGATTTGAAGGATTCATAATATTCTTTGTAAAATAACTGTAATGATTGCATATTAACTCCTGTACAGTTTTTAAATTATTTAAATGTACAATTGGTAAATATGTAGTTATTACAGAGTTCATTATATATATATATATATATATATATATATATATATATATATATATATATATATATATATATATATATATATATATATATATCAGCACGCTCGTATATATATATATATATATATATATATATATATATATATATATATATATATATATATATATATAAGAGCGTGCTGGTCACCTGATGGTAAGTGATTACCGCCGTAATCACGACCCCGTGCAACCCCAGAGGATGCGTTGCCGGCCTTTACGATGGGTTGGGCGCTGGGGCCCGGCATTACCTGATGCGAAACGCATCAGGTAATCGTGGCATAAAGCCACTACTTCACGCCGGTTTTAAATGCCGGGGGTGGTAATGATCCGGCCGAGTCTGCCCATGCGTGTTGCCATTGCTGGCGACGTGACTCTACCACACGTACTTTAGTCGCCTCTTACGACACCACCAGTACCAGGATGATCCTATTCTAAGCCGGGATCACACGGCAAAAAGATATATATTTATCAACCAAGACGTTTCGAGTGACATTCTTTAGCCAAAAATCTTATGAGCGCGATTGCTATATAATATTCTCAGGCAAACTAATGCCTTGAGTTCATTCAAATGACAATAACTTTTTTTTTTAATGAACCGATTTTGATGACGTAGCTAAGTTGAACTAAGTTGAATTAAAACAAAGCAATTGGTGAAATTTTTAAGTAAATCGGTTCAGTACTTTCAGAGAAAAATGCGGACAAAAATATATCGACAGACAGACAAGAAATACAAAAAAAATATTTTTGCTTTCTATTATTCTTTTAGGTGTCCCTCTATCTATTTCAGTCAAAATTACTAAATGTACAGACAAAATATTTTTACTGTCTTATTCTATATAGAGATTATAATCATTAATAGAAAGCTATATCTTAATGTATAAAAAAATATGTTTCAATATACAAAGACCAAACCTAAACTATATATAACACATATAGAAAAAATAAAATACTATATGTATATGAGGCCAGTCGTGGCGCAGCAGCACGAAGTGTGACTGTCAAACCGACTGGTTGTGGGTTCGATCCCCACTAGAGGAATTAAAATATTTACTTAAATTTATATTTCCATTTCTTCGCTCTGGTGTCGAGGCAAGGTGCGGCGTTGAGTTCTGCCACTCAACACGCAATGCCTCCAGAATTCGGCAGAAAGTAAAAAACGGAATGTCTTAACACTAGGTTCCCTCTGCTTACCCTGCTGTGTGCGGAATATAGCTTTCAACTGATAAAAAAACATTATATTTATTTCAAAATATACATACATTGCTACAACTTCAGTGGCCGACCATCTTAAGGTTGCTTAATAGAAGGGATGAGAGAGGATCTGTTCATCCGGAATTATGGAGCAGGGTAATCTTGTCCTGTTATAACTTATTTTAGAAAATATCTTTATGTGTTTAGTGATTTTGTGTCTTAATGCCTTGTTGCGACTGTTGACGCGATAGGTTCGATTCCCACTCCGGGAATGAAATATCTTATAGTTAATATATATAATTCTTGTAAAGTGCGCGGCGTTGAGTCTCGCCACTCAACACGCAATGCCTGCGTAAATTTGCGGTAAGTGGAACCAGAAGTGTTCCAATAGGAAACGAATTGTCTTAACACTAGGTTCCCAGGGTCCCTCTGACTATTCGCAATGTGTGGGAAACATGAAGAATCTAAAAAAATAATTTAATCATTGCCCTGATTGCGGACACTACCCAAAATCATTGCAATTACACTTAAACGTTCCACTACCCTAGAGTGGATTAAAAAAAACATTAAAATAGTTTTCTTTTTTTCTTGTCATATTAATTACCTATCTACTAAATTGTAATATAATTTAACATAAAAAAGGTGGATAAGAGATCATATTACGTTTATTAGCTATGTAATATATATTCTCAATATTTTTATTTTTCTATTTATAAAATCTCTTTACCCAAATCAAAGTTGTATTGACAACCGAGTTTTGCCATATATGGTAGTTGGATCGTAAAACATAGTAAATTGTTACAATATAACATCAACAACTGTAGTTACGGACAGTAACACGATCCTATAGTTCTGATAGTTTCTATTATACTGTTATGAGTGTATCCTTGGCGTTAATGTATGAGGAAATCCGAAGGCAAATAATCGATCTATGTTAATTGTGATAAAATCAAACTCTAGCAGACTTATTATAATAATTAATTTATTATTTTTTAAGGTTTTTCCACATATTTTTTTAATACAATGTATTAAAATTGAATGTAGCGGGATTTTGGAAACCGTCGAAAAGGCGCATCGCTGATTTTTTTATACGTTTTCTCGATGAAAAATGCACACAATCTTAATTTTTGCACTTCTTCGCTCTGCTGTGGAGCCAAAGTGCCGGGTTGCACAAACACGCAGTGATTCCAGAATTGAGCGGATACTGGAGAACAGAAGCGATTTAATGGGGACGGAGTGTCTTAACACTAGACCCAACCTCCCAACCAACCCAACCAAACACAACCCAACCAAAGAATAATCCTCGCCAAGTCAATCTATTATAATATGGCTACTATAATATATTTTAATATACTTTGATAGGGATGTTTTTCGTTTGAAATTTAAACATACTGTACACGTTTTTAGTTAAGATTAAGAACAAAGACACGAGGTGGTAATTCTCTAAATTAATTTCAAAATTATATTTTAATTAAATAAATTGATTAAATTTACTTGTACAATAAAATAATATTTTATATCATTAAATCATTACAAAATAATTGTTGCTGAATTCTGGAGGCATTGTGTAGGATAACGGAACTCAACGCCGCGCTTTGCCGCGATACCAGAGCGAAGAAATATGCCGAAATTAAAGAAAAAAGAGCGCCATTTTCTTGCTGCGGCTATTTTTATTTCTCTTCTATTTATATTAACAACAATTAATTAAATAAACAATTAAATTATTAATTTTATGTTATTTCATTGACATCAGCAATAAAGCACGTGATAAAAATTTCAGCTTATGAAAAAAGACAAGGCAAAACGAGCGTCCGGGTCCTGACCGGACCTGATGGTGAGTGATTACCGCCGCCTACGACCCCGTGCAACACCAGAGGAACTACAGGTGCGTTGCCGACCTTTAATGTGCAGACGGGCGCACTTTTTGAAGGTACCCAGGTCGTATCAACCTGGAAACACTGCCGCAGGTACATTCTGCAGCTATGTGGCACGAGGAAGAAAGTTCCTACAAAACCGTACAGTAATGGAGTGCCACGTATCCAGATGAATAGATAGTACTTGAGTTTGTGACATTTAGGACGTAGGTTGGAAAATTCGGTGGCAGGTAACAGGTCAAATGGTATCATGGGGAAGACTCCCCATGATAAATATGGTAGAGAACGCAAAGCGATGAGACATCTTTACGCAAAGCCAGTCAAGCTCTGCACATATCATTGGGTCCCCAACGACTCAAATAGCTCTACGTTGTATGCGATCAAATGAGTCAAGTTGATACGGATTTGCACCAGTCCAGAGACGAGATCAGTACTCCAAATGACACCGAACTGGGTCCTATACGGGGCCAATCGGTGTTTAGGCGTAAAGTACTGTCTGGCTCTGTTGATGAACTCCAGTTTCCTTGGGGCTAACATGGCCTTGATTTCCAGATGATCGCGATATTGGCAATTAGTAATATAAATATTATACTTTCCTATTTTGATAAGAAAACCTTGATGAAAAATTACATACTTTAATGGATTTCTATATTGGCACTAAATGATCTCTTTTTTATTTAGTGCAAAATGGTGTTATTGAAAATTGTGTTTTTAATCGATAAATATAGATAGATGCGTCACAAGTAGAACGCTTACGCTGAGTATGCCTTTCTATTATAAGTAATTTTTTATCTATACTTATAATAAAATCGTGACAGATCGGCGGCTGTACCTAGAAGATATATAAGATAAAAACGTTGGCATTAATAACTTAATAAAATCAAAAGCAATGATTTTTTAAAATTTAATCTAAACAGATTAGAGACAGATAGTCTGAGACAGAGTGTCGTTTGTTCACTCTTACCTCAGAAACAACCAAACCGATAATATTATATCTAAGGGAAGCTCCCTTAACATTTAGTATTTGTTTTAAGATAATCGGCTTATAAATAAAAAAAATTATACCATTAAAAAAACTATAAAATTGTTATAACTGTTTTATTAAATTGGCTGAAACTTGACTTTTCGATATATTGTTTTAAAAATTATTGTAGTTCAAGCCGGCGAAGCCGCGTGCGGGCCACTTAAATAATACTAATATCACTGTAATTTTTTTTAAAATCATTATAAGTATCTTTAAAATATAATCGAATTAGTTAGAGTTTTAAATTTATTTACCTATTGAATTGTGCGTCTGGCTCAGTAAATGTTACTCTGGAATGATAAAAAGGAATATATTACTAATATTGACATTTGATATTGTAACAAATCATTAATTATAAGTATTTTTATGCGAGAGACGGTACATGTATATTTTGCGGCGTTAATTACTGAGAATTTAGTTTTAAAACTTATGTAAGGACATTGCGCAACCTTACATTTATTTATACACCCATATTTGAAATCGCGAAATTGAATTTCGCTACTCAATACAAAATGCCTTGCCAATGCATTGAATTTGGGCGAAAACTTTTTTTTTTTTATGGAAAAGACACGGCATACGAGCGTGCGGGTCACCTGATGGTAAGTGATTACCGCCGCCCACGACCCCGTGCAGCCCCAGAGGAGCTACAGGTGCGTTGCCGGCCTTTAAGACGGGTTGGGCGCCGGGGCCCGGCATTACCTGATGCGAAACGCAGTGGCATAAAGCCACTACTTCACGCCGGTTTTAAATGCCGGGGGTGGTAATGATCCGGTCGAGTTTGCCCGTGCGTGTTGCCATTGCTGGCGACGTGACTCTACCACACGTACTTTAGTCGCCTCTTACGACACCACCAGTACCACGACGATCCTATTCTAGGCCGGGATCACACGGCACAAAACTGGAGAACAGACCCAGAGTCAGGCATAATTATTCGAAATGCATACAAGTAGCAAAATTGTATTCTGTAGTAGCTTCACGCTGCATCTCGCATACATATAGCATACCATAACTTAGTGTTAAGACACTCTGTTTCTCATTAGGGCACTTGCACTCCTTACTATCTGCCGAAATCTGTAGGCAGAGGCGAGGAAATTGAAATATTAAATATTTCATTTCCTCGAGTAGGAATCGAACCCAACCTGTAGCCTTTACAGACACACGCTTATGTACTTATGCTACGATTGACTGTCGTAGCATAAGTACATAAGAATGCACATTATTGTAATCATAATACCTTCAGTTGAATTCCAAATTTAATTTGAGGAAATTATAACGTTGTAATTTTTTTGTGTATTTTTTTATGTATGTATAGAATATATTACCCGATTTTGCGTTTTATGGGCCCAACCAAAAACCCTATTATTGGGCAAGACTGAAATTGTATTAGTAAATTTAAATTGACATTTTCCAAACATCAGCCTGAAAAGGGATCAGTTCGACCTCTTCCAATATCAATATCTTGGAACACTGTGTTTTAATAATATTTAAATTTTGATGTAATGGTTTCTGTGTTTTTTAAACACCTTCAGCATTTGAGTGTTATAGTAGCCAATTCTATTCCTACTCGTGGCAACTATTTAAATTATTTTCATTTCACTGCTCTAGGAGACCAAGCTTGGCGTTGAGTTACGCCACTCATACGCAATGTATCGAAGTTTAGGTTGTGAATAACGCAGTGTCTTAACATTAGGTTTCCTCTGTTTACCTTTCTATGGCGAAAATGCGAGATGCTGTTTAAATTTTTCAAAATTTATTTAAGCGTTTGTATATTTTTTAATTATCAACGATGCCCTAATTTAGCGTAGCATATAAAATAGCAGTATCCAAATATTAAACAGTTAAGTGACCAATCCCGTTATTGTAAAATGTAACATTTCAGTTTATTCAGTAAATTTTTATCAATCTTAAATCAATAGTATACAATAACTACACAAGCAGCATATTGAAATTCCGTAGTTTTTTTATTATTCATAAAAATATGTGAACGTCAAAGCCAGTACGTTGAGCAACTATGTTATAATTCTGCTTCCAAAACTCTTATATTAGAATTTCAATATAAAATATCTATATTAACAAAGAATCGAGTGCTCCAAATTTTTGTAACTGAGTGCAGCGTTGGAATAATATTGATATAATAGGTCTAATAATAGCTTCACATATAAAATAAAATTAAGTGTCTGTCTGTAATAATAACTATGATTTTTTGCACGTAGTTATTAACAAGATACTAAAATACAAACAAACGGTCTTAAGAATGTTGTTTGTCAGTCGTTTGTCTGGGCTAATCTCCGAAACAGCTGAAGCGAGGTCTATGAGACTTTCGCCGTAATATTAGCGCTATGGAGCAACACAGGCTACTTTTTTCCCTGCACTCTTGCGGGATTGAGGGTAAAGCCACAGGGAAGTTAGTAATATAAAAAAGCCGTATAGTTTGAAAAGTTCGAGAACCGCAGAAACAAAATAATACAATAAATATTCCATTGTTAATGCGGTTCTCGTACTCGGACATATTAACTGCAACTGTATTACTTGTAATATGTCAAGGCACTCCATGATTCCTTCCACTTGACCAAAGGGGCTAATATTAATATAATTTTATAGTAAAAAAGAAAAATTAGACTGGTAAAGAGCGAGTCAGTTTCGCCAATCGAGGGTTCTTCATATTCTTATTTCAGGATTGAAGAAGCACTGGTAGTACAACTTATAATTTTAAATTCAACTTCACGCTGTAAACTGCATGTAGATTGATTGTCGATACACAATGCCTCGAGAATTCGTCCGAAAGTGGGGTACGAATGTGTCTTGATTCGTACCCCACTTTCTGAAGAATCGCATTATTATTTTACATACATTAGGTTCCCAGGTTCCCTCTGCCTACTCTGCTTAGTGGGGGATAGCGTAAAAAAGTAAAGATCAAACACGTTGTCCCGTTAATTACGACACTTCCTAACTGCATCGCGATGACTTCAATTTATAATCATACTAAAATACATAGCTTCTTGCTTTATACTTATGAAGTTAAGACACAGATTTTTTCACTTTCCGTCTGAATTCGAGATGTTGCGTGTTGAATGGCGGAACTCAACGCCACGGTCTATCTTCCCAGAATGAAAATCAATAAAATATATATTATACTAAAGTAATGTTGCTTTATCTTTGTAATAAAAATATTGTATATCCTTTTTATCAATAGTTTTTTAATTATCAATAATGGAAACCATAAAAATATTAACTAATAAAGATAACTGATATATTTGCGCTTGTTATAATTATATTGGTTATTTATTTCGACATGCGTTCCAAGCGGCTCGTTGGTCTAGGGGTATGATTTTCGCTTAGGGTGCGAGAGGTCCCGGGTTCAAATCCCGGACGAGCCCAAGGTTTTTATATTTTTTTATGATACCTCAGATGTTTTCATCAAAATTAGATTATATTTACATACCGACCTTACAGATTGCGTAATCTGCGTAAATATTTTATTTTTCAAATATTTTTTAAGACATAATGTAAAGTTACTACTAGCAGGATAGAAGATGGAACCTGGGAACCTAATGTTAAGATACTCCGTTTCTATTAGGGTATTTCTCCGTTTCTACTAGAGTGGGAATCAAACTTACAACCGTCGCGTATAAAGTGTTTGTGCCAGCCACTGCACCTATGTTATTTACATAAAAAATATACATTCATTCCATATAAATTTCGTAATGTTTCGTTTTAATAAATCCATGGTATATATTAAAATGGGATTATAGTAGTTTCACAGTTTGTGAATATCGCAATAGCGAATAATAATGTATGAATTGATACAAGAATACTTTAAAACATTAAATTTCATTGTAAGTATCTTAATGTTTTAAGCGCGCTTATTGGAGAAGTTTTGGTTACCTGAGAGATGAATATTGGAGCTAATTGATTACTATATATTGTCAATTAAATACATATAAGAACTTTCAAATAGTCCTGGATTTTATAAAAAAAATCGCAAAGAAAAAAATAAAATCTTAATTATCGTTATTTTTAATTTTTTTTGTGCTATTCCACATTAAGAATAGAAAAATATGATTAGAAAACGTATAATAATGTAGCGGGACACAAAACCCGGAACAGTTTTCAAGAGGTGCGATAATTTTTTCCCATTCGGAGAAATTAATTATTTAATATTTTTATTTCCTAGCTGAAGTACTAACTAAGTACTTACTTCGAACCCACAACCAGTCGGTGTACAGTCACACTTTGTGCCACTGCGCCACGACCGGCCTCAAAGTACTTAGCTTTGAGGCCGGTCGTGGCGCAGTGGCACAAAGTGTGACTGTAAACCGACTGGTTGTGGGTTCGATTCCCACTCGAGGAGATGAAATATTTACTTAAACGTATATTTCCATTTCTTCGCTTTGGTGTCGAGGTAAAAGCGCGGCGTTGAGTTCTGCCACTTAACACGCTATGCCTCCGAAATTCGGCAGAAAGTGGGGAACAGAGTGTCTTTCACTACGTTCCCTCTGCCTACCCTGCAGTGTGCGGGATACAGCGTGAAGCTGATTTTTTTTTATTTTTAAGTACTAAGACGAAGCATGGCATTGGGTTTCGCCGTATGTTATGCAAATTCTCGAAAACTTTGAGGTAAGTGGGGAACGAAGTGTTTAGACACTATGTATTCTTTGTCTTATAGTAATGCGGGATTCAGCGTGAAGCTAAAAAACACTGAATATTAAGACTCACTTTAACTCCGGTTTTTTAGATTGTTCTTTCTCTTCTTTCTTCTTCTCTTCTTTAATAGGAGAAGGTGGTGGTGTGTGGTCTTTATCCACATCCATATTAGAAGGCGCATACCCTGAATCATTGTTTGTGTTCGGATCCATCATTGGGATGGGTGACGCTAGGTTTGCCATTATTCTAAAGAAGAAATAAAGAAGATTAAATAACTTTTATGTATTATATATATTTTAATATCTGAAGAAAAAAAAATATAGTACCTCTTTTTACGAAAACTATTCAGATGGCAGAGGATGAAATTTGGCTGACAGTTACAGTTTACATAATAAAGTTAAAAACCTAACATTAAATAAAAAGTTTCGGGTGATGCCGCAGAGCCAAAACTTACATCAAACCAAGAAATTAAAAAAATTTAACTAATCTACTAATTGACTAAGAAGCTAAGAGAACTAAAAAAACAAATATAAATTAATAGACAGCCAATAAATAAAATATTATAAAATTAAATTAGCTTCACGCTGTATCTTACACACATCAGGGTAGGTAGAGGAAACCTACTGTTTAGACACTCCGTTCGCCACTTTCTGCCGAATTTTGGAGGCGTTGAGTGCTGAGTGGCAGAACTCAATGCTGCACTTTGCCTCGACATCAGAGCGAAGAAATGGAAATATAAATTTAAATAAATAATTAATCTCCTCGAGTGGGGATCGAATCCACAACCAGTCGGCTTACAGTCACGTTTTGTGCCATTACGCCACGATTGGCCTCACCTCACAAACAGCCAATAATAACATAAAAATTAGCAGTAGATCGGAAATGTATAAAATTCATAAAACCACCAACAACATCTGTCCGTTTGGTGCGGTCATACCGAGCGGCTCGTAGGCTAGATCATTTTGAATCACTGATATCTCCTTAATTATTTATTAGAATGTAGTACGGTAAGCCATATTGTCAATGTAGATGAAATGCTAAAGGTGACTATTATATTTATTTTGATAACAATAAACCGAAGAATTTAAATTGAATATATTAAAATAGTTACTGTAGTTCAACCTTCAAAAATAATCATATACCATCGCGGACGTTTTTTCATAGTTTTCTAAAGGACGATATTTTTATCAAACATTATTTTTATGTGTTTCATAAGATTGAGTCAACGCTGGTCATGGAAGCGTTCAGGCGACTTTTTCTTCAAATAACAAAATTCCTTGTTGCCTGGCAACGTTTGCTTTGCGACGGATAAAAAAACATGTATATTTTAATATATTTGTATATATCAAGAAAATTACAAATATGAGAAATAAAAAGTTACCAATGACCATCCCAAGACAGTCAAGTGTCTCTGTATGAAATTTTATCACAATCGGATCAGCGGTTTTGCCTTGATTGCTACACAGACAGAGTTACGTTCGAATTTATAATATAGGTACGGATACTTACAGTCCGGTCTCTTCAACGACCGCAGCCAGCATGAACCTAGCTGACCTAGTGTTGGCCAACTCCTCAGCATATACTCCCATTTCTGACCTACTGAAAATGTTTGAATAATTACTTTTTTGTATAGTTTCACGCTCATATCAGGGTTCGCAGAGGGAACCTCACAACATAGCGTTAAGACACTCCGTTACCAAAATGTTAAATACGGAAGTGCCGTTTCCTACTTTCTGTTAAATTCATTGTTGGAGGCATTGTGTGTTGAGTAGCGGACTAAACACCGCGCTTTGCCTCGTTACCACAGTGAAAAAATGAGTATATTAAATATTTCATTAACTCGAGTGGGTATCGAACCCAGGACTGGCCTCGATATTTTAAAAAGTGTATATTCAATGTTGTGTATCATTGTTACATCCAATGAGAAGTATTTTATAATATACTAGCGACCCGCTCGCGGCTTCGCCCGCTTTAACTACGGAATTATTTACTTAAAACACTAAAATTATATTCATGTTTTAATATACCTATAATGTATATTTGCAACGCACTTAAGATTTCTAATGTGAAAATTATTAAAACCTTAGGTAGCATTTTCGTACCTCCCATAAGAGAGATGCAACTGTCAATATATTAATTTCTTTAAACTTTTGCCTTAAGGAGGCCTTAGGGCCTAAGTTATGGTTATAGCTATATAGTTATATGGAAGATATAATAAAAAAATGTTATTATGGACATTTAAAAATGTAATAGAACTTGGTCAATTTGTCTGCTTATCTGTGCGTTCACGATAATCTCAGAAAGGGCTTAACAGATTTAAGTGCAGTTTTGTAATTTGCCTTACTTCCTTTAAATATTTAGTATTAGTTTTATTTTAATTGGTTCACACAAAATAAAAACCAGATTCACGCTGTATCCAGCCTATAGCAGGGTAGGTAGAGGGAACTTAAGTGTTAAGATACTGCGTATGATATATGACTGACGTGCGAAATGAAAATAAGTTTAAATTACAATTCCATCCTCCAAGTGGGAATCGAACCCATAACGTCACGTTACAGGCACAATTTTGTGCCCTTACGCCACGACGGCCTTCAATATTTATACAGAAAGCATCAGCGCTTCTTTTACGGGGAGTATATAGGATAAAATATTTTGAACCCATACCTAAAAAAAATAATCAAGATACCTCAACAGTTTAGACGTAGGATTTTTACGCATAGATACCTTATTAATAACGTTAACACATACTACTACAAAATATGACTACAGGCTAAGCAACTTTGAACTTTGCCGCCAATACCTACGACTCGAATGCGGCGATTTCCCTTATGTCTGTTTGCGTCTTTAATGACAAATAGCGTTTTATTTTAATATCAACGATAATATATATTTTATTTTGTATAAAAAATAACTTTCATTTTTGTGATTTTTTAAATTGTGTTAGGCTTTTATAGAGTAGTTAAAACTATGATTTCATTTAAAGTGGTGCTGACAAAAAGACTATATAATTGAGCATATTTAATATCTATAGTGATTTTTTAGTGAATACAACCAATAGTTATTACAACACTTGCAAAGAAAGCATATTTCAGGCATTTTTTTAATTCTTATACCTTTTGAGAAACTACCAACATTCTTATCGTTAATAAATTATTTTTTTCAAAATAATTTTTTTTGAATATTTTGAATATTTTCGCGCCATTATGACGAAAAAATTAGACAAAATAGTCTAAATTTTTCGTTCAATTCAAAATGTTCCAAATTAAAAGTTAAAAAATGTTGATCGAAAATAATTATACTGTAGGAGTATTATATATCCTGTTTAAACTTGTTTTTTTATGATATTATGTAGAATAATATATTCTATAGAGGAATCACACATTCCTCTTCACACTTTTTACTCTTTAACTATAATACGTAAATATATTTCATAAAATATATTTGGCACTTCCTTAACATAATTATTTCATGTATTTTTTTATATATAAAGTTTTGATTAAGTTCTCTTGAGATTGAGATATGTACTGTAAAAGGAATGTAACGTACCTACGTGCTAATGATTACAATGTATTGATATCCCCACGTGATCCATCTTAACCCAATATAAACTTTTATAAACTATAGCAACCAGCTCGCGGCTTCATCCGCTTAAATTTGTAAATTATTTGTTTGTTTCGGTACAGGGAATTACGTTCCTGTTTTAATAAATAATGTATGCTTGCAGCGCACTTATGATTTCTAATGTGAAAATTATTAAAACCGTGGTGGCATTTTAGATTTTCATTAGAAAAATTATTATTGGGGGCAATTAACAAAGTAATAGAACCAGAAACATTAATATTTATAAATTTTGTTTGTTTGTTGGTTTTTCTGTTAGTTGACGCTTATCTCAGAAACGATTTAAGCGATTTAAAGACCTAAGACGTGAGCGCGGTGCGGGAGCGGTAAAATCGGTTTAATTATTTTTATTGTAATATTCGTTATGTATGAATGGTGTAATGATTAAAAAACTGACCTTTATAACTATTTATTTATATCCTCATAGAGAAATAAAAGCTTTTTTGGGCACTGTTAATTTTTTAAGAAAATAAATTTGATCAAAATACACTTATTTATCTATTTATCTATATACATAAAAGGACATGTACCTGACTGACTGAGGCACGACACAGAGCAGAGCAGAGCCGTAACCGCTGATGGGAGAAACGTGAAATTTGGACAGATGTTTATTTCAATAATTTGGACATCCACTAATAAGGGATTTTGAAACCCTAAACGGATGAAATAGGGGTTGAAAATTAGTATGGATTTTTTTAAAACAGCACCGATTATCATAAAATTTAAAAGTCAGCAGACTCTTTATAATATTTCATTGAACACGTGTTTCATGGTTTTTAGAATTCATCCTCTTAGGGATGAATTCTAAAAACAATGGACGGGGCTTAAAGTTTATATGAAAAAATCTTTAAATCGCTACCGATTGTTATAAAACATTAAATTCAGACTGTTAAAAATATTTTATTGAACACGCTTTTCGTGGTTTTTTTAGAATTCACCCCTAAGGGTGCTGATAAGCAGGCGAAGTTGCGCGCGCCCGCTAGTTTTAAGATAAAAAGTAAATTAATATATAATATATTATATTGTTATACTGTAATTACATATAATATATTTATCAAAATGAGAATGTATTGTTTTGTTTAATAGCTCCTGATAGTTATTACAACACATGCAAGGAAAGATCATTTTAGAAAGTTGTTTAATTATATTAGAATTATAAAAACTACTAACATTTTTATGGTGAATAAAATATTGTCTGTGTTTGCCACCTGAAAAACACTAAGGGGGGAAAAATATTAAATATATATAAAAAAATAGATACCATATTATGAGATAATATAAAATATATATATTTTAGATGTCCCTCTGTACTACGATGGCGGCTCTGTTCTAGTTTGTACTTTTCTTTTGAAAATTAGTTATCGTAACATAACTCTAACAGTTACACATGGCATCGTCAACTTTTTGTAGATATTGATGTCTTCTATGAAATTATAGTACATCACTTTGCTCTATTGTCAATAATTTCCACAGCGTACGCGATATAAGTTTTTTTTTTTTTTGGTATTGTTTTACAACTTAAGCGTCTAATATTGTTTTACAACTTAAGCGTCTAATTGTAAAATAATTTTCCAAATCGGTCTCGTAGTTTCGGGGCCTATTCAAATCAAATAAGGAAACAGAAAATCTAATCGATTGTCTTAATAATTTTAGTGATATCGATGCACCTCCCCCTCACCCCCGCAGAGTTACTCGCCACGGTGCGCGAGGCCACACGACACACACTCCGCATTTTTTATTATTACATGATTTTCTTTACATTGATATTATTAAATTCGTTATATCTTTTGAATGGGATATCCGATTTTATTAATTTAAAAAGTACTTTACAAGTATTGAAATTATCTTTAATAAAATATCATTTAATAGGATAAGGATTAATGCAGAGGTATGAATAATGTGGTTTGATTATTGTCGGCACTTTTGTTAACTTATAAAATATAAAAAAAAGGTTATATTCTCATAACTACAGTAGTTGGACATATGCTATCGCGGACTTTTATATAGATATTGATGCGCTCTATAATACTGTAGAACATTGTTTTGTTCTATCATCAATAGTTTTCGCAGCGCATGCGATGATAGAATTGTTAAGATCAATTTCTTCTCGTCTTGGGTTACATTATTGCATTTTTATTAGGGATCTCTATTTTTTTGATAATGTAATATAGCCTATGCTGGTCAGTAAAGATGCAGCTTTCTAATAGTGAAAAAAATATTGAAATCGGTCCGGTAGTTTTTGTGTGAAAACTCTACAAACATACACACATACATACATACAAAAATACAAATCTTACCTCTTTATAATATTAGTATAGATAGAAAAATATTACGAAATAACACTCCCCATTTTCTCAGTATTATGAGACAATTGTTTTATTTTTTTTAGGTTTAAGTATCTCTTATATATTGTAAGGTAGGTATGGAAATTGAAAAACTAACTGTTAAAATAATCTGTTCGTTTCATTTTGTCCAATAAAAAGTGATATTTTAATTAGAATCTTAAAAAAAAACAACGAACTAAAAAAACATTTTAACCTCAACAGGGGTTAATAGAAATTCCATTGTTTAATTGAATACAACACAAAACAAAACAAAAATCAATGAAAGAAAGCTCAATCACAATGAATGGATCAAATCTTTTGGCTTACAAACTATACATAAATATAATTTTCTTTCAAATTATAATATTAAGCCGGTTAATTATTGGCAAGAGCCCACTTTGGTTGATTAAAGCGAACAAGATTATTTGTTCAAGAGTAATTGAGTGTTTTACAGACAAATACGGTTCTATTAACTTTGTATAGTAGTTAGATTAATGAAATGAAGTACTGCGGCTGTCATATAGAGAGCGAAAAGAACAATAATATATATTTTTTATTACAATATTACGTTTCATTGGTTTTACGCATCTCTCATGTATAGCAGATGGTTAGAGGGAAGCTCTACTTTCGGTCGAATTCTGTAGGCCTTGCGTATTGAGAAGCGGAACTCAACGCCGCGCTATGCCTAATTCCAGAGCAAAGAAATAAAAATATTAAATATTTAATTTCTCTGTTTGGCAATTAAATTCACAACTGGTCACAACTGGCATTTACAGTAGCACAATTATGCCTCTGCGCCACGACTTACCTCAACTGTGAAATATTTCTAATTATTATAATTTTTTGAGAAGGGATCGAAACTAAAATATCTTATTCCAAATAGAAAAATACATTACTTCTTTAAAAATCTTTAAAGGAATATGTTTTTTCTTCGTCTTTAGTCAGAGTTTAGTGAGGAAATCAAGCAGGAGATGTACTCGTTAGTCTAATTAAAAATGTACCTCTACAGCGAAAAAACTGTAACTAATTGCTGTTTTTATTGCTTTCTGCCTCTCTACACGCAATGCCTCCAGAATTCAGCAGGAAATGGGGAACGGAGTGTCTTAACACTAGGTTCCCTCTGCCTCCCTTGCTGCGTTCGGGATACAGCGTGAAGCTGAATAATTGCTATTTCTAAATGGCAGGTGTATAAGAATATATTTTATTGGGAGCATTCATTAATGTAGTACAACCCAAAACAATGTTTTTTTTATATTTTTGTCTGTTTGTCGTGAACAAACTCACGCTTGTCTCAGAAACGACTTAGCCGATTTAAATGAAGTTTTCACGGTTGTATTTTACCAAACGTTCCGCAACATTTAATGTTTTATTTCAATTGGCTTATATACAAAACTTATGTCAATATGAATAACAGCTATCTTTGTATGGATATTTTCTTAATAATTCTTAATAATATAAATAATAAAATAATCAAATACATGAACGATTGCGTGGCGTTGAGTTATACCACTCAACATGCAATGTGTCTGAGTGTCCTAACACTACTTTTTATCCTGTTATAAGTGGGATACAGCGTAAAGGACAAAATTACAAACATTTATTATATTATTTTATTGAGGATTAATTTAATTATATTATTTATGAGGCCGTCGTGGCCTAGGAGCTTTTGCGTCAGTATGTACCAGATCGGGGAAATGAAAATATTCGAATATTTATTCTTCTACAACCTGTCGCATGTGTATGCCCATTGTCCGTCTCCATCAAAACATACAAAAAGAAAAACATTTTACATATGTATGTAAAAAACGCATTTGCACACGTTATCAACAATCGTCCGTCGTGCACACTGACAGCAATCTTCAGCAGAATAAAGTATTCTAAAGTCTAGATATGTGAGAATACTGTTTATTATAGTAAGTACCGACTAAAGCACTTCTTTCTATATATAAAATGGGAATGAGAGATAGGATGTGACTGTAACGCAACAGTTGTGAGTTCGATGCCTACTGGGAGAATGAATTATTAATTATTAATATTTTCACTTTTAGGCCCGGCGTTGAGTTCCACCACTCAACACGCAATGTCTTCAAAAGTTCGGCGGAGAGTTTTGAACGGAGTGTCGTGACTAGGTTCATGTAAAACGGTTATTATAGCGGTTTTATGAAATGACCAAATAAATACAACTGTTTCGTTTATTATTTACAAAGCCTAAATAACATATTTTAAGAATAATTATGTTAAAATTGAGTAAGAAGCGGAAAAATGAATTCCGCAACATCGTATGCAGTACGACAAAATCGGATAGAGAGTAAAAAATTGTGTCTTTAACACTCCGTTTTTTCATCTTAAGCCACTTTAGAATGGATATATGCATTTATTTATAGCGTAGCTGTTAATATATTTAAAGTATGTAACAAGCATCATAACTATGATTTATTCAAATATAGACTATGTATAACAATAGAACAATGAGTCGGTTAATATATTAGGTATAGGTCGTAGGTTAAAGGGTAAAAAGCATTTATCATTTCTAAAATTATATAATAAAATCTAATAAATAAATCCTTACAAAAAAGTTAATAAAAATAAAGAAAAAAACCGTTTAAGAGCGTGTCACACTCCTCTACCGTAGCTTTCCTACTTTTATTTAGGATTTATTTATGAGGACTTATAAAAGTTTACCAATTTAAGTTTGCGGGCATATGTACTTAGTTTTTATGAAATAAACTATAAATATAAGTTTGTAAATTACCTATACACTTTCAATTTTCGTAATTTTCCTTTACTTGTAAGTTTTCTCTTAGTGCCAAATTTCATAACTCTTGGTCCACGAGAAGCACTTTTAGGTTTTGATGTCGCAGCAAATTTAATAAAAAATACAGTTAAATCGGTGTATATATGTTGCTATCTTTTGATTGCGTTGACTTAGAAGCTAAATTTTTTCTGTGCTTCAAGGAACCATGGACTTATATATTTGGTTCAAAGTAAATTAAATATTTAATTTCAATGTAATTAAAAAAAAAATAATAATTTGTGAATGTGTGTAAATGAAATTAAATATTTAATTTCAGATTGAAACCTCCACTCGATCTCGATATAAATAGTCTTTACAGACGGACGTATAGACAAACCCTTATAAATATTACTCTAATAAAAATTAAATCTACTTCCGGAAACCTGTAAAGTTTAAATGGGTAGGGTTCCGTATTCAAAGGGTAAAAAATAGACCGCTATAATAGTAACGGGGGCCCCGATACAACAGTCATATTTTTTTGCCGTTTTATAGATTAATATCACAGAACCCATCGTCCGCGCTTCCGACTCGAACTTGACCAACCGGTCCGGTTTTTCCTTTTATTTTTTTTTGTAGTTAAAAATAAAAGAAAGCCCTTCTTTTATTTTTATTCACATATTTTTTTTAACGTTACAGGTTCACAATTGTGCTTACATTTGCCGTTTAGACATTAAAAAGGATAGACCACAAATACCACTTTAAACGCTAGTTTTCCGTGGCCGTCTAGGAAAAGACAATTCAAATCAAAATATACGTTAAAAAAATGAAAATAAGTAATGATAATACTAACTTATCATCATCATCATCATTGCTCCCCGACGCGGTGTTAGTCGGTCTGTCCTCCGGTACTTGAAAGCGTTGCGTTTGCGCTATATTCTCTATAACTACGGCTGCAGTTCCACTGGAGACAGCTGAACTGATTGCTGATGATGTTTTAGCCACTCTCTGCTTTTTCGCCCTCTGCCGAATCGCCTGTATAAATGAAAACAAAATCTTAAAGATACCATATCTTGTTTGGGTTCGAATCGAAGTCGGGGTAATGAAATATTGTATATTTTCATTTCCTCGCTCTGATTACGAAGCAAAGCTCGGCGTTTAGTTCCGCCACTCAACACATCATGCCTCCCGAACATTATATACAGGGAACAGCATAAAACTATGTATGTTATAAGTTCCAATTTATCACTCTTTATATACTACTCCTACTTGTTAAAAACATATTGAAAACCTTTCATCAACTTTAAATGAAACAATCAATTTCTTTTGCCCTCCATCAATATCGAAATTAATAATTATTAATTATTATTAATAATAATTAATTAATTAATAATTATTATTAATAATTACCAATTTAATCACCACTGTGTCATATGACTTAACTTCTAATGATATAATAATATGAGAACTGAATATCAAACTGTTATCTTATCTCTTTATTTATGCTGAAACAATATATTTCATTTATAAAGCTCTCTTATTTATCATTCTCTTATTTGATAATTACATTTTAAAAAAGGAAAAACAAGCTCACCACAAGTTGTGTCGAGTCAAGTCAAGTCAAGTCAAGTCGAGGACAAGCGCGGCGTTGAGTTCTGCCATCCAACACGCAATGCCTCCAGAATTAGACAGAAAGTGGGGAACGGAGTGTCTTAACATTAGGTTCCCTCTGCCTACCCTGCAGTGTGCGGGGTACAGCGTGAAGCTGATTTATTTATTTTTTATGAGCCAACTTAAATCGTTAATTGTGCGTGGTTCTCGTTTTATCACTGTAGTCTTGATCGATAAGGTTCGTATTTCGAAGTTTGGGAGCCTGTGGGTCTATACAGGTAGATTTTATGGCGCTTAGGTTCCTAACATAGCATAATCAAAACCGAGGCAACTTTCCGGGTATATATTTAAAAAAAATCATGTGAAATATTTCCATACTTAAAATTATAAATTGAAGATTATATAATAAATTGAACGGAACTTTTGGATACGTTCCAAATATTTAACTGGTCAAGCCAACTTAAAATATTTTTAAGCTATAATTTTTCGTACTCTTACACCAATAAATCTAGCATAGTGTTTTAACAACTTTCCTTACTCTACTTGTATTATTCACTTGTTCAATTCAAGTGCTTTTAGTTTTGGCAAAAGTATTTATTAAACTCTATTTAGGTTACGTGTTTTAAAATATTCAATATCTATTAATAATGGTTAACTTTAAGACAGGTGGAGGGAAGCCTCTGTTAACCTTCGAAAACACATTATCAATGATACTGGAGGAAGGTCACGTAAAAGCATGAGGTCCCCCTATCTAACCTACTATTAGATTAGATTAATAATATTTCTATAATATAAAAGAATAAAGAGGTTGTTACTTTTAACGCAATAATCTCTTGAACTACTGCTTGGAATTGAAAAAAATATTTTTGTTGAGTTGAACTATTGTAGGAACTCATTATGTGTCATACAGAATGCGACTGTAAACGCAAAGATTGATGAAATATTTAATAATTTAGTTTTCGCTCTGATAGACATGGAAAACGCGCGCGAAACTCATTCCGCCACGCATCACGCAATGTCTTAAAAAATTGACAGATCGGGAGATCGGTGTTATAATGGAGAACAGGGCCATAACATTAGGTGCCCAGGTTCCCATCTGCCTACTCTGCTATGTGCAAAATATACCCTAAAGATAAAAAAATGCTGACATTCCATAACATTATGAACGCGAATATATTCCAACGATCGCAATCGAATTCGAGTGTGCAAAAATAGTGGCCGTAAAGCAATTTAAAATGTAGGTACGCGTCCCGAGAGCGATCGTAAAGGGCTTTTATGGGGAATCACGGTCATCTGTTCCCCCATAATAGGAGGAAATAAATTACTTTTTATATTGTATTGTTTTTGAATTAAGTGCAAATAGGTTAATTTTGTGGGTTTGTGGCTCTTTTTTGTTTTTGTAAAATGACCTCGGTTATAGTTATGAGATTTAATGTTATTTCGTCGATGAAATAAATTGGAAATATTTTTTTTTGTTAATGCCCTTTAAGCAACCATTGCCAGTCGGTTTTACAATCATACTTTGTGCCCCTCCGCCACGTCTGGTCCCAAAATAATTTTAAAAATCTAAAATGTACGGTAACGTCATTATAACATTCTATAGAATAAAAACTGAACTTAGAGACATCCTGTTAAGACACTCGTTACCCATTCAAACACTTCTATTCCTCATTTTATTACTATTATCGCCAAATTCTTAAAGCCTTGCATGTTGAGTGGTGGTTGGTTGGTGGTGGTGGGTTGACGTGGTGCAACTCAACGCCGCGCCTCGCCTCGTTACCAGGGCGGGCAAAATAAAAATATTAAATACTTAATGCCACCGAGTGGGACATCCTCAATTAAATAAACAAAATTTTACATAAATAGTATTTCAAGCATTCAGGTAACAAAAGAAATTATTTGTTCGGGAAACTGAGAAAGTTGTCTTGTTTTGAGAAATACTTGCAGACGTCGCTATCTACGAGAAATTATTTTCCGATAGTAATGCTGTTAGAAAATTTCATATTATACTCAAGTTTAAAGTAAACAACTAGCTTTATTAGGATTCTGAAAGCCTTTTAGCTGACTTAGCAAGAAAGTATAAAAATATTTTTATTAAATAAAAATAAATAAATCAGCTTCACGCTGTTTCCCGCACAAAGCAGGGTAGGCAGAGGGAACGTAGTGTTGAGACACTCCGTTCCCCACTTTCTGCCGAATTCTGGAGGCATTGCGTGTTGAGTGGCAGAACTCAACGCCGCGCTTAGCCTCGGCTCCAGAGCGAAGAAATGGAAATATAAATTTAAGTAAATATTTCATCTCCTCGAGTGGCGATCGAACCCACAACCAGTCGATTTTGCAGTCACACCTCGTGCCGCTGCGCCACGACTGGCCTCTATATTAATATTTTTATTAGATACGATTAAAAATATTTCTCAGGATAGCTATAGGTGGTGCACTTCCAAGTTCTCCATATTTCATCTATTACGTGCGTCGTGGAGAACCTCTAATAATGTCAAAGAAAATGGCGCAATTCGAGCTCGCGTTTCTTAGAAATTATCGAAGCAAATCAAATTGAAATCTCTGTTCGAAAAATTCTAAGTAAAAGTAAATGACTATAAAAAGTCAAAGTAAAATAATTCAGATAAAACATTTCAGAATTTTCAGTTCCTATTAATTGTTTGAAGCACTTACGTACTTATGTTTGAAGTTATGCAAATTTCATAAAGTTCCATTGAAGAATTTATCTTGAAGAGCCATTTGAAAATAGCAAATTGAATTTCTTGACATATTTTAAATATATATATAAAAGAATGGGTATTCTAAATAAATAAAATGTTACTTACCTTAAAAATCCTATAATATAAAAACATCATGATGAGACAAGGTATATAAAATGATCCCAACGATGAATAGATCACATAATCTGTGCTGTTGAACAGACACTGGTCTGGGCTTCGATCCGGCGTGTTATTCAAACCCAGGACCACCGGGGAACCGATGGCGCCCGAAACGAGCCACGCCACTGCTATCATGAGCCAGACGCGCGCGTTGCTTTTGTGTTTTGCGTACTTGATTGGTTGAGTTACTGCTATGTATCTGTAAAAAGAAATTAGTCTGTAATATTTTTTTATTTTGCTTCACACTGAATCCGGCACATAGTAGGAAAGGAAAGGGAACCTAGTGTTAAGCCTAGTGTTAAGTTAAGGGAACCTAGTGTTAATGGGAATGGAGTGTCCATTCTCATTAAAATACTTTCATTCCCATTAAAAAAAATCCGGTCGCATACTTTCAACCTAACAAATGTACCGCTTCATTCACTTGTTCTAATATCGACGACATTACCTAAAACGATTTAAAAAAAATAACAATCCAAGATAGAACCGACACTGACATTTTAATGGAAATTGTCCAAAAAAAGTGCTTCTAATAGCTTAAATGAATAAAGAATATTTAGAAATTTATACCCACACAGAAGTTGAATTCATATAAATACACGTCCGACTGAAAGGTGTTAATATTTTTACCAATTTAATACATACTTTAAGTGAAGATAGAAAGTAAGAAAATTTATTGTAAAATATTCTCAAATTATATAAATTTTGAGTGAAATAAGAAATATATCATTTAAATCTAATTTTATACATATTATACTCAATCCCAGTTTCAAAATAACAAATGTTATAAAAGTATTTTTAATCCATTAAGGAAATTAAAATTTCAAATTATGAATATCTTTATACTCATACATACCTACATATGTTTTTTGCCTAAACTAAACTAACTGCAGACGAAAATGGCTGATTCTGTATTTTACGTATAACACAGACAGATGGAATCTAGTGTTAAGACTCTCCGTTCCCGACGCTTAATTTTCAAGACATTATGTGGCGTAACTCATGGCATTGCTCTGTCTTGTTACCATTGCGAGAAAATCAAAAGGATTTTTTACCTTATGTGGAAATCGAACCTACAATCATCGTCATAACCTCATTAAGGAACTTTCCTCTTTAACAGCTGCCTTTAAAATAACTAATATTATTTTTCAAAAATCAATTGTTCCGACATATCACTTCTATAGAAAGAAGGTATTTATGACATTCATTGTTACGTAACAAAGGAAAACAGGAAAAACGCGGCAAAAGGAAAAGAAATATTCTTATATTTCCTATCTGTTATATTTTTCTCTAATACTTTTGCAAAATCGACAAATCCTTGGGTAGTCGTTATTGTATTTTATCCGCAAATATTTTCTCACTTGACTAAGATGAAATCTTGACACAAAGTCAGTAAATAAATCTTTTTATTTATTTCAAGATTTGTTGTGTACTTTTGATTTAATAATATTATGTGGTGCTGTGTAGCAATCTGACTGTAAACGCAGTGGTTGCAGGTCCGATTTTCTCACAGGGGAATGATGATATTTTTTAATTATTTCGAATCTCTTGTTCTGGTAAAGGAACCACGGAGTTGATTTCTTAATACGCAATGCCTCTTAAATTCACGACAAAGGGGAGAAAGAGCGTTTTCATATCAATTTCCCTTTTCCCTGCAATATACGGGATACAGCGTGAGGCTAAAAAATGCATTGCACTTTGCACCTGCATTTCCCAGGAGTGCTATATAACGGAGTGTAATTCTTAGTTAGCTTTAAATAACGGAATACCAAAATAAACACGATCGAGTTGAAAATTTCAAGGTGATATTTCTTGGTTTTCTTTTTGACGAAGATATTGAAACTTACGAGCGAAAGTTATTCCATGATCAGAGAAATTTTATTTTATTTATTTATTTATTTATTTTATTTCAGACACATGTCCATATTTTGTTAGTAAAGAGAAAAGCTTAAATAATAAAAGTTAACAAACGGAAAAGAAAAACAAACACAGTAACAGTCCTTAGCCAACATGTAACCGTACCCAGTGGCGCAGAATTTTCGAGTCCCAGCGGTCAGCCAGTGCAGACAGAATGCCGTTTGAGCTAGTTCGTAACCTCCGGAGCATAGATGCACTACTTTTACGAATAATAGCGTGAAAGTCATCAACACGCCTCTCAGCAAACATTCCGGAGGCACTACAGTAGCGCGGTAACCCGAACAGCACTCGGAATGCATTGTTAAACTGGACTCTCAGGGCGCCGTACGCACGCTGCGTATACCTAACCCAAAGACTGCAGGTGTAGAAGGATTGACAATAAGCCTTGAACAATGTTACCTTTACTCGATCAGTACACCGTGCAAACCGTCGGGCCAGCATGTTACACCGTACGGCCAGCGCCCTGCGCTCCCTCTCTAAATCCCCGTCATCGCTGAGGCAGTCTGACACCCAATGACCCAGATACTTAAATCGCTCTACTCTTTTTAAAGCAGTGCCCCCAAGATACACCGGTGGCACATGGGTATAAACTTTCGTACCGGACTTAAATACCAGGAATTCGCTCTTTCTTGCGTTGTATCTCAGTCCCTGGGCCTCAGCATACCTCTCACACACACGCAACAACCTACGCAGCGCGCCAATAGATGGGCTGAGCAATACCATATCGTCAGCGTAATTAATATTATTTACGCAGACGCCTCCCACATGACAACCGATATTGCTACTTCCAAGCTTACCCAGCAGCCCGTTCATGTACAGGTTAAATAGACGAGGCGAAGTCAGGCCCCCTTGTCTCACCCCGCACTCCAACCCATACATTTCAGAGTGCTTGCCGTCCCATTTTACCACGTTACGTTGATTGTGGTACCAATATTGCAAAACAGATGAAACCTCGCAGGGTACATCCGTCTCTTCCCTTAGTTTCTTCCATAGTACATCATAGGATATAGTATCAAAAGCCCTAGATAAATCCAGAAAACAGGCGTATACTGGAGTATTTCTTGCTGTATAGTACTGTACAGTCTGCTTGAGGCAAAAGATGGCACTTTCTGTAGAAAGACCCGGTCGAAAACCAAATTGAGAATCTTGAAGTTTAATATGCCCCTCCAGCTGCATATCAAGCAGACTGTCCAATACTTTAGCTATAATAGTTGCTAGTGAGATCGGTCTATAATTTGCAACTTCGGATACATCTCCTGTTTTATTTTTCAATATTGGTACCACTACAGTGAACATTAGATCCTCCGGCAGGTAGCTATGACTCAAACACATATTAAAAAATATAGCGAGAACTCTCGTTAAGTCAGCTCCTGCATACTTCAGATGCTCAACACTCAGCCCATCGTGGCCGGGTGACTTTCCTCGTACCATTCGACTTACGACTCTATTTATATCGTCAGCGGAGAATCTAACGCCCACTAACTTCTGCTGCTCAGTGTTGTGCATCTGAACATCAGTGCTACTCGGTGGCTCAACCTTAAAATGTTTCCTAAAGAGGTTTGCTATATCGCGGGGTTCGTGAAAACCAGCAACGCTCGCAGGACGGCCATTCGATTTTGGATTTAATTTATTTGTTGTTTTCCAGAATTTACTAAAATTTTTATTAACATGATGATGCGCTATTATATCTAGCTTTATTTGGTTTTGATTTTCCTGACATAATTTTAGTTTAGATTTGAAAATTCGTCTACTTTCCCTCATTTCATTATAAAACGATCCCCCCATCGGCTTGCCGATTTGTAACCAATTTTGATAACACAACCGCGCCGTCCTGTGAGCGTCACTGACGTATTTATTCCATCCCGGTACAGGGCTATGTTTTCGTAAAGTAGGCCCTACATAGGAGTACACAGCCGCCTCTTGAAGCGTTTTTACAATACTATTATACATTTGGTTTAAAACATGTTTATGGTTCACTTTACTACAAAAAACATCGGCACATTCGTGAAAATGCGTGGGAAATACTATTTTACTAAATTCATGCTGACATAGACCCGAGTATTTACTGATCTGCTTTGGGCTTCTCTCACCCCATATGACTTTATTTACCAATGAGTTAGTACATGTCAACTTTGGTGTTATAAGTTGAAAATTACACTCGACAATTAAAGGTAAGTGGTCAGACCAGTAAACATCGTATAAAACTTCAACACCATGAACCGAGCGCCTGGCTGCGTCGGTCGTCACACAATGATCGAGCCAGCGCCGACAGCCGTGCGCATCACTCACAAATGAATAGCTGTCCGAAGGAAGCATTTCCATGTCCACACACGACCAATTTTGCTCGACACAGAAGTTCAATAATTCATTTGCAAATAACTCACCCGGGTGCGCATTAAAGTCCCCAAGCACATACACAGCTTCCACATCGTTATTTTCTATTAAAGCATTGATTTCACTAAGGCATTCTGTGTATTCAATTAGGTTTTCCGGCTTCGCGGTGGGCATATATACCGATATAACCATACTCACTCGATCACCATGCACTATTTTAACGGCCGCCACTCGGACACTAGCACTAGGTATTACTGTTACGCACGGGAACACTGACTTTCTCCATAGCAGAGCCACCCCGCCGTACGGCCTCCCCCTCAGGATTCCCGTAGTCGTATCCACAGCAGAGGTACCGGTAAATGCAAATCCGTCGTCGATAGTACCGAGATAGGACAATTCGTGTGGCAGTAACCAGGTCTCCTGCAATGCAATGATATCCGCCCTAAGGCAGAGCTTTCTGATACAGTCCGTGGATCTCACTACGCTCTTACAATTAAAACTCATTAATTTTATAAGTGTACTTCTATCCATTGTGAATCTTTAACTTATTCCACGCTTGCCTTCAGATATTTCAACGCTTCGTCGAAAATTAATAAAACGACGAAAAGACACTCCTTCTGGCCAAAAATCATCACACAAAAACATATCAAGTTTATTCTGGGGTACAAAAATTTTAAAGGCACAATATGCTTTATCGTGCCTCATATTCCACTTAATTAATTTTACATCGAGATTAATCTTCGTTTTAATATATTTTATAATATCTTCCTCTGTTGTCTGCTTTGAAACATTATAAATATAAATAGGAATACTAATATCCGCCGCTCTAAAATTATATTATGAAGATAATCTTTGGCTTTTATAGCATGTAATTTGGGCGTATACTTTTAGAGAAAATGTAAACTTAAAATAATTCAACGCTCTGTTTACGGCTGCACGCCTAGTCTCGAGTACCGCGGGGGGCGCCCTTGGCGCCGATGACAACCTCACATGCAGCCACGTAGCAGATACTTACACTTTATCAAATTTATGAAAATAAGTTTTTCGTGATCGAATGTATAAATTAATAATCTATCTGTTAAAAGAATTATAGGTGGTATGCGGGCGAAGCCGCGAGTGTGCCGCTAGTTATATAACAATTTATTAAAAACTACTACTAACGTAAAACGATAAACCTTAATCAACGCTTAATGGATTATATTATTATAACCGACAAAATTTACATGTTACACAATCGATTCGCTGAATAATTCGATTTCAGCACATTTCAATTTGGTAGAATGATATGAAAACAACGTTGTTTGTACTGAACCTCTTATTAAGTGAACGCTTATGGGATATTCATGTGTTCTGAATATTCATTTGAGAATATATTTTTATTTTTTATTTTTAAATGTATAGCAGGGAAGGCGGGGGGATATTGTTAAAATACTCCGTTCTACAGGATCTGTACAAATTTCGACACATTGCGTGTTGAGTAGCGTAACTCTACGCTGCGCTTTGTCTTCTTAAAGTGTGTCTTCATGGAGTGTTTTGCGAAAGTCAACTTATATACTACATAAATAAATAAAATAATTTGGCTTGCTGTATCTCGTACGCAGGGTAGTTAAAGCGAACCTATTGTTAAAAAATTCTGTCCCCCACTTTCCGCTGAATTCTGAAGGAATTATGAGTTGAGTGGCGGAATTCGGCACCAGAGCGAAGAAATGGAAATATAAATTTTAAGAAACATTTCATTTCCTTGAACGGGGGCAAACAAAGTTAATAAATACAAATTTTTTGCAGTATACAAAAACATACTATATTATTTTCGCCACTCCTGTTTTTTTTTTCGTATCGTACATCATACAGCGTGAAGGGGGAACAAAATGCCTTAAAAATAGGTTCCCTCTGCCTTCGCTGATATAGGCGTGAATCTGGACCCTGGATCTGGATATCAATACTTATTAAAAAAACACAGTTATTTAATAAATATATACCTATCAACAGAAATGGCGACTAGATTGAATATGCTTGACGTGGAACAAGTGACGTCCATCGCGATGTAGCAGTCACAGACCACCGCCGGCAACCCCCACACGTCGTTGAACTGTAAGAAAAGATACAATTAAGAAAATATAATATATAATAAAATTATTTATAAAGTAGTCTCAGTGGCACAGCATGCAGACGCGATGGTTATGGATTCTATTGTTACTTCGGGGGAATTCATTATTTTCATTTTCTTGGTCTGGTGACAAGTCTAAGAGCGGCGTTGAGTTTTTCCTCTCAACGCAATGTCTCGAAATGAAAATAGTTCCGTCTACCGAATTGGGATCGAATCTACAACCACTTTGCTTACAATCGAACGCCGTCCCACTAAACTACGGGACCTAGAAATATTTAATATATCTAAATTGTCTTGAAAATTTACGTTAAAAAAATAATAATAAATTTAGAAACTAAATACAAACCCTTTCCAAGGGAATACTTTAATAAGACGAATTTAATGAGCAAATACTTTATGTTTACTAGTAGGCAGTTCAAGTTTACATTAACCAACTTCCAATTCCATTATCAGACTAGCTCGATTGCACCATAATATTGTATCATCTTATCTACATAGTATAATAGCTAAGTTGATAGTTGGTATTGATACAACAATAAGAAATCATCTCTGATTTTATTACATGGCTACAGCATGAACCAACAAAAGCATGTTAAAAGCTTTCTCTGAAAAGATCATGTAAATAATAGTAGAGAAATTTATGAAAATTATTTATTTCTAACATAAAATAATTGTTATTAAAAAAAAATCAGCTTCACGCTGTATCCCGCACACAGCAGGGTAGGCAGAGGGAACCTAGTGTTATGACACTCCGTTCCCCACTTTCTGCTGAATTCTGGAGGCATTGCGTGTTGAGTGGCAGAACTCAACGCCGCGCTTAGCCTCGACACCAGAGCGAAGAAATGGAAATATACATTTTAAGTAAATATTTCATTTCCTCGAGTGGGGATCGAACCCACAACCAGTCGGTTGTACAGTCACACTTCGTGCCACTGCGCCACGATTGGCCTCGATTGTTATTATAAAAGGAATATAATTCTTTGAGCAATCAAAAATGAAAGTGGGGGAAGTATACTAGAACACTAGACACTTATATTATCAGTTAAAATAAAAAGTATTATGATCAGTAACAATAGTTTATTGATAGGCGAGACATGGTGTATGGGGCACAAGCGTGTAACTGTAAACGCAATAGGATGTGGATTCGATTTCCAGTTGGGGAATTGAAATATTTAATGTTTTAATTTCTTCGCTCGGACAATGATGCAATGTGTGGCGTTGAGTTCCGACGGAACGGATGCTAAAAAAATTATAATAATGATATTGAGCGCCGATGTTGCAATAGTCATACACGAATTGTAGTTAGTTGCCAACTCGAGCCGATGTTTATATTTAAGGAAACATTTTAAGGAAAGCTGTGTATGACAATATCGTCCTTTATATTGAAATCATAGAACTCAATATAATTTTTGTTCTCAATTAAGACAAATAATAATGTGTTTGTAATACGGCTCTACTTTTTCGTTGTGATAAATTTTACCCGAATTCAGATCTATGTTAGAAACTTTGATTATTTTATAATTTCATTTATTGACTGTATCATAAACTAAAATTCGAATCCCACAGGATAAATAATATGGTGAGTTATTTATCCATCTCTTGACCTTCATAAATTATAATTGAAGCGTAATTGAATTAAGTATTAAGTAGAAATTTTGTACTCCCACAGGAGCTATCCCAGTTAATGGTCCAAAATATAAAAACAGGACTATTAAACCAAATTTCATAATTGTAAGTCATCGGGAAAAACCTATTGGTTTGGATTATTCAGTGAATTTTATGTAAAATGCTTAAAAAATGATGCGTAAGCGCTTGCATTTTTTGACTAATGTAACATAGAAACGAACTGTAGTCTTGGACATTTTATATTAACTTCACCTACTACACACGCGATTCCTTTAAGATGAAAATAATGTTTGAATATACGGAATTGAGACGCTTGTGGGCTTAATACCCACTAAGGCAAATTCATTTTTATTTTCTCAAGACAAAGCGCAACGTTAAGTTCAGCTATCTATACACAATGTCTCGAAATTGAGCGGTGCGTCTGGAACGGAGTGTCTTCACAGTAACTGAACATGCAGCTAAATAAAAAATAAAAATAAAAAGAAATTTCACATATTATCTATTAAAAACTTCAAAAAATAATTTTGGGAGAAAATGGAAATATATTATATTTTATGGAGAAAAAGCGTGTAATTTCAACAAAGGTAGGTACATAATTTCCTTGAACTTGATAATTAATACTCCTTCCCACACTCATTAACTGCCAATTTGGGTATAATATAAAGTATACTTGTATAAGTCTTACAGCTCTCTTGGGCTCATTTTTCATATTAAAATAATATAATATTTTCATTATATTCGTCTCAAAGAACATAACCTAAGTACCCAGTCACTCTTTGCTTCAGGTTTATTCCAATAAAGATTAAATTTGAATTAATTTATATAATTTCTTGATTTAACTTAATTTCAGCGAAATAATATTTTTTTATATTAAAATTATATTAATCATTCCCAGCTTTGGTATGTAAGCTCCATCACTTAACTCATAATTCCTATAAAAGTGGACGTAAAGAGAGGAATGGAGTGTCTTAATTCTAGGTTCCCTCTGTCGCAATGCGGCAAGCGGAGTAAAACTACAAAAACTTATGTATGTTTGTGTAGGTAAGGGACAATCACAATTAATAACGCCATACAAACGGCATTCTGAGGTCTAGTTTGGTTGAAAACATACACACGTGTCCCGATCCGATGACAGTACGACATTTCCGTAGTCAAGTTACGTACGTCAACTTGATATATGCCGGGACGTCCAGGATATAGAGAAAATGTTTGTTGTATTTTGTATTTTTTATTCGTTATAAGTAGCGCAGGGTAGCACCGTAACGCGACGGTGGTGGGTTTGATTCCCCCTCGAGGAAATAAATTGTTTTTAATCCAAATTACGCAAGTTTTTTAATGAAAACTTCTTAAACTTTCTTCTTTCTTCTTCTTCTTTCTTCTCTTCGTCTTAACAGTAGTTTCCCGGGATCCCTCTGCCTACCATGCTATGTGTGATCTTTCTAAAGGATTTACTAATATTAAGTGATATCTGCGCCGTTTTTATATAAAATATTTTTTATAAATATGAATTCGTGAATGTTTTGAAGAAAATATCGATTCTTTCTTTCTTCAAAATACAGGTGTTCGAAGAAATAAGGCTAAATTATTCATTCAAAATTCAAATGGATAATATATACATTTTGACACCATATACATAAAGTTCTTGTCATAAAATGTTCTTCTCAAGGCGAGAATAAAAAAATAATTTCAATATAATAGTTTTTCAGATATGAATCCATTATTTTAGATAAAAACTATAGACAGAAACCAATACATTACTACTATTTTAGATCAGGAGACAGCCAACCACAAACATATCTCACGCCGCATTGATAAGTGGAGTGGATCCACGAAATTGTAATTTCAACAGCGGTTAGATATTCATCATGGATGTGGTACAAGTTAAGACTGAGAAACTTTTATTAGAGGCGTAGGCGACGGACATTAACCCCGTATTCCGTAAACAGCAGGGTAGGCAGAGAGAGTTCAGTGTCAAAATAGTCTGTTATCCACTTTTAACTCAACGCCTCCCTTTGTGTTATTCATGAGACAGAGACTCGTGACATGCGGACAAACAGATCGATAGGCGGATAGCGGATTCTCACCAATAGTGTACCGTTTTACCTCTTGGGTATGGAAGTCTAATAACCATTTCCCCGAGAGCTTGATCTCAGCAAGGTTATGTGTTCGAGGTACCACTTTTTTTGAGTTATTTTATGTTGAGCAACGCCATATTTTTTTTATGTTGAAAACTACGAAAAGTCTTGTATAAGACTGAAGGGGACAAAATAGATTCATGAATAAATAAATAATTTTTGAAAATACACAAAATTCGCGATACTTTTTGAACACACCATGTACATTCTTTTGAAGTTTTGGTCTCAATATCAAATTTTCTCTAACTGGAAATCGAAACCGTACACCTCGCTTATATACTATCCAATTAAACCAAGATAGTTAAAACGCCATAACATATCCCGTTTTACGACGCTTCAAAGCTTTCTGATAAGGGTTTATTACTTTATATTCTAGACTATGTTTATCTTTTGTGATAAAGGCGTCGTTGCCAGCACTTGATTAGTTGAGAAAAAAATTTATTGTTTACTCACAGACACTGGGATTTTCAGTATTTCTTGTTTATTACATTTAGCTTTAGATAGGTGTAGAGCATTTGGTGTATACGTAATTGATGAAGTATCCAAATTACTATTATAAATTAATATGCTGGTTAAAGCGTTGGGTCAAAAAAATATCCTATTAAAAAAAAGGAGCCATCGGGGCGCAGTGGGACCGTATATAAATGTAAGCCTGATGATCGTTGGCTCGATTACATATTTTTACTACTACTCTACTAAATAAAGTGTGGTTTGAGTCTAAAATTAAACTGGAACTGGGGAATAGAGTGGCTCAACACTAGGTTTCCTCTGCTTCACCTGCTATATGCAGAATACAGAATAAGGCAATGTATTTTCTGAATATAAATCGCTACATCCTTTATTTCGTCCTATTCCAACAATGACCAGGTACCTGTTTGGTTAGGAGGCACCGCTTTGCTATAACTGTCACGGGAATAAAAGTATATTGAAATACCTGTGAAATTTGTTATCATAAATCATATTTTGTTAATTTTGACTTAGTGCTTTTAAAACTAATATAACATGTATATAATATTTTTAACATTTTACACTTAGGAAACAAAATATAGAAGTAAAAAACTAAACAGATTTCAAATATTAAGTTTACATATGAAATTTGTATTTGGTATGGTAGGAACAAAAAGTCGAATATTTTTTAATATAATATTTTTATTTAATCAAAGTATGAACCATTGTTATCTACAGTTTTGCCATCACATAGGTAGTTCATTGGCGCTTTTGATTAGCAATTGTTGACAATAGACGTCTGCCGTAATCGTCTGGACAGCACTAGTCCACTAAACGCTTACAAGTATATTTTTGGGTCAGTTTTGGTTTGGAGCAGAATTTGGCTGGTCAGCGTGGTCATTTCAATGAGCGCTTATCGTCGAAAGTCCATTTTCTATCACAGGTAATGATTCAATTTAAAAACCCTTCATTATTTTGTTGGTTAAGTAATGTAACCTAGCAGTCGACGCTTTGCCGGTTTGCTTCACTCAATAAATAATAATATCAAAACTCTGATAAAGGTCAATGTCAAAAATATTGATATTTTTTTTGTTATAATTTGAAATCCATTCAAGGCTTTACTTTCATTTCACCATTCTGGTAACAAGACAGCGCGGCGTTGAGGTCTGCCACTCAAATCATAATGTCTTGAAAATTGGGTACAGAGTTTCTCAAAAATATGTTGCCTCTCCTACTTTTCTATACTTTACTACTATCCGAATCTTCTCTAATACCATAAAATATTAAAAATAAAACATTATTTAAGGGTGCTTTGGAGAAAATTAGACTCGGTGAACAATATGAGAATATACATATTGTGCTATATTTATAACTATTAGATTTCTATTTTTAAATGACTATATAGATATTTTTTGAAAAATTATAAATTAGATCTAATAGTACAGTTCCCAATAGTTCTGAAAAGCAGAGAATGGAGTGTCTTCAGACTAAGTGCTCACTGCCTTCCCTACTATAATAACATATATAAAACGTACTTTACAAAAGCGTGATAAAATTAAATTAAAAATTAGCTTCACGCTATATCCCGCACACAGCAGGGTAGGCAGAGGGAACCTAGTGTTAAGACACTCCGTTCCCCACTTTCTGCCGATTTTGAAGGCCTTGCGTGTTGAGTGGCAGAATTCAACGCCGCGCTTTGCCTTGACACCAGAGCGAAGAAATGGAAATATAAATTTAAATAAATATTTCATCTCCTCGAGTGGGGATCGAACCCACAACCAGTCGGTTATACAGTCACACTTCGTGCCACTGCGCCACGGTATGGTTTATATGGTATCACGCCACAAAAGCGTGATGGTGCTCAAAAATAGAAATCTTGACATACCACAAAACGAATGACCTTCTCAATGATCACCAATATAACTTTCAGCGAAACCGTATATTTTTTCAGGATTCTTAAAGATTTATCAAAGATGAGATTCTTATAAATCTTTAATCTGCGGAGTCTTTGCCACCAGCGTAGGGTTGCCTTGTTGTCAGTTCTTAACCGCAAACATTTCGGGGAGTGTGCTTCGAAACTGCACAAACTAATTACTCCAGCTTCCTTGTACCATATAACCTCTAGGAATACAGTTTCGTGCCATCTGTACTGTAACGCTTTGAATCTGCATTCTTGATTCGCACAGTGAGTGAATGACACTCATTGCTGACTTCTGTATTTACTATGATATATTTTATATCTTGTCATACAATATTATATATCTTGGTTCTATGATAAGCGATCAGTGAGGGGTCAAAAAAGAAATTCTATAATCCATTTACGGTCAAAGGTGTAATGACTCAACTCACAAAGGTATATCAGAGCATAAATGTCTTCAGCTTCTCCTACAAAGACAATCGAACAAACTCTTGATTTCTTGTACGCACCCGAGGTCTTACGGTCTGTGCTTGATAAAATCGATTTTAGAGATGTCACAAGAGCAGAAAGTCAATACTCATGTATGTGTGTGTGACATATAAGGCAGGCGATTTAAGGCATGAAAGTTATTGTTAAAATATTTCGTAAAATATACAGAATACGTTTAATAATTAATTGAATACAAATTCTTTACAAACATAACAGTGGAAAGAAAAACAAAACACAGTAAAAATCTAATTTGGTTTCCTAATAAAATCGTTACAACTTACTGAAACTCTTACAAAATTATAAGGTAGTAAATTACTAAAATAGTACTTAACACTAGGTTCCTAGGTTCCCTTTACCATACCTCTCATACCCTTGAACACACTTGTCTCATTTAGAGCTACGAACCAAAAACACAACGAACTGTGTGAAACGGCAAGGGCACTTAGTGGGCAAAGTTCTTCATCAATCAAAAAAGCTACATACAAATGAATGGTTTTGGAATGAGAAAAATTTGAACATTGACAACTAATTTAAATATTCTATTATTTTTGCGTCCTTGCAATGCTCATTCACCTCAACATCATCCCGGAGCGATGAGAATATGTTAAATTATACCTTCAAGATTTTTTTTTCCAAAAGTACAACTGGTATAAAAGTAAATAAGTTTTAAATAATAAAAATGAAAAAGTTTCGTCGACATATATAAACAAATAAAAATGTTACATACAATCAAACTTCTTTGACATTGCAGCGTTTAGTGGTTACGTCTAGTAGTGGTTACGTCTAGTATACCTATAATAAAGTAGAATTAAATTAAAATGTCATAGCATTTGCTATAGACCGATGGTATCTTGGTTAATTTAATTGATTGATCAAACAGAATCTCTGAAATCAAAGGCTTCAAATTAAATGCACTCCAACCTGCCATTCCATTCATAAAATTTTTCATTGCCAGACTCAATATTTATAATTATTTTTACTTTTAAAAATTGCTTTTAAGAAATAAATAGTGATATTTATTTGACGATCCATTTTTTTGATCCTCGTGGCGCAGTGATGCAGCGTCTGACTGTAAATACGACAGTTCCTGGATTCTATTTTCTGCCCTGGTAGACGAGGCGTTCAACCTCTCTAAATTATTTTTTTACTTTATTTTTTTAGCTTTACAATGTATCCTGCAGAAAGCAGAGTAGACAAAGGGAACCTAATTCTAAAACACTTCATTTTCTTGAAGACACTTACGTTCCCTATATCCCGGTGAATTCCGATGAATTTTCGGTGATGATTTGAATGAATTTGAAACAGTATTGCGTGTTGAGTGCGTAGCCAGAGCGGGGAAATGAAAATATTCATTCCTCCAAGTGTGAATCGAACTCTCAACCGTTGCACGTTTCACACGCTTGTGACCCCTACGACTCTATTATATTTTTTTTTACCTACGACTTTATTATATTTTTTTAATATTGAGGACCAACCCGAAGTTAAAAAAAATAAATAAAACAAGATTAAATTATTGAACGAATAAGTTAATAATGGTTGAAAATAAAACAATGATTGAATACAAAACCTATAAATAAAATTGTGCTCACAATTCACTGGAAGCAAATTTCCTTTCAGTTAGATTTATAGAAAAAAGTTTTAATTATTCCCTGTTGCGAAATGAATGACTCTTGAACGCAATATACAATATTGCATTATGATTATCAGTTTTTTTTTGCTTCAGATTGTATTCCACAGATAGCAGAGTAGGCAAAGGGAATATGGGAACCTAGTATCAGACACTTGGTTTTTCTTAAGACACTTCTGTTCCACACATTCCGCCGAATTCTAAGTTTGTAAGAATCGAACCCACAGCCCTCGCCAACCTACAACCGCAAAAAAAAACTATCATAATTGACTACTTACCTACTAAATGATTTAAAAAAAAAATCCTGTCTCGTAGTTAGAAAGTAAAGCATGGCGTTGAAATCCGCCACTATCAAAAATTGGGCAAGAAGTGAAAACGAAGTGTAATAATAGTAAATGAATTCCTTTTATGTACCTTGTTATACGGGAAAAGAAGATCTTAACAACACAGAATTGAAATAAATCCCTAAAGTACGTACTTTCACTTCGTTTCTATAGAAATACTTCTCTTATCTCTCTATAATCGATTAACACTATTAGTGCTAAGTCATCGGAGAGCATTAACCGAATCCACGAACTAAGATACGTGCCCTCTTTATTTAGGACTAATTGATTTACAACGATCCGTATTCAACAATTAAATATTAGTATTCTTTTCGATTTCTTTTATATTTGCTATTATATCTTCTTAATTGTTTTCGGTTAAAAGAAAAATGTGAAATCATTTATACATACACCATTAATATAATAGATACCCCCATAAGTATAAGATTTTGTTTCGCTGCACGCGCAAATCTCAGAAGCCACTGGCTCGAATTGAGACATTTATTTTTGTATCAGATAACCTATTTAGATATATTTAGCATAGGCAGAAAAAACTTAGTATCAATTTGTCCCGTTCTCTGCTTCTCGCCTGTTCCTTACCAGAATGGAGATTGAATCCATATATCGGGCTAACCAACAAATGAGACGCGCGAATCTAGGTATGTAGTGTAATTATTTTATTCACTTTTGTTTCACACATTTCAATTCTATTTATAACACAATATTAGATGTCTAACAGTCCTAGATATTTTTACACAATATATACATACATATTCATATTTCTCACCTAATCCTCTTTTTCCCATAGCACCCTCTATTATGGTTTTTTGGGAACATCGCTTTAAACGTTCTTTTTACGTGTACAAAGGATTCACGTAATTGTAAATACATTTTTTACACTGTTTCCCGTATATAGCAGGTTAAGTAGAGGCAACCTAGTGTTAAGAAACTCTTATTCTTACTACTCAATTTTCAAGATATTGTATTTTAAGTGGTGGAACTCAACGTCACGCTTAATAGCAAGACATAGCGTGACGTTGAATCTGCTCTAATGAGAAGGGAAATGAATACAATGCCCCAAGTGGGAATCGAACAATAATAAAATAACATTTAATAGATATTTTTGACATCGTCGTTTATCAGAATGGAATATAATCCATAAATATAGTATTTAAATGTTTCCCAAAGGCTTTATTTGTATACGTTGATGATCTCATTAGCGTTTTTATCCCTATTTACATAGTAAAGACTTTTTATTTCTTTATTTACCGTTGTTATTGTTGGTATTTACACTATATTACAAAGCCGAAGAGTTTGTGTGGTTGATGCTATACTCAGGAACTATTGATAATTAAAATAATTTTCAATTATTATAATTTTCGAATATAAAACAAGCTAATCAGGGTAAGTACCCGACAATTTCTAAGAAGAATTGTCTCTTAGTAAAAAAGAATAGTAAAATCTATAAACGCTTAAAAAGAAAAGAAACAAAAGTAGGTGAGAAGCCCCATAAAAGGGGCACATATTGATATTGTATTATTAAAAAAAAAAAAAAAATCAAATATTATATATTGATATTGTATTATTATTGTATCGAAACCAGATTTCAAAAAGATTGTTGATTATTAAGATTTGAATTGCGATTGTTAAGATTGATGGATCAGATTTTATTATATAAATTAAAATATATATTTGATTAGAATTAACAAATAGATTTTTTTTAAGGATTGTTTTTTAGTGTCTTATTATATAAATTAATTTTTTTTATAATTGATATTTAAGTAAAAGATAATTATTACTAAGTAAACATTTATTAAATTATTGATCTCTATTTCAATTAGATTGTGTTTATTTTCTTGTTATTGTCCTTATCAAAAAAATATTAAGTTTAATATTATTTATATTTTCATTACTTCGCTCTGGTGTCGGGGCAAAGCGCGGCGTTGAGTTCCGCCACTCAGCACGCAATGCCTCCAGAATTCAGTGGAAAGTGGGGAACGGAGTGAATTAACACTAGGTTCCCTCTGCTTACACTGCTGTGTGCGAGATACAGCGTGAAGCTGAATCTCTTGAAATCCGTTAGTCAACAAATTGGTAATATGAAATGAGTTAATAGGAGTATCTTATACTTTGAGACATTATCATATACCTATTGAGACACATCCTTTACCCACTATTCGCCGAATTCTGGACGCATTGTGAACGGAGTGGCGGAACATGTCACCACATTGAAACATAATATTTTTCGTCTTTTCGAGTAACAATAGAATCCATCAGCTTTTGCGTTTACAATCGCACCCTTATGATCTCGCACCATGACTCATTTGATCAATTCAACTTGAATATTGAAAAATATCAATCTTTATTCTTCTATCGACCATTTCTAAGACCTTGGTCAGATAATGTACAGAGAAGTAATAAACAACTAGGTCAATGGATACTAAGTACTGTTTTCGAGGCATTATGTAGCCACAAAGACTACTACAGTACACTTTTATTAGTTTGTTCTTTTGTTTTGCAAGTCCATTACGTTGTTTATTATACAAAATCAGCTTCACGCTATATCCCGCACGCAGCAGGATAGGCAGAGAGAAGCTAGTTTTAAGACACTCCGTTCCCCTTTTTTACCAAATTCTGGAAGCATTGCGTGTTGAGTGGCGGAACTCAACTCAGCGCTTTGCCTTGACACCAGAGAGAAGATCTTAAAATATTTCAATTTAAATAAATATTTGATTTCCGTTCAGTTTACAGTCATACACTTGCCTAGTTGGTTAATGGAATATGTTTTTTATTTTTTATAATACAATTTTTGTGGCACAGTGGCACATCGTCTCACAATAAATCCAACGATTGTGGGTTTGATTTCCATTCAAAAAATTATGTATTTCCCCGCTTTGACAGGTTTTTCAAGATTTCACTAGTTCTTCAAATATAACACCAACATTTATGTAGATAACAAGAGATAAATGATAATAAAAAAGTTTATTTCTATGGTTATTGCGGGTAATAAATATTGCAAGTTCTTTGCTCTCTCCTGTTGTATTGTTCTGAAGTTAGAACTAAGTTCCATCACTCATGCCGCCACTACCATTTGCAGTTTGGGGAACAAAAAATATGGGAACCAACTTTAGAAAAGTTACTGAGATATAAAGGGAATGAGAGTAGGAAATTATATTTTTTATTGCTATATCAACAAATACTAAAAACAGAATAAGCAAATATTTAAGTGGCTTGCAACAATATTGTATATATCTATATATATATATATATATATATATATATATATATATATATATATATATATATATATATATATATATATATATATGTGTGTGTGTGGTCATTTAAAGCTTAACTACGGTTATATAGTGGATGAAAGGTTGAAAATTTGAAGAGATTATCGCGAAGGAACTAAGGTTCAGAACTGAATCGGAACCAAAGAAATAGAATATATTATTGTCTTGCATTCTTATAGTTTCGTTCATAATATATAAAACGAAGCGAGGTTAAATTTTAAAACAAAACGAGCTAGAGTAGGAAGGGATTTAGTGTTTCTTAAATAATATTTATATTACAACAGTTGAGGCCAGTCGTGGCGCAGGGGCACAAGTTATGACTGTAAAACCGACTGGTTGTGGGTTCAATCCCCGCTCAAGGTGATGAAATATTTATTTAAATTTATATTTCCATTTTTTTGCTCTGGTGTTTAGGCAAAGCGCGGCGTTGAGTTCTGCCACTCAACACGTTCGCCTCCAGAATTCGGCAGAGGCTGGGGAATGGCGTATCTTAGCACTAGGTTCCCTCTGCCTATCCTGATGTGTGCAGGATACAGCGTGGAGCTGATATAACAACAATTTAAAATACCACTACACAAAGTAAAGGTGCATTCCACACGTTTTTTGGAAAAGCATTTTTAAAGTACTATGAAATTTAAATTGACTTTTTCTCAAAGAACGCTAACCATAAAAGTCGTTGGTTTGTGTTATGTAAACAAAAAGAAATATATATTTTGTTTTCTGGTATAAAAAAAATTATTTTTTTTTTATTTATTTCAGACATTTTCCTTAGATATTCAGCGTTAAGTTTCGCCATTCAAAACACAATGTATAGGTGTCTTTCACTTTTCAGTTCTGAATTAAAAAGTAAAAAGACATTTACGCATATAATATTTTTTTACTGATCGCTGTCTGTACATGGAAGATCACTGTATGAGAAAACTTTTGTTGTTTTACCATTATAAGTTCGGTTTTCCTACACTCGACTTGTCGTCGGATTATCTGTATATCCCGTCCTGAGGCCTTCAGGAAAAAGGATATACAGTCATTCTACCTCTGTTGTTTTATTATAATCGTTTCAAAATTAAATAAAAAATACTATAAATAATTAAACAGTTATTTATAGCACTAACCACTATTGACTGGTTGTAACTTTACTTTTCAATGTCAATCAATCTATACATTAAAAAGTAATATTCCATATTTTTTTATATTGTCTGCAATATACAAATATATGATTTGTAAATTGTAAAATTTTAGCGGGCAAAGCCGCGAGTGCTAGCTAGTTCTTAATAATACCTTGTTCCTTCCTGACATAAAGAATATATTTATTTGTACTTAAAATTATCAACATTATTTGAAAGCAAAATCAAAAGCGGCTAAATCAGAATTCAAATTTAAAATAATAAAGTATTTACGTCACAAAACTCTAACTAACTAAAATGGGTGTTTCCGTCACATTTCACTTTGCAATCGCTTTGTCGTTTCCGGTGATAAATGTATAAATGTGAAACATACTTTGTATTTCATGCTTTGAAATGATAAATTAGAAGTAAAAGTACAGGTAATATGCAAAAATGTATACTTTTTAATGTTAAATAATGGAACATAAATCTATTTTAAACCTTTTTAACGGATAAGCTCAATTAAATAAATATGATAGTAGTGACTTGAAATCTAATTTAGAATATTGTTTTTTATATATATGTTTTTTATTCAGAAATTAAATATTTTTATTTTCATCGCTCGCCTCGCTTCGCTTCGAGTTTCAAATATATTTTATCTTACAGTCATCTAATCTCAACATAAACCAACAATAAGATAAGAAAGCTCCCCAATAAAAGCCTTTGACGCAAAGCTTACGCAACCTCAGCCTCTTGAGGAACTTAGTTTGAAATTACCGGCGGGCGGCGTCGTTTAAACCGTAGCGTACGGGTTGTAAGGGAGCGTACACTTTATTAGTGGAAATAGGTTGTTTAGATAATATTGTATATTGATTTTTCTTAGCATCATCATGTGTTGTTCGTACTGAGGCAAAGCGTGGCGTTGAGTTCCGCTACTCAACACGCAATGCCTTCAGAATTCGGCAGAAAGTGGGGAACTTAACATTAGGTACCTTCAGCCCACCCTGCTACGTCAGTATTGATGCCCGGTTTTCACGGAGAGTCCTTAATGAGCCCATTAAAGACTATGTTGAACTCGCAAGAGTAAAATACATACTGGCATTTTCACCAATAAATAGTAGTGCAAAAAGAGTCGAGGGCAAAAATAGATGAAATGAGCTTGCTCAGTTCTAGTTATATATAATTACAAAATATAAAACTCTTTGTTGGTGGAAATGTATACCTTTTTAATTTAAAAGTAGAGTAAGGAGTATATGCTCATTTCTCTTTGGAGGTGGAAACCGAACTGACACAGGGTAGACAGAGGGAAGCCACATAAGCCCCGTTGTCACTTCTTGCTAAATTTTCAAGACAGTGCTTGTTGAGTGGCAGATCTTATCTTGTGTAGTATCTCACCATAGCCCGCAGGTAGGCGGAGTAACTTACTAAGATCGTAACTGTTAAGATTGTTAATACTTCGTTCCTATTAAAATACCTCGGTTGTTTATTTTCCACTGAATTCTCGAGGCTGATAGCGTGTTGAGTGACGGAACTCCACGCTGCGCTGCGAAATTAAAATAATCAATATTTCACCCACAGCAACCCACAACCGTCGCGTTTACAGTCACACGCTTGTGCTCCTGAATCACGACAGCCTCAGCAAAAACAAAACAGTGCGCAATTACGCCACTCAACACAAAAAAATAGACAAAATGTAGAGAACGGAGTATCTTAAAAAAGTTCCTAGGTTCCCTTTACCTACCTTGTTATGTAAAGGATACAGCTTGAAGCTAAAAAAGAAAATAATATATGTATTTATATGCGAGTAGCTATATATGTTTAAATTTGTTCAGTGTAGACACGGCTTAAGTCAAACTTAGCGGTGTTACTTAAGGTGTGTTTATGTTAATGCAGAATCTTAACATGCCGTTAAGTTGGTAGTTAGGAATCTTTACCTAACTACTGTCTAATTCAATCTACGTAAGTACAGTACAGTGAATATTTGATGAGTTACATATTAAATTATAAAAAAATACAATTTATTTAATTTAGTTTAACAAAAAACTAAAAGATGCGCTTTTCTATGCCAGGTTTTAACAAGATGTGCTTGGAGTTATAAAATAATATGAACTTAACCAATTGTTAACTCGAGTGGTTTAATAGTAAACTTTGTAGAATTCCACTATTCAGGTCCTGGCTATCATATCATTACATCAGGTCTATGACACTATATAATTGTGATGTCACGTAAGTTTCGTGATGATGCAATTATTAGAAAAAATAGTTATAAATCTAATCAATCTCAATGCGCAATCAAGAACAGAAGGTAGGGGTGGGTCTCAGAAAAAATATCTAAAAAAATATAACGAAACACGACGCAAACTACCATTAACTATTCAGAGTCAGGCTTTGAATAGTCTTTGTTTTAATATTGTAGTGTTTCATTTTACTTGTGCCTAAGCCAGGCCTTGAATGGGAACTAACGAACGTGTTAGGACCACATCCCCTATATCGACGGCTTTATGGTTGTGGGATGAGTGGATCTTCTTAGTGCTTACCTGTGAGAACTACAGAACGATGACATGAACGATGGCTACCTACTGGCGGGTGATTTGCCTTGGAGGCACAATGAGTGTCAGGAACTGGTCTGCTATGGTATCCTTTTGTGAATTTGTTATGGCGTTGAAGAAGGCGGCGGATCGCGAATGTATAACTCCTTGGTGGGCTTTACCTAGATGTTCTAGAGCGAAGAGGAGGGTCAGGTGTCGCAAGTCTATACCGTAATTTATTACAAGTATTGCAATAATTTTAATACTTTTATCATTTAAATGTTTATAGTCTGCAGCTTCTGTACCTATTCATATTCAATTTCATAACGCTCACTTCCTGTGTATATTTTCCGGATCCGATTGTTTGAAAACCTAAAACATGCGGTTATTATCGTACATTGGCTACTATTGTTGTATAGTACAGATATTATTGTCATTATATTTTTTTAAAGCTTCACGCTTTATCCCGCTTCTGGCAGGTTAGGTTAGGTTAATAATATAAAATAGAGTGGAAAGTCTAAAATGTTGTAAGGTAGCGGGAGCAGATGACGTTACTGCCGAGTTAATCGAAAGTCTTGGACTTGTCATGGTTTTTGTATAATATAGGCTAGAAATCAGTGCGGCCATTGTGTTTTTGTATGAATGAAAGGATAGACTGCACTAGTCATAGGCCTATCAGTTTAAGAAACTTATTGTTAAGAAAGACACTCTGTTCCCCACTTTCTGCGCAATTTTCGAGACATTGCTTGTTCAATGGCGGAACTTAATGCTACTTTGTCTTCTTACCATTCTACTATATGTGGGATATAGATAGAAGCTAAAAACAAAACAAAATAAATCATAAATAAAAATAAAAGGATAAATACGAAAGTAAACCCTTCTTTAGCTTTCTTCTAACTTTCATCAGATGGAAATTCATTTTTCATTTCAAAAAGCGAGAAGGTCCCTTGTTAATTGTTCATTGGTTTTATTAATTTGCTTTACGATCACTAATCATAAAATCATTGTCGAATTGATTGTCGAATCATTGTGAAATTGAAACTTGATATACATTTTATTCATTAGAACATATTTTACGAGTATAATATACTGTATACTACTTTTATGTCATAATTTATGTGTAAGCTGATTAAAATGTCGGTTACACAAATTACGTGTTTGATGGTTTATTTACTATTTATTAGGTCGACCTTTGAATGGCCTGTTGATTACTGTTAAGCTTGTAATTAGCGTATATGCACTTAGTACAGTTCTTAGGGTGACAGTTCTCTAAATGATTTTTTTTATTTCACGCTTTATCCCGCGTATGGCAGGATAGGTAGACCTAGAGTAAGACACTCCGTTCTTCACTTTTCGACGAATTTTTGAGTCATTGCGTATTTATTGGCGGAACTCAACACCACGCTTTGCCTTGCTACCATAACGTATGTATTATCAATTACAGGTTATTAATGTTAATTGTTCTATCCAGGGAACTAGACAGCATTGAATCTGGAAATAGAAATATTGAAGCATGCTGGCAGAACCTTAGGGATTGTAGGAAGCAGCAACACGAGTATATGGTAAAGGGAAAAAAAGGCTTTAGCGAAAAGCAAAAGACGAAAGGTGGTGGGATGATGAAGTGTAAGATGCTGTAGAAAGAAAGAAGATAGCATGGCAGGATTAAAGAGCCACAGGAAAGGATAGCCACAGATAAGCTGCAAAAGTACCAAACGAAATTAATGATAAAGATTAAGCGTGAAAATTAGGAGAAAGAAAGAGATTAAAGGCTAATGAATAACTTCAGTTTTTGCACGAAGCTTTTCTGATGATAAGTTAGTGTTTCTCGAGATTGCATGCTAACCTGCGGAACGAAAAGTGTGCTTTCGAAAGACAGTGAAATTTTAATAGAACAATTACAGAGATGGGCGGAATATTACAAAGAAGATGTATGAATAGCTGACGGCGGAAATTAATATAAAAGAGAAATACTTATTTCCTAAGTGTGAAATAACACTTTAAAAATGTTAAAAATAATATAAAAGAACTTGAGAGTGCGAAGTCTAAAATATGGTAAGATAGCGGGAGCAGATGAAGTTATTGCCGAGTTAATCAAAAGTCTCGGACTTGTTCTGGTTTTTGTATAATTTATGCTAGATATCAGTGCGGCAATTGTGTTTTTGTATAAAGGCAAAGATAGACTGCGCCAGTCATAGGCTTGTCAGTTTGATTAGCTTGGGTAGCAAAATACTAGAGATAGAAAAGCAAGAGAGACCCGACAGGCTATTATGGGAAGCCCAAGGACGCTTTAGAACTGGAAGAAGTTGTACGTAGCAGGTCTTTTCCCTCTACATGATCACGAAAAAGTTCTAAGCCGTTAACCACAAAAATTTTCTATGCTTTTGTGTACTTGGAAAAGGTGTTTCACAGAGTTGTGAGAATGAGATTATGGGCGGCACTACCCCGGTACAATGTGAGCGGACCCTTGCTGCAGGCTGTAAAGCCTTTTTAAAGAGAACACGTAGCCTGCATGCAAGTAGTAGCTGGCAATTCGCCTTGGTTTGATATTCAATTGGGTGTTAAACAAAGATGTGCTATGTTAGCTTGGTTGTTTAATTTGTATTTAATAATGTAATAATCATTTTATTTAACTCCTTGAAATCAGCTAGATAGCTGATATAAAGTTATATGGAAGTGAAAGTAGGACTTAAGTGTAAATTGCTTGCTGTATGCAGGTTCGCAGTACGATGTTTACGATTTCTTCGTAGGATATGCGGAGTCAGCTTAGCTGATCGAATCCACAAGGAAGAGGTACATAGAATACATGTACTAGCGAGGATGTAACAGTGAGAACGAGGAAGAACGTGCTCAGCTGGTTTGGAAACGTCAAACGAATGAGTGATGACAGAATGGCAACAAAGATATATGATGGATAAGACACCGCAATATTAAAGATACTTGAGGTCACGTACAAAGTATGAAGAGGTCGATAACAGGGGGCGAGGCGAGAGAAGTATGTGGAGACCGCGCTTGGCGCTCCATTCTTTCTGACTATCCAGGGTGAGACTCCGGGATATAGCGTGAAGCTAAGCTAAGCTTGGGTTAAATAGTTTCTATTATTTTTGTTAGCTTCATGCCGTCTCTTGCATGAAACCTGGTATGCAGTAAACTTAATGTTAAGACACTGTTATTGCCGCCAAATATTTGAAGCATTAGGTGTTTAGTAGTGGAATTCAACACTGTATTCTGTCTTAAAGCATGTGTCTCAATTTATCCTAATAAAATGAAAAGTATCACCATTCTAAAATCGAGATATTTTCACCATTCTAATCTCGAATATTTTCTTCTCAAGCATTTTTCTCCAAACTGTATTATTACCAAGAGTAATGTGTGCAATTTAGACAAAAATATCACTTTAATGTAGGAAATTCAGAATGATGAATGGAGAAGAGGAAACAAACATGTTTACTCGGTGTGCTTTAAATTAATATGACAGAGCCATTCCGTGGTTTTGAGGTTTCGACCAGCTTTTGTGCTGACGTATGTATAATAAGACTATGATGGTGTAGTGAAAATAGTAATAGATGTAATGGTAGTACATTCAAATTATACTTAATATGAAAAAAATAATGTTTAATTAAATGTTATATTACATCATAGTCGGAAGCTGTAGGTAACCTGACTGTAAACGTGGAAATTATGAGTTCGATTCCCACTAAAGGTTACATTTCAATTATTTTATTTTACCCGCCCTCTTAGATCAAGCACGGCGTCCCACAACACATAAGTTTGTGCTCCTGAGCCACGCTAGGCTAGCTTTTTATAATAGCTGAATTTATTAATCAAGTTAAATAAAAGTTGATTGACATTTCTGGGAATAAGTTAAACTTTAATATAATAATTATTTAAAAGAATACATACCAAATAATACACTCCAAAAGGCATAACCACGACCGCCACCAGCAAATCAGCGACTGCCAAACTCACAATAAAATAGTTTGTAGCTGTTTGGAGACTCCTCTCTCTCGCCACACTCAATATCACTAAGACATTCCCAAACAACGTCAACAACGGAAACACTATTAATGATAACGCCCAAAAATTGTATTTCACATCACTATCACTGCACGTTCCGTTGTCAAATGTCAAATTTAAACTCTCAAAATCATTAAAAGTTCTATCGAAATCGATTGAATAATTGACAGATTGATTGTAATTGTTCACTATACTTCCGTTTGAAAAATCTGAATCGATTTTGCTTATGTTTTTGCATTGGAAGCATATTTTCGAATTCATTTCCATTTTACAGTAACTTCATTATGTCTTCTTATATTTGGATCTTTGTAGATTTGATGGTATTTTCTGGTGCTCGAGCTCACGTTCATAATTCTTCATCACGTTTACCTGAAATATATGATTATGTTCAGAATAGGTATAATTTCGCAATAATATTATTGTCAAAATCAGTTAAGGCTTGAAGCTTAATTTGCGAGGTGATTGAATCTGCCTTGTGGAAATGGATATGAAACCAAGTGTCTTTTAATGAGAAAAATATGTACGATATTTTTCTTACGATCCAAATTTAAAATAGATAAATATTTTTAGAAAATATATGGAAATTTGAGGCCGGTCGTGGCGCAGCGGCACAAAGTGTGACTGTAAGCCGACTGGTTGTGGGTTCGATCCCCACTCGAGGAGATGAAATATTTACTTAAATTTATATTTCCATTTCTTCGCTCTGGTGTCGAGGCAAAGCGCGGCGTTGAGTTCTGCCACTTAACACGCAATGCTTCCGAAATTCGGCAGAAAGTGGGGAACGGAGTGTCTTTCACTACGTTCCCTCTGCCTACCCTGCAGTGTGCGGGATACAGCGTGAAGCTGATTTATTTGATTTTATTTTATATGGAAATTTGAACGAAGCGGAGGTCTCACCCGCGACTCTAAGATATCGTCCAAGAGGCGCGAGTTCGAGTCTAAAATAATATAATAATAATAACATATTTAATTTTTTTTTATGAAACACACTATTTTTTATAAATCTATTATTATATCTTAATATTTATCATGCTTGTACATATACGTTTTGCCTAGCAACACGCTATACCTCAAGGATTCGGTGGAAAATGAGAGAAAAAATGGATAACACTCAGTTCCCAGGTTCGCTCTGTCTATTCAGCTCTGTGCGGGATACTAGAAAAAAGCGTGAAGCTACAAAAATACATAAAATTTGAACCATAAACTACGTTAGCGTCTACTTTACGGGATGTTGTGATAATCATGTCGTTTTATCCCTTTGTGTATCAAACAAAATTCAGGTGAAAGACGGAAAATCTGAATACGGTAATTATTTTCTTATAACCAGAGAATACCGTGCTAAAATTATATATATAGCTTTCCTGATATATTGTACTTATAAATTATATACTTTTAAAATAATATTAATTATAATTTTTACTCGACTGCAATCGTAGATAAACATGGGACTGAAAATTAATTTAGCATGCGTTCAATTTCCAGTTGGTTCAAATTCCAGTATTTAATATGTTCGTTTCTCCGCTTTCATAAGATGACACACTGCGATTTTAAGTTTCAGCACTCAATACAAAATGTCTGGAAAATTAGGCGATGCGTATCTAACGGAGTGTCTTAACATAAGGTTCCCTCTGCCTACTCTACTTTACCTCTGCGAGATACAGCGCGAAGCTGAAAAAAAAATATCATATAGAGTTAAATTGAGGCTTGTCGTGGCGCAATCGATTCCCTCTCGAGGAATGAATTATTATTTATAAATATTTTCATTTCATCGCTCTAGTAAAAACGCAAAGCGCGCCTTAAAAACTCGTGGAAAAGTGGGTAGCGGAGTGTCCAAACACTAGTTTCACTCTGCTACCCTGCCATACAGCGGGGATACAGCGTGAAGCCAAAAAAAAGCTAAATGGGGCGTGACTAATCGTATTAAGTAAGTAGTTATGTAGCTAAACTTATTAATCTTGAAAAACTTTGTGTATTGATATTCAGTACAATAACGTTGGATTTATGTTGGTATATCATCAACATTTTTTTATATTTCGTCATGTACATTTTATATACCATTCAAAAGTGTACAATAAAAACAAAATTGATTTTTATTTTACAGTAGAGGATTCAAAATCATTTACGAAATTGTAAAATTCTTCTGGTATTAGGTACATATGTATATGTATGTATTTTTCAGACCTTTTTTTTGCGCCTCTTGATAATTTGCTTAATAAGTTGTGGGCAGGTTTAGACACTAAGCTAACGATAATGTTAGCTAACAATAATTACAATAATTATATTTCAGATTATCTATTGCTGAAACTAGTCTGAGTCCATACAAACGTTCATGCAGGGGAAGCAGGCAGTAGCGTGTGAGACCCCTAAAATATAATACTTTTCTTCTTTTCCTCTGTTCTTTTACCGCATTTGTGTAATTAAAAAACCGAACAAGCGGAACTCGGGCTTACACACTGAACACTCCAGTTTTTCCGTACAAAAACTGGAGGTTTCTCAGGCTTTGCTTAGAAAGAGCAATTCATCTAATTCAGCAGTTTATCTAATTGAACTAGCGGCTTTAATGTCAAATATTACCCCCGAGCGAGGCGAGAGGTTCTTTCAGCCCATTCTACTATATGCAGAATACAGCCCAGTGAAGCCTACAAAAAGACCATAAAATAAATATCAAAAGCTTATCAAACGCTGATGTATAACAAACTATTGCAGGTTCAGTAATATTCTAACTCAGCCAAGACGGTATCTTATAAATTCTTTTATTAATTAGATTAATTTTATTATGTATCAATTAAAGACAAATTTTAATAATATTAAAGGTATAATATATATGTATTTGTCAAACAATGTGAGTAAATCCAATTATTTTAGATCTTTGATACCGAACATCGCAATTGCAGAATGTTCCGAGTGCCACGTAGAGAAATGTTCGTCTAGTGAATATTACAAATTTAATAGATATGCATTTCTCGATTTTGATAGTTCAATTCACAATGGTTGTGAGTTTGATCCAATTCGGGGAAATTAAGTATTTTCTCATTTTGATAAGACGAACAGCGGCGTTGAGCTCCGCCATTCAATACGCAATGTCTTGAATTCGAGATTTGATTGATTGAGAACTAAATATATATATCGCTTTATGCAGGGTACACTGCTAAACGGAATTAACGATGTACTATACCTATCATACATTTGCCGCCGTGACGCCGGGGCACAAACGTGTGATTACGCTCCGCATTAAGTTCCACCACTCAACACGCAACGACTCGGAAAATACTTCGGAAATTGAGGAACGGAGTATCTTAACACTAGGTCCTCTCTATGAATACATACTAATAAAGTAAACACCTCTTACTACAAATTCCATCTTTCATTCATAAAAAACATACCAGAACGCGAGAGATATATCTCTCGATCTATTTTACGCAATTTCCTATTTTCTATAATAAACCTAATAGACTGAGATCCCAGGGCTCCCAGACCTACATAACTTTAATAAGGCTGAAATTATGAGGATTAATAGTCTAATCTGTAGTTAAGACTGAATGATTACTTACAAACTTGAAAGTAAGAAAGAGCCCCGTTCACACCGCACCAACTTAAGGCACACGTTCACGGTATTTAATTTTCCATATATTATTTACGGTTTATTTCTAGACCCACACCAATCCGATGGCTCAAATATACTTCCAGACAGAAACATACCTTTATTTGACGCTACTTTAGAAACATACGGCATTGTCACTTTGGTAGTTTAGTATCTGTGTTTTATTTTACAACGATGATTTTATTTATTATGTATTGTTTGAAAAAATTGTTGTAATTATATTAGCCTTTTATACAGAAGTTAAAACTGTGCTTTCATTTAAAGTGGTGATGAAAAAAACACTTAGTAAAAAATTCTTTCGTTACTGACGTAACTGACGCGTGACTGACAGGCAAAATACAACCGAAACTATATAGCTTATAAAGATGAAATTTGGCATATATTTATATATGTAGGAAAGAAGCACAAAAATGGGATTTCTGTAAATTCAAACAAGACCGAAGAGAGTCTGTGCCGTCTAGCCAGTCGATGGGCTGCAGAGTGTGACTCTAAACGAGAAAGTTGTCGGTTTGATTCTCACTCCGCGGAACAATTGTATTCATTTTCGTTTCCTCGCTTTGGAAAACAAAACGCAGCGTAGAGCTCCGCCACTGAACATGAAATACTTCAAAAGTTGGGTGGAAAATCAGGAACGGAGTGTTGGAGCACATTTAGTTTTAAATTAGATAAGTTTTTGTTAAGCAACAGTGGCCATTCAATTAAATTCTTTTTATAATAGGCGATTTACATTGGCATATGTGTTATATATGTACCGAAATTAACCTACCTTCCTAAGGTTCCGTCTGTCTACAATGAAATGCGGGAAAAAACGTGAACCTGATTATTTTAAATGGTTGTATCTTTCAATCCTACTTATGGAAATATTCTTAAATACTATCCATATCTATCTTACTACGAAATATCGAAGAGGAATAATATAAGTTGTATATTTGGAAAACTAACTTACGTATGAAACGGAGTATAAAAATGGTTATTTATATTAGACTGTACATTATATTTCAGGCCGGATGCCAAAAAACCAAAAGACAGCGTGACTAATCGTAGTACAGGGCAGTAAGTTATGTAAGCTAAAACGTATTATTCTTGAAAAACTTTGTGTAATGATATTCAGTACAATAAGGTTGGATTTATGTTGGTATATCATCGACTGAGAGTGCATGCTAAATCAGATTTTTTTATATTTCGTTATGTACATTTTTTATACCATTCGAAAGTGTACAATAAAAACAAAATTGATTTTTATTTTACAGTAGAGGATTCAAAATAATTTTCGAAATTGTAAAATTCTTCTGGTAATAGGTACATACATATATATGTATGTATTTTTCAGACCTTTTTTTTGTGCCTCTTGATAATTTGTTTAATAGGTTGTGGGCAGGTTTAGACACTAAGTTAATGATAATGTTAGCTAACAATAATTATAATAATTATATTTCAGATTATCTATTGCTGAAACTAGTCTGAGTCCATACAAACGTTCATGCAGCGGAAGCAGGCAGAAGCGTGTGAGACCCCTAAAATATAATACTTTTCTTCTTTTCCTCTGTTCTATTACCGCATTTGTGTAATTAAAAAACCGAACAAGCGGAACTCGGGCTCTCACACTGAAGTTTCCGTACAAAAACTAGAGGTTTCTCAGGCTTTGCTTAGAAAGAGCAATTCATCTAATTCAGCAGTTTATCTAATTGAATTAGCGGCTTTAATGTCAAATATTACCCCCGACCCAATTGTTTAGAATTTAACCACAAAGGTATAGTTTTCAGGTTAACTGGAAGTACTCTATTAATTAAGATTCCCTTTATAGTGTTCAAATACGCGTTTGCAAGAAACGCGATACGATATAAGCGATACTTACGATATATCTTTTTTTTAAGTAAATATAAAAATAATTTTTATGTTACGATGGCTGCAGGATGGTTGCATGAGGCTGTAGATCTGAGAATATGGTTTGAATTTCAACTCGATAGCTCCAAGCATTCTTGAGCCTCTTGACAGATAGACATACAGACGGATGGACAAAAGATCTTATAAGGTTTCCTTCCTTAAACACATATTAAAGGTACAGAACCAAAAAATAAGTATAAAAAAAATATTATAATAATAAAATTGCTATAAATGCGACGTTTATGGATTCGCATCCTATTTGGACGAAGTCATTTGCATTGCGTTACTTTGGTAACAAGACAAAGCCGTAATTTGTGACAATTTTCCTAAAAATAAGCGGTGCGTGAAGGGAAAACAGAGTGTCTTAGCTCTAGGTTCTTTCAGCCCATTCTGCTATATGCAGAATACAGCCCAGTCAAGTCTACAAAAAGACCATAAAATAAATATCAAAAGCTTATCAAACGCTGATGTATAACAAACTATTGCAGGTTCAGTAATATTCTAACTCAGCCAAGACGGTATCTTATAAATTCTTTTATTAATTAGATTAATTTTATTATGTATCAATTAAAGACAAATTTTAATAATATTAAAGGTATAATATATATGTATTTGTCAAACAATGTGAGTAAATCCAATTATTTTAGATCTTTGATACCGAACATCGCAATTGCAGAATGTTCCGAGTGCCACGTAGAGAAATGTTCGTCTAGTGAATATTACAAATTTAATAGATATGCATTTCTCGATTTTGATAGTTCAATTCACAATGGTTGTGAGTTTGATCCAATTCGGGGAAATTAAGTATTTTCTTATTTTGATACTTGACTTACTTGATTGACGAACAGCGGTACAGCAATACGCAATGTCCTGAATTCGAGGTTTGATTGATTGAGAACTAAATATAAATACCGCTTTATGCAGGGTACACCGTCAAACGGAATTAAAGGTGTGATATAGCAGTTTCTAATATATATTATGTATCTATCATACATTTGCCGCCGTGGCGTAGCGGCACAAGCGTGTGATTGCACCCGGCGTTGAGTTCCACCACTCAACACGCAAAGACTCGAAAAATACTTTGGAAATTGAGGACCGGAGTGTCTTAACACTAGGTTCCCTCTGCGAATACATACTAATAAAGTAAACACGTCTTACTACAAAAATTCAATCTCGCATTCATAAAAAATTTACCAGAACACGAGAGGTATATCTCTCGTTCTATTTTACGCAATTTCCTATTTTCTCTAATAAACCTGAGATCCCAGAGCCCCCAGATCTATGTAATTTTAGTAAATATACTCCCAGACAGAAACATGTCTTTATTTGACGCTACTTCAGAAACTTACGGCATTGTTACTTTGATAGTTTAGTGCATTGATTCTCAAGCACTGTGCCGTGGCACTTTTGTGTGCCGCCAAATTTCAAAAGACTGCCTCCAATTTTTGCAAATATATAATAAGGTTAATATTATTAAATTATATCATTTAAAAAGTAAAATATTTTTAACATGAATATATATTTAAATCCACAAAAAATAAATTATTTTATTATTTGCTTTGCAAATAAACGTTTAGTTATTATTGTAGTATATATTAGTTTATTTCGTAAATTCAAATGTATGTCATAAATTATTTATGGAGTGTGTAAGTAAATAATTTTTATATTCCTCTTTGTGTGCCGCCAAATTTTGAAATCGTTAAATATGTGCCGCAACAAAAAAAAAGGTTGAGAATCACTGGCTTAGTATCTGTTTTTTATTTTACAACGATAAGTTTATTTATTATTTATTGTTTGAAAAAATTGTTTTAATTATATTAGTCTTTTATACAGTAGTTTAAACTGTGCTTTCATTTAAAGTGGTGATGACAAAAACGCTTTGCATAAAATTCTTTCGTTACAACGTGACAGACAAAATACAACCGAAACTATATAGCTTATAAGAAGCTAACTTTATAGCTTATAAAGAAGCACAAAAATGGGATTTCTCTAAATTCAAACGAGACCGAAGAGGGGCTGTGCCGTCTAGCCAGTCGATTGGCTGCAGAGTGTGACTCTCACTCCGGGGAACAATTGTATTCATTTTCGTTTCCTCGCTTTGGAAAACAAAACGCAGCGTAGAGCTCCGCCACTGAACATGTAATATGTCAAAAGTTGGGTGGAAAATAAGAAACGGAGTGTTGGAGCACATTTAGTTTTAAATTAGATAAGATTTTGCTAAGCAACAGTGGCCATTCAATTACCAACACAAAAACTCATTCGTGAGAATTAATAATCATAGAAGACGACAAGACCGAGTGTATGAACTTTCGTTCTATCTATTTCTAGCACCATATATCTACAATAAAATATCGAAAACTGTAACGCTTAAAAATCTCAATAATTATACTTTTAGGAAAACCGTTGATAAATATCTTAAACTACTAACATATAACGACACAGAAAAAAATATCAAACCAATATAAGCAAACTCACTATTTGGAAATGTTGAGAAAAATTAATCTCATTAACATAATAATTTCAGATATTCACAACACATACGCGCTCACACACACACACTCACTCACACACACACACACACACACACGCACACACACACACACACGCACACACACACGGACACACGACACGCGCGCACACACACACACCCACACACAAACACATTTTTTACATATGTATAACACACATAAATTTTTACTCACGGAATCTACATATAAACCTCTAATGTATCTGTCATAAAAACAGTTCTTAGATTCCTTAATTCGTATTTCCTTATTATTATTTTTATTATTTTTTTTATATACACAAAACTCTAAGCGTATATTATATATAAATTTTATAGACATATATAATGCGCTAATCGTAACCGTTACAAAAAATAAATAAAATAGTTTAAATTCTCTGTTAGTAATATAATTGTTAAGAAAATTTAAACTAATAGTGGCAGCATCTAAACTTTTTACATATACTACAAGTAAGAAAACAAGCATGCGAGGAATACTATCCTACCGTCATACAGTTAAACTAGTACGGAGGGTAGTGTTTTATCAATTTTTGTTGCTTAACCTTGAAAATTGTAATATATAATATAAGCCATCATTGTATTAGGTTAAGATTTATATGAATAAATAAATAAATAAATAAATAAATAAATAAATAAATAAATAAATAAATAAATAAATAAATAAATAAATTAAATTCTTTTTATATTAGGCGATTTACATTGGCATATGTGTTATATATGTACCGAAATTAATTTTAATAATCCCAAAAATAAAAACTTTCTACGCCTAACCTACCTTCCAAAGGTTCCGTCTGTCTACAATGAAATGCGGGAAAAAACGTGAACCTCATTATTTTAAATGGTTGTATCTTTCAATCCTACTTATGGAAATATTCTTTAATACTATCCATATCTATCCTACTACGAAATATCGAAGAGGAATAATATAAGTTGTATATTTGGAAAACTAACTTACGTATGAAACGGAGTATAAAAATGGTTATTTATATTAGACTGTACATTATATTTCAGGCCGGATGCCAAACGGCTGATTCTTATAAAATTTTCTTATTTCATATTTCTCTTATTATATAAAGTTGGACGAAATATCAATACTCAATAAAATTATGTAAGGTCGTTTTTCACTTGGTGCTAAGTTTATACATAACTTTTCTGTTCTGTCATGTCCTGACAAAGTCCAGGGTTTCTAATTTCTCTGTATGATTAAAGGGAAGAAGCAAAACTAATATATAACCCTAGGCCTTTAAATTTGTCGGTCGGTAGGGCAGAGGCATAAATATGCCGTGCCATATTGTACCGTGTGATCCCGATCTAGAATAGGATCATCCTGGTACTGGTGATGTCGTAAGAGGCGACTAAAGTACGTGTGGTAGAGTCACGTCGCCAGCAATGGCACAGGCATGGGCAGACTCGACCGGATCATTACCGCCCCCGGCATTTAAAACCGACGTGAAGTAGTGGCTTTATGCCACTGCGTTTCGCATCAGGTAATGCCGGGCCCCGGCGCCTAACCCATCTTAAAGGCCGGCAACGCACCTGTAGCTCCTCTGGGGTTGTACGGTGTCGTGGGCGGCGGTAATCACTTAACATCAGGTGACCTGCACGCTCGTTTGCCGTGTCTTTTTCATAAAAAAAAAAAAATATGCGACTCTAACACACAATACCTTAAAAATTCGTCCGTTCCCTTAACGGGAATAAAATGTCTTAACACTAAGTTCCCGGGTTCCTTTCCTCTGCCTGCCCTGTCATATGCGGGATACAGCGTGAAGCTAAAAAACACCATAGGTTACACACAACAATGTTAGTCGTTCTGGCAGAAACTACTTTACTACCTATAGCTACTTATTGCAAAAGTAAAGTGGATGTAATTCAGAACTTAATTGGAATTTTATATTCCATATATACCATATAAAAAACAATTTATTTGCATTCTTCCATTCTATATATTGTATATAAATCTTCCATTACTAAATAATAATTAATGAAACTACTAGACTAAAAAAAAAATAGTAAAAGAGAGAAATTTTCGAAATATCTACGGGTAAGTAGCCGGAGAGTACTATTAACTTAATATTTCGTGTTAGGTATTTTGTTATCATTAAGACACTTCCGTTCCCATTTTCCATACAATTCTGGAGCCATTTCGGGTTGAGTGGCGAGCTCACACCTCGTTACCAGAGCGGTAAAATGAAAATATACAATATGGGGATATAATATCCACAAGCTGTCACGTTTACAACGGTACGCCTGTGGCCCTGAGCTACGAATGACCTAAGTTTTTATTATAACGTTTTATGTGAAGGTCGTATGTATGAGTAAACGTCTTTATAGTTGCCTCTTTAAAAAGTTAACTAAAAGAAATAGGTGCTATTTGTGAAATATATAATACAACTATGAAACAACTATGAAAGCTTAACTATTTTTCTTAATTTAATATAACAATTAATAATATTACAATTTTAGTAAGTAAATCTTATATTCCGCAGTTCTCAAAAATTCGGCAGAAAGTAAGGAACGGAGTGTCTTAACATTAGGTTCATTCTGCCTACCCTGCTGTGTGCGGGATAAAGCGTGAAGCTAGTTTAATTTAATTTAATTTTAAATCTTATATAAGTTATATGTGGTATTAATAGGGGGGTGACCTATTAATAGGATGTTGTATTCTTTTTTATCTTCATGTTGTATCTCGGTAGCAGGGTAGGCAAAGGGAAGTTAGCGTAGACACTCCGTTTTTGGTGCCAGAGCAAAAAAATGAGAATATTAAAAAATAATAATTCATTTATCGAGTGGCGACCCATGTCCAGTCACACTCTTGTGCCCAAATTATTAACTTTCTTAAGTAGGAGTCTAACCGACAGCCGTTGCGTCGATGCGTGCGAATCTAGATGCGACAGGTTATGAGTTCAATTCAAATTGGAGAAAAATAAAAATAAATATATTATCATTTTATTGCTTTGGTACCGAGGCTCAGGCTGAGTTCCACCAGTCAACACTCAATGCTTTAGAATTCGACGAAAATTGTGTGATGAGGATTGGAAGTATAATAATGGGAGTGGAGTGTCTTAACACTCGGTTTTCAAGTTCCCTCTGCCTATCATGCAATGAGCGGGATATAGCGTGAAACGAAAAAAAACGAACTGCTATAGTATAAAATATTTTATTTCTCTTTGAAATTTTCTTAAGTTTTTAAATCAAACTGATTTAATTCTTAACTGTGTCATAATAGCTTAAGAACGTCTCGAAATTCAAAACTCAGAGCTTTGGGTCTTAGTAAAAGACAAATTCAACTTCACGCTTCACGGTTTGTCCTATAGCCACCAGAAGGTCCTCATGCTGGTTTCGTGATCTTATATAAAGTACAAGTCCTTTTATATAATTATATAGATAATCGACACGGTATTCTTAACAACTCTTCCTAACAGTCTCTTACAACTCGCTCTTTCTTGATATTTTTAGCTTACGCTGTATACACCATATAGCAAGATAGGCAGAGGGAAATTAATAACGTAGAGTTAAGACATTCCATTCCCATTAAGACAATTCCTTTACTCATGCTCCGCTGGAGGCATTACGTGTTGCGTAACGGAACTGAACGCCGCGCTCTTGCTTGATAACTCATTCACCGTATTCAATTTACCTAAATAATTACCATCAATTTATCTAAATAGTAACAATTTGTAATACTCACGGTCGGTTAATTTATTATTTAAACACAAAATAAAGATAACAATAGAACAAAGACATTATTATAATAGGCGTAGGTGAAAGGGTTAAAAACATGAGTCATTTCCAAAATTATACATAAAATATTATTGACAGTGTAGAATTGTTTAGCCTTTTTAGCTTTTTTTTTTGCTTCACGCTCTTTCCCAAACATGTAGGCAGAGAGAACTCAATGTCACGCATTGTCCCGTCATCAGAACGACAAAATAAAGAATTGTTTCCTCGGCCGGAGAAAAGTGATATTTAATATTTAATGCTTCCAGCATTGAAAGTATTTGGTGGAAAGAGGGTCGTAATGGGAAGTAAATTTCACGAACTAGGTTCCCTGGATCCCTCTTGTTGTCCTGCTACGTGCTGGATACAGCGTGAAGCAAAAAAAAATAAGGCGATTGTGGCGTTGTGACACATCATATATTACTGTACACTATTATCGTTTATACAATGTTGTCTCAAAACAGTATATAATACAATTATATAAAACGACATGTACCTGACTGACTGAGGTAAGACGCACGCACAGCCGTAACCACTGATGGTAGGTACGTGAAATTTGATTTGGTTTGATTATGATTATGATATCTGTATAATTATCATAATCATAATCAAATCAAATCATAATCTGGAGATCCACTAAGAAGGGATTTTGAAAAATTTTAACCCTAAATTGATGCAATAGGGGTTGAAAGTTTGTATGGTTTTTTTTTTTAAATCAGCACCGATTTTTATAAAATTTGATATTCCGACTTAAAAATATTTCCTTGAACACGTGTTTCATGGTTTTTTAGAATCCACCCCCTAAGGATTCAAATAAGGAGATGAAAGTTTGTATGGAAAAATATTGAAATCGCCACCAATTTTTATAAAAAAATAAATACAGTCTTTTAACAATATTTTAATGAACACGTGTTCCGTGATATTTTTAGAATTCACCCCTTAGGATTCAAATAAGCGGGCGAAGCTGCGCGCGCCCACTAGTATAATATAATTTACAATATAGACATTTTACGTTCTATTTACCTTAGTACCGTTATTTAAGACGTAATGTCATAGAGACTAGACTAGATATTGAGTCATTTCCTTCTGTGATACTTTAGCTTATTTACAAATTAGGGTACATAACCGTAAGTGCGTGTACACTTATTACAAGATTATAATGTTTGTCATCATTAATCATATTGCAGAACGGAGTGTCTTAGCACTAGGTTTCCAAGAACTCTCTGCCTTTGCTCTTTGCCTTTCATGCTATGTGCGGGATACAGCATGAAGCTAAAAAATAAAATTGCAAGTAAAAATAATATTGAGTGAAAGAGTTGGAAGTTAGTGTTGAAATACTCCGACCCGTACTTTCTGATACATTGCGTATTAATTGGCGTAACTCCACACCGCGTTTCGTCTTCTGGATCGAGAGTAATAAATACGAAATCTTTCAATGGGTAAGTATGATTTAAATATAGACAATCATTTCAAGTATAAAACATTGTATATTTGTATAAAACAAATGGGTCTTCATAGAAATTTCTTATCCGTTCTTTATTAAAAACAATCTACTGTAAGGTCAATCTATTCGTCGTCCCCTTCGCTATCGAAGAGAATTTACTATAAATCAATTTAAATCTAGTGGGACGTGTTAATCAGTGTTGGAGCGTTTGTGGTTGTCGTGTCTATTATGGTTAGTATAAGTTCGATTTTCGAGTATTATCTGTTCTTCTATACTTATTCTAATATTGTAAAGTGGAAGAATTTGTTTGTTTAAGCGCGCTAATCTCAGGAACTACTTCGTTACAATGTTCGGTTCGATTTGAAAAATTCTTATTGCGTTGCATAGTGTAACTGGTTTCCGGAAGACAATAAAACATATTATTCAATAAATAACATTATTTAATAAATAATATTTTTAACTCGATGCGATGTGTCAATTGTTAAAAAGTTATATTTGTAACGCATGAGTGAAAATAGTGAGTTTTATTTTGTTTCACGCTGTTTTTTAGTTTCATCCCGCATATAGCAGACTAGGTAGAGGAAACCAAGTTTTAAGTCACTCCGTTCTCCCAATCGCAACACTCAATTTCTTGATCCGCGTTTTGTTGTTACCAGAGCGAGGAAATAAAAGTTCAATTATAATGCCATATATAATATATATAATATTTCAATTTATATAATGCCATCAAAAGGTTATCTAAAGAACTGAAACTTGACAATATTACTTTGTCATAATTTGAAACTGTCCCGAAAATACCTCTCCATTATAACTGCGTCTTTTGCGCGTCGTGGTGCAGGGGCATAAATGTGATACTTGTAAGCGAGACGGTTTTGTGTTCAATTCCCGCTTGGGAATATTTTATTTCTTCATTCTGGCATCCAGGCAAATAATTCGGCGGAAAGTAGGAAACGGAGTGACTCAACACTACATTCCCTCAGGGTAGGCCCCCTGCTATATACGCGAAAACCGTGAAACATTTTTTTTATTTATAAAATTCACACAAAATATGGGAATGCAATATTGAAATCCATCTTCAAATTCGCTATGTAGAAAGTGTGCCGAACGTAACCGATTGAAAATATATCGACGTATGAATGTAAAGAAGTAAATCCGGCTCTTGTTCGTTTGTTACGATGTAAAATGGGAAAATTTTATGAATATTTTCCTTTTGAAGTCGTCCTAGCGCAGTGGCACCAGCTTGTGAACATAAACGCGGCGGCTGTCAGTTTGATTCCCATTCGGGGGAAAGGAACTACTATTTATTAATATTACATTTCGTCGCTCTGGTGATAAGGCTAACTAACGGTTTTGAACTCCGTCACTCACCACATAGTGCCTCGAAAATTCGGCGGAAAGTAGCGGCTGGAATGTAGTGTCTTAAAATTATAATATAATTTCCTCTATCGGAGTAGACAATACTATGTGCAGGAAAAAATAGGAGTAAATAAATATTTCCTTTTTCCTCTGGTGTTACACGGCGTCGTGGGCAGCGGTAATCATGCACCATCATGTCTTTTCCACAAATAAAGTAGCAGCATAGGTAGAGATACCTATCACCAAAACATACTGTTCTCCTCTTTCTTCCTTCGACAACTTTCATTTAAGAAATTTCGTGTAGAGTGACAAAACTCATAGCTGCGCTCTTATAAGCCACAGTGACAAAATAATTATGTGAAATATAATCTTTAAATTTTTCTTAAAAAGTATTCTGACTCGGGCAATTGAATTTTCATTTCCTCGCTCTGGTAACCACAAAGCGCGGCTCGAAAAATTGGGTGATGCGTGGAGAACGGAGTGACTTAAAACTCGCTCCCCTCTACCTGCTCCGCTAGACGCGGGATACAGCGTGAAACTAAAAAAAATCTCGAAAACTAAAATCAACTAGATAGATTCATCTTACCTAAGTGCCAGAAGATATGAAAAAATAAAAAAAAATGCTACATTTTTGTTACACAGTGTACGTTCACCATTTTCACAATTCACATTTTTGAAATATTGCTAAAGTTTTCATTTTCATTTTTTAAATTAAACCGTTACACTTTTCAGTTGTCAGAGGAATATCTTAAGCGAGACGTTCTCTTGCTCAGAGCAACCCAGAATTGAATCAAGCGACCTAGTCCCCTAATGGGCACCAATTGCTACACTTACATAGACTATTTATGAATGTATTTTAAAATTATTATTTTGAAAATAATTTTATTTAAAATTATATTTAATGTTAAAATGTCATATTATATATCTCGTTAATTAAAATTAAAAATTTTGTGGCTCTCATGACGCAGCGGCAGCGTGTTCGATTTCCACCCGGTGGAATGGAAAGTTCCACTATTTGACATACAATGTTTCAGAAATTGGTCGAAATGGGGTTTTGTTTTATATCCCTGTAATGTTTTCCTAATCTATTCTCTACTTAGAAGCTCAACACATGCCTGCAGAGCAGAGAAATGAAAATAATTAATTCCCTCGACTGGAAATCGAACCCAAAACTGCGCCACTACGGCTTCACGACTTTTAATGAGAAATTATTATTCTATTAAATTATCTTTTTACTACATAATTAAATTTATAATAAATTTATTGAATAATATATTATTCCATTTTTGAGACCAACTAGAAAATCTCAATCAGTTTTTTTAATTAATTAATGAAATAATAAACCTTTTAGCGTAACAGTTTATTTATCCAAAACAATACCGATATATTTGATTTAATAAGAAAATGTTATATATTTATATGTTAAATGTTAAAAATTAACGAGTACATTTGAATAGGATAGGATTTTGTCCAAATAATAATATTTTTTAAGTGCTTTAAAGAAAATAAGATAAAAAAAGAAATTGGGGAACGGAAATCTATTAATGGGAAGAGAATGTCTTAACACTAGGTTCCCAGGTACCCTCTTCTTACCCTAAAATGTGTGGGATGTAGCGTGGGTTATTTAAGTTTATTTAAAAAACCTTCTTTAAGATGGGCTACCCTGGTGCACCAGCACTGATTGTAAACACGAAAGTTGTGGGGTCAAACTTAGTGCATTTTTTTTTCATTTTCCCATTCGGGCTACGATTCAGGTGAGGAGAATGGACGGCCTTAACACTAAATTCCCTTCCCTTCCCTACTATATGAGAGAATGAGATTTTTTTACACTTTTTTAAATAATTAAAAATTGAATATTCTTAGGTAACCAAAGCATTAGATTTGCATATGAATTGAGTTCCCTCTGTCGTATATTTTTATAAAATGTTATTTAAATAGAGTTCTTTTAGTGTAGTAAAGAAGTGTGACGATGTATGAATACATTTACAATGTAACACAATGTATATGTATATATATGTATATACTATATAAGGATAATCGTTTTGAAATAAATTTTGCCTAAAATTTTCATATTTTTAACCCTTTCTCTAAATTCACGTGAGACAAAGAAAAGGAATTCCTTTTGAGTGCAGAGAGCAGAGGCGGATCCAGCAGTCAATAAAGGTAATGGACACTTTAAATCAGCCAAGTGTGATTATGAAGATATGAAAAGTCGTTTTGTAATAAATTTTGATTCAACTTATAATATTTTTTTAACCTTTTCTCTAAATTCAACTAAGCGTAAAAAAAAGAAATAATTCATCTCCTAGTTGTTATACCTTTCCGTCTTTTTTTTATATGAGTAGTATTAAGACACTCCGTTCCTACCTACCACTTTAATATTTTTGCAAAATTTCTTAACAATTCTTAATATTATAGTCGCTAAACATAGACTTTTCTGATGTAATTTTGGTTTTTAATAAAAATATATATATATTTACATATTAGCAATAAGCATCAATAAAAATACAATATATTTTATTTTTAATTTCGAATAAAAATATATTGTCATAAACACTTGTGTTCATGTATATCACTTTGTTTCTTAGTGAGACATAAATTGGCCATACATTATAATGATAGGATATATAGGATGCTTATCAAATTAGAGGAGTAATAAATAGTTTGTATTGTATAGAGCTAGTGTAGTAGTTTTTTTTATAATTTCACGCTGTATACAGCGGATAGGCGATATGAGCAGGATAGGCAGAATAGAATTTAATGTTCCGTTCTCCGCTTTCTGATTGAAATGAACGCGGCGTTAAGTCCGCATTATATATTTGTTTTTTGTTATGTTCGGTCTTAGTGTTGTGTAGTGGTCTATGCGTTCTTATCGATATTTATGTCTAAATTCGTGCACGCTTATTACAACTCCATTGTAATATCAAAAATAAGTTGTTATGGCGTTTACTGTCTTCCACTAGGGTCACTCCATCGTAGCCCTGTACTTCGATGACCTCACCTACATATGGTTTAAATAATATTTATTTATTTGGTATGTTTTTAATTTAGTTACACTTTGTTTTTACATTTTTTTTTGTATTGAAAATACAAGGCAAATGAGCTTCCGGGTCCTGGTGGTAAGTGATTACCGCCGCCCACGATCCCGTGTAACACCAGAGTAGCTACAGGTGCGCTGCCGCCCTTTGAAGTGTAACACCAGAGTAGCTACAGGTGCGCTGCCGGTCTTTGAAGTAAATATAGAAGCGCACTTTTCAATATATTAAAATTCCTTATTAAGAGGCCGTCACGGCGCAGCAGGACATCGTCAAACTGTAAACGCGACAATTGTGGGTGCGATTGCCACTCGTTGAAATAAATGTTTTTCATTTTGCCGCCACAATAAAAAGACAAAACGCCACGTTGATTCCCGCCACTCAACATGCGATGTCTTGAAAATTTGGCAGAATATAGGGAAAGGAGTGTTTTAACACTGCGGGTAAAATACGTGAATTTATTTTCTACTATTTAATTATGTATTAAACAAGTAGATATCACATACTCAAAACATTTGTCCATTTTCAATATAAGAATTCCAAGTGTCTCACCGGATGAGAGAAAGATCTACCAAAAGTCGTACCGGAAGCTTGAAGATGGTAGCTCCTCTCTCATATATCGATTTGCATGCTGATGTGAATAGCATGAATAAACGTGAGAAGAATTTTGATATTTGTTGTATTTTATATTATTTTTAGTTACTTTTAGTATTTTTTTCTTAAGAGTTCATATATGCTTAATTTGGAAACGCACAGTGTGTGTTTCACACGACCCATTTGGTACAAAGATGAAGTGAATAAATAACTCGGTACTCATATAGATCTCCCATTTTTTTGTTGGTGAAATCGAGAACGAGGCATCATTTACCATGAAACTTGGCTCCCATTTCACATTTATGTTGTTTATGGGATATATTCGTAACTCTTCAGATATTTAAGTTAATTGCAAACGATAAATTATAGCGACACATTTTAATTCTACTGATATTGGAATTTGAAGTAAGAGATACTAATATGAATATATTTTTTATGGTTTCAAATTCTTTCCCGCAGATAGCAGGAAAGACAAAGGGAAATTGGGAACTTATTATTAACACTATCTTAAGAGAGTTAAGACACTTCGTTTGCAAAAAGACAAAAGAATGTCGATTACTGTCGAAATATAGTGGCAGTACTCACTATGCCTTCCCACCAGAGCGAAGAAATTTATAAATTCTTGACAGACAGACAGACGGACCACAAAGTGTTTCTATAAGGGTTCCGTTTTTACCTTTTGAGTTACACAACCCTAAAAATAGATAAGGGGAACCTATTTTTTTTATTTCCTTGTTCTAATAATAAAACGAAATACAGCGTAGAGTTTCGCCGCTGAATGTCTCAAAAATGAGTTTTAGTTCATTCAAACAACTTGTAGATCCATTCTCTGAGTGGTTGAAATATGTAGAGAGAACCTAGTGTCAAGAGACTAAAGCGGTGGAACATAACGCCGCGCTTTGCCTCGACACCAGAGCGAAGAAATGAAAATATTAAAAGTTTAACTTCCTCGAGTGGGGATCGAACCTACAACTAGTCACGCTTACAAACTCACACGTATGCCCCTGCCACGTCTGGCCTCTATATAGGAGGAAAGATGACTATATAACATATCTAAATATAAAATTTCCGCTTTCTGCAGACCGTCGTGAAGCAGAGGCACAAGGATAGATAGATAGATAGATAGAAAAACTTTATTGCACACAAAGTTGTTACAGATAAGAATAAAGAACAGTCTTAACGTAATTCCAGAGCGTGCAGGATGTGGCTGTATGCGTGACATGTTGTGGGTTCAATTCCTACCTTAGAAAATACTACATTTAATATTTTCATTTTCCTCATTCTAGTAACGAGGACGGAATAAGGGGAAATGAGACCTTTCCGCTTCCCCCGAAATTATTTTTTTCTGGAGACGAAATATCTTAATATTAGATTCCCATGTTCTCTCTGCCTATCATGCTATGTGCGGGATACAGAGTGAAACAAAAAAATATCATAAAAAAATACATACCAAGAAGCACGAATTCAAGTACTGTTACTTTCGAGTTTTTATACGGTTCTAACTAAATGCAACAACAGAATTGTTCCTTAAGGAACCTACATGGGTCATCAGGGTCCCTACACTGCGTTATCCAGCTGCGCGTTGTCGGTCAATCATTTAGAAACAAAATAATTTTATACATTTATACTGTAGATGAGAGTTAGAGCTTTCAGGTTAAAGCAAGCCCTAAGAGAAAACATATAATATATTTAATGATATCTCTTATTATCACTGAAGCGTAGTTGGTGAGTGTTGGTAATAATCAATTGTTTAATTGTTCGTAAATTTGAGAGTGCTAAAACCAAATTAATATTTTAATAGCCAGAAGGCCATTGTGGTGTATCGGCACAGCTTTTAAAAATGTTATGGGTTCGATTCCAGCTAGGTGATATTCAATATTTTCCTTTCTTTATTCTGGTAACAAAACAAAGCGTGGCGTTAAGATCTGCCCCTCAAAATGTTATGAAAATTAGGCGGTGCATGGCCTAGTATTTTGTTATCTCTAGCTACTATTTTTTAATAACAAGTACCTAACTGTATTGAATATCGGTTGTTTGGGTATATCTAGATATATAAGTGGAGGTAAGGGCTTGTATTTTATATACTTTTTGGAGCCAACAGCTTCGTTTGAGTGAAGTACAAATTGTTTCTTCTCGTTCCCGTGAGGAGCCCCTTTTGATGTTGCCCAAGGATAGATAGGGGAATCCCCAAGGATAAGGTTGCCTAGATCATCAATGATCCTATATGGAAAGGTTCTGTGTCCTACGTAGCATATAATTGAACGTGCGTTGTCAGTAATTTATTCAGTAACGATCGATTTTTATATTTGTTTTTTATTATTTGTAGGTAGACAGGCAATCTGGGAACCCAGTGTGAAGACACTCTATTCCCATTAAAATTTTTCTGTAGTAGCGGAGCTCAACGCCCCTCTTTACCGATTTAAAGTTTTATATATAGATATTTGTTTACTTAATTTCAATATTAAAAATAATTAACTAAAGGAAAATATACTACTAGCATTGGTAAATTGATTTCTTATTATAACATTTTATTATCAATGACGTGCTCGTATGTAGCTAGACTGTCGAGTAAAATAGTTCTATATCATGCGTATTGATCCCAACATAACCGCATAATTGTAAGCTCTCTTCATTTCCAATACATTACAATACAATACAATACAATATATAGATACTATAAGACTAGTGAGTGGAGATCGAACCCACAACCAGTCGCATTTACAGTCACACTTTGTGCCCCTATGCCATTGATATGAAAAAATATTTTTGTTAAATAATTAATTTAAGGAGGATGGCTAGAGGCTATTATGACATGACCTTAATTACCTTAATGTAACCGTTTCGATATAACCCACAGTACCTGCGGTCAGAGTTACTTCGGGCACTTAGAATGTGTCACGTGTCATAAGCAACTCTTAGTTATTTCTGTTTAATAGAAACCCCGCCTGTAAAATGTAATATTAATTTGTATTTATAAAGGGCCAAGTAGGCCTTTAAGCTATATTTTAGCAAAAAGTTCATATTAACTGTTTGGTAAAATATAGCTTTTCTAATAAGTATAATAAGTTTATTATTTAAACTTCATCGTTATCCACTATATAATAAAAAGTACATATAATATTAAATAGAAAAAGAAGAAGTGAAATATTTATTTTTTACATTTATATTTTCATTTCTTCGCTCTGGTGTCGAGGTTTGCCTCGCGCGGCGTTGAGTTCCGCCACTCAGCACGCAATGTCTCCTACCAGAATTCGGCAGAAAGTGGGGAACGGAGTGTCTAATTCTAGGTTCCCTCTGCCTACCCTGCAGTGTGCGGGATACTGCGTGAAGCTGATTTATAATAGTAAAACAATGGTTACTCTTATCTTATCACGCCCCTTTGAGTTCAATTAGCGGGACGGCGAGACCGTGACGTGATTCAAATGTCACGTTGTATTCATGTGTGACATTCAATTTACTTGTAATTAGATGCTTGTTACTGTCAATTAAGTTTTCATTTTGTTTGCCGTCAGTTTCAATCGAATATACTGGTTTGAATTTAAAAACACTTTTTGAGTGGGATGGTCCATTACTTGAGAAAGGCGGAAAGGTTCTCCAATGTCTCAATAGTTGTGAGTTCAATCCTCATCGGAGAAATCATTCTTTTCTCCGATTCATTAAAAAATACGAAAACTGAAACGAAGGTTTTATAAATGTAAATCCATTAATGGATAATAGTAGACGAGGCGAAATATTTAAAGATGTAAGATAATAATAAACGATACAGACATTCTCAGTATTCAAAAAGTAAAATGGGGAGCAGGGAGGCCGTTGTGGTGTAGTATCACTCTCCCTAACTATAAATGAGACGATTGTGAATCAGATTGAGACTTAAGAAAATGATTTACTTTCATTTCATCGTTTCTAGTAAAAGGACTCGTAGCGTTGACTTTTGCAACTGAGCACGCAATGTCTCTAAAATTGGATAGCGATTTCCTCTGCCTAACCTGTCGTATACAAGATATAATGCGAAGTATTTTTATCTAAAACCATCAGCCACAGAGAGTAAATGAATAAAAAAATCTTTTTTCGGTACAAACAATACTGTTTCATGCTAGCAACGTTTATACCTCCACACATTGTCATAAATGTTTCTGCTAGTTCATACCAAAGTTAATCCTTTGTTTAGCAAGTACATGACATTATTCGAACAATAGGTTTTTCAATTTAGTTTACTTTTTATATATTGTATTAGTTTATCTTATAGGTGTATTTGTTAGGTTTTGCTTTTTGGATCTGGGTTCAAATTAATAGGAGAATAAGAATTTTTCTCATGACTTTTGATTTTTATTAACAGTCTATTATAAATTTGCAATATTAAGTAAAAAAAGTTAAAAATGGTTTGGAAAAAAATAAGTATTTTGATATCCTCCATATCTGCAATGTATGTATGACATAAACATGACATATTAATGTGACTGTGTGTTATACAAGGAATATAATTATAAGAAGAAAAAAATGATTGTCTTTGATGTACATTAAATTAAGTAAGTTAGTTAAGAACGGAGTGTCTCAACATTAGGGTACTCCTTTACTTACCTTTCAATATGTAGGATATGGCGTGAATCTAAAAAAAATTGAATTTAAGTCTAAAAAAATATATATGTAAGTGAAAATTACAGATACAAATTACGCGCAACTACTTACTACATTTTTTTTCGCAAAATGAAGACCACAAAAATAACGAAAAGAAAAAAAAATGTATATCTATTTGATCCAGTATTTCCGGAAAGGGATGAAACAGACAGACAGCGTAATTAATTAAATGATGCATTAAGGTAACCCGTCAACCATTTATTTTGCCAACTGGCGCCAATATTTTTTATTCCTCAGACCATCAATCTACCCGGATAATGCCAAAGCGGAATGCCCAGTAAATATATCATGCTATGGATTATAAAGATTTGTAAAGATAAAAGATTTATAAAGATTTATCCCAAATCTTTGAGAGAGAGAGAGAATCATAGCTTTTAGACATTTTCCCTCACATTACTGGCAGAGGCAAACCAGTGTAAAGACACTCCGTTTCCCACTTTCCGCCTACATTTTTAAATATTATTGAGTGGTGGAACTTATCGTTACATTATCTTAACACTGGCTTCCCTTTATGAAACCTGAGAGAGAAAGATTGCATTGCATGATCTTTGATTTTCACGATCTAGCTACTTTAAGGTATTTCAGTCCGTTAATAAAATAGTAAGAATCCCTGACATAAGATGTGGGTAGTACTAAATATATGCGATTAATCGGGCTAAATGGTTTCGGTTCCGGTTAAATAATAAATAATATTTTTCAAGTAAATTTATAAAAAAGTTAATTAATAAAATAAATAAAGTCAAATTCTATTGACAAAATATGTATTAACACTTTTTTATATTTTCTTTATTGATAACATTACATACATTTAATGAGAGATCAATTATTATTCTTAGTACGGTAGGCTGACGTGCGTATTGTCCATAACTGCTTTCTAGAGACAGTGCGCGTATGTACAGGTGTTCAACGGCAATAAAAAGGATTAAGAATGGAAGTAACTCAATAGGAACAGAGTGTCTTAACACTAGGTTCCCAGGGTACCTCCCTTCTCCGTTTATATGCAGGAATAAATAACAAGAAAATTCAAATTATTTAAAATAACTTTCAATGTCTAATATTTATTTACATTAGGCTTTGCTTAATAATTCTCATTTATGAGTAATGATGGCTGCACTGCTCCTACAACTATTTCGATTACGTAATTTTTATGATAAAAATCAATCTGGATCAAAATAAACAATAATAGAAATGGATTTCTATGAAATTATTACGAAATTGAAGAGTTTATTTGTTTGGACGCACTAATCTCTGAAACTGTTTTTGTTGCTATATTCATGGCCACGCTAGTCCATAATTTCGATGTAGCCCACTGTACCTGCGGTTATCTTAGTAACTTAGAATATTTATATTTCATGCATCTGAATTATAAATGTCACCTAAAATTATATATTAAATTACTATTTACTATGTATATTTTTGTTTATATGATACATTCATTTTGGGTTAGCTTCAATTTCATTTCTTAATATTTGCCAAATTCTCGAGGTATTGCGCGTTGAATGGCGGATTCTAATGCTGCTTTTTGCCTCGTCAGAGCTAGAGTTCTAGAGCGTGGAAATGAAAGTATTCAATATTTCATTTCCTCGAGTAGGAATCGAAAACACAACCTGTCGCGTTTACAGTCGCACGCGTGTGCCGCTACGCTACGGCTGGTCTCCATTATAATAAATTGATGCAGTTCAAATAAACTTATACTTAATATATAACTGCTTTACGGTGACGTCAACCTATAACGCAATTTTTAATTATCAGCTTCACGCTGTATCCCGCACACAGCAGGGTAGGCATAGGGAACCTAGTGTGCAAACACTCTGTTCCCCACATTCTGCCGAAATCTGGAGGCATTGTGTGTTGAGTGGCAGAACTCAATGCCACGCTTTTACCTCTACACCAGAGCGAAGAAATGAAAATATAAATTAAGTAAATATTTCATCTCTCCGAGTGGGGATCGAACCCACAACCAGTCGATTTACCAGACTGGCCTATTGTCACGACTGGGAAGTATTGTTTTGAATGGAATATATTAAATACAGTGTCTTTTAGCATTTTATTTTAATTTTACCCGTGAATAAGTGCAATAACCATATTTTATGTGTAAACTTAAAATTATAGTAGTAAAGAAGTAATTAATAGCTACTAAATTACCATTCCAAGTCTTAATTAGGGAGGGAATCTTGGTTCCCAACTTTTACAATCTCGAGTTTATCTAACTCTTTTGGCTGCCGAAGTTTTATTACTGAAATTAATCCTTTTCAGTGTTCCATATTCAAAAGGTAAAAACAGAACCTTTATAGCATAGTTTTATTATTCGTCTGTCCATCTGTCTAGGTCATTTATTTAGATATAATCAGACCGAAATTAACATTTAAAAAATCTTCTACCGGAGTTCTGGAGGCATTGTGTGTTGAGTGGCGGAACTCAACACCGCGCTTTGCTTCGACACCATGAAAATATAAATTTAAATAAGTATTTTATTTCCTCGAATGGTGATCAAACCCACAACCCGTCACATTCACAATCACATACTTGTGCCCTTGCGCCTCCAATTAAATATATAAAAAAGTAATAAATAGATATTTTGAGAATCTATTTTACTGTAGAGAAGTTCTAAGTTGAAATAATCTGTCGTCTATCCACCTACAATGTCGCGATGCCGTATCGCGTCCTACCTACATTTACTATTATTGTTTAATATAAAATTACGCGCATTAAGATTTTTCTTAAAATATTACAAAATAAATATATTTTTACGCTACAAATAAGTTATATGTTACACAATCTTTGGTGTCAAAGATACTTATTAAGAAAAACGTATAAAAATTTGCACCTAGCGAGATTTAAATCCGCACCTCTTTATAAACCGTCCAAGCGCTCTGACCAATCAAGCCATATTGTTCACAGGCGCGGGTTCCCGCTACGTTACGGTACAAATTTTTATACGTTTTCTTAATAAGTATCCTTCCTAAGTGCGGACTAACACTTTAAAAATGTAAAAAAAGAACCTAAGATATTAAAAAATCTGGACTACATATATTTTGTGAGCTAGAGTCACGTCGCCAACAATGGCAACACGTGCCAACCCATCTTAAAGGCAGGCAACGCAGCTGTAGCTCCTCTGGTGTTACACGGGGTCGTGGGCGGCGGTAGTCACTTACCATCAGGTGACCCGAACGCTCGTTTGCCTTGTCTTTTCTATAAAAAAAAAATACTTCCCGTTTCTATCTGGTTTTATGTCATATGTAAATGACGCAATAACTCAGAAGGTTAACGTGACGATCGTAAGCTCCTCACTTGACGAATGAAATATTTTCATTGTCTCGTTGAATTTTGCCATTCAACATGCAATGTGAACGTCTCGAAAACGAGTATAATAGTAAACGGAGTGCCTTTAGATTAAGTAATGTGCCAACCCTGCTGTACGAGGGATACAGCCTGAAGAGTTGGAGTTGGAGTCAAGATGTATCAATTGTGTAATTTTTAAAAACACGAATATAAATATATTTATTGATTAATATCTCAATATATTTTTGTCCTAAGCTAGGAGAATCAAAAAAATAAAATATAATACTAAATAAAAAATGGTAGTAAATACCTAAAATATCTCTAAAGATTTATAGTTAATATAAAAATAATAATAAATTCTACACAAAACAGTTTTCTCCAAATGCTTTCTAGTTCACTTAATTCAATATCGGGTCTCTTTATGATTTAATGAAACGTATATGATTTAATGTAACGACTTATACTTGTGAGTACGATTGAAATTTAAAAAAGAAAATATAATTATATTTACTTTGATTACAGATTTTTTATAGTAAGTCATGAAAGAATGGCAGATGAGACTTACGTAGTAAGAATTAGTGGTAAGAGAGGCCTGAGTTGACCAGAAAGGTCACCTAAAAGCATGAGGAACTGTCGCGAAACTATGAAGAAGTTCATGACAGTGGACGAGGCAAAAGAAGAATATAGAGACCGTAGCTCCGTAGCTCTCCTAGCTATAGATATCTCGTACGTTGCCAGGTACGCAAAGGAGATCTAGAAAACTACCATTTCCTCGAGTGGGAATCGAACCTAAAACCTGGTGCGTTTACAGACACACGCTTAGGCCCCTACACCACACCTGGCCTCAACGTATTATGTTAATACTGTTTATGTTTGACTATGCTTAATTATATTAAAATATTTAAAAATTTTGTTAATGGTACAATGAGTATATTGAGTTCGTCGTGGCTCAGCGCCACAGAGTTAGATTGTAAACGCGACGGATATGGGTTAGGTTCTCATTTAGAGAAATAAACTATTTTTATTTTCTTGTTCCATCAAAAGGACAAAATAAAAATAATAATTTGAAATAAAAAATAAATACAAATAGTAGTTTTGAAAATAAAAAAGTAACTTACTAAATACACTAAATTCCTCGTAAATACGTCAGATAATCTATCCTTTTTCACGTGAATCTAAAAGAAAATACGTACACTGAAAGTAAAGAAAACAGAAAACATATTATATTTCTTTTTGTCTATCTTAATATAACAAATATCTTGTCAAAAAATACTATTATATAGTCGTTATATAATAGTCGTTTATTGACTTCGTATAATACGAAGTCAATTAACGACTAGACGAGTCTATCTATCGGCCGAGCGCCCTTCAAGATTGCTTCAAAATCAAAGATATTTTACGATGATACTTGTATTTTTCCTTGTATACTTGGTATTCTGAGTTCAAACTTAGATGCAGTTAATTGTAGTTATGGTAATTAATTCTTTCTTCATTTGAGACCGCTTAAAGAGATGAAAGTTGTGTATTCGAGTCCGGGTTAAAGCTAATTTGGATAAAGGGTTAACGATAGGCAGGGAAAACCTAGTTATAGTTATTTTTAGGTAGGCAGAGTAATAAAACACTCCGTCCCACATTTCCCACTAAATTCTGGTAGCATTGTGTGTCGAGAACTCAAAGCCCCACTTTTATGGTGACGAGGTCACAAGAGCAAGAAAATAAAAAAATATTAAAATTTTCATTTTTTTGAGAGGGATTGGAACCCACAACCTGTATCGCTTACAGTCATACGTGATATATAGAGAATATAAAAAAGGTAAAAAAATATTCTTAAATGAAAGAACTGTAAGAATATAAAAAAAATGGTAGCCCAATATTATAACTCAAGGGTTAACGACAATGATCTACAAAAAGGAACAAATTTCATAATATTATATCTTACTACTATAGCAATATACTCAAATTGAAGTTATTTATATACATCGTAAAAGCTTTTACAACGTTTCAGTTGTATCATTATGTTGTATGAATGATAGTAAATTTACATATATCCGGAACTAGATGAAGATCTATGGAGATGTATGCTTAATTATTATATGACAAATGTTATGTGAATACTAATATTATACTTGGTTTACTATTTTTTAAATAAATAAAATAAATAAATCAGCTTCACACTGTATCCTCCACACAACAAGGTAGACAGAGGGAACCTAGTGTTTTAGACACTCCGTTCCCCACTTTCTGCCGAATTCTGGAGCGATTGTGTGTTGAGTGGCAGAACTCAACGCCGCGCTTTGCCTCGGCACCAGAGCGAAGAAATGGAAATGTAAATGTAAGTAAATATTTCATCTGTTCGAGTGGGGATCGAACCCACAACCAGTCGGTTTTGCAGTCACACTTCGTGCCGGTGCGCTACGACTGGCCTCATTACTATTTTTAATTTAATACTATTATTTATTTAATTTTTATTTTCAATTTTCAGTAAGTATATAAAAAAAATATTTCTAAATACCCTAACTCTATTTATCAGAGCTAGACAGCTTTTAATTGTAATTGAAATTAGATATTAGATGATTGATGAATTGTAATTAGATATTGAAAGATGTTAGAGGCAAGTCTTGGTGCAGATGTGACTGTAAACGATATCGGTTGTGGGCTCGATTCCCACTCGTGGAAATAAAGTATTTATTTAAATTTATATTTCAATTTCTTCTCTCTAGAGTCGAGGCTAAGCGCAACGTTGAGTTCTGTCACTCAATACGTTATGCCTCGAGAATTCTGCGGAAAGTAACAACGGAGTGTCTTAACACTAGGTACCCTATGCCTACCCTGTTATGTGCGAGATACAGCATGAAGCTAAAAAATATATTAACAATTAATCACATTTTTAAAAAATATATAAAAATTGAACGTAGCGGGATCAAATTAAATTCATCAAATCAATCAAACCATTATTAATTTGAAATAAAAATATTATTTACTAAAACAGTATTTTTATTCCTACAGAAATTTCTGTACAACATTCATTTTGTTGCAATGAATGTTGTGAAGTATTACATATGTGTCTATTACTTCTTATATTTCAATTATTGTCTATTGTTTAACACATTTTCCCGCAAAGATTTCCATCCGCATTCTTTTTTCTATAATATGAGTTGTTATACGCTATAGATTTTGATAGATTTTCATTTTATTAATTAAGCTACTCATAAATTAATATTAAAATCATTTAAATGTAAGCATACACTTTTATGTGTAAAATGTAAAATATATACAACTTAAAATATCTAAATCACGCGCGTGAACACGAACTTTTGATGAAACTTGCTGAAAGGAACTAAGATTAAACCGTATTTCTAACGGTAACACAAACTACGAGAAAGTGCAGTATATTTTGGAGACACACCTAACTTTGAATAAAAGCTTTCCAGGAGAATATTAATTTTGTAACATTAAATAACGTTGAAGTCGTCGGTGGTTAGACCATAGTCGTTATTGTGGGTACGATTCCCACTCAGAGGAATGAAACATTTACTTTTCATTTTTTTTATAACAATACAAAGCGAGGCGTTGCGTGCCGCATACAGAAATTAGTGCTTAGAAATTTCCTTCTATTATTCCTGCTATATGCGGAATACAGCGTGAAACGTAAGCCTAAGTATAGCCTGATAGAAGCCTATGCTCTAGGATAGACTATATAGTCTGTACTGTATATGAGTTCAAATATTTTTCTGAATATCGTATTATTTTTTAATATAGCAGATATTTTCATATTATTACTTACTTTGAGGCCGGTCGTGGCGCAGCGGCACAAAGTGTGACTGTAAACCGACTGGTTGTGGGTTCGATCCCCACTCGAGGAGATGAAATATTTACTTAAATTTATATTTCCATTTCTTCGCTCTGGTGTCGAGGCAAAGCGCGGCGTTGAGTTCTGCCACTTAACACGCAATGCCTCCGAAATTTGGCAGAAAGTGGGGAACGGAGTGTCTTTCACTACTTTCCCTCTGCCTACCCTGCAGTGTGCGGGATACAGCGTGAAGCTGATTTATTACTTACTAATTTTATGAAAATAAAGAGTTCATTAATCTCGGGAACTACTCTGGTGGGAAAAAGTATAGGTAAGAATAAGTTTGTATATAAATTGATTAATATTTGTTTCAGAGGTAGTTAAGTATAAGTAAGTTACACAACTTAGAGGGAGGTCAATGAGTTATAAAGCTGTTCGTTCAGAGATCTTCTGAAATAGCGACCTTTAACTACCAGAAAACTTCGTTACCGTGAAATGTTACTTCCACGTAGAGCTTATCGCGTTCTTATTTCCAATCTTGGGTAATTTACGAAAAAATATGGTACGTGGATAGGTACTACTGTAGGACTGGATAGGTATACTAGCGAATGGGTTTAGATTAGTTTTTTGAAATATTATTCTGTGTTCTATCGTAGAAATTATGGTATGCATATAGTTGTTTTTAAATATTTTTAAAGAAAATAAACAATATACCCAGGAGAGTAGGCAGTTTTTGCTAATTACGTTTTTCTTGTTTCGACGATAAATGAAGTAATGAGTGATATCTATTTTCGCCATTCCTTATTACTTTATATCAGTGGTTCCCAACCAGTGGTCCGCGGACCACCAGTGGTCCGCTGAAGCCTAAATATGGTCCGCGAACTATTTTAATTTTATGACTGAGCGTGATGATGCGAAGCTTCTGTTTAATTATCACAGTAAATTTTTATAATACCAACATAACAGTGGTCCCTGCTACCAAGAATGATATAAAAGTGGTCCTTAATAAAGAAAAGGTTGGGAACCCATGCTTTATATTATAATTTTTTTTCTAAATGTTAAAAATTAAGCACTGTACTCCTGGTCGCTTGGGTTTTATATTTTCCCTGCAGAGCATGGTTGGCATAGGGAACCTTATTAAGTAGGCCAGACACTACGTTTTCCATTATGTACGAAATTTTCGAGACTTGCTTTAAAAGTGGCGGAATTTTACGCCACAAGCAAGCCTTCAAAATGACTTCAAAAAACAATTTTAATCTACTTCATGCAACAAAAATTATAAATAAATTAAACAGAACAAACTTTATATATATATATTAGATTCTCAACAGAACTTATTAATTAATTAGATTGAACATATTCAAAACTCATATCGGCGCTCGCCGTACAAATTGACTGTAAGCAAGTTTGCGAATTGTTGTCGCAGTTAAGGCTAAGGATAACTTTCTATCAAGGTGGAATGAGTTCAATACACGAACGAAACTGGCCAATTTAGTACTGGCCAATTTAGTGATATGGTATGAATATTATTTATCTGTATTGAATGTAAAAATGTATAAAAATGCAAACGCACTCGAACCCGGGCCTCCTGGAAATAGTCCAAGCGCTCTACTAAACCATACGTGTCATCAAGCTACATTCAAATTCTTATATATGCTGGTTATTATTATTTATTTTGAACAGAAATGTTAACAACATAAATTTCTTGTAACAAGCATAAGTACGTATGGTTTAGTGGTGCGAGCGCTTAGGTGGGTTCTAAGAGCCACAGGTACCGCTTTGTAACTTGTTTATGCTTTTTAAATCATATTATAGTTCCTAATAAACAAAGTAAATTTACCAATAAAAACTAAATAAACAACATTTAATGCCCTGGATAAATAATATCATAAATATAATACTATATTTAATAGAACATAAATAATAATATATAAATATAATAATATATAATTGTTAGAATGAGCAAAAACAATTACGTAATTTTGAAATATCATAGCAAAAACAATTACGTCATTTTGAAATATACATATTATATCTTTATCGAACGCGCCCCAAGCGCGTAATAATATATAATATGTATATTTATACCCTAGACGACGGTACCCGAGTCGAGACGACTTATAATTATTTTTTAAAATCATTGACCGTACTCATTTCAGAAGAAATATCTGTAAATAATCTATCTCATGTAAATAAAAGCGTGTAAGTAAAAGAGCGAAAATGTTTGAAGTAGAATACTTGTATTTATAATAAAATCGTAGTAACAATTTTTTTTTATTTTATTGAGTATATTTTTAATAATCATTTTCATTGATTACTGAGAAAGTAATAGATAGAGAATGAGTGAGAGAGGAATGGAAACATGGAGAGAGGAAAATAGGAAACTCATAGCTGCATTAAACTTTACCGATCAATTTTTATTGTAGAATTGAAATATAATTCAATTCTTGTGGAAGTCAAATTATATATTGTTCGTAATCCTTGAGTTATTCCCCTCAAAATTAAATAAAAATAGCAACGACCGAGACATATTTTTTTTTACAAATTTGTGACGTGAAACGCGAAAGTGACGTACAGAAGGGGGAGCCCTCCTTTACGTCACTCTCAAATTGTCAAGTTAGTGCAATATACATGATTTAGCATGTAACTACTTTACTTTACCTTAATCTGACGCGCTCGAGAATTTCAGATGATAATTTTTTTTTACTGATCTCATCCTTTATCCTAAAAAGATCTGGTGGCCATATATATGGGGCTCATATTTGGTTGAAATACTTAATCGAGTACTAGGAATCCCCCAGTATATTAATCTGTTACGCTTTAGTAAATCCTGAAGTCCCCACTTCGGCTTTCCTACTATATCTTTTGATTTAATGTATTCTATTCAAAATTACCGTTTCCGAAAATAATTTTGAAATCTATAAATGAAGCGACATATGTAAAAATTTTCTGTAAAAAATTTATAGTAATTGAATTTTTTAATCTAGAGTGAGATTTTGTTTAAACACGTTACGAGAGGGTTACGTGGCAATGCGAGTTACCATTGAATTTCGCCACTCAACACGCAATGCCTCCAGAATTTGGCAAAAAATGGGAAAGTGTCTAACTGGAAACGGACTGTTTTTAGACTAGGTTCCGAGGTTCCTTCTACCTAAAACTGAAACTAAAATAAAAGGGATGGCACTCGTGTCGCAATTTTCTGTAAAAATTTAATTTAATTGATTAGAATGTAAACATAGGCATAAATTGAAAGCCTTGAGCGTTATAAGGTTCCTACAGGTACGCAAATACATTAGCGTCTCGTCTCGTTTGCTCGTGTGGTAGACGTGTCTTTGCATAATGTTAGAACTATTCACGTTCCTTAGCTAATAAATACATAAGTAAGTATTACCTATGAAAATTAGGGATTTTTTTGGCTCACGCAGTATCCCGCGTATAGCTGGGTAGTCAGAGGGAACCTGTTGTTATTGTTACGATATTCCGAGCCAAACGTACTGCTCAAATATCGAGACACTGTATTTTGAATGGTAAAACTTAACGCCACGCTTTGTCTTGATAGTAGAATAAGGAAATGAGAATAATCGTCTCTTCCGAGAGAGTTTCTAGCCTACAACCGATGCGTTTACAGACACACGATGTGCGGCTGCATCCATGATGGTCTCATTTGGATTTGCATAGAAAATTAAAATGTTATTTAGTTAAGCAAACGCTACTTTGTTAATACATATGTATAACATTATTTGTATGTTTACTTTTTAAGACACTCCGTTCCCATTGAAACACTCCCGTTCCCACTTCCGGCCAGATTTGCTGGAAGCCTATTGAGTGGCGGATGCACTTTGCCTCGATATCAAAGCAAGATAATGAAAATATTACATATTAGCGGTCGACTCGCGGCTTCGCCCGTATGCTACTACAGATTGATTCCATCATGAGTAACTTGTTTTCATAATTCTACGAAAGGCAACCATTAAATGGTTGCTTGAGATGATGTCATCGCCGACATGAACACTCTGCGCCGAACAGAGCGTTCAATTGTTTTAATTTTACATTTTCTCTAAAAGTATACGTCCAAATTACATGCTATAAAAGTCGAAGCTTATCTTCATAAAATTTCCTTGATGATGGAATAACTTTCGATCGTTTCGATTCGATTTTCAATACTCAAGTCAAATAAAAAAAGATAAAATATCACCTTCCAATTTCAGTTTTTATTTTCACAAAATGCCTTATTATGTTAAGAAATAGATATACGTTGTTATTAAGTTATTTAAGGCTAATTATATTGTAATGTAATATATTGTAAAATACTCCCGAGTAATATACCTTTCATACAAAACAAAATAAAACATGTAAATCGGACCAGTAGATCCAGAGATCTTAGCGGTTAAATAAATAAACAAACAAACTCTTATGCTTTATTATTAAAAAAAACTGCTAGAAAAAATGAAATCTGTACTAAAGTACAAATTTCATTTTCTTAAACAGGAATCGAACCCACAAGCTATGGCGCTTGCAGTTGCAGTTGTGCCACTACGTCACGCCTGGCCTCAATTATAATAAAAATATTTTACTTTTAGTTACTTTTAAATTCAATCATCTAATCTAACATGAACGTCGATTAAAACCGCTCGTCAGTACTTCAGCGACTTAATTTCCTTTGGGAGTGAAATGTGGTTCTTTACGTTACCACGATAAAATTCATCGTATTACCTCTGTAACTCGTATACTTCTGACATTTACTCATACTAAAACATAAATAGAAAGAGAAAAATTAAAGATTTCTGTTTTTTAAGCTTCACGCTGTATCCCATAACCATGAAACCTAGTGCAAGAACCTTTCGTTGCCTTGCATTAAGACTTTTGATCCTACTAAAATTTATTATACCTACTAATGAATAAATGAAAAAAATTGTGCACAAAAAAATACTATACCGCAAGTACTACCGAAAGAATTTATATCAAACACAGAAGTATACAATTTATGTAAAGATTTTGTATAATTTTTGCTATAGATAACAATAAGTTGGAGCGGGCGAAGCTGCGTGTGGTTTGCTAGTTGATTTTTACTCAATCAGCTTCACGCTGTATCCCGCACACTACAGGGTAGGCAAAGGGAACCTTTTGTTAAGACACTCCGTTCCCCACTTTCTGCCGAATTCTGGAGGGATTGCGTGTTAAGTGGCAAAACTCAACGCCGTGCTTTGCCTCTACACAAGAGCGAACAAATATAAATATAAATTTAAGTAAATATTTCATCTCCTTTAGTGGTAATCGAACTCACAACCAGTCGGTTTCACAGTCACACTTTGTGCCCCTGCGCCACGACTGACCTCATCGCTATCTCATCGTAACTACATTTTGAAAGTATTAGATCGCTACAAGGTACTTATAGCAAGTGATAAAGGAATTCAAAAAATTATACAACGTTATAGTAACTTGCTTCTCAGAAACTAACTTGAGAATCTGACAGCGCTGTTCTTTGAACATTCACTACAGGTTTGTTACTATATTTTAATGAGATAAATCCTAATTAAAGCCTGTCAGGTGTTTTCCATAGGCGTCGCTATTTTAAGACTTAAGCAAAAGGGTAAACGTTATTTAACACTCGGATGGATAAATATATTTATGTTATTGCACACAGAGTACATTGCACAGTAGGTAGAAGGCACCTGACAACCTAGTGTTAAGGCACTCTGTTCCCCATCAATGCACTTTTCGTAGATTTTTGAGACATTGCGTGTTGAATGACACACGCCTGTTATTTTTTTTTATGGTAAACGAGCGTACAAGTCACCTGATGGTACGTGATTATTGCCGTCCACGACCCCGTGTAATATCAAAGGAGCTACGGCTGAGTTGCCGGTCTTTAAGATCGAGATAGACGCGCTTTTTGAAGGTTAGGAAACACTGCCGCAGGTAGGCCATATTTATACGACGCGTGGAAGGAAATTCCTACTGAACCACACAGTAGTGGAGTGCCATATATCCAGATGGTATGGATGAGATACTTGAGATTGTGCGGTTAAAAAATTCTGCGGCAGGTAACAGGTCAAACATCTCTGCGCAAAGCCAATGTGTCAAGCACTGCACAGATCATTGGATCCCCAATGATTCGAACGGCTCTACTTTGGATGCAATCAAATGGATCAAGCTGATACTGGACAGCACCAGTCCAGAGATGAGAACGGTAAACCATATGAGGCCGAACCTGGGCCATATGTGTCAAAGTGCCAATCGGTATTTTGGCGTGAAGTACTGTCTCGCTCTGCTGAAGACCCCCAGTTTTTTCGAAGCCAACTTGGCCTTGCCTTTCAGATAATCACAACGGCTTCTTGTCATTTTTTTTTACAATTTGAAATATTATCCTGGTACGGAACATGTTTAACGCAAAAAAAAGGAAGTAAAATGTATTATGTAATTCTATTATTTAATAAAGTATATACAGATATCTCTAGAGTGTTTTTCTTGTTACATTAATAATATTTAGATTTCAATTGGAATATAATGTACCGACGAACGCGTCGTGTTTATACTTAATAGCTGTGCTGATGTGCTGCGATATTTTTTTATTTTCATTTTATTGATTTGGTGACAAGAACAACTTGATGAATCATTGAATTCCGCCACAATGAATAAGATACAATGTATTGATGTGAGAAGCGGAATAATTTAATTTTAGGATTTCTCTGCTCATCCTGCTATATTCGGAATACAAGGTGCTATTTTTCTAGTTTTACGCTCTATAGCGCACATAGCAGGATACTGAGAAACAACCTGTGCATCAATGTTGTGACACTCTATTACCATTAAGACACTTCCGTTCCCCTTCGCTTTGCTTCGTTATCACAGCGAGAAAATAAAAACATTCAATATTTTCCTCGAGTGTAAATTGAACCCTCAAATTGTCTCGTTCGCGTGTATAGTACACGTGGCGTATACTACTTGTGGCCCTCACCACGACCGGCTTTAAAAAATAAAGACAAATTAAATTTGCTTCACGGTGCGTGAAAACGTAATTAATTATCAAACAAAACTAATTATTTCGATACAACTTTAAAGCGACATGAATGTCCCGATGAAGTAATTAGCCGCTAAGCGGTTTATACTTTCATTATAATATGAAGGGACTCCACACTCACGGAACTCGTGTGGAAGTGTTGGTCTTGACAAAGTGTTGAAAATTTAATATACTCATGCTATTTACAGTTAGTTGTTTCTCTTTTACGTCATCATGATAGAGAGCGGCGTTGAGTTCCGTCAATGTCTATAAAGTATTCTCTCATGGTATAAGAAAGTGAGAAACTTATGTAGCTAAATATATGTGTTTTTATTTAGTTTCATACTGTATCCTGCATGAAGCAAAGTAGAGATAAGGAACCTGGGGATCTAGTGTTATGACATTCTCCACCTCTGCGTCCCTCATTAAGACACGCCGTTCGTTGGAGTATCTGAACACTAGATTAGCTCTTCCTATCCTGCTATTCTTGAGATACAACGTGAAGATATTTATTTATATCATTTTATAAGTAAGACGAATGGCGAAATAAATTCAATTAAATATTTACAAGTTAAAAACACTGAAATTTCAAACTATTTCTAGTGCTCCCGCCGTTCCAGCACTACAATACAACCTAAAAGGGTCTAAAGGACCGTAAGCTACAGCCGCGCAAATTGTTTTACGTGAGGACAGTGTTATACTTTAGAGGCCGAGGACAGTGTTATACTTTATCTGCCTCGAGAGATATGGAAGTAAATGGTTTTAAAAGCCTTCTATATTAATGTGTTATATGTGGCATGGTAGGACTTGGCTCAGTTGCACACGGATATGTGTAGATACCAATCCGGTATAAAAAATATAAATAAAATTACGTTTTTATTTTAGCTACACGCTTTTTCCCGCATAACACGGTAGTGTCATAATGGCAAAACAATATTTCGTTACTCCCGCTCCTATTTTTGAAACATTGCGTGATGAGTGGCGGAATACACGGTCGCATTTTATTTTATTATCAAGGCGAGAAAATTAAAATAAAGTGTTTATTTCTTTTACTCTATTAGTTATATTTTTTTACTCTATTATCAAAATAGTTATAATTGTTTACTCTTTACTCTATTTCGCAAAGATATCAATTTGGGAAAGAGAGAAAGAATAAAGTTTTAAAGATTCTACCTACATACGTACATGAGTGACTGAACGCAAATGTTATAAGTTCAAATGACTATCCTTACAAACTATAAAACCAATACAGTACACTACCACGTCAGTAAAAAAATATAAAAAAAATAAGCCACGTTAGTCGCAGAGGTTCTACTCAGATTTCTATATTTTGATGCGTGAAAACATCTTATAAAAGCACGAAAGGCTGATTCATTATCAAGTTTCACCTGAGTCAAGCGTGCAAGCGAGAGCCAGGAACAAGCGAAAGAGAAAGAATCCATCTTTATAATTTACAATATAAAAATATTTGAATGCAAATGCACTCATTAAGTGCAAATAAATATTAATTTATTGAAAAAAGAAATAATATATAAATTTCAAGTAATTCTTTTCTTCTTCTATACAATGTAATGATAATTCACTGATAATCAATGAAATCACTTTAAAAAAGTATTCAATTATTTATCGTTGTTTTGTAATGACGTTAACACTTTTATAGGTACTGACTTTAGAGGCAACCAGTATTTTAGGTTAAGCAGAAGGAACCTACTGTTGATACACTGTTCCCCATGCATCACCTCATTCTCGAGATATTGCGTATTGAGTAGTGAAACTCGACGCAATGCTTTTTCGTCTTACTTTACGTTTTTCTAGTAGAAAATAGTATATAATTTTATATATTTTTCCTACCTATGTAAAACTGAAAAAAGAAAGAATTTCTGCTACCGTTAACTTTCCCTTACTGAATATTTGAAATGTGATTATAGTAACCTTCGCATTGAGTAGGTCATAGAACATTACCACTTAAACTCCTTCCGTGTTTCTGTAGGTCCGATATAAATCAAGCTTACTTTTACGAAAGCTACAATAGCTGTTCATGAAAAACTTCTGATATTCTTGAAATGTATATTGAACTGCATTAAATGGTTGTGGGTTCGAATTCCAGTCGAAGCATTTTTTATTTAAGCGAATTTCATTTCTGCGTGAAAATTTTTTGTTGATTTACATCTATCAGCACTTATTGTTTGGGCATAAAATGCGTAGGTAGTATAAATACAATTATTTCGAAAAGCCAGAACGAGGAAATAAAAATATTTAATTTTCCCTGAGTGAGTATTGAACCCACAACCGTCTTATTTACATACACTACTCCACTGCGGCACAATAGGTTTAACATTATTATAATGTAATATCAATGTATAAAATATTTTTATTCCCTATCCACATTAAAATACGTTTCGTGATTTAAACTAGGCCTAGATTAAAATCTATAAGGCTTTGTACGTCTGCACCTAGCATGATGGCATCGTTTGATAACTGCAAGGTCGTTATGCAATTATTTTGTATGTATATATTGATTTTATTTTTGTTTTATTTATTGCAGATCAAGTTTCAATAGATTATTTTTGTTATAGTTCGTGTATTGAAATTTTATGTGAGATTTTAAATGTAGAACTATTTCAATATATCCTACAATTGTAGGTAATATTCGGCAAATAAAATGTTGAAACGGTTAATATTATTTAATTTCGCAAGTAAAGCAAGTTGGTCATAAGGAGCCTAGTGTTCAGACACTCTTTTATTTACTGTCCACTTATATTTTAAGACATTGTATGTCGAGTGGCAGATCTCAACGCTATAATTTATGTTGTTTCCATAGTCAGAAAATGAAAATAATTAATTCTTGAAATCCTTTTCCAAGATCAAGCGCACAATCATTGCATTTACACTCAGACACTGTGTCATTGCACCACGACTGCTTCTTGTATATTTATTAAAAAATTACACATGTAATTTGGAAATGATTAAAAACATAACAAATTTATTTTATTTGAAATATGTTAGGTACACAAAAAATATAAATCTACGTTTACAATGCGTTATTTACGATAGCCTCGAAAAATTAAATAAAAAATGAACTTTTTGTAAAACTTCGATAACAAAACAAAAAATACCCCTAGCAGGATAATCGAACCACAAACCGTCGCGCTTACAGTCAGAAGCTAAGACACAGCGCTATAACTTCTTTAAGAGATTTTCCGATTTCATAATTTCATAAAATAAATATATAAAGCAAAATTACCAAAAAAAAAAATTACAACAGCTTTTCAAATTGCGATCATGAATTTCATCCATATCACACTTACAAGAAAACGCTTAAAACACAGTAAATAATAATATATTTACGTTCTATAGTACTAATTCCTATTCCTACTTATTATTATTTATTATTGTTCTTTTAAATTATAAAAAAATATAAAGATGGATGTTTGTTTCACTTTCACGCAAAAACTATTCAACGTATGTAGGGTGACACTTTATAGTAATGTAACTTAAATCAGCTTCACGCTGTATTCCGCACGCAGCCGGGTAGGCAGAGGGAACCTAGTGTTAAGACACTCCGTTCTCCACTTTCCGCCGATTTCTGAAGGCGTTGCTTGTTGAGTGGCGGAACTCAACGCCGCGCTTTGCCTAGACACCAGAGCGAAGAAATGAATATATAAATGTAACTTATACATCGGAATAACACACAAGCTACAATTAATGTAAATATTTTCTATAATAAGACTATAATATAATTATAAGTTAAAGCGGACGAAGCCGCGTACGGGTCGCTAGTGCATAAAAAAAAAAAAAATCAGCTTCACGCTGTATCCCGCACACTGCAGGGTAGGCAGAGGGAACGTAGTGAAAGACACCCCGGTCCCCCACTTTCTGCCGAATTCCGGAGGCATTGCGTGTTAAGTGGCAGAACTCAACGCCGCGCTTTGCCTCGACACCAGAGCGAAGAAATGGAAATATAAATTTAAGTAAATATTTCATCTCCTCGAGTGGGGATCGAACCCACAACCAGTCGGTTTACAGTCACACCTTGTGCCGCTGCGCCACGACCGGCCTCATATATAAAAGGCTAGTGCATACATATATAAAAAAAATAAGGGATGGTCCCTTCCAGAGGCGAAAGTAGGTCACTACCGCCCAAGTTATATCTCATTCTGTTGAACAACGGAATTGTACGAAATTCCATGTTAGATGAAAGAACGGTCAACTGCTTTTGTTTTGTATTTACTTGAGAGACACTTTGTTTTACGTGTTCAATTATGCCTTGTGGCTATGTATTTTAGCGTATGTATTTTATATGTATATTAAACCAGTGAACCGATTTTGATAAATGATACGTCGTCGGATTTGTCTTGATGGCGCGAATGTTACTGGATACATTAATTTAGTTTACGCATTCGGGTTTTTTGCTTTGCTTATAATTCACTTTATCTTATATAACGGGGTGGGCAAAGGGAACCCACCATCTTTATATTTTATTTAAGTATTCTTTCAGAACCTAGTAAATTACATATTATTATTTCATTCTGCACATAAATATTTTATTATATTTTGAATATACAGTACAATTCTTAGAAACATTTCTCTGAGAGATTTAAACCAAAACTCATCGTATCACATACTTCTAAAGAGTGACATCAACTTCCTTTAAAATGCCTTTTTAGCCGACTTCTGTAAGAAACTGAGGTTATAAATTCGACTGTGTTTTTTTATGTTTGTTACCTTAGAACTTTTGACTTAAATCGATTTTGATGATTTTTTTTAAATTTTTAAAAAAAATCATCAAAATCGATTTAAAAAAAAAATTGAAGTCGGTGCCAAGTAAAATAAATAGGGCTTATGAAGTTGTCATTGCTTGTTATTTCATATGAAGCATATGTAACACCTTACCACATAAAGTTCTTATGCTATTATATAATATGTTCTTAAGACATCAAATGACATAGTCGAGGCCGAGGCGAGTCATGGCGCAGTGGCACAAAGTGTGACTGTAAAACTGACTGGTTGTGGGTTCGATCACCACTCGAGGTGATAAAATATTTACTTAAATTTATATTTCCATTTCTTCGCTCTGGTGTCGAGGCAAAGTGCACCGTTGAGTTCTACCACTCAACACGCAATGAATGAATTCCGAAGAAAGTGGGGAACGGAGTGTCTTAACACTAGGTTCCCTTCGCCTACCCTGCTGTGTGCGGGATACAGCGTGAAGCTGATTTTTTTTTAGATATAGTAAAAGAGTCACAGTCAGTTTTACTACTGAACAACCAATGAGCAAAGTGTTTTGGTTTTATGAACTTTCTCCATAACGGGCAAATCGCGGCGTTAAGTTCCGTGCATCAGAACGTTCACTCTGCCTGCTGCTTCTTTATTTTTCTCTCTTCAAGATTTAAAAATTCCAAGTTCCAAATTTCGCTTAGCATTTGTTTTCTATTACTCGTATACGTAAATAACTCTACAAGATCACGTTGGAAGTGCCTTGGCCGCTGCAACGGCGTGCTGTATGTTGTGGTCAGTATTTTATTGGTCATGTTGTTTTATTTAGCAGCTTCACTCTTTTTCCCTTGAAATTTGTGATTTTAAGAATAAATATAAAAAAAAAGCAACAAAATTGACAATGTTATTTTTAATATAAATAAAAAAGGTCATCGTGGCACAATGGTACAACTTCTGTTTGTAAAGTGATGATTGCAGGTTCGATTTATTGGGGAATGAATTATTTTCCTTTACCTGTTCTACCAATGCAGAGTAATATTGAGCTCACCAAATCAACCGTCTTAAATACTTGAAATGGAAAAGAGAGTGTTTAGATACTAGGTTCTATCTGCTTTCTCCGATACAAGCAGGATACAGCGTGAACAATATTAAATATATAATAAATTGAAAGATAGTTGATTCTTGCATCACTAAAAAGCAATTATAGTATTAACAATTACAGCTTATTTCAATAAAGCATTTGTATTTTCCAATAATTCACGCAAGCGTGTAAACTGATACATGGACAAATGCAGTTCAAATTTATAATATGTTTGTGTATTGCCGCATAATTACCTAAAACATAATATAATTACTTAATTAACATATTCATTCAATAAATTTGCTATTATAATTTTGGTTTATTAATTAGTTTACACTATTAATTGTATCTTTTTAAATTATTTTGAATATAGCGACTGTTATGGCGTAGCGGCACAATATATAACTGTAAACACGACAATTGTGGATTCGGTTTCTACTCGGAGCAATAAATTATTTTCTTGCCCTAGAACGTACGTAGCGAGACATTAAGTTCCGCCACTCAACACTCCAAAAACGGAAACTATTCAACGAAGTTTCTTAACATAAGGTTCCCTCTGTCTACATCGTAAACTTAAATATAGTGTGAGGCTAAAACAAGTCTCTAAAATTTTGAGGAAAGTGGGGAACTGAATGTCTTAACGTAACTTTCCCTCTCAAAACAAAAATCTATCCATCTTGCTCTACAGTGGCGTCTAAAATAAATTTTAAACATATTTCTTCAGTAACGAAAGCGTGTACGGGTGTAATCTTCACAATAACTAAGTAACACTATTGTTTCAGAATACAATGTAGTCTAGAATTACTGTGAAACCGGTTGTTCGTGTAATAAACTTTTTTCTGCGTAAAATTTTATATTGTATACTCAGTTTTTTTTTGTTTTAGCTTATAATGAAAATATTTATTTTTTGATGGCACGTGTAAAGGATAGAAAATCGATAGGAAGGCTAATATTTTAAATGGTTTTTTTCTTGCTTTACGTGTGTCTGGTCTGTCTGGTGGAACCTAACACAGTGCTTTGACTTTACCAGAGCAATTTTTTTTCTCAAAATTATAAGAATTCATCGATCTTAACTCTCAATTATCAGGTATTCAATTGATTAATATGTCACTCCACTCCGCCAATTACGAACTAATAATATTTTTTTCACTTTTAGATTTAAGTTCTCTTTAAAATACATATATTGTTTCGGCTTCATTTTGTATCTCGCACATAAGTAAGGTGAAGGGACCTAGGAACCTAGTGTTAAGACTCTCCGTTCCCATTAAAATACTTTCGTAACCCACTTTTTGCCGCATTCTCAACTCCGCTCTTTGCCTCGTTGGTAGATTTTTTTTTTCTGATGGACCGAATGCTGTTGACCTTGTATGGTCTTAACAGCGTCACCGGACTGGCGTCGTTGATAGAGCGAAGAAGAAAATATTACATATTTTAAACCTGTTTTTTGAGTTTTTACTAAACACCTGATGTCTTAAAATTAGGTAGTAACATAACAGGGTAGGCAGGATGGACCTAGTATTAAGACACTCTGTTTCCCATTTTCTGCCAATTCTTGAAGGCATTGCGTGTTGTGTGGCAAAACTCAACGCAGTTTGCCTCGACACCAGGAGAAATTATAATTAATATTTAAATAATTTATTACAATAAAAATCTATATTATTTTTATACTAAAAGAATTCTCATTTAAATATTTACTTTGAAAGGGAATCATATATGGGACTACAAAAGGTGTCAAGAGCAGACATTACTAAATATTAAAAACTAGATGCATTTCCTAGTAAATTGCACTCTACTTAAATAAATGAAGATAGCTTCCTTCTTCTTCAGAACTTCTCTTAAATGGATATATAGGAACACATCTGTTGTAACGTAGCCTTCTTGTCTTGTTATTTAAGAGATTTCATTTATTTTTTCCTTTTTCGTCTTAAAGTGATAAAATAAATGGGAAACAAGTCTGTTCCTAGAATATGAAAAATATGATATTATTGTGATAGTGAACAATCTGTATAAAAGTGGTGTCGAAAAAAAAAGAAGTAGAGGGAGAGAGAAAGAGAGAGAGAGAGAGAGAGTAATATTAGTTAATGTCTATATATAAAACTACGACGACGACGAGGAGGAGAATAATATTAATTGTTTATATATAAAATAGTTTCCTTATTCAGACTGACAAAGAATGAATGAAGCTACTGGATTTATATAATTGACACACAAGTTAGGAGTGTAGGTGGTATCGTTGGTTTTTTATTTTAAGGAAGGTTAAAGAGAACAGAAGAAACTACTTAGCACTGTATGGACCTACCTAGCAGGCACCGGGGCCATTGCGTTTCAGCATTAGGAGCGTAGGACACTAACGCTAAACAAATTTAAATAAATATTAAATTATTTATTTTGTAACACTGGGGAAGTATGCTAAAGGGATCACAGTGCTTTAACTCTAGATTCCCATGTTCACGTAATGCGAAATACAGCGTGAAGCTAAAAGAATTATACTCTCCGAGTCGATGACAGGCGTCCATTTTAAATTAAAGTGTATAGTTCAATAATTTGACGATTTGAGCATGGAATAAAAATATGGGTGAGTTATAGATTTATAAAAAAATTTGGAATGTAGGTATCTTTCAGGCTTAGCAAGTGGTTATACACGCCATGGCTGTGGGTTCGATTTTGACATGGAGGATTAATTATATTTATTTTAAAAAAATAAATTGGACTATATCTTCAAACTTATTGCTATAAGCACGTAATTTCCCACTTTCCGAGCTAATTGAGTGTTGAAACTCAACGCCACGCTTTGTACCAGGGAAATGAAAATATATAATATTTGATTTCATCGAGTGGGAATCGAACCCACAACCAGTCACGTTTACAGTAGCAAGCTTGCTTGGCTACTATAATTTATGCTATATATTATGATTCTCTTTTATTTATTTTTATTGGATTTTGTGTGTTATTGTAAAAATATATCAGTATATATTTCAGTAAATATCTTGTAAAATTTCAACTGCAGCAGGTTTGGAGTTTGGAGTTTCTTTTGGATATCATCCAAATTTTCTCCAATCAAGTTTTACATACACGTTTAGCAAACACGAAGCTTGTAAGCGTTTATTATAACTTTGGGATACATACGGTCCGTTTGTGGTAATCCACATTCATCTAATTAATATAAGCATATGAAGAGAATAATAAAATATGAATAAAAATAACCTTTTAAAAACAAGCTTTCAAATTTTTTTTATGCTGTTTATTTATATTTTACAAATTAAGCTCTTTTATATGATGTTCGGTGGGTTGTGTAAATAATTGTAATTTGCCATTTGTCAGTGGCGGCCATTTTGGGACTAAGAATATTGATTATAATATGTAATTTTATTGTCATCAAAACCAAAGTCATTATCCAAGTTTCGGAGTTTGAAAAACTTAACTTACACTTAACTTAGCTTCACGCTTTATCCCTAGCGGGGTAGTCAGAGAGAACGGAGCGCCAAACGCTACGGTCTCTACATACCTCTTTCACCTCGTCCACTGTCATCAACCTCTTCATACATGCCCTCCGGGGGATCCTCATGCTTTTTACGTGAAAAGACTTCACATACATTAACAACATGGCAAATTAAAAAGAAGCTTGTACAAGGGGAATCGCTCATTTTTTTTTAGCTTTACTCTCTATCACTTCGTGGTAAGGAATGGGCACAAACATGCGACTGCGACAGCGTATCTTAACACTAGGTTCCCAAGACATAAGTTCAATGTTATCTTTTTAATAAATTTAAATATAATCCTTCCTCCAAGTGGAAATTGAACCCACAGCTATGATGTACGTAACCATTTACTTCACTTTCTAACTTAGTTAACAGAAAGCATAAAAGATTCCAAAGATATATTTACCAGCCTTTCATCAAATAATAACGTAATTTGATTTCACAGCTCATAGCCGAGGAATGAGCTCTCGAATAGAATTATTTCAGCTCAAGCATGAGAAAAACAAGCCTGGCCAAGAAATATAATGAAACTACAGTTTTGTGGAAAATTTATGTATGTATTTTTTAACATCACACTTAGGAAAGAAAAATACTTAAGGAAACGTATAAAAGTTGATAGTAGTCTTTCAGCTTCATTGTGCATCCCATGTATAGCAGATTAAGCAGATGGGGCCTAGTATTAAGTCTCTCTGTTTCTCACATACCGCCGAATTTTCGAGGTTTCACGTGTTGATTGGAAGAACGAAAGGAATGAAAATATTAATAAATAATAATTGCTTCCGAGTGGGGGACAATTGTGTCCCTATTCCACGACGTCCTCAGAATGAGCGTTTTTCTATATATATATTTAAATATGATGTCCATTTCAGGTAACCCTAAGCTGACGCTTGGTGAAATTCTTCATTGCTGAATGTTTTTGCTCCACGCTATATTCCGTTTATAGCAGTAGGTAACGATAAAACTACTACTACTGGCGTAATTCAACGCTATGCTTTGTTTTTATACCAGTGCAAGAAAATTAAAAAATTCCTTTCCTCCGAGCAGAAATTGAACCTTCAACCTTTCCGTTTACAGCCAGACAGTCTAAGGCAGAAATTGCTTACACAGTGCTGTTTACTGATATTCATTTTTATTTCTATACATTTGTATGGACTGAATGGAACAGAAATGATTGTGCCCTTGAAATATCACGATAAGTGATAATTTAACCCTTAAAAAGGCTATATGGGTGTTTTTACACCCAGATAGATTTGGTTTTTTGTCGCTACACTCCTTAATTTTTGTCATAGCGCTTTGCACTTTTAGATAGATAGATAGATAGATAAAATTCTTTATTGCACACACAAACTATAAGTACATAAAAACTAAATAGAATCATTAATTGTAGCAATATAACTGGCATGCAAAGGCGACCTTATTACTATTAGTGATCTCTTACAGGTAAGGTCTCTCCTTGGGCGTAAACATTTACAATTAAATAATTATATAGAAACCGTGTGCATAAAAAGTTTGTTAATAATAACAACAATATTTATGAGACCCAAAATAAATATAAAACATTATAGGTGTGATATAGTTTACATATAATACTTATATAATAAATACAGAAAATATATATATATATATTTATATAAGTATATATATACATACTAATATTACGTACATTTCATTACATATATACAAATACATATAAAGATATTTTTTCATAAGAGGGAAAAAATACACATACACACACATATTAAATATTATTTTGTTTTGCCAACTAGTACTGCTTCAAGGATTTTTTAAAGACGTGAGAACTGATTTACTGTGACGGATAGAAGATGGTAAGTCATTCCACAAAAAGACGCTTTTCACAGTGAAGGAATCATTGAAACCTACTATATTACACACCTTTAACTTATTGTCGCTTTTGTGTATCATTCTGAGTATTAATATTCTACTTTCTGAGTGTGATGTATTGAGTGATGTAATGAGTATTATTTATGAGCTATATAGCTGAATGCGTGAGAGAAATGGTCGTTCTAACGCGCAATTTTTACCACACGCTTGCCTCCTGATCCGACAGCTATAATAGTCATAGTGCCCTATTGATTAACAACGTAAGTGTTGACCTTACTTATGATTTTTATTGAATTACGCATGGAAAATGGAGATTTATCATGATTAAATCATATTTTAAATTTTTATTTTTTCTGTTTTTTTTACAAATATATATACAAATAACTATATATATTTATAAAAATAGATTCAAACTAACTGGTAAAAGTAAGTTGTTCACAATTTCTTACAATAGTCTAATAATTTATTTATTTTATTACTTTTGAAAAATGATGTTAAAAATGGGTGTAAACCTATTATCGTATTAGTGCGTTATGTAATTCATTACAGCTCTTAAGGGTTAAAACTACTATGGAACTAGTACTCAGTCCTGTTTTTACTTACAGTCTATATATAAAATAAATACAAAGAAAATATTAAATATTAGTATATTATGAAATTCGGCCAATTAAATTAATTTGTTTTTAACAGTATTTTTTTTACACTGCTTGATATTTTTTAAGATTATTTTAAAATATTCGTCTTCTGAAATATAATACCACAAAACAGTGTTGACCGTGGGCCTACATTTTGAAATTTGCTACGAAGTGCAAACTTACAAATTAAGGAAAAAAATCGAAAAGTGAAAATTTATTGGTATTTCGTAAAAAAAATAATTATAAACTTGTATTTGTACTTCATTTTATATAAAATGAACACGCACGCATATTTAAGTTTATAAATTTTTACAGATCGTCCCTCCCGTTGACCTACAATCCTGAAATTAGTACGGGGAAGCCTGCCTCTGTGGGCGTGTCCGACTCGCACTTAACCAAGTTTATTAAATTGGAAACTAACAATTTGATAATTTGCTAATAGCTTTATCACGATCTACCTTTTTTCCCCACAAAAAAATATAAAAAACCTTGCGTCAGATTCTCAAATGAATTTTGAGCTGACATATTAAGCTTCACGGTACAGATTACTGTTTTGCCGTGCCGTGTGATCCCGGCCTAGAATAGGATCATCCTGGTACTGGTGGTGTCGTGAGAGGCGACTAAAGTATGTATGGTAGAGTCAAGTCGCCAGCAATGGCAACACGCATGGGCAGACTCGACCGGATCATTACCACCCCCGGCATTTAAAACCGGCGTGAAGTAGTGGCTTTATGCCACTGCGTTTCGCATCAGGTAATGCCGGGCCCCGGCGCACAACCCATCTTAAAGGCCAGCAACGCACCTGTAGCTCCTCTGGGGTTGCACGGGGTCGTGGGCGGCGGTAATCACTTACCATCAGGTGACCCGCACGCTCGTTTGCCGTGTCTGTTCCATAAAAAAAAATTAAAAAAAAAGATTTATTTTGTTGAGGCCGGCCGTGGCGCAGTGGCACGAAGTGTGACTGTAAAACCGACTGATTGTGGGTTCGATCCCCACTCGAGGAGATGAAATATTTACTTAAATTTATATTTCCATTTCTTCGCTCTGGTGTCAAGGCAAAGCGCGGCGTTGAGTTCTGCCACTCAACACGCAATGCCTCCAAAATTCGGCAGAAAGTGGGGAACGGAGTGTCTTAACACTAGGTTCCCTCTGCCTACCCTGCTGTGTGCGGGATATAGCGTGAAGCTAATTTAATTTTTTATTTTATTTTATTTATTTTGTTAATCTTGACCTTTATAATTACAAAATTTTATAAATCATACCTTCTAACAAAATGTTTTTAGAAAAAATGAACGCTGAATAATTTATTGAAGGATTTAAGGATTAGGTTGAAAGCTTTTCAGTTTAGCGTTCCTTATTTAAAAACACTGTTGTATTTAAAGCGTGTGACTGTAAACGCGACAGATTATGGGTTCGATTTACACACCAGGAATATTTTTTTGAAAGCATCTTCATTTCATTGCTGAGGTAATGAGGCAAAGCGTGGCGTTTAGTTGCGTCACTTAATGCGCAAGGCCTATAGAATTTTACGGAACACTTTCCGTTTCCGGAAACGGAAGTATTTTAATTAATGGGAACAGAGTGTCTTAATAATAGATATCTTAGCACGCTGTATCCACACAGCAGGTGAGCAGGTAGGCAGAGAAAACTTAGTGTTAAGACATTTTATTCTCCTTTTTCCTCAGAACTCTAGAGTCATTACGTGTTGATTGGTGAAACTCAATGCCGCGCTTTGTCTCGCCACCAGAGCGAGTAAATTAAAATGTTAAATATTTCATTTCCTCGAGTTTAAATCGAACCCACAACCTGGCTAATATTAATTATTCATACACTCTAACTAAAGCGTTAAGTACAGCATTTTAAGAACCATTAGGAACCTATTCATCAAAGGCAAAGCGGAAGTAATTTAAGTATGTACGTGACGTCCCAATAAATTGGGAACGCGGGACGAATTCTTTTTGCATTTACGAAACGTAAACGCTTATCAGCAAAATGACTTTTAACTTAGAATACATTTTAGATGTAAGTGTTACTGTATCTATATAATATATATGTGAATGACTTTAAACACGATGGTTGCAGGTTTGATTCTCATTTGGGGGATTAAATTGTTTTAATTTCCTCGCTCTGGCACATCACATAACGTGGAGTGTCAGCACTCGACATGTTATTTTACAAAATGCGAGTGAAAAGTGGGAAACGGAATATTTTAACACTAGGTTATTCTGGCTATCATGGTACATGCTAGATACAGCTCTAAGTTGTATATAAAATTACATTAATTGTTAAAGTACGTACATATCTTTTAGGGTTTACTATTCTTATACTAAAAGGCTATTATAATAAAACAGTAATAAAATTGTATCGGTACATTGAATATATTTGCGATTATAATTTTTAATAAAAAACTGATTTGTTCAATTTAAACCGGATCCCATAATCAGAACCTAACCGAAATGAACTGAACTTTTATCAAACTATCCTTGATGTACATCCTTTTCAATATAAAAAGAATCATCAAAATCGGATGGCGGGGTACTGAGTTATTTAAGACTAATGTGATTTCCTCATGGATATTATAGTCAAAAATGGACCAAACGAAAATGGGACCACGTGGGAAGCACTAGCTTTATATACTTTCATTCTACCAAGCAGATATAGCCGCAAGTCACTACATTATACAAAAAGATCAAGTTTTTTTATAATTCATTGTACTACATATTCGATGCTTAAAAGCTTTGTTTAAAAAGAACCTAAAAGTATTTGAAAACAGCGTTTCCCATTGTTTCCTTTCCACAACTATTGTTTACTTGGACTCAAAATACTCACAATGGCCTCGTGATACCCAGTTCTCTAGAGGTTTTAAGTGTCAAGTATATGTAACACTTCACCTCAAGGCCGGTAATGAATTTGCGACCTTCATCATGTTGTGTGCGCACGTGCACTAAAATGTACGTGTATTAAGCATTTTTATTTTTTATTTTCTAGATGTAGTGTGCTAAGTGGTGAAGCTCAACGCCGTGCTTCCTTAAAAATACCATACACAAAATACTGATAAGTTATGAAAAAAGATTTTTTTTTCAGGAATTGAAATCAGAACCCAAAGGCCATAACAATTTTGCTTATTCTTCTTCCGTTACATAATTTAAAAATCTTCAAGCTTCAAATTCAATTATATGGAATGGACCTGAATAAACTGACTTTGTACTGCAAAATGCGGTGTTTTCCATATTGGACACGTATACAGGAGATGCGATCGCGATAAGAAAAGTACTCAAATTTTATATTCATAAGAAAAAGTACTAACAAAATAACTTTTTTCTTTGTTTTTAGCCATTTTCCAATGCGTGGCGTAAACGCGACAGTCTTGGGTTTAATTTTCTATCGGGCAAAAATTTGAGCTCGGAGTGCCTTAAAAAATAAAAAGAAAGGGGTACAAAGGTACATTGGAGTATACGGCTTATCATACAAATATTTTGTATGAAGTAGAGGAATCTAAAACCGCACTGTACTGTGTCGGGAAAAATTGAGATTTAGAAGATGAAATAAAACTTATTGTATATTTTGTTCTGGGTTCTCATTATCTCATATATCGTAATATAGAGAAGAGAATAATCTTATTCTCTTCCCTCTATCCACACTGCTTCATGCGAAATAGAGCGTGATGCAGTGTGGATAGAGGGAATCTAGCGGTAAAATCTTTGCAAATCGAGCAGTGCCCGACCACCCACTTTTCGAGACATTGTGTGTTGAGTCGATGAATTAAATGCTACGATTTGTTCGAGATTCTATATTTTCATTTCTTCGAAATAATCCATTTCTTTGTAATCAAACTCATGATCATCGTAATAGACCCAGAACCGTGTTTACAAGCAAATGCTGTGCCGCTTCGTCCCGTTAATATTAAAAATATACAATTTTTTGACATGTTTCATTTTCAGTATGTAATTTTATTACGTTTTACAAAACTGACACCTTTTGTCCTAAAGATTTCCCTTGAGATATTGTGCCTTCATATCAGGTTTCCTCTACTTACATGTAACAGGTTACACGCAGGATACAGCGCCAAGCTTAAAAAGGTAAACAATATTAGTAAAAATATAAAATAACCCTGACCTTGAAAATTCTTCATTGTAAAATTTGCCGTAATATTATTAAAAAATTAAATTTCTAAAACATTCATAAGTGCCACTAAGTAATGTTAGATATTTTCCCATTTAATACATAATTATTATTTCAGCGCAATGCAGATATTTAATTAGGACAGTTTTTTGTAAAAAAATGAGAAACTAATTAGTTTTCTTTTTCAGCTTCACGCTGTATCCCGTACACAGCAGGGTAGGCAATACCTAGTATTAAGACACTGTTCCCCACATTCCGCCGAATTCTGTAGGCTTTGCGTGCTGAGTGGTGGAACTTAACGCCGTGCTTTGCCTTGAAACCAGAACGAAGAAATGGAAATGTAAATTTAAATAAATATCTCATTTTCTCGAGTGGGGAACCGAACTCATAACCAGTCGCGTTTACAGTCACATTTTGTGCCTCTGCGCCACGACTGATTAGTTATTATTCGTTTTATATTAATGTTGCTACTTGTTTTTTTTCAATTAGAAAGTTTTAATCTTTACGTCTATACTAATCTTATAAAGCTGAAGAGTTTATGTCAATCACATATCATATCGCGTTTATCTCAGGATCTACTGGCTCGAATTGAAATATTATTTTGTATTGGATATTCAATTTATTGATTGGGGCTGAAGGCTATGTTATATTACGCAAGCCATGTTAATAGAACTCAGTACACCATTGCACCATTTGAAATTTCGGGCAATAAGAGTATGTTGTGTGTCATACACTCTCAATATTTCCGTCTTTGACTATGGAAGCGAAGCTCTAGATAAAGAGAGTAGGGATGAAATTTAAAAGTTGGAACCATTGTTTTGAAAATCTTTTCATTTCAATAATCTAATAATAATGTGGTCTTAAAAAATTATTATAAAAAGAAAAAGAAGGAGGAAAATTAACAAAATATTTGGACCTAGCCCATGAGATTATATATATAAATAAATAAATAAAATAAATAAGTCAAAGCGACTATCATTGTGCCGATAGTGGAAACCACGGCTTAATAGCGAAAAGCCTGGACCAACAGCTTAAGAGGTTATCGCTTAGCTATTGGATCAAGAACCGGATGCAAAAGTCAGTTTCACTCGAGACAGCTCTTATTGTAGGAGTTCCCTCTGGAGCCATAGCCAGCGATGGCTTGGACCCTTGTCGCACTGTCGGAAGAGAGTTTTTTTTATATTTTTAAAAGTATTTTTTATAACAGTTTATATTTAAAAATGTAAAATTAATTATCTTGTGTAATAAAAGTTTATATAATATGTGGCCTTAAAAATAGAACCCATGGGAAGGTACTAAGAAATAGTTATTTTAATTACATTAGGTTTCTCAAATAAGTAAGTATATTGCATTTGAAGTTGAATTATAGGTAAATTAAAATAGAAAAGTCAAGCTTGTCACGCTGCCCTGACCGTAGCGTGCAATTTGACACAGTGCTGTGTCACAACGATAATATATAGTTATAAAAAATATTATATTTTTTGTAAAAATTAAAAACTATATTTCTTGTTATTGGTGTTATTGTTTTTTTTACTGTTTTTAGGTTTACGCAACATCTCCTGCATATGGCAGAATAGATACAAAGAAAGTAGTATTAAGAGATTCCGTTCCTCACTTTCCTACAAATTATCAAGTCAAATAAATGAAAATAACTAATTTCCCTAATGTAAATCGAACCCAGAATCGTCGCACTTACAGTAAAACGCTATGCCGCTATGTCACAATGGTAACAATTAAAATTGAACATTATGAACATTAATTTGGACTTGAACCTGCTATTCCTAGCCTTGTTACAGCTTTAGTATTTATATCTTACACTATTAGTTAGTTAATTAGTGCATGTAACCAAATAAAAATTAAAGCTTTATAACACTGACATAAATCATTTAATTTTACGCTTCCAAAACAACGCGTTTTCAAACAATACATTTTCTACGTTTCGAAATAATATCACTACACGCTGAGGTCTCATCGACTCTCTTCTCGTTTCAAATAGTAATATTTATTTATTTCATTTATTCCCTACGATAGGCGGTAAAGAGGCACGCACGTCTCACGTAACTTAATTACTAAAGTATTTTCACGAGCTTCACAAACACTGAGCCTTCTACAGACTAATTACTTATATAGACTGTACGTAGAGTAGATATTTTGTATAGTATTATAGGCCAGCCGCGGTGTCTAAAAGCCCTACAGATTGTGGGTTCGATTCCCAGTCGAGAAATGCATTAAATATTGTCTTTTCCCCGCTCTGTTAACGAAGCAACAAGCGGTATTGTGTTCCATCACTCAAAATACAAAGCCTTCTTAATTTATCGGAAAATAAAGACCGAAAGTAGGTAATTTATAAATGATTAATATATAATATAAAATTCCTTCCTCTTTTTAACACTGAAGCTTTTGTTAGTGTAGCGGTTAAGGCTTTATGTTGATTGACGAGACTGACATGTTCGTGCTAGTTAAATATGTATATTACAATGTTGGGAACAACCGAGCGTAGGTAACAAACGTTCTAAGAGAAAGAGGGAGAAAAGAGATGTATTTACAGTAACATTGCACTTTAACATTTTAACTTACTTTTTTTTATATATTAGTAGGTAGACGGAACTTAGGGAGCATAGTGCAAAAATAATCCGTTCCCATTAAGGCACATCTGTTCCCTATTTTTCGTCGAATTTTTGAGACATTGTATATGGAGTGGCGGAACTCAGCGCCGCGCTTTGCCCCAACCACTTCCCTACTACAAATATGCTTTCAAATTGCGTTACTTTTATTTAACGTGTTTCGTCATATAAGTACAAGATAAGGTAAACCATTTACCCTTTATCCAAACCCATCCTGTAAACGTCGAGAACCGTACTGTGTAAGCAAATAAAATTATCCTCTCCGCTTCCCCGGATATGCTGACAAGATTGACTGCGTCCTGCTATCCCATTTAACAGATTTATCCTTTTATAAACAACAGGATTTGTTTCTTTTTTTGGATAGAATGGGTATTATATGTAAGAGATCTGGGTGTGTTAAGCGTTAATTGTTTCTGCCATTTTTAAGTTTTTTTATTTGTTAGAAAAGTAGCATAATTATTAGAAAAAAAATAATACGTTTGCTTTTTTTAGCCTTACGCTGTATCCTGCTTCTGCCAGAGTAGGTAGTGGGAACCTGGGAACAACTTTGTGTTAAGGCATTTATTTAAATTTAATAGGGTAATCTTTCGTTATTATTTTAAAATAATATACTGTTACACTGTAACAACAATTACTTTTGATCCAGCAACTAGTGGTATATAAATCAACTCCACGAGTCATATTTTTAATAGGTTCTAATTATAAATGTCTTAAAGAATATTCAGTGAAGAAGTTTGAAATATTAATTCAACTTCAATCTTATCTTAGGTTCGTGCCATTTGCAATGGAAATTTCAGTTTCTTTTGTCAAGATAAAATAGCTTTATATTGGAATTAGAAAATTATAATAAGGTAATTTTAGCTTTTAAGTTTTATTATAATATACTTGTAGCCTGAATAGTTTATTCGGACAAATGCAATAGTTGTATGAACTCTATTCTAGATAATGTATTATTTAATTGCCTTGTTTTGATAGGGCAAAGCCCGGTGTTGAGTTCCGCCAATCCCACCTAATATATTGAATATTAGGTTAATGTGAGCAATAGTTAGTTAATAAGTAATAGTAATAGTGGCCTTAGCACTTGATTCGCTCTACGGACCCTGCAATGCGGAATATAATGTAAATATGCATATATTCTTAAAAAATGGCACAGGAAACTTGGGAACCTAATATTAACAATTTGGTTTTCCACTCCGTTCCGTCGCCCTCTACCTACCATGCCATGTATATATAAATCAGCTTCACGTTGTATCCCGCACACAGCAGGGTAGGCAGAGGGAACCTAGTGTAAGACACTCTCTTCCCCACTTTCTGCCGAATTCTGGAGGCATTGCGTGTTAAGTGGCAGAACGCGCTTTGCCTCGATACCAGAGCGAAGAAATGGAAATATAAATTTAAGTAAATATTTCATCTCCTCCAGTGGGAATCGAACCCACAACCAGTCGGTTTTACAGTCATACTTTGTGCCGTTACACCACGACTGGACTCAAAATATATGTACAATACGTATAAAGCCTAGCCTATAACAATAACCATTAATTCGTTTTATTTAGCCAGAACGAAAAACAGATGAAAAATAAAGCATTCTTTCACGATACAGCGTGAAACTAAAAACAAAGAAAAAAAAAGCTGTTAAGTTGAGAAGAATTCTGTTGTATTGTAAAAGATGCGCGTATGCATTCAAAATGTATAAAGTTTATGTGTACTGTAATACTTATGTAATAAAATGTCACATATATTTTCAACTATCTTTAATTAGCAATGTAACACTTATACATGAAGAAATTGTAAATAGCTTAAATGTGAATCCATAATCCACTCTACCAAAGTAGAGAGTATCAAAACATGGAAAAAAAAATATCCTACTAATTAATATATTTAATGTAAAATTTTGTGAAGTCGTATGTTTGTACCACTTTCACGCAAAAACAACCGAACTGATTTAGAGGAAACTATGCAATTTATATAAGTTATATACCAGAATAACACATAGGCTACAATTTTCGTACATTAAATTTTATAAAATATAACAACAACAATTTTAAGCGGGCGAAGCCAAGTTTGGGTCACTAGTTTAAATGTAGACCAGTCCCCGAATAAAGTTCGAATTCACAACCATCGCGTTTACAGCCAGACGTTCTTCCACTACGCCACGATGGCCTCATATAAACTAACTAAAAAAAATCAAAACCGCCAGATGGTCGGCGAACGGAATAAATAAATCTTAAACATGAATAATAATAATAATTTAAAACCCGACCCTTTTCGTAACAAATTATCAAGAGACGAGTTTTGAAAATCTTTTTGGGAATCGGAAATAAAAATTTAAATAAAATGACAGTATTATTGGTAAAATTATAGAACAAGTGAAAGTAAGTAGGAATGTATCACTTAATTCTAAAGCGAAAGTGAAAATAATTCGATCCCTCGTATGGGAATAGAATCAATAACTAAATATATTTAATGTTTTTTCTTTAGGAATGAACAGAATGAAAAGAAACTGGCGTGAAGACTCTTCTCATTCCGCTTTCCGTTCGAAATTCTTCGGGTTCTAACCCACAGCCACTTCATTTATAGACATTCTCTTCAACTGCCGTCTGAATGCTTGATCGTCACCAACATACAAGTAAATGTAAACTACAAATATTCCTTTTTTTTTTTAAAAAACGGAAGCCTTTGAGCCTTCAAGGATTACTTCGTTGTCCGTCCGTCTGTCAAGACCCTTTTTCTTAGGAACGCCTAAAGGTATTAAGCTGAAATTAATATCAAACACTCAGCTTTACTGTTCCTTGCAGCTGTGACCTTATCTAAGCCAACGCAATCTAAAGGTACAGCCGTTTTTTCCGCAAATTTTCGAAACTCGCAAGGGAATCCAGGCCTAGCGATAAATATTTCATAAAAAAAAATTACAAATTAAAATTACAATTACAAGAATTGTGGTTCATTTCATACAAAATGAGTGCATTCATCAGTAAACTTAAGTTTGTCAACCTCAAATTGTACCCATTTGGATACAAACCAGAAATCGATACGGAACCTTCGATATATGAGTTCGACTTGCAATTGACCGTTTTTTTAACATCATTCATACCAGTCTTCCATATTTAGCAAAAATCATTTGTTGTGTATTTTTATACGAATACTTCCTTATTTGTATTTACTTATAAGCAGTTGTTTTTCAATACCTATAAAAACTTACGTAGCGGTATGAGAATCAGAACCTTTTGAAAGCCACCCAATTGCCCTGACCACTGAGTTGTCAACAACATAAAAAAGTTATATCAAGCATATAAAAGTTCAACGTAGCTTGTTGATGAGAACGTATGGCTTAGTAGTCAAGGCACCTGGACAAAATTTTTATATTGAAATTAGTAAAAATCCTCGCGGTGTTTAATTACGCTACCGAACTCGCAATGTCTCAAAAAATAGGCAGAAAATGGGAAACAGAGTATCGTTACACTAAATTCCCTCTGCTTCATCTGCTACAAACGAGATATGATAAAAATAATCATTTTAGTTACAATGTTGTTTTTAGTTACTTAAACTGTGTTATACTGTTGGGAAAAATATTCAGAAATGATATCATTTTAAAGATCTGAATTATGGGAATATTAAAATTATTACTATTTAATACGTACTTCAAAAGTAGCGTAACAAGGAAAGGCCTAGAAACTGATATAGATCAGATTTCTTTATCCTGCTACTGCGAAGCCCAAATTATCGGTTATGTTTTCATTGCGTATGTATGTATGTCTGTTCCTTTGTTCCCTTTTAACTGTTAAACCAGTTAATCGATTTTGATAAATCATACGTTTTAGGATTAAACTTGATGACGCGAGTATATATTGTATATATTAATTTAGTTTATGTAATCGCTTTTTTTGTTTTCTTCATAAATTTCTATTTTAATTTATATACGTACTCGTATTTGTTAAGGGACTTATATAAGAGTTAACTAAATTGTCTAGCTCTTATATAAGTACCTAAATAATAAGACAAGTTAATCTATACTTATAATAAATCTGTAGAAAAGTCGTTTCTGTACATTGAAAATATTTAAAAAAAAAATAGCCAGGGTGTTAAAAGATAACTAACAGCGACCCGCTCGCGGCTTCGCCCGCTTTAACCACAGAATGGTTTACTTAATACACTAAAATTATATTCATGTTTCAATATACCTATAATGTTTGTTTGCAACGCAATTAAGATTTCTAATGTGAAAATTATTAAAAACTTAGGTGGCATTTTCGTACCTCCCATAAGAGAGATGCAACTGTCAATATATTAATTTCTTTAAACTTTTGCCTTAAGGAGTCTTTAGGATCTAAATTATAGTTATAGCTATATAGTTATAGTTATATCGATACTTACAATAAAATCCTAACTCATCGGTGTCTGTACGTGGAAGATATAATAGAAAAATTATTATTACGGACATTTAACAATGTAATAGAACTTGGTCAGTTTGTCTGTTTTTCTGTGCGTTCAGGATAATCTCAGAAAGGGCTTAACCGATTTAAGTGCAGTTTTGTAATTTGGCTAACTTCCTTTAAATATTTAGTATAAGTTTTATTTTAATCGGTTCACACAAAATTAAAACCAGATTCACGCTGTATTCAGCCTATAGCAGGGTAGGTAGAGGGAACTTAAGTGTTAAGATACTGCGTATGATATATGACGGACGTGCGAAATGAAAATATGATTAAATTAAAATTCAATCCTCCAAGTGGGAATCGAACCCATAACGTCACGTTACAGGCACAATTTTCAGAATGGAAGTCATACAGAATGGAAGTGTCAGCGGTCCCTTTACGGGGCCAGTATATAGGATAAAATATTAATATATAACAATACTTAAAAATATAATAGTTTAGTAAACCCATACCTAAAGAAATTAATCAAGATACCTCAACAGTTTAGACGTAGGATTTTTTTCATTTCACGATGTTTATGAATTTAATTTTTCATGTGACGCAGTTACGCATCTATGCAGATACCAATAACGTAAACACATCTTCTTCTTCTTTCTTTCTTTATATTCCCTTGCCCCCAAGCTGGGGCAGAGGGCATCCACAGAGTTTCGCCATATTGTACGATCTTGAGCTTCTCGTTTAATTTCACTCCAGGTCTTGCCAGTCTTCTTCGCCTCGTCTAAAACTGACCGTCGCCAAGTTTGCTTGGGACGGCCGTGTTGCTTTCCTTGAGGATTCCAGTCCATAGCTTGTTTCGGGATATGTTTCGGACCTCGACGCAGCGTGTGCCCAATCCAGATCCACTTGCGGCGTTTGATTTGCTGGTCAATCGGTGATTCTCGTTCGATTCGATTCGAGGTTAGCATTCGATATTTGTTCCGGGCAGTGGACACCAAGAATTTGGCGAGGGCACCGATTTACGAAAACTTGAAGCTGGTGCGACACAGTCTTGGTCACCTTCCACGTTTCGCACCCATAAAGCAGCACTGACTTTATGTTAGACCCAAAAATCTTGAGTTTAACTGTACGGGTTAATTTACGTGACTGCCAGATGGGTTGTAGCTGCGCGAAAGTCGCTCGGGCCTTAGCAATTCGTATTCGTAACGTAAACACATACTACTACAAAAATATTACTAAAGGTTAAGCAACTTTGAACTTTGCCGCCAATACCTACGACTCGTATGTGGCGGTTTCCCTTTGATAGGCTTATGTTTTTAATGACAAATAGCGTTTTATTTTAATATCAACGATAATACATAATTTATTTTGTATTAAAAAATAGCTTTTTCATTTTTGGGATTTTTTTTATGGTACTAGGCTTTTATAGAGTAGTTAAAACTATGGTTTCATTTAAAGTGGTACTGACAAAAACACTATAATTGAGTATATTTAATATCTTTAGTGATTTTTTAGTGAATAGAATTATTATTATTATTACAACACTTGCGAAGAGAGCATATTTCGGGCATTTTTTAAATTCTTATACCTTTTGAGAAACTACCAACATTCTTATCGTTAGTAAAAAAATTGAATATTTTGTCTAAATTTTTCGTCATAATGGCGCGAAAATATTGAAAATGTTTAAAATGAAAAGTTCAAAAATGTTGATTGAAAATAATTATACTGCAGGAGGATACTTTTATATGTACTGTTTAAACCTGTTTTTTATGATATTATGCAGAATAATATAGTCTATTACTAAGATGGCAGCTCTGTTCCCGCATTTACGTCCCTGATATATCGATATAAATAATAGAAATATAAACGCAATTATATTTTCTTCTTTTCATACTTGAAACGTATTAATAAATTTACATACAATTCATTTGGCGCTTCCTTAACTTGATTATTTCATGTATTTTTTTTACATACAAAGTTTTGATTAAGTTCTCTTGAGAAATATATCTAATGTAAATGAATGTAACGTACCTACGTGCCAATGGTTAAAACGTATTGACATCACCACGTGATCCATATAAACACAATATAAACTTTTATAAACTATAGCAACCAACTCGCGGCTTCACCCGCTTAAAGTTGTGAATTATTTGTTTGTTTCGATACAGGGAATTACTTCAAAGTTTGTATGATTTTTTTTTAAAATAGCACCGATGTTTATAAAATTTGAAAACCAGACTTTTTAAAATATTTCATTGAACACGTGTTTCATGGTTTTTAGTATTCATCCCCTAAGGGTTGAAATACTGGATTGAAAGTTTAAATGGAAAAATCTTTAAATCGCCAGACTGTTCAAAATATTAAATTGAACACGCGTTTCGTTTCGTTCGGTTTTTTTAGAATTCACCCCTAAGGGTGCTAATAAGCAGGCGAAGTTGCGCGCGACCGCTAGTTTTATTGTAATAACATATAATATATTTATAAAAATGAGAATGTATTGTTTTGTTTAATAGCTCCTGATGGTTATTACAACACATGCAACGGAAAGATCATTTTAGAAAGTTGTTTAATTATATTAGAATTATAAAAACTACTAACATTTTTATGGTGAATAAAATATTTTATCAAATAAAAAAATGTCTATGTTTTCCACCTGAAAAACACTAAGGGGAGAAAAAATATAAATATATATAAAAATATAGATATCACATTAGTATCAATACATTATGCTGGTAATAATAATCGAAAAAAGAAAGTTTAAAACTTATGACAGAATATTATATATATATATATATATATATATATATATATATATATATATATATATATATATATATATATATATATATATATATATATATATATATATATGTATAGTTATCCCGTAGGTAGTATATATTTTTTTTCGATTATTATATATATATATATAAATTGAATAATATTAAAAATTATATATAAATTGCGGTGATAGAATCATTAAGATCAAATTCTTCACACCTTGGTTTACATTATTACATTTTTATTAGGGATCTCTATTTTTTTTGGAAATGTAATATAGCCTATGCTGGTCAGTGAAGATACAGCTTTCCAATAGGGAAACAATTATTTAAATCGGCCCGGTAGTTTTTGTGTGAAAACTCTAAAAACATACACACATACATACATACAAAAATACCTTACCTCTTTATAATATTCGTATAGATTAGTATAGAAGTATAGATATAGATGACAGATCAAAATAATTTTGGGTAGAATATATATCTATGTGTGTATCTCAATAAATAAAATAGGAAATATGTTTTTGAATATAGTCTTGGAGCAGAGGCACAAACGCGCGACATTAAGAGCAACAGGTTGTCGATTCAATTGAATTGAATTTTCACTCCACTCGAGGAAATGAAATATTTAATATTTTCATTTCCTACCTTTGGTAAAGAAGGCGTAATAACGGCGTTGGGTTCCACAACTCAACACAATATGCCTCCAGAATTTGGCGGAAAGTGGAAAGTGGAAGTGGTGGAAACGCAGGTGTCTCAATGGAATGGAGGGTTCTAACACTAGTTTCCCAGGTTCCTTCTGCCAACCTATATAACATATAGTTGCACGCTTGTGCTTCCCGCTGCACGACGTGCCCTAATATTTTTTTTGTTTTACTTTCAAAAATTAAAAACCAACAGCAATGGATGAACTATACACATCTTCTGCTACTAGATGAATGTCTAACAATAAAAACTTTTTTATATCATCATAAGCGCGTATAACGACGGTTGAATATATAATATTTTGATATATAATATTCAACCGTCGTTATATGCGCTTATGGTACAGTCGTGAGTGTATTTGTTAGGTAATGGTCGTATACGGAATGACAAATAAAAACTTTAAGCATACAAATTAGGCATAAACTTTCTCAGTAACAGCCATATTTGAATTTGTAATATAAATAAATTTACCAAGTCAAAGTTCATCAAGCCAAGACAAACCAATAAAAAGTTTTGTCGATTTACTTCAAGATCGTGGATAGTGTATGAATATATTTATATGCTATTATACTTAACCCTTATATGGTATAGTGGGCCCGCGCGGCCCCCACGCATGATATTTTCAATATTCAGCTGAGTTTCTTGCGCCGGTTCATCTCAGGTCTGAGGCATTATATTTAGTGAACTGGTGGTTTATTATTTTACGTTTAACAAATGAAGCATGTAACTTCTTATTTTTAATAAAATTATTCGACTTTCGCTTTATTTAATTACTTGTCTCCAAGTAGTTAGTAGTTGATTGCTTATATTTTCGTTTCTTCGTAACAACGCTAATATATAATGAATCGAATTCGATGGAAATCAGTGAGTGTAGTATATTGAAACTATGTTATTTATCTGTATACCGCTATACAGGAAAAAAAGCTGAAAGTCAAATATTTCAACTCCTACTGACCGATTAAAGAGCCATGAGTGTCCATTGAGTCTATCTATGTCTTTTGTTATGATTTGTGTATTACACGTAAAGTTTCTTAGGTCCAGAATTCGGCGCAAAGTGAGGAGTAAAAAGGAGTGTTAAAACACTAGGTTCCCGGGTTCCCTTTGTGTACCCTACTGTGCACGGGATATAGCGCGATACTAACTAACTCATATGTTTCTCAGTTCTTTAAGTCAACTAGCGACCAAACCACGCCGTTGTCCGCTTAAGCATGTTGTTATATTATAGATATATATATTTATAATATTTGTAGCCTACGTGTTATTCTAAAGTATGAGCTATAAAATCGTAAAACTTCGTCCAAATCCGTTCAGTAGTTCTTCCGTGACAGTGGAACAAATATCCATCCTCATAAATATTCATATTTACAACGTTAGTAGAATTTTCGTAGCAGATCTACTTTGACACTTGGATGTTATGCTTCCGAAGGTCGCGTTTTCTTTTATCAGACGAAATGAGTCCCAACCCTAGTGTGATTAAAATAGCAACCGTCGCCCGTTTAGAACCACATTTTTGACTGCGCCTAGAGAAGTTACATACACACAATTAATGTAATGTCTTGCTCGATAAAGTATAACCAGAACAAAAATGTATATTAAATTTGGGCCAGTATTTTCTGAGATTAGTGCTTCCAACCAAACAAATTGAATAGTTTATGGTGACATATATGTAAACCATAAAAAATCACGCTCATCAGGATTTTTCAAAAAAAATGCTACACGCGCATGTGCCCCTGCTCCAGTTGTAGCTCAGCGGCATACGCGTGTGAATATATATATATATAAGAGGACTTGTTCTGAGTGACTGTTGTAAGACGCACGCACAGCCGTAACCGCTGATGGTAGAAACGTGAAATTTGGACAGGTGTTTATTTTTATAATCTAGACATCCACTAACAAGGGATTTTGAAAAATTTTAACCCTAAAGGGATGAAATAGGAGTTGAAAGTTTGTATGGATTTTTTTTAAAACATCACCGATTCTTATAAAATTCGAAATTCAGACTCTTTAAAATATGTCATTGAACACGTGTTTTATGGTTTATTAGAATTCACCCCCTAAGGGATCGCATAAGGGGTTGAAAGTTTATATGGAAAAATCTGTAAATCGCCACCGATTTTTATAAAAATTTTAATTCAGACTATAAAAATATTTTATTGAATGTTTCGTAGTTTTTTTAGAATTCACCCCTCCTTAGGGGTGAATTCTTAGGGTTCAAAAAAACCACTCTTGTGCAAAAACAGGCGCGCGCCACGCGCGCCCCCTAGTATAAAATATTTTCATTTTCTCGCTCTGGTGTTCAGGCGAAGCACATTACGTTCCGCGTTAGGTTCCGCCACTCAACACGCAATTCCTCCCGAATTTGATGAGGTGGATTGTCATAACAATAAGCTCCCTCTACTTACGATATGCGGGATACAGTAAGCATAAAAAAAAATAATCAATATTTTTTATTCAGGTCGGGTCAATCAGTCATTCCTTAATAGACTTAATATGGCTAGTACGCTAGTATACTTCATAATGATTGATTGACCGTTTAGGTTATAAGCTTGGAGTCGTTTTTAAATAAAAAATATTGTAATAATATTTTTATTTATTTTTTTTATCAATGTTTTTATTACGATCTCGTTTTATTGTTATTATTACTATTACAATTAAGACTCCACTGTCCGTCCAGACGGACAGACAGTTAGGCAGACTGCCTATCTATATGCCCCTCTATCACCAGGCCCTACCTCATAAATAGTGATGGTACGAAAATTGAAAGTTTCACATATGATGTATAGTGGAATGAAACTGTGACTCAACACTGTCTTACATTCGAGTGGAGTTAGAAGTGGAGTTCTTTTTTTTTATATCATTACTCAACACTACATACACTTGGTCCGTACCCATTTTTATTTATTATTATATCTAGTTTCCTTATTATATATATTTATTACTTTATTGTTTACATACAATTAATATCTATAATAAGAAAATGTAATTTTTAACTTAACATTATTTTATAAAATTTTACCTAGATCTAAGGTGTTAAGCGAGTGTTTATATATGTAGAAGTGGAGTTCATAACAATAGGTTTTTTCTGCTTTTATACCTATTTTTATAGCTATATTTTATTCTCCACAAACATAAAATGTAAAGTAATAAAACAAATTTAAGAATAAATTATAGCTGTAACTGTAAACTGTATAATTTTTGGTAACATTTTGGTTTCTGATCAGAACTACCACTAGCCAGATATTTGATATTACACGAATTGCATCGCTAAATTGGAAACCGTCCATAATGAGGACCTCAGTTGTAATTAATGGTAGAGCTTCCACTTCGGTATCTCATAGCTAGTTTACTGAACGAATATTGGGAAACGGATTTTCCTAACATTATGGAATTCTTATTGAATTATTCTTCTTGTGGAATTATTATTGGCTATTTAATATGTTCCTTTCTTCTCTTTAGCGCTGAGGCAAAGCGCAGCGTTGAGTTGCGTCACTTAGCACTTAATGTCTTCAGAATTCAGCGAAAAGTGGGGTGTAGTGTCTTAACACTCTGCCTACCCAGCTACATGTGGAATACACTGTGAAGCTAAAAAAATATAGAACTCTTATATCTGTCGTTATCGTATCGTGGAAAAGAAGCATAAATATCGCAATATTAAACATGAATATATTATGTTTTCTATCCTACGATTGATTATTTGTTCCACTTTCACGCAATTAAATAGCCCCCTACACCTAACCTAACCTAAACTGAGGCCTAAAGTCACTGCTCTGAGCTTTACATTCTGCAAGGTGGTGGTGAGCAGCGGTACCCGCACCGTGAAACCACGAAATGGTAAACAGTTTCTTCTCATTATATTATATTAAAGACTCCAGGCGTAGCGCAGGGGCCCAAGGCCAAATAAAATATTTAATATTTTCCTTTTTTCGCTCTAGTGACAAGTCAAAACACGGCGTTTAGTTCCACAATTCAAAAGACAATTCTCCAGAATTCGAAGGCAAGTTAGGAACGGAAGTGTATCAATGGGAACGGAGTGTCTTAACATTCGATTCCCAGATTCCCTATGCCGAGTCTGCAATGTGAGCGTAATAAAAAAAATATTCAACACTTTATCTGAATTTAGCAAGGAAAGATTTATGACGAAAAAGAAACTACCGTAAATATGGATGTTTTTGTATGTATACTGAGTAAATTCAAATAATCACCTCTTCGACCACTTCACTGAAATAATGTAAGTATATTTGAAAAAATATAATTAAATAAATAACTATATTTTTGCTTAAAATAAATACAATGTTAACACTGTTAACAATGAAACATTTTTATATATTTACCATCACTTAAGGATTAGCGAGACACGAATAAAAAATAGTAAAGAAAAATTTATTTTTACTACAAATTTTTGGAAATAAACTAAATATTATGGAAAAATATTCCAACACTTAAAATCTGACATTTATATCAGAGTAATATCTATTTGTGAGACCACTGGTAATAATTTAATGTATTGTGCGCGGTGCAGTGTATTGGAAATGTCAAACCCGTTCGGAAACTTTTCAACTACACAAGACACTTGCATACAACGTATTCACTCAGTGACTGATGCGACACTTATTATTGTATCACAATACATTTTGCAATTATACACATTCATGTTCATTTAAAAAATACTCGATGTACGTATATGTCACAGCCAACTTGCTCAATTAGCCGTTCAATCAACAGCCTAGCCTCTTTACTAAAGAGCGTTGATTAACTAGCGGTGTGAAAGACACCATCAATATGATTGATGGTTTCTTCAAAATTTTGAAATGAATAAAATAGGCAAGTAGTGTAACGTCGTCCATCTAAATAATTTGCTCAATAAATAATATCATTCAGAAGAGGCTAGATGCTGTTGATTAAATGGGTAAATTCAGCTAGTTGGCTGCAACATATGCATGCACTGAGTGTACTGTGCGTAGTGTTAGTGTCTGTTCGTATCAATAGAATTGTTAAAAAAAAACATTTTATACAAATAAAGTTAAATTTATCAAAGACCAAAGTTCAGAAATAACTAACCAGTTGTTTCACAGTTATACAACTCATATTAGTTCATTAGCGTTCGGCAAGAACAAACAGAAACATACAGCAATTAGTGAATAATAACCGAACGGTATATTGTTTTGATAACAATTTCTCAGTTGATTGATTGATGTCAATTTTATGTTTGTAGTACCTTGAACGTGGAATGGTATATTTTTTGGTGTATGGAAGTTTTGGATTTGAATTTTAGGTTTATACAGTATTTTATATTTATAACATTTTTAAAGCGCTATTTCTAAATGCGAAAAACCTATTAGGAAATATTTTAAGTAGAAACATTGCTATTAATATTATTATTGAGTTGAAGCCGCGCTTTGCCTCGGCACCAGAGCGAAGAAATGAAAATATAAATGTAAGTAAATATTTCATTTCCTCGAGTGGGGATCAAACCCACAACCAGTTGATTTTACAGTCACACTTTGTGCCTCTGCGCCATGACTGACCTCATTTTGATATTATAACATTTTTAATTACTTTAGGTTGTTTTAACTTTAACTGTTTCGCCTACAACTACTCTCTTTAACTCGAGTTTCCTTACAATATTTAAACCTTTTTATAGCTTTGTACATAAATTTTCTTAACAAATATTTACCTATAGAAAAAATAATCCAAAAAAAATACAGGAAAAAAAATCATAAACTTTTCGGCCAACAGCATCGGATATACTTTATAAATAATTCAAACTCATTTACTTCCATTAGCCATCTTTATAATTAACTTCAAGAAATTGTTTAGAAGTTTTAAAAAAGGAAAATCTCCGTCCAAGCTTACTTTAGATTTAAATGACTAACAAGTGCGCACAGAAACTATGAATAATTTAAATAATAGATATTAACTACAAATATAGGAGGAGGTGGTATTGTGGCTCCGCAGTTATCGTAGTCCCTATCCACTAAAACTTGTTTCAACATGAAACATTAATATGACATTATTAAAATTATACTAAAAATCTGAGAGAAGTCAGTTTAAAACTACTCTTGTCAAAACTTTGCACATTTTTAAGGCTATTATTTTTTAGGATTTAACCACAAAGGTATAGTTTTCGCATATTTTTCTAAAGTAGTTTTACTTGTAGATGTTAGGTGACAAATTTCATAATTCTAGGTTAACTGGGCTGTACCCTATTAATTTTGTTTCACTTTATAGTGTCGAAATTCGCGTTTTTTTTACTATTTAAGGCTATTATTTTTTAGGATTTAACTACAAATGTATAGCTTTCAGTTTTTTTTCCTTAATTAGTACTATCTAAAGATTGCCAAATTTTATAATTCTAGGTTAACCGGAAGTACCTTATTCATTTTATTTCCCTTTGTAGTGTCGAAGTATGGGTTTTTTGCTATATAAACGGCCATATCTTTTTTGTAAGTAAATGTATAAATACATTTATTTTCAGGAAATCATGGATAGATAGGTATATTGTTTGAATTTCAACTTGATATCTCCAAGCGTCTCTGAGATAAAGGCTCTTGACAGACAGACAGACAAATGTCCGTCTGGACAACAAAGTGATCTTGTAAGGGTTCCTTTTCTTTCTTAAAAGGTACGAAACCCCAAAAACAATATTCTAATGATTAATAAGTAAACAATTTATAAAGACAAAACACAATATATAAAGATTTGACTCTTCAAAACCATAAATGTGTTTGTTGTAAGCATTCAGTAACGAATACATTGTCCTCGATTTCACCGATAAAAGAATCGAGGTCTACATATCTTAGTGCCAAGTTTCACTCGAGATATAGTTAAAACTCCACTATATAATTTGGCTATGCTTATTACCAAAAATCAATATCAACATTACACTAAATGTAATATTATACTAAATGTAATATAATACTATAGTAAGCCTCAAAAACACCTAAATAAATGTCCATTCAATTATTGTGCTTCAATTTCAATCTATGTGCTACATAGAGTTCGACACTCATACAAATCTAGATTCTTTTATCGATAAAGTCAAGAACGAAACATTGTTCACTTTTGAACTTGACTCTCATTTCACATTTATGTTTTTGAAGGCAGACGCTTTGGCAGCCGAGACGACTCCCATTTAGCATTATAAAATATTTCCGTTTCCTGGCTTTGGTTTGCCAACTTGCAGCATTGCATTGCCACCATTTTGTTTTAGGATTTCTTTAAATCGGCGTAAATTAAGGACGGAATTACGTTAGAAATATAGCATAGTGTGGGCCTAGAGAGCCCAAATGTTAAGATACACGATCCTTTATCTTCCACATATAAAGCGCCGAACCAACTTTTCCCTGATTAAAATTGAATTGACGAACTTCGCCTTACTCCCATGTATAAAATGCAAACAAATTTATAATGTAAGCAGGATACGTTTTATAAGAAAAAAAAATATGATTTTCTAATCTGACATATTGGTATCGTGTTCTGAAAAATTACGAAGCAATTTACTAGGCCTTTGACACAGATATTAGGTTAAAGGCCGTTTATATATATATAAAACAGGTCAAATGCGAGTTGGACTCGCATACAGAGGGTTCCGTACAATTTCAGGCATTTAAGTCAACGGGAGCGAGGGCAACAATTTATAAAAATTCACAAAGTTAAGTGCACTCATTTTGTTTGAAATTAACTACAAATATAACTTTGAAATATTTATGAAATATCCATAAATATTCGCTTTTCTAATATATACTATATTTACATTCTAAGTTCTCATTTTTTACCAAATTTCATAATTGTAGATTTTTGGAAAGTACTTCATTGGTTCTGATTTTCTCCTCCTTCCTCTGCAACAAATCTTATACAAGACATCAACGTTGAATAAAATTAGATTAATTTTTCAAGGGACTGTTACGAACATCTGACACTAATCTCAAATATCCACGCGATCTCGAGATAAATGCACTTTACAGATGGACATACGGACTACAAAGAATTTCATGCCGTGTGATCACGGCCTAGAATAGGATCATCCTGGTACTGGTGGTGTCGTAAGAGGTGACTAAAGTACGTGTAGTAGAATCTCGTCGCCAGCAATGTCAACACGCACGGGCAGACTCCACCGGATCATTACCACCCCCGGCATTTAAAATCGGCGTGAATTAGTGGCTTTATGCCACTGCGTTTCGCATCAGGTAATGCCGGGCTCCGGCGCCCAACCCACCTTAAAGGCCGGCGACGCACCTGTAGCTCCTCTGGGTTGCACGGGGCCGTGGACGGTGGTAATCACTTACCATCAAGTGACCCGAACGTTCGTTTGCTTTGTCCTTTTCCATAAAAAAAAAAGAAAATTCTATAATCCTTTTTTTTGTTTGAGGAAAGAAACTCTAAAAGCTAGAAATAGCTTGCTTGGAATAAGTTTTGTATTAAATTAAATAGGAAATGCTTATATTATTATGTATTTGTATATTTTAGGGTTTTTTTTTAAATTGGGGCGGGCGGTTGTGATTATTTTCCTTTGTATTTTTTTAAGATGTCTTCTTCTTCTTCTTTCTATATAGAAATATAGAAGGTGCGGTTCATTGCTTGACATGCATAATCTTAAAAATTAAATGGGTAGGATAAGGATGCCGAGTACACTAGTTCGTAGGCAGAGGGGCCTTGGAATCTAGTGTTAAAACGTTTCATTCCCGTTAAGATACTTCCTATTCCTACCTTTTCACCATATTCTTCAGGCATTGCTTGTTCAGTATTATTCGAACTCACAACCTGCCTTGTTTACAGTCAAACGCTTTCACCCCAGCACCACGATTGTTTTAGAGTCAATTGCTGGTATATCCACTTTACTGTGGGGCAGGTACCAGGAGCGGTTAGTCAAAAATACCACGTCTATGTAGTGCTTCTGGAATCCTCCGTGTCATTGACACTTATTTTTAACTGCGGAATTTGAAACTTGTTTCTATTCTGTTTTATCTACACAAAATAGAGAAAACATAAAAAACATAAAAAAGGTTTTCACAGGAGGGAAAAATATTTATATTTCCGTGCTCTGATAAGACAAAGCGCGGTGTTCAGTTCCACCATTCAACACATAATGTCTCGAAAATTGAGGTAAATGGGGTGGAAAGTATAAAATGTTTTAACACCTCTTTCTCCTTCTCACCTCTTTGCCTCTGCCTACCCTATTATATTCGGGATACAGCGTGAAGCCATTTTATTATACAAAAAAAAGAAACTAATATTGCCCTTCATTAACTTTATCGTTCTAAACAAACATTCTTTCTTGATTAACCTCGTGATGAATGGCGCTTTACTCAGCCTTTGCCGAAATATCGTTTACTTTAATTATTTGTTACTTACATAACGAGCATCGAAAACAGAATGGAATTTACTTCGTAATAGGTTCAATTCCCGTGTAAGGTAAATAGGTAGTTGGAAATTTTTAGAATTGGCGAGTCGTGAGTTCGGTTTCCATTCCAGAGACTGTTTCATATTTTTAAAGATTTATTTATTCCTTCATGAGGTTAGACAAAGTGCAAGTGTAGATTGGCCAAGTGTAGATAAAAAATATATGTCACGCAATTGAAAAATAGAAAATAAAATAGCAAAACAATAACCTTTTTTGACTTTCCGTCAAAATTCATGACATTTCATGTTGACTGCATTAAATCGCCTTTTTTTATTGTATGTACTCAATACAAAAAAAAAATAGGTAAAAAGAGAGCGAGCATAATTAAAATTATGTTGTCTTATAAGTATAAAAGCGTTCAACTGTAAGCGCGATGGTCGTGGGTGCGATCCTCACTATGGGGAATTATTGTATTTAATTATTATTATAGCGTTCTGGTAGACGAAGCACGACACGGCGCTGAATTTCGCAATTCAATACGCGAGGTCTTAGAAAGAAGAATATCTTACTTACGTTATCTTACATTTCGTTTCTTCTGTCTTCCCTGATCTGCGAAAAAAACGGGAAGCTCTTTTTTTTTAAATAAAACCGTAAAAGGCAATGGAATTTCATTTCCGGTTAATATAAATTGAATCATTATTTCAATAATAACATGATATCATTAATATCGACTAAAATCAATTAACTACTTTAACTGAAAAGCTCATTATTACAAATAAAGCTGGGAAATATATACTGTTTAATTAAATGAAGCTGGGATTATTCTTATCTTATTTATATTTTGTGAGTGAATTTATATTATTAAATATTATTTGATACTTGAGGCCGGCCGTGGTGCATTGGCAGAAGTGTATGTGTAAACGAGATAGGTTGCACATTGGATTCCTGCTCGAAGAAATGAAATATTTAATACTACCATTTCTTCGCTCTAGTCTCAAGACAAAGCGCGGTTGTGTTCCGCCACTCAACACACAATGACAGTAGGGAGCGGTGTGTCCTTAGCACTAGGTTTCTTCTGCCTACCCTGTTACATGTGGGATACAGCGTGAAGCTAAACAAGAAGACTAAATATTATGAAGTTAATATTTTTTAGTAAAAGTTTTGTGTTTAATTTACATTTTATGCTTATATAACGTTGACTATAAAGAGTCAAGTAGATTGGATTGTATAATTGCGGCTTCATATCTTATTTTTTTTGTACATGGCAGGGTAGCGAAGTGAAACGTTAGAACCTAGTGTTAAGGCACTCCGTTTTCACAAAAATGGTAGCCAAAAAATATATTTTCAAGTTCTTTTTTTAGTGTTTGTCTAGATTGGCCGAAAAATATAATGTGATCGATTAATTCTTCGCTTTACTGTAACCACTTCTGTTGAAGTGAAAAAAGGCAGAAGAAACCTCCGTAAGACACTCCGTTCCCCACATTCCGCCAAGTTCTGGAGGCATTCCGTGTTGAGTTGCAGAACTTAACGCCGTGCTTTGCCTCGACACCAGAGCGAAGAAATGAAAATATAAATGAAAATAAATAATTTATTTCCTCGAGTGGGGATCGAACCTACAACCAGTCGATTTTACAGTCACACTTTGTTCCTCTGCGCCACGACTAGTCTCAAAGGTGAAAGTGAAATAAAGAATTAATCTTTTCAAGTATAAAAAATACTAAATTCCAATTAAAATATCCAAAATACTATTTTCCCCTTTTTGGGATAGAACTGTCAGACATTCGCCTAAATTACGATTGCATTCTAATAGCCTTATTTCAGGTGATTAGCTCCAAGCTTCGCTTCGGAATAAATTTATTGTTAGCTTTAATTTAACCAGTCTGGCTAGTTATTATGTATGTAGTTTTAGAGGTTTAATTATAGATTTTCTGCTTACCTATACGTTAAATGGTGATATTGAGTATATATTATATAAAATAATAAATAAAAAAGTCAAGTTAAGTTAGTTAGTAGTTAGCCGTCGTGGAGCAGCGGCACAGCGTCTGACTTTGAAAGCGACGATCGTGGGTTTGATTCTCATTCGAGAATATAAATTATTTTCATTTCCTCTCTCTGGTGGCATGACAAAGCGCATTGTCAGTTTTGCCACCCAAAATTAGATGGGAGCTCATGTCTCGAAAAGTAGAGAAATGAGAATATCTTAACGTTAAATTCTCTTTGCCTACAATAAAACTACAAAAAATGATATAAAGATCACTCAATGCCTCAAAAATTGGGCAAAAATAGAAAATATACTACTCTGTACCATTTCACACACGAGACCCATACATAAAAAAAGCCTATTCGTATTGTGGTAATGTTCTCGTTTATCTTTATCTAACAAAAGAATGAATGGCAATCAAACGTAAGTTGAAACGGCGGTCCTAACAACTGCTTGATCTAACTGCCTTTAGAAATTATTTTCTAAAGGCAGTTAGAGCGATGAAATAACCAGGCCAGCTGTGGTGCAGGGGTATAATTGTGTGACTGTAAATGCGACAGAGTGTGGGTTCGATTTCCAATCGAGAAAATTAAATATTTCATATTTTCGTTTTTGCGCTCTGGTGTTGAGGCAAAGCGCTGCGTTAAGTTCACCTGAGTGTTGAATACACAATGGCACCAGAATTCGGGGATACAGCGTATATAATCTGAGAAGTGAAATAACCACTGAAGTTACAAGTTCAATTCTGCTAAAACGATAGCAATAGATACTGTTGATAGTTCAATTATATACTGTTGATAGTTCAATTATATTTTTTTCTGATGTGAACATTTATTAAAAAAATATTTTTATGGGATTGCTAAGATATGAAGTATTTGTCATTTATGTATTTTTTTTTTGTATAAATGAAAATATTTTATATACACACATAAAAACACAAACGCTCTGAGATTTTTTTTATAATTAACTAATAACAGCCTTCGTTTTCGGCGGGAGTTAATGTTTTTTTAATTTACACGTTTTCATACAAAGCAAGGCAAGTAGAAACAATAATTTTAAGACACTGCGCTTTAAACTGTCACCGTGAATTCGTGACATTGCAGAACTAAATCCTCTATTCACATTATACGCTTTTTATAATAAATGTCTATTCTAAATAAAATTTGAATTCCTTCATAAATGAAATTTATTAAAAGGGCAGCCAACGAACTCCATTTGGATTACTTTAAAATAAAACTATTTACAGTTACGTGCTTATAATACTGACGTGACATTTGCAGAAATCCAACATAAAAAAAATGTGTTGCATTCTCGTACGTATATTTTAAATTGTGAAATGAAGTTGACAATATTGAATTTAATGTTTTTCTTTATGTTTAGAACTGAGAAACATAGGAGTAAGGACACCGTTCCCAAGAGGCAGTGGTGTACCATCGCGTAGTGGCCGGTTATGAAAATAATTTAATCAGCCTCGGTCAGTGTAGATTTTTTTTCATTATGTGTCATTTTCGACTTTTGTCATATTTATGTCTTGGTTTTTTTTTTGTAACGTGAAGTAGTCGAGTTGAATTGAGTAATCGAGATAGATCGGTCTATAGTTTGAATGTTATGCGCTCTTTCGTGTCAATATTCGGGTTGGTGGTCATCAACCTTCTTGGTTGTGGTGCAGTTACTTGGTTTTTTTGACTTTATAATAATGTCATTAACTCCTCAAGTGTAGGTTAGATAGTGTCGCAACCTCACAAGACGACAATTGACCTCGGCATTCCTTTCCCAAGCAGAGGTACGCAACGATAAAGCTCAGCGTGAAATGGAAGTGTGTTTATGGGCCGTAGCCCAAGATACTCCGTAAAGTGTCTTAGCACTAGGTTCCCAGGTTCCCTCTGCCCAGTCTGCTATGTGCAGGATACAGCGTGAAGCTTATTAAAAAAAAAAGGAAAAATAATGTTGATTATAAATTAAATTAAAAATATTTGGTTCTAAAGTTTATATAGACTTTAAATGTACATCATTTGATTCTTCATTTGCCAAATTAGAAAGACCATGATTTTGATAAATTGTTTTATTCAATTCAAAACTAGAATTGGGACCTACATCCAGCGTGTATTTTAAATTTAATGTACTATACATTAAATTTAAAATACATTTCAACGAAAATTATTTTTAACCTTAGTAAAAAAGTTATACAATTTTCACATTAAGAGCTTTTAATGCGGTTGCAAATATTACAAGGTCATTTTATAAAAAGCATTTAAATATATAAATATGTCATTTGAAAAGTTGTGGTAAAGTTAGTATAATACGCTTCAATTAGCTGTAGAGCTTAATTAGCAAATATATTTTGTAGATATAATATTTACCTATATAATATTGGCCAATATTAAATATTTCTTTTCCTCGAGTTGGAATCGAACCCACAACCAGTTGTTCCCCTGCACAACGACTGGTCTCAAGATATGTTATGGTTTTATTAGATTAAGCCCAACATCATTCATAGCAACCAAGCATGTCTGTAAAAACGATGGTTGTGGGTTTGATTTCCACTCGAAGGAACGATTTTATTTCATCGTTCTTGCAACAATATAAAAAGTGCTTTGAATTTCGCCACTCAACACGTAAAAGCCCGAAAATTTGGTGCGTGGGAAAAGTAGTATTTCAATACTATTGTATCCTCGGCCTTAAACACTTTGTACGGGATACAGCGTGAAGTAAAAAACACATAAAAATAACAAATCAATAAATTTTAATAAATCTGACGTAAGAAATATATATTTTATTATTTTTCATATAAAGCTTAACTGGTTACAGCGCTTGGACAGTATCCAAGTGCGACAGCTTAATATAATATCGGTAAGTTCAGATATTTATAAATGTAACTAAAGTATAGATTTAGTAGTATTGAATACAAAACATACTTCTTAAAAGTTTAAGAAGTTTATTTTTCTTGTCTATTCTAGTTACTTGTCAATAATGACGAAATATTTATAATTTTTTTTACCTTCATACCATCACTTCTCAGATTACCCGTGATAGGCAAACGGAACTTAGTGTTAAAGGCGCTTCGATTTCGATTTATCTACAAATTTTAGAGAATTCTCGGAACTCAACGCTGTTCTTTGTCTTACTAGAGCCAAAAAAATTAAAATAATTCATTCATTAAAACCAACTAAAATGGAACGAAATCCACAACTGTCTAGGTCTTCCTTCAGTAAGATGTTTAACGCTGTGCCCCTTGGCTTGGGAATAACAAGGGCAAGGTGATACGTATACCCCATAAAAGTTTCATGCCCACTCCAGAAGTTTTACTAACAAATAATCTACCCTGAAAATTAACTTAATAATTGCGTTAAGAAATAACCCCCAAATCCGTAATATAAAATATGTCCAATAAATATAAAATGAATATGATTAATTACATATGACCCCAAAAGCTACTTCGATAAATGAATCGACGGATTATATCAATACTGACTAATTAGTTATTGATGGTTGTGTGGTGTTCTGTACGGAATTTATTATTACGTAGATTATAAAGAATTCGATTTTTAGCATGAGACAAAAAATACGACGAAGCCTTTTATTTTCTGTTCTTTCTTAATCGGGTGTTTCTTAAGTATTAATAGATTTTTTGGGTTATTTAAGACTTATTATAACATATTATTATTCTATATAAGCCTGCTAGAACTATGAAATATTGTAATAAGAATTGAGAGAAGAATTGTTAAGACACTTTTTTCTTTATTGAAATGTCACTATCAAACAAATTTTGGCAATAAATTACTAACTAGTGTTTTCTGAATAAACTAATAATAGTAGTACTATAAGCACTATACATAACTTAATAACTAAAATACTTAATAATAACTTAATAAGCACTATATATAACTTAATAAGTAGTGCTATAAGTATAGAATTATAAATATGAAGAATAAGTTTAAAGATGAAGTAACGAAGAGTTTGGCTTGAAAAAGGCATAACCACTTCAAGGACATACCACTCAATTGGTGCAACAATGACATAATTGTATTTTTTTAATTAAACACCGCCCGCGCCATGACACGGTGGACCAGTGGAATTGTTTGTGACTTCGACATCTATTAGTAGTAACTCTTACGACCCCGCTCTGGTGCGGCGTTAAGCTTCGCCATTTAACACGCACGCCGTGACCTTCGTACCTAGTAGCTACATGTAAAAAATAACTAAAAACTTAACGCTATATCCCACATACAGCAGGGTATGCGGAAGAACCTAGTGTTAAGCAACACGCAATGCCTTCAGAAAATAGCAGAGAGTTAGGAATAACAGTGTCTTAATGGGAACGAAATATCTTAACACTACGGCTTGGTAACGGCTTGGTTACGGAATGACAGACTAATGACCTGACTCCATACGACGTTCACGGCTGTGTCAATTTTCATATATTTTCGATTTAATATTATACTGATGCTTAATAATTTATTTGTGATTTATTAATAATTCATTTTTTTTTGGTCTTCGCTTATTTGGGAAGAAGATTTTTCTTTTGTTTTATTCTGGTTCGGTTAATATATTATGTAGTGGCGTGTCAGAGAATGCAGTGTCTTAACACTCCGTCTTCCGTACTACGCCTACCCTACTAATTGCGGGATAAAGCGTGAATCTCAATTCATTTAATTTTGGTGTCCTTCGCACCTTGATGCTATTATGATTCCCTATTATAATAACTAAAATACTTAAAGTTACTAAAATGTTTGATATCATTTACCCATTTCAAAGCTTAACGAAGACATGACATTCCCAAAAGATTTGTAACTTTTGAATTAACGCAATACTGCCACATAATATTCATATATTTTGCAAGTAGCTATAATAAGTTTTATTATTAATAAATAAATAAATATATATATAAGGCTTTCAATTTTGACGATTTCGGAACTTAACGCCGCGCTTTCTCTAGTAACAGGGCGAGGAAATCAAAGCAATACGTTATCCAATGGCGGGAATCGAAACTGTCATGTTTACATTCAATATTCCTGATGTATAAATATTTTTACCAATACAACGAAGTGGTCGTCAAAAAGAATTTGTAGAGTAAATATTTTCAATATTTGTTAAACTCGACGCCGATATATCAAACCAGTGGAATCGAGTGCTCTATAACAAAACTTCAAAGCCGCTGGAGTGGGTGAAAAGGCCAGATTTTTTGTAAAAAATACTTGTTCGTTCACACTGTTAAATATCATTAGAATGCCATTGCGGGGTCTAACAAAAAAAATTGGACCAAAAGACAGTGGGTTCGATCCCATTTGGTGAATGGGTTTTTTTTCATTCCCCCAGCTCTGACGTGGCAAGAAGTCCCGAACTATCCGCGTTTAATTTTGTCAACGTTTTGAAAAAAATCTTTCCTTGGTGTCTGATTGAGGCGTTATTTTTTTTATGTATTTTATATATGAATATATATGTGTGTTAGAGAGAATCATTCATCTAGCAATATAGTTTCAGTTTCTATCCCGCATACAGCTGTAGGCAGTGAGAACTTCAAGCTTTATCTGCATATAAGAATAATAATTAGGAAATTTATTTTTTTTCTATCATCTCGAATCAGGAAATTTAATTCTCTGCTACTCACTCGAATTCCAGACATTTGGTTTTATAGTGGCGGAACTGAACGCTACGCTTTGCTTTGTTACCAGAGCGAGGAGATGAAAAAAAACAATATACATAATACGTATGTACATAGATACGTACCTGTATATAAAAGAAAGCTATATACATGTGATGTTAACGATTATAGCCACCCACGGTAACCACTTGAGTAGGTGGTAGGTAACTTATCTTTTAAATCCAGCTTAAGTTAGATTAACTACTTTTAGCGATACTTTGATATTAAAATATAATATTAACTATGAACCTGGAAACTTTTAGTAACATTGCATATTAAAATGTTATTTAAGAAAGCTTTAGAGTCGCTTAGAAATTAACGTATAATATAAATATTTTACATCTTAAGGTTCCGCGGCATGTGAAAGGGTTGGCGGTATTAAGACATTTTATCCTCTAATTTTCACTGTATTAGACATTAAACTTTCAATAACAAATCAAAGATATAACAAAATTTAAAAAAAAATACCCAAGTTGGGTTCTAACCCCCAATTTCCCCGGCTCAGTCCATTGAATTGAAAATAAAAATGTTCCATGTAGTCCACGTTGCACTCTCAAGAGTAAACTGCATACGAGTACTTGTATTTCCATCAATAAAGGACCGAGCGAGCAGAAAGAGTTGAAATGAGCTCGTACAGTTCTAGAGATTCTAGTGAAGTACTTAACTCTTTTTTGGTGGAAATGAAAATCTGTGTGTGGAAATGTAAATGTATGAGTGCGTTTCGCGTAAGCATTACCCGGTCATTTCTCTTTCGCAGTGGAAAACGGGCGTAACCCATAATCACTTTCTTTTGCGAAGTATAGGAACGGGATGAGCCTTTTTGTTGTAAAGCAAGAAAAAAAATATATGAGAGTGAAATACTAAGTTACAATTATGTATTACAATTATTAATTTTGGTAAAAGGTAAAATCTATTATAGAATATATATTTTATTTGTTTGTTTGTATCTAATAAATTAAAGTAAATATGTGAAACTGTCGTGACAGTTGGTAATTATATAATTGCACAAGTGTCCACACAATTATTACAGATTCGATCTAATTCAGAGAAAATTTTGTTCACATAGAAAAAATGCGACGTTAAGTTCCGCAAATATATAATGAGTCTGAGTGGGGATTGTCTTTGCCTTGCATAAAAAAAAATGAGATAACAAAAGACAAACACACAATCTATTCCATTTTCCAATATCCGTAAGTTTATTTTAAAGAATCCCCATCTTGCTTTTCTACTTTATTTTAACAGTACAAATAACAAACTGGGACATACGAAGCGAATCGATGCACCATATATGAACGACAACAGTTATTTTGCTATGCGATGGTCTTCAAATTGAAAATGTTTCTTGTTTATTTCTATATAATAGTATTGTATAAATTATTTATTTAAGCCACCGTGGCAATATTAATTATAGTAAGTCACTCTCATATATGGTATTCCCCCATAACCTGATATAATGAACTTTCAAAAGTAAATTAGTTTTTTAATTGTACTTACAGTACAAATAAACTTAGAATTTTATTAGTATAACATAGAAAAAAACTATAAAGCCAATCGTGGCGTCGTCGTCATCAGCACAAGCGTTTGACCGTAAACGCGACAGGTTGTGGGCTCGATTCCCACGCGAAAATGAATTCATTTATCCGCTATCCAATAGTCAACGCCGCGCTCTATAGCAAGGAAAAGAAAATATGAAATATTTCATTCCCCCAAGTGGGAATCGAACCGACAACCGTAGCGCTTAAAGTTGCACGCTTGTGTCCTTGTTTCACGAGGGTCTCAGTTTAATGCAATATACTGTATTTAACAACATTTATTTACTAAGTTAAGTCAGTACCAAAAGAGTTTTATACATATATACATACCTACAAAGATAAATATAAATGTAGTGGTGTTTGTTTTAAGGCCTTGTGGCTTAAAGCCACTCAAAATTTCATAGAAACATTCAAATTCGCTTTGTAATGTTAGCTTTAAAATTTTACATAAAACCAACTATATTGTAGGACAGTCGTGGCGCAGGGGCACAAAGTGTGACTGTAAATCGTTTGGTTGTGGGTTCGATCCCCACTCGAGGAGATGAAATAATTATTTAAATTTATATTTCCATTTCTTCGCTCTGGTGTCGAGGCTAAGCGCGGCGTTGAGTTCTGCCACTCAAAACGCAATGCCTCCAGAATTCGGTAGAAAGTGAGAAACGGAGTGTCTTAACACTAGGTGTCCTCTGCATACCCTCCTGTGTGCGGGATACAGCGTAAAGCTGGATTTATATTAATTTTCATCAGGCCCTAGTATAAATTATAGTCCTCGACACAACAACCACAACGACCTACGAACAACGAAAAGTCGTATTATATTATATGATCATTACAGCTTTCTTACGCAATGTGCTTGCTCAAGTAGAATACGGAGAGAGAGAGAGATTGATTCTATTCATAAGATTACAATCTTATCTCGATTTCTACCTTAAGTAATGTATATAATTTCCGCAAATATATATTAATAGTACGAAATGTTTTCATTTTATTAGTTAATACTTATTAAGCTACACGATGGTTGTAGGTTCAAGCCTCGGATTTTTTTTGTCGCAGTCCTGGTAGAAGAGGGAAACTTAAGGCTACGCCGCTTTATCCTACCAAGTCCACCAGTACCAGGATGATCCTATTCTAAGCTGGGATCACACGAAAACTCTACTCTACTGTGTACAGCTTAAAGTTATAAAAAAAGATCTCTGATTATAGTAGAGATATATACATAATATTAAATTTGACTCTACAATATTTATTTTAACGTAATTTCTTTAGCTGTTATTGAAAAACAGAATTCAATTATGTTTTTTTGAAAAATGTAAAATAGAAAACCCCAGTATTTCCCGTTCGCGTGGGAATTTAAAAATTCTCTCTTAGCGCTCCAATATAAAAAATATTACAAAATAATAAAACACGACCGCTCTATTCTATTTATTATGCCTATATTGTAAGTTAAAGTTGCACTTAAAAGGAAATGGAGACAATTTGTCTCCTTAAAAAGCTCTTAGACTTAAGACGTCCAAGAAATATGAATCAATGAAATCTATTTGGCGATATGATTAGGCGTGAAGCAGAAATAAATATAATAGTATTTATGATATAAATATAATAGTATTTATTTCTGCTTCACGCCTAATCCCGCGTGTAGCAGGATAGGCAGAGGAAGCTTGGTGTTATGACACTCTGTTCTCTACTTTTGGCTTATTTTACTACGACTTTATTTAGTGTCGGTTTTATTTAGTTTCACGCTGTATCCCGCATTACTACCATACCAACCTACTTTAGGTTAGGTAAATGGTGTTAAGACAATTAGTTCCTCAAATACCGCCGAATTTTTAAGCGTAGAGTGGTGCTTCAACGTCGCATTTTGTCTAATGAATGATGAGAGGTGGTCCCTTAGGTGGTGAAGCCACATCAGTCTCGTTTAAAAGCAGACGCTGTATCCCAGCGTCACGACGGCCATGTAGCGGTTGAACCTTGATATTATTATTTTTCTTTCTTGTATCAATATTAATATCTCATAACTGATAGTGAGATACCAAGACCTTCATGGCGCAGAAGTTTAATTTCTGACCGTAAACGCGGCGGTTGTGAGTTCAAATGACATTTGAGGGCATGAATTACTTTTATTTCCTAGCTCCTGTAGACAAAGTATATAATGTTGAATTACCGTTACTTAGCACGTAGCATTTTTAATATACGAACAAAAAACAGACAACGAGGAGTCGTGATACTATAACTAACTAACTATAAAGTTGTCTCTGCCTAACTAACTGGTCTTGCAGGAAAGGGCGTGAAAATAAAAATAAAATAGAATATAAACAGTATTTTATACGAATAATAACTTTTTAATGATCTGTTCCAAAAGAATTTTCTTATAAAATATATATGAAAGGAAGCATGTCTTTGAAGCTACCTTTTAGCTTAGTGAATATCAGACATCGTAATTTGGATGATATTGTTACCAATAATATTCTATAAAAAAAATTACTTCATGTCTTATCACGCATAGCCGCGGGAAAGGTAGACTTATAGACTAAACTTAAAATTTCGTTTCCGAACAATTTTCGAGACATGAAATTACGTGAATCGAAACCCGGTACTCAACCCCGCGCTCTATCTCCCAAATATTATTTCCATTATAAATAAAATAAATGTATTTTACCTGCCTTATAGGCATAATAAATAAATCAACTTAATTATGTTTCAAAGCTGTAATGACGATGTATAAATTACGATGTAAAAGCATTCACTTCACGACTCACGAACTTTATCCCATTTTTCAAGCGCTTCAAATCGTTTTGTGATATGAAACTTTGCATGATTTTGTCCCTTTTCATATTTTCGCAGAGTTTCTTTATTTATATAGGAAAGTACAAATTTTTTTGACTTATGGGAGGCCAGTCGTGGCTCAGGGGCACAAGTGTGTGACTGCAAAAGATTGCAAAACGACTGGTTGTGGGTTCGATCCTATTCGAGGGATCAAAATATTTATTTAAATTTATGTTTTAATTTTTTAGCTCTGGTGTCGAAGAAAAACGTTGAGTTTCACCACTCAACACGTAATGCCTCTATAATTTAGCGGATAATAGGAAACGGAGTGTCTTAACACGAGGTTCCCTCTACCTACCCACCCTGCTGTGAGTGGGATACAGTGTGAAGCTGATTGATCAATTAATTACTTTTTTTTTAGCGATTCTGTTATAATATTTCACTATATTTTCAATGAAATGAATGGCCGTGACAGCAACAATTTAAAGTAAATTATACTTTAAATGTCACGAGGGTTAGTGTTTGACTTCGATTTCCACTGGAGGAAATTATTAAATTCACTTTTCACATTCTGGCTATACAAAGCGTGGCGTTAACATCCGAAATGTGAATAGCGAAATATTTTGACACTGAATTTTCTCTTAACCGGCTGTACAGTAAAAATCGAGTGGGGATCATACCCATAACCGTCACGTTTACAGTCACACATTTGCGCCATGATGGCCACTTTTCTGAAACATACATTTTGTTCCAATCCAATTATAAATAACGATCGAAAGACCCCGTAAAAGTAGGCTATATGTAGTATTTTTCATACGATTCTAAACAACGGTAGGGTATCAATTTTCTATGCGTTAAAGCCTTGTAGAAAGAGATTTTGTAAAAGCGTCACGTTAGTTAATGAATTTAGTGACCTTTAACATTATATTGTATGACTAAAATAACAATATCGTGTCATATTGCCACATTGACATGTATTTCAATGATTTACTTGAATAATAGTTATAGTGGGTTTGACGTCTACTTGACAGAAATTATCATTTTAATATGTTCTGGTAATAGGCCAAAAAGAGCTCATGGGGAACGAAGTATCATAACAAAAGGTTCCCTCTGCTTCCCTACACGCGGGATACAGCGCAAAGCTAGAAAAAAAAGAAATATTTTCTCACTTATTTTTATTACTGTAATGGATTTTTAGACAAACAAGAAAAGTTTGTTAGATCACTTCTTTCATGGGCTTATTGTCATTCAGTTTGCCTTAGTTTGTGTGAACATTGCCTTTTGGTTATTATAGATTTATATTATTGTTTTTTTTTTTTCAAAATAAAATGTACAAAGTTCATGAGTACGTTAACTAAAAAACTAAATTAAACTAAATTACGGACAGTCGTGGCGTAGTGGCATGAACGTGCGACTGTTAACGCGAAAGATTGTGGTTCGATTCCCAATTGAGAAAATTCAACATTCAATATTTTCATTTTCTTGTCCTGTATAATATAACACTTCGCGATATCGTCACAAAATTTAATTTCATGTTAAAAATTTTCTTAAATCTATTTAAAATTTTTATTTAACGCTAAATTTTGTACAAGCTTTAAAGGGAAATTATACTTCATTTTCTTTCCGTTTGGGTCGCAATTAAGTATTAAGACGTTTTAAATCACGTTTTGGGTATTATTCACATTTTTAATATGATTTTTTTTCTTCTTTGAATTTATACTCTAATGTGTATTCAAATCATAATAAGTGATATTTATTTAGCTTCACGTTATATCCCATATATATCAAGGTATTTAGAGGAACCTTGGAACCTAGTGTTAAGACACTCCGTTCCCGTTAAGAAATTTCCGTTCTTTACTTTCTGCCGAATTGTTAAGATATTGTGTGTTGAATGGGGGCACTCAACGCCGCGGTTCACCTTGTTACCGAGTCGAAGAAAATATCAAATATTTAATTCTTTCAAGTGGGTATCAAGCCATCAACCAAAGTGTTTACAGCCGCAAGCTTGTGTCTTTATATTAAAAATGGTAATTTATTAATTTAATTTTCTCTTCGGCATTTAAAACAATACGGGGCTAAATTATATGTAACATCACAAAAAATGGTTAGAAAGTAGGGACGAATTTGTCTTAACACCAGGTTCCTTCTGTTTACCCTGCTATGTGCAGGATATACAGCGTTAACCTAAAAAAAAAATACTCCTACATGGCATATATTAACTAGATAATATTAAATCTAACAGAATACACTAGAAATGTTCCACTCTGGTGCACAGGCCGTGCATCGTCGAACATTTGTAATGGTTGCAAGTTCAAATAGTTTAGTTTTAGGTCACTGGCTCTCAAAGTTGAACCTGACTGACTGTTTTATTTGGAAGTAAATATATAGGCATATGACAATTTTACTTTACTTGGAATTGTAATTGTTGAACTATTTGTTAAATAGAATTTGTTTCCTCAAATATTTTTTTTTTAAATTTAAACATGTTAACACGACCATGGCGTAGTGGAATAGTTTCGGTTTCATGTAATGTGGTGTTGAGTTCCAGTGGTTGCGGTTTCAAAAACCATCACAGAATTCTCTCAACGTATTTTTTAAAGTTTTGTACTGTATCGACAGAGAAAGGTGATCTAGTAATAAATCATTCAATTTCCGATTTAACGACCAATATTCGAGACATTATCTAAGTGTTGAGTGGCGGAGCACAACGCTGCTCTTTGTCTTGTTACTAGAGCGAAAAAATTGAAAATAAACCATTCGCATTTACAGCTAGACATTGTGCCGCTGCGCCGTGACGTCGTCTCTAAATATTTTAAATATTTCATTATTTTCTCAGCTCGCCCTCAGCAATATAGGAGAATTTACTTATCTAAATTAGACATTTATCAACTGTATTTACGTTATATATGTAGTAGTACGTCCAGAATATAAAAGTATGAAGCAAAAACAACTATTTGTTTGTGTATTTAGCTTATTTATGTCACTGTGTTATGAGGCCATCGTGGTATAGTGGTGTGAGTGTAAGAGGTTCGATTTTCACTCGGTTCTATTTTCGTTTACCCGCTATAGCAAGACAAAATGTGGCGTAGACTTTCGATATTTCACACGTAGTGTCTCGAGCTCAGACGGATAACAGGGGTTGTACGATCTTGATACTTTTTTAGTTTTAGTTACTACTTACTTATTGCTTGCCATGTACTACATACACATTTATTTTTATTAAAATTTTATTAAGGTTCTCTGAAATCCTACATGTGGATTCGAGAATGTAGAGGAGTTCTTAGAGAGAAACTATTTTAACCGGATTAATCGCGTATATTTTGTATTTTATACATTTTAGGGGAACCCGACGTTTCGAACACTTTACAGTAGTCCGTGGTCACGGGTAGACTACCCTACCCGCGCGAAAATATACGCGATTAATCCGGTTAAAATAGTTTCATTTACAATGTGTAATAATCGTGAAAATCAAAGAACTTGTTATATTCTTAGAGAGACTTTCCAACATTCCTACAGAAAAGGGAAAAAAAGAGATTTTAGTATTTGTAGCTCACGCAAATAACTCGAGTTAAAACTAGTATCACATTTTTTTTCAGATTCACACGGTATCCTGCATATATCAGAGAAGACAGAGCGAAAGTAGTATTAAGACACTGTGTGCCCCAATTTCTTCCGATTTTTTGAGGCATTGCAGGTTGAGTGGCAGAGCTCAACGCTGTGGTTTTGTCTTCGTACCAAAGCGAAGTAATGAAAATATTAATAAATAATTCCATTCCTGCAAATGGGAATCGAATCCACGACTGTCACCTTACAGCCATACGTATATCCGCCACGAAGGCGTCATCACATAATAAAATGTATATTACAAAAGTCTCACAATGGCACGTCTATTTGAAACATTGTTGAAGCGTATTCTAACTTATCTAGGAGAAAGTAAGTGTAAGACGAAGTGGAAGATAAAAGGAAATATTTTTCGTAAATAAATCAAGTTATATTCCTTTGCTGTACATCAAGATATTTGGAAGCCATTGTGGCACAGTAACACAGTGTACGTCATAATTGTGGGTTCAATTTGAGGGATATATTCATGTATTTAATTATGTTCATTTCTTCACCCTGGTAACAATAAAGCGGCGTTGAGTGCCGCGACTTAACAGTCAATGTCTCGTAAATTGGATGGATTGGATCGGATATGCTTCACCTGCATCCTGCTTACAACAAAGTAAGCTGAGGTAACCTTCTACTTAAACAGTCCGTTCTCCATACATCATACAATTTTGCATGCTGAGAGGAACTCGAAGAGGGGCTTTTTTTACTTATCAGAATGAGGAAATGAAAACAATTCATTACCTTAAGTAGAAATCAAAACCAAAACTGTCGTTTATTTATATATATATATATATATATATATATATATATATATATATATATATATATATATATATATATATTTACATATATATGTGTGTGTGTGTGTGTGTGTGTGTGTGCGTGTGTGTGTGTGTGTGTGCTGTCGCAAAAAATATAAATTATATATTGACTAAATATTATTCGCATTTTTTTGGTAACGTATTCTATTAATATCTTTTCTATATTATATTATGGAATGTAGAAATATTCAAACATCGGCCGAATGTATAGAAAGATTTACAACGCCTGATTTGTGAGTCACATATGTAATTATTGGTTATTCTTCAAATAAAGTAAAATCTTCTAGCTTGGTAGAAAAACCTCCACATATATTATCTATATTTTAAGTATAATATTTATAAGACCAGTTGCGGCGCAGGGTTCCGCCACTAAACACGCAATGCCTCCAGAATGCGGTGGAAAATGAAGAACTGAGTGCCTTAACACTAGGTTTCCTCTTCGGTCTCATTATATGTGTATCTTACCGTCGAAAAGTAGGAAACAGAAGTATTTTAAAGAGAACGAAGTGTCTTAACACTACGTTCCCAGGATCTTTCTACCTCTGCTGAATATTCGACAAAAAAATATTTTAATACTCCTAATAGCAAGAAAACTCTCAGATATTAATCCTTTAGAATTATAACATATATTAATTTTTATGACAAGGCTAATGTTATTTCAACATTCTTATAATATGTAGTTGTTTGTCAAAATATTTTATTTTTATATCTAAATTGTCTAAAAATCCTGTAATGGTACAGGATTTCTATCTATACTATGAAAAATCACTTTTTAGTGATTTAAGGTGAAGAGTTTGTTTGGCTGAATGCACTGATCTCAGGAAGTATCATTGGTTTTTACTGAAAAAGTTAAAAAAAAATCAAAATCAGCTTCACGCTGTATCCCGCACACTGCAGGGTAGGCAGAGGGAACGTAGTGAAAGACACTCCGTTCCCCATATTAAATTTATCGATTACATATATATATATATGCTATAGGCTATATAACATTACTCTATTAGGAATCTCGGAACCTAGTGCTTAACACTCGATGGCAAGGCCTTGAGAATTCGACGGAAAATAGGGAACGGAAGTATCTTAACATATTCCCTCTGCTGCTGTTTGCGGATACAGCGTGAAGCTAAAACTCTTAAGATATAGAATATTAATAATAAAACCCATTAGATTTTTTTTCTTAAAATATGTAACAAATATTGTATAAGATATTTTTTTGCTCTTTTTAACATGAAGATATGAGAATTACATATTTACACTCGCATTCAAGTTTCACTATAATCTACATACATTTTTATACTGTAATATGGAATAATCTTAAATGTATGATATATTTGTATGGAGGGGCAGCACTTAGTGGTGTAGCTCTATCGTATACCATATGGAAAAACGTGAAATTTATTTAGAAATTTGTTTAATACGCTTTCTTTTCTTTCCAATTTAAATATTTTCTATACAATTTACAAAAATAAGACTATGTGCAATATAAAGTATAAATGTTTTTAAAAAAAAAAGTAGTTTCTTTCAGCTTCACATTGTATCTCGCACTTTTGGGAACCTAGTATTAAGACATTCCGTTACCGTGATGAAATGAAAATATTAAAAATGGCACAAGTAACTTAGTGATAAGACACTCCGTTCCTCACGCTCAGGCCAATTGGAGGCGATTGGATGTGGAGTGTCGGAACTCAAGACTCAGCTTTTGCCTTAGTGCCAGAGCGAAGAAATGAAAATATTAATAAATTATAATACATTACCTCGAGTGGAAATCGAACCCACACCCACTGTGTTACATTCACACCATTACATGTTTCTTTATTATAGATTAGATTAGATTTAGATTTTATATCGCGTTTAGATTTTCAAATACAGTCTACTCCCACACATTAAAGCCAGAAAACTGCTTGACTAATTGACGTATATATCAACGTACAGCCCAAGCTTTTGAATTTAGAAGTTGAAAAGCTTAAGTGCCTTTTACGGAGAAGAGAAAATTATAAATTGATGTAATATATTATAATACAGAATTCTATAAATATATGACAGTTTAAAATGACTTGTTTGAGTAACATTAAAAAGTGAATGGAGTGATTGAAATAAGTGACTGAGTATTTTAGGGAACTTTTGTATTTTTTTGTTTTCTCGAGGACGATGGGGGATAGACTTTGGTCTATCCCCCATCATTCTCAAGACTCTACTTAGATTTGTCTAATTAAAAAGACATCCTGTCATTGGAGATGGAGCGTGCCAATACCTAAATTTCGAAACATTTTCTGTAGAGTGGCCGAACTTAACAACGCGCTTCACCAGACTGAAAATTGTCATAGTCATTGTTGTAATTTATAAAAATATTAACTAAAATATTCTAAATACATAAAGAAAATAGTTCATGAAATGTGAAAGCACAGAATTATTTTATATTATTCTAGCTCTAATATAATGATTTACCTCATTAAAGATATTCAATTAAATAAATAAAAAATCAGTTCCTCGATCTAGCAACAAAACAAAGCGCGTCGTTGAGTGTTGCAATATATGACGTCTCAAAAATTGGACAGTGCAGAGAACGGAGTATCTCAACACTTCGTTTTTCCTACCTTGTTAAATGCGGGACACAACGTGAAACTACTTTATTTTTTTATATGTAAATCAAAATTATGTTCGAGTATACTCTATACACAGACGTCTAAAAAATTTAAAGCAGTTAAATAAGGAACGACAGGTGAAATAAACAAACAGCCGCAAGATCTCCAGAGTAAATAATATATAACCGACTTCAGCCTAAAGTTTCGGACGTGAAAAACGTTCAACTTTCAACTTTATAACATTTTATTTCACACAAAAGATAAAAAATGAAAAAAAATAAATAAATCAGCTTCACGCTGTATACCGCAGGGTAAGCAGAGGGAACCTAGTAGAAAAAAATGCTTTTTCAAAAAACGTTTGAAATATTTCAAGTAGCGTGACTTAGACCCGCGTCACGCTTAACTTTCTAATATTACAAGAGGCGCGGATTCAAATACCGCTTTCCTCAAATTGTAATAGCTTTTCTAAAGGTTTTTTTTATCAAATTGAACTATTTCAACAATTTAAATGCTTGATATTTTATCAACAATTATTTTATCAAAAAATGTAATTTTTAACAAAATTTAATTTAGATTATCTGTAGAATTTCTACAGTGTACTCACTATATGCTTCTAAAAGTTTTTTTATTGAAGCCCTATTTAGATTGTTTTAATTCAGCCTGCGACTTGACTACATTTATCTTTTATTTAACCAAATAGAAAAAAGAGAGGTTAACAGTTGAACACATACGTATCTGATATCGTTGGAAATGGATAATATTTAATTATGTTTGTTTAAACTATGAGCCTATGTTGCTTGATAATAAAAGATTTTTATTTTTTTTTATTTTTATTTTATTTTATTATTAAAAGTCTTACGTATCGAGACGATACTTTTTGTTTTAAAGAAAGTCGATTTTGAAGATGCTAACTTGGGAAAGAATTCAACCTGTGTCAACTAACGTCTTCGTTTTCTTGAATTTTGACAGATATTTGACGGTTATTTCTATGTTAAGGTTCATGCTGTATGTCACACGGAGCGGTAAATGCAGTGGGCACCTGGGAACCAAGTGCTAAGACACTCCGTTCTCATTAAGACACTTCCGTTTCTCACTTTTCTATAGGTATTGTGTGTTGAGTGGCTGAATTCAATATGACCCTTTACCACGTTACTAGAGGAAGGAAATTACAATATTAAATATTTAATTTCCCCGAATGGGAATTGAACCCACACCTGTCGCATTTATAGTTTAGTGTCGCGTTTGTAGCTCTACACCACGACTGGCCTTGAATTATTTTTTAAACAATACTATTCTATAAGGTTTCTCTAGAATACACGATAGCCAAATTGCATATTAAACGTCAAGACACAACCCATTATCCGAATAAGTTCTATCTTTTTTTCTTCTTCAGCATGTACAAGTACACAAGGCCGTATTACATATTTTGAATTATACTCGATTGCTTTGAAAAGGAAAAAGATTGAATTATTTTTTCGATTCCTCCCCCAAGTAGAACGCTAACAGGTATTTTCATGTGATAAGACAAAGCGCGGCGTTAAGTTCTACAACTCAACGCGCTTCCAAAAATTAGGCGTGAGGATTGAAAGTATCATTGAAGTAGGTTCCACCTGCTTTCACTGCGACATTCGGGATACAGCGTGTAGCCAAAAACATGCTTGCATTAATTTTAATTATTAAAAAATCTAAATATTGGCATGTTTGTTTTTATGTATGTAAATTCGTTTCTTTGTTCCCTTGTAACAACGGAACAAATATTGAACCAGTGAACCGAAATTAATAAAGATTTGTCTTATCAACTCGAGTGTTACTTAAAATAGTAATTTTGTTCAAGCAGTCGTGTTTTTTATTTTGTATATACTTAAAATACATAAATATTATTTGAAATTATTCTCTATCACAGTACATAGTAGGGTAATCAGAGAGCCAAATGTCAATTCCATCCGTTCTACAGTTGTCACCAGAATTCGAAACATTTCGTGTTGAATGACAGAATTCAATAGAGCACTTTATGTTATCAGAGGGCAAAATCAAAATAATTAATTTCTCCGAATAGTGATTGATTCAATAACTTTGCGTTAGCATTTAAAGGATATACTACTCCATCATAATGGCATCTGAAATGATTTTTTTTTCAACTTCACGCTGTATCCCGCAAATAGAAGGGATAGAGGGAACCTAGTAAACCTGTGTTAAGATATTCCGGTTCCAATTTTCCACCGAAATCTAGACGCATTGCATGTTGAATAGCGGAACTTAACGCCTCGTTACCAGTGCGAGAAAATAAAAATTTGTATTAAATATTAGATTCCTCCGAACAGACACCGACAGTCGTATTCCCACTTCCCACTCCCACTTCGTCTTTCTTCATTAGAGAGTAAAGAGTAATCCCCTACACTCCCTACTCTATCGGCTAAGATTTTTTCCTAATTTCTACGGGAACAGGGCAAATAGATTTTTCATTCAACGGCCACAGAAATAATGTTAAATTTTGTTCTAGCATAGTAATTTAAAAAATATTTAGTTAAAATTGGAAATTGAGTCGGACGGTTGAATTTGTAAAGGACAAATATCATTAAATTTCTGAATCACGTCTAATGTGACTACTTCAACGTTGTTTTAATCCAAAAGTATTCATAAAGAAAATACTCGCGGTACAGTTAACTTATAAATGTGACAGCTTATTTCGAAATGAAACTTGAATTAAAATTTAGCTATGAAAGATTTGGTTTTTTGGTTTAAATTCCAATATCGAAAATGTTTATTTAAAATCCTGTAAAGATAATAAAAAAAAGAGTAATCTCTCACTAAATTATCTAATGTTACTGGATACGATTCATTAACGTTATTTAATATTTTCGTAAGTATTTATTGTAAGCTTACTAATAGTTCATAGTGAAGTATAATGGTCATAAATAAAAAGGCAAAAAATATCAGTTCCTAGCTTTTTCCTGGATATCAGTATCAACCGGAGGAACATAGTGTGAAGACATTCTGTTCTTCAATGAAATCATGTAATATACCTATCATGTGATATAACGAAAAATACAAAATAAACAAATGAGATCTACAGTTTTCCATATTCAATTCTTTAAGTTCTATCTATAATCAGCTTCAATGCATCGCAGGGCAGGCAGAGAGAATCTAGTGTTAAGACACTCCGTTATCTATTCTCCCGCCGTATTCTAGAGGTTTTGGGTTGAGTGGCGGAACTCAATGCCAAGCTTTGCCTCGACACCAGAGCGAATAAATAAAAATATAAAATTAAGTAAATAAAATATTTAATTACCTCAACTCCATATCCATAACTATTTCTTATATATTTTATATCTATCTACAATGAAATATGATTTAATATTTCAAAGTCAGCAATTTGTAAGTATTATAATAAAATATAATAAGTATAATAATAAACTAAATAGGAACTCTTCTTTCCTAAAAATTCTTCTACATATTGACTCTTCGATCTATGTATGTAATTATTTATTACTTGGGAAATGAATTATAATTTATTAAAATTTTAATTTTTTCGCTAGGTAAAGCGCGGCGTTCAGCCACTTGATACTCAATGCCTCGAAAATTCGTCAGAAAGTTAAAAACGGAGTGTCATAACACTAGGTTCCCGGAGTGTCACAACACTAGGTTCCTTCTATCTTAACCTAGCTACCTATTTGCTATATATAGGAAGCAGAAAAAAAATATTAATACTTAAATTATACTTTAATCTCTATTAAATAAACAAACACTAGTACATACAAAATAAATTTGTTTATCTTTTAAATATACAAAAGTTTTAAAGCTCACCATAAAAAGGTCGAGAACTAAACTTTCACTTTCACACAAATACACTACACAAATCTTAAATTCTTACTAAATTCGTAATTTTTGATTGAAATTGTACTTTCTTATCAAAATCGTAATTCTTTTTTACTATCAGTACTATACGGTACGGTACCAACCCTTGTGGAGGTTGTACGGAGACTGAAGCTTCAGCTTTCCCGCGCAGAATCAACATAAAGTTAGTTCAGAAATATTTTCAATTACAGTTTTTCAGTAGACTAAATATTTTTCTAAAATATTTCAATTAATTGTTCAATGTTATTAGTTGGTTTTATTTATTTTGTTTTTTTTTTGGTGGATGAAAAGTTAATATAATTTTCGTGTTAGTTAGTAATAAAGTGTGTGATCTTCACACTGTATTCTGCACGTGGCAGGGAAGGCAAATGGGACCCGGTAACCTAGTGCTAAGATACTCCTATTAAGACACTTCCGATCCATCCTTTCTGCCTAATTATGGAGACATTAGGCAGGTGGCATGAGTGGCGGAACTCACCGCCGCGCTTTGCCTCGTTACCAGAGTGAGTAAATATTAAATATGTCATTTGCTCGGGTGAGAATCGAACCCACAACTTGTCTCAATTTATCTAATTCTACATTTTAATATTTACTCGTACCTCGAGTTTAATAAATCGAATGATTAGAGAACCGAGTGGTTACTGCTTGCTGCTTACTGCTGCTGCTGCTTTCCTTACTTTTCCCCATAAATCGAAGCGGTACAAATCTAGTGTCTTATCACTCTACTTTAATTTTGTTTAAGTTTTAATAGATGGGTTCTATTCCCCATTCGGTGGAACGAAATATTTAATATTATATATTATATCTAGGCAAAGCGTGGCAGTAGGTTCCGATACTCAACACGCAATGCCTTAAAAAAATATATCAGAGAGTGTAGAGCGGAACTGTAAGGAAAATCTTAATTGGGTTTCCAGGTTTCCCTCTCCTCCTCATCCCTATCCAAGTAAAATAATGCATAAAGCAAAATATAATAAAAAGTACTAATAAAGTAATTAAAAAATTATTAAATAGCTTTTAAAGCTTCACGCTATTTCCCGCGTATAGAAGGGTAAGCAGGTGGGACGTAGTGTTAAGACACACCGTTAACAACGCACAGCCCAAATTATTACACAATATATAGTATCATAATATTTAAGTATTAATCTATATCTAATTCTAGAAGATATAACTGATGATTAAGACTTAAATGAGAAATATCCTCTATCTTCAATTAGGAAGTCGAAACTGTCGTGGCGCAGCACAACACAGCTAGAATCTAAACCTGATGGTTATGGATTCAATTCCCACAAGAAGGGATTCATTATTCCCACTATTCCACTCTGGTAACAAGAAGCGCAGTGCAGTCTTCTCTATCTACTCCGCCATTAGCAGGATATAACGTGAAGCTATTAAAAATAAATATATGTAAAATAACATGAGGAAAAACAGAATGATTTATTTGTATCTATAATATCTATATACCAAGTTAAAATAGAGGAGAGATGACAGAAGATACTTTTTATATATAAAATAATGCTACAAGCAAATGGCTTGGGTGAGTCTCAAGCGAAATGGATCTGAATATTTTATTTGTATATTTCCTTGAGTTTAACTCTGAAGAACTTCTCTTAGAAGCTTCTGATATCATTGATATTATGTCGATGTTGTATACAATGAAATATGATGTACATTTAATCAGCTTCACGCTGTATCCCGCACTCAACAGGGTAGGCAGAGAGAACATAGTGATAACACATTCCGTTCCCCACTTTCAGCCAAATTTGTGAAGGCACTGCGTGTTAAGTGGCGGATTTCAACGCCGGAATTTTGCCTTGGTGCTATTAACAAATAACAATGCATTTCCTCGAGTGGAGATCGAACCCACAACCGTCACGTTTCAGTCACACCCTTGTGCCACTGGGCCACGATATATTCGTATAATATATACATATACATATATATTCATATACGGGATGTAACTCGATCGACGGTTCAACGGTGGTCTAAGGGTCTAAGGGGATCTCAGTACCTATCCATTTCACCCTGTTGTATGTTCAACGATTTTCAGTGGTTTAGAAGATGTTTTAGATTTTGTGTTTTTTTGGAAAAACCAATGCAAATTGGCAAATACAGAAGGACTGCTTGTATTTTTTGTTAGGTCTGCGTTTGTGTTGTTTTTTTCAATTATATAGGTGAATAATAGGCCTTTCTTATATTATAATAATTTAAAACTGTTATGAAAAAAATAAAAAATGTTATTCATAATATAAAAATTGAGTACCTTAAAATCGATATACGGTACGATATATATATATATATATATATATATATATATATATATATATATATATATATATATATATATATATATATATATATATATATATATATATATATATATATATATATATATATATATATATATATATATATATATATAACACATATAAAAAACGAATAGAAAAAAAGTTACCTAAAATATATGAAAATTGCAGAAGTAAAAAAGATATATATGAAAAGGATCTAGAATTGAAGTCCTGAGTTAGGAAATATCCCTAAATTTGACGGCATCTTGCAATTTGACGCGATTTACGCTTCAGATAAATTGAAGTCGCTTCATGCCTTATAAGAAAATACTCTTTGTTGAGAATACGTTATTTTACTTGAAAAAAGCTACCTCGATAAAAATATGCAGACTAAAAAAAACGAAAATGAAGTGTATGGGTTCATAGCCATATATGGCCAATTGCAGGGCATATCGTTGAGTTCCGTTATTTAAAACGAATAGCGGAGAACAGAGTGTTTAACACAAGGTTCCCTTTGCCTACACTATTATGGGGGAAAATATGTTAAGCCCAAAAGAATCGTAAGCAATATATTATAAAATCTGTCGAGATTTTAACATGTCTAAGATCAGGGTTGAAATGGGAAAATGAAATAAAAGCTCTGATATCAAATGTTTCTGTAATAAATTATAACAATGATATAAATATGAAGCAATGAGACAAAACATTAAAAGCTTTATGTTGAAATAAAATACTTATAACATATACAGTTTTTGGTGTGGATTCAATGTTACCTCAAAGATAATTTACGTAATAAAAGCTATTTAAAAAAGAAATAAAACCGATTTCACTACTTCCTCCTTTTTTTAAGTCGGCTAATTACGAAATCATTTTCTTCCTCCTTTTTGTCGTTGGTTAAATATTGTCGTTTTCACAGTCTACTAACAACAATATACAGTCGATTAGTCGATACGGATATGCTATCTGACTTTGGTTGATTTTCCGTTGATGTCGTATGCGATAATTATGAAAAAAGGATGTGATAGAGTTTGGTACTGGAATATGAATGTATATTATATACATATTCATTCAAATTAGCGTATTAACGTATTACCAAACAGACTATTCAGGTCCACGCTTTCAAGAAATCTAATATTATCACAATCCACTCCGTTATTGTGGCCAGTTTTCAAGACGGAACGGCGGAACTCAAAGCAAAGTCTTATCTTTTTACCACAATGAGGAATCGAAAATAGTTACTTTAACCTATTAATAATTAAACCTACAACCGTCTCGTTAACAGTGATACGTTGTCTCACTGTTCCACGACGGCCACAACGGACTCTCCAATTTTATAATATTAGTATAAAATACATATGTATAAATATGGAACTAGCACTTGAAAATGTAACAATTGCTCCACAACAGCTAATAGAATTATCATATAAATAGAATTAAGCAAAATATTTCAGATTTATGTATGTATGTATATTAATTAATTTACTTTGCACGTGTTCAAATAAAATGCCGTGATGAAAATAGCTGGCATTTTTATGTATGGTAATATGATAAGCTGAGGAAATGTTAATTCCAATTGCTTTCTGTATGGAGATTGTGATATTTAAAAAAAGCGATCGAGTGCGAGTTGAAATCGCATACGAACTTTTATAGTAAGTATAGAAACCCATTAAATTTAATAAAGATCGAAAGAAGGGAAGAAAGAAAGAAAGTTAACAAAAATCAAAAGTAATAGAAAAATAATTACTAAATAATTATTCTGTGTGTTTGAGTGAGAAAATGAAATGTACACTACAAGAGTCTTGCCGCTAGCTAATCTCTGACTAAGCCACTTGAATTATGGCATGAACGTCTAAAGGCTTACCGTACAGGTGCTATATATAGACTGAGGTCTGAACATGACTTCTTGATATTAACTCAATTTCCCGCTCTTGTACAAATTCAAGGAAAATTTGACATTTTAGTAACATTAGTTATTTATTTATTGACACTAGGTTCCTAGGTCCTAGGTCCTTCTGTCCACCTTGTTATGTGCGGGATACAATGTGAGGTTAATTTTTTTTTTGGTGTGAAACATCAACAATAGTAATATACGATGGCAAGAACGTAACGTTTAACGTATGTCACTAACAAATTTGGCTAGAATATCTAAATGTATAAATGCTAATATTAAAAAGTTTGTTTGGTTGAGAATCTAATCTAATCTTAGGAACTGGTTCAAATATATTGAAGGCATCAAGTTAATCGTTTCGATGTAACGTGGCACGACTATTCGATTCTCGATTGAATTAAATGATTTATTTCAATTTCATATTCTTTTTTACTCTCTTTATACCTTCATCGCATAGTTCAGTTAAAATAAAGTCTCTTATTATTTTATTTTATTTTTTAATATGAGTATTTATTATTGTAATATTATTATCACGACGTAGTTTTGAGGGAAATAGCATTTGTTTCAGAAGATGCTTATAATTGTGGATTACACTATCGATTTTTGGACATTAAATTCAATATATACAAATTAATCAAATTAATATACGAGTCTCAAGTTTCGTTCGTTATAATAATTATAAGATACCTATAAAATGTTCTTCATACAGTAACAGACAAGAAATATTTAGTACCGTTATTGTTGTAATAATTTATTTTAACTTTTATAACTATTAACAAATTGTTGGAGGTTCTTTTGAGGTTGTGATGGTTGTGGGTTCGATATTTCCTTGGGGAAATATTTATATTTCATTTTCTCGTTCTGGCAGACAAGGAGTTATGTTTAGTTACAACAGAATATTACAAAAGTAAGACATTAAACATCCATGTTCTGTTTATTTGTGTGATATTACAGTACATTAAGCGAATAATAAAGTGCGGAAATATGGATAGCAGGTGACAATCGCCAGTGGATGATATTATTTCTTTAAATCAAAAATCAAAATCAGCTTTACACTGTATCCCGCACACAGCAGGGTAGGCAGAGGGAATCTAGTGTTAAGACACTCCGTTCCCCAGTTTCCTGCCGAATTCAGGAGGCATTTAGTGGCAGAACTCAAAGCCGCGCTTAGCCTCGACACCAGAGTGAAAAAATGGAAATATTCATTTAGGTAAATATATCATCTCCTCGAATGGGGATCGAACCCACAATCAGTCGGTTTTACAGTCTCACTTCGTGCCACTGCGCCACGACTGGCCTCATGTTACTTCTTAATACACTAATTTCCTCAATGTACTAGATATAAACTTTATTCCGTAAATAATTGTAGGCAGAGGGAACCTAATATTAATTCCGTTCATTCCATTCCCCTCGCACCGCCTAATTATCAAAATATTACGTAATAAGCTTGCATGATTAATAATATAAGATATCACGCGTTCAATAGAGGAAGTCTAAGCCGCGCTTAATCCGCGCCTTACCGGAGTAAGGAAATATATTTTTTTCCACCGAACGGGAATCGAACTCTCGACCATCGCGTTCATAGTCAGCTGTATCCTAGCTCGACGACTGCCTCAACTTAATTCAATTTAAATTATAAAAAATAAAACAAAAATATTAATGAAAATGTGCAACAAATTTTCACTTTACATTAAATCTTTACTCGGCGCTACGACAGCTTACTTTGTAAACAATTTCAGTTTGCTTGACAAGATGAAAGTTGGAAAACAACGTTTTGAAAATAATACTATGGCTGGTCGATGACCTGTTAGTGTTTATATAGTTTACTTAATATATGTTATATATTAAGATTTTTTTTGGAATAAAACATTAAATTCAATATTTATATTTACTAGCTATAAATACGACTTTAATTGTGTGGTTAAATGGAAATAGTTAGTTTTCATTTTGAGACTTCCGTTCCCCGCTTATCGCCGGGTATTCAAAAGAAACTTAGTAATAAGACACTATGTTGTCCATACACTGTGGAAATTAAGAGACATTTAGTGATGAATGGCGGATTTCAACGGAAACGTAAAGTGGCGAATGAGTGTCCTAATGAGAACGGAGTGTCTTAACCCCAGGTTCCCAGGTTCCCTCTGCGTACTCTACTATGTGTGGGATACAGCGTAAAGCTAGTAAAAAGTTTATATCAATGTAAAGTATAACTGATACAGTGAAGGCAAGGTGGAAGTGCCTCACTCAGCCTAGACTAAAAGCTTTATAGCAAGTAATTGCTTTAGCAACATAGCTTTTATACTTGGAGGACATGAAAATAGTCCATTTCTGTTGATAGTCATTTAAGACTAACCATATTTATCTATCTATATGAAACTTTACCGTGCTAAGAAATTTTTTGTGTGTGTTATCCCATACTTAGAAAATAAAAATATTTTTTTTGAAAACCTATGAAAATTTAAACGTAACGGGATTTAAACCTCTTGGAAACCGTTCAAGTTCTTTCGTTCCGTCAGTCCGTTGGACAGTTTTCAAGATGCGTGGGATCAAATCTCGCTACGTTCAAGTTTTTATTCGTTTTCTTAAAAATAAATTTACCGTTTTTGAGTAACTGAGAGATGAGAAAGTTATATTATTATGTGTATTTTTTTAGCAGGGTAGGCAACAAGAACCTACATCATAAACGGATCCAACTCTCAAATGAATTGTGGCCACTCTCTTATGAACACTATTATTTTCTTGTTAAAATGATTACTACAAAATTAAACAGGCTCTATGGTTGTTCCACTATTGTAGGTTTTATTGTCAGCCTCATCACAATTTGAAGCTGTGTGCCAAAAAGTTTATAAATTTTTATTTTATTTCAGGTTAGTAAAGACATTCCGTTCCCATTAAGACACTTCTGTTACCCATTTTCCACCAAGTTTTCGAGGCATTGCGTCAACATAATGTAATGTCATAAGTCAATTAAGGTTGTAGCTATACCCAATATGCATCTTGCTCCCTTTAATTTCAGCTCGATTTCAGGGCCTCGGGTTGAATGGCGGGACACAACGCCGCCATGGCGAAATGAAAAGATAGTAATTGAGGCCAGTCGTAGCGCAGTGGCACAAACTGTGACTGTAAAATCAACTGGTTGTGGATTCGATACCCACTAGAGGAGATGAAATATTTATTCTAGTGTCGAGGCAAAAGCGCGGCGTTGAGTTCTGCCATTCAACACGCAGTGCCTCTAAAATTCGGCAGAAAGTGGGGAACGGAGTGTCTTAACACTATCTGCCTACTATGCCTACTATATCTGCCTACCCTGTGTGCGGGATACAGCGAAAAAATAATTAGTTTAAAGAATGGACAGTGTCTTAATACTACGTTCCCAGATATCCCGTATTTACTCTGCTAAGAGCGTGATACAGCGTGAAGCTGCAAAAAAAAACCTACAACCACCGTGCTTATATAGAGAAAAAACCTACTTACAAACCGTAGAATCCCTACAAGTATGATATCACATCGAGTTATAAAAGTCCGAGTGGTCGTTAAGTTTACTGCTAATCTTATACCCATTAAAGTTATCTCGCTGTTACACAAGATATTGAGATTCATTAAAATGTCAAAGGTTAAAAGCAGTTACTATGTATACGTTAATATAAATTTAATAAATGATATGTATGGATTTTAATTAAAAACTTAATTATTTTGAGGCTAATCATGGCGCAGGGGCACAAAGTGTGACTGTAAAGCCGTTAGGTTGTGGGTTCGATCCACACTCGAGAATGTGAAATATAATGTTTACATTTATATTTTCATTTCTTCGCTCTGGTGTCGAGGCAAAACGCGGCGTTGGGTTCTGCCACTCAACATGCAATGCCTCCAGAAGTCGGCGGAAAGTAGGGAACAGAGTGTCTTAACACTAGGTTCCCTCTGACTACCCTGATGTGTGCGGGATACAGCGTGAAGCTAATAAAAAATATGTATTTTAAAGCCGTACCCGTGTTGGTTTAGAGTAGGGATGGCGTCAGACCGTAAATGAGGTTCGTGGTTCGATCCCCCCTCAAGGGATTGTTTTTTTTCAGTTTCCCTCACTTAGTTTCCCTCTAACTATCCTAATAGTTAGAGGGAACCTGGGAACTTATTGTTAAGACACTCCCTGCAGGCCGCGAGGCCAATCGTGATGAGATATGAAATAATCTAAAATTGTCAATATTATTAATAGATTAAAAAATAAACAAATTTAAATTAAATTGAAAATTGTAATTTATTTTACAAACGTAATAATAAGTATCTATAATGAAGAGTACATTAAACCCCGCCGTAATCGATTAACTTAGAACAAAATTAAACTTAATTGCTTTCGTCTGATCAAAAATTTTACGATTTCAGTGTACTTTAGTTTTCTATACAATGTATCAAATTATAAAATGATTCTAAGCTGGTATTGCTTACTTTGTCTGTGGAGAAATTAACATAAATATTTAGTATTTTAGGAAAGTCATAGCTCAGGGGTCGAGGGTGCGGCTGTAAACGCGATAGGTTTTGGGATCGACTCCCACTTGGGGAAATGAAATACTTTATATTTTAATTTACTTCCATTTGTTGTCAACTAGAACCATCGCACAGTGCTGAAAATATACGTCACGTGGAATCCATCCATCCAACGTGTTCCATCTTCGAATATTTATTATTATGTTTTTATTTTATTTATTTTTTCAGCTTCACGCTGTATCCCGCACACAAGAGGGTCTAGGCAGAGAGAATCTAGTGTTAAGATACCCCGTTCCCCACTTTCCTTCGAGTTCTGGAAGCATTGCGTATTGAGTGGCGGCGTTTTTATTTAATTATAATCTTAATGTAATTTAACATCAATCCCCCCAGCCATATTCCAAATCGGAGAAACCTAAATTCGATTTGATTCAATTTTTTTTTAGTTATAATCACTTTAATAATTTTTACACTAACAACCATGACATATTTGCGATCTTGAGAAGAAAATACTTCGATTAGTACAGTTTTTTTTTTCAATTACGTGTAACATAAAAAATATGCGGTTAAAAGTGAATAGTTCTGAGTCTATTTTTAACAGTTTACTTGAGAGAGATAACTTAATAAATTGATAATATCACAGATAAAATTAAGTTGTTTCAGGATATTTTTCAAAATTAAAAATCAAATATAAATTTGTTAGACAAAAATAAAAATTTAAAATTGATGAAATTGAGTTTTTACATTTTAGTTTATATTTTAATCTTTTTAGTATATACTATTTTCCATATAATACTTCTTAAAATATTGAAGACCTATGCCAATCGACGTGTTTTTATCTCAAGATTGCAAATATATCATAATTGTGAGGTTGAAATTATAAAAACCGGCCAAGCACGAATAGAACTCGTCCGTCGAGTGTCTATACAAAAATTGGACATCGATTTTGAAATCGATTTTATTAGCATTACGCTTCATTCAGCATACAACAGGATACACAGGGAGAATGTAGTGTCAAGTTATTTCGTTCTCCGTTTTTTGACCATTTTACAGATATTGGGTACTTTGTCAACTTGATTGATTCGTTGAGAAAGATGTCAACGAAGAAATATTGAAAAAAAAACAGTCTTCTGATCGACTTTTGCTTTATTAACATTGACACACAAATATAAACGTATAAAATCATTTTCATCTTTAAAATAACCGCTTTTGTAGCTTCTTGTATAACATAGTCCACCGGGACATATTATGTAAGTGATTCAATTTATGTTAAACAATCATCAAATAGATCCCGAGGGATCGATAGGAAAGAGCTCGACTAAGGATATTTTCAATTACTAATAATAAATTTATTGCTGACAATTTACATTTTCTGTTAATTTTCACGCGTTTTCACGTATCTTGCGGGAAAGTCTGTGATAATTTTAGTATCGACTGTGTCTATTTTATAATTTTTTTAACCTTCTCGACATTGTGACACAAATCTTGCAAATAGTATCGTGGACCCAGTGTTCATCTCTTCAATACTTTGCTAGTCAGTAGTATGTATAGTATCTTTAATATTCGTATATTTAACATCTTCACTCAAGTCTCTCTTGTCTTATAGATTTATTCACATTTTTAATACAATCGAATAGTACCAGCTTTTAAGTATCATATCAAGTCTGTTTAATTATATTTTTTTCATAATATCCATATACGTTAATATTTTTTGGGAAGTTTCTAGTCTTCAAGACTTTTCTATATTTTGTAAATATATATATATATATATATATATATATATATGTTATATTCATTAATTATATTAAAATTTTGTATTTAAGACAGTGTTTCTTTGTATAAAAAGCATGCACTATATAAAACATATACACATACACATGCACTATATAAAAAGTACTATATACTAAAATACTAAAACGTACGTACTTTACGTTATTTTTCCATAAATACAAAGACAAAATGTACTAACTTGTCAGTTTGTGACATCTGGCCCTTATCTTACAATATTGCTAACGTTACCAAGTTAGATAGCAATGAAACTTTACAGCCACATAAATGTCAAAATCAACATGTGCAATTTTGGCTAACAAAGTTACTTTCTAGTATTAACAACATAGTAACATATTGGAATCAACCTGGCAAAGACTAATAGTATAAGAGCTGACTGTAGTTTTAATGGTTAATATAAAATTATTTTATGATTTCGTTTCATTGTAGTGGCTGATTGAGGACTGGTGGAGTGTTCATATTGTTATATTGTTTTGCTATTTTTAGATAAAATATATAATTTAAGACAAATCATAAGATTTAATTATATTTATTAAGTGTATTTTTCTTTGCTATAGCGTACCTAGAAAACATAGGTTAATTAATACCTTTTATTCCCACGCATCTTACAAATTTTGAATATATTACGTGTTGAGTGAGTTTCGTACTCAACGGCGAATTTTGTCTTATTACCAAAAAAATAGATGAATAAACTCTTTCTTGTGAGTGATAATCGAACCCACAGCCTTCACATTTACAGTTTGATATTGTACCACTGCACTACAACGTCCTTATTATATTAAATATATGTGTGACTATAACTTGTTAAAAGCAACATTTAAGAGTTCTTATATTTATATTAAAGTTTCTTAAGCCTCAAAATGACAGCCACATCATAGTCTACATGGTAACTACAGCATTAGTAAATTTTTATAGTGAAGAATATATCTCAACACTAGAAATCAAATCAAAAACATTTAATTGATTTAATTGAAATAAAATTAAGTTGGTATTACAAATTTTAATAAAGTACAAAGTCGGCCTCACCACTAAAAGTGATCTTAGGCAAGCTTTTATTCATAAAAATTAATAGTATGAGACTTGTAATTTATATAATAGAGTATGATAAATATCAAAATTATTAAAAATATATATTTTCCTTTTCTTTTAGGAATATTTATCGGATGAAATATTGAACGTTTCTTAAATTATTTGTTATATTGAAACATGCACGAGTGCAGGTGTTGTATTTCGAGGTAGAAATCATTTCGAGAACAAATTACAAGAAGGTGCATGTTGTATATTGGTTGCATTTTAGAAAATAATAAATATTATAATTCTATAATTTTTGATATAACATGATTGTATTGTTCATATAAAATGGAAGTAAAAATACAAGTATTAAGTAAGAGGGAACTAAGTGTTAAGACACTCCATGGCCCACTGGTACTGGAGTGAAAAATGAAAGTATTAATAAATAATAATTCGTTCCCCCGAGTGGAAATCGAACCCATAACGCCGCGGTACAGCCATATCTCCGCCACGATGGTCGTTCAGGGTATGAAGCATTTTTGGAATAGGATTTCTAGAGGCACTTTTTTATGAGAAAAATCCCAGACAAGATGAAAATACTATCGTCAATTTTGAAAGGTCTCAAGTAATTTAACAAAGTGTTTGTATATTGTTAGCGATAGTGTCGATACTAACGATCGTGTTTAGCTAATTTTATTGGAACCAACGGTTTATGGTCCATTAAAAAGAGCTCTTACTATAGACTGTGAACAATTATTTAATAAATAAGTACTCTAGAGTACCACTCGACTTCGCCTGCATTTTTGATTATTGTTTTTCTTATATATATATACGAATTGGACTGGGCCAATCTAACTCGCACTTAAGCCACTGGGGCTTAACCGAGATTTTTGTACCAATTAAAGGATGGTAGATCAACGGGAAGTAAATTGTAGTACTTATAAAAATTGACAAATTAAAGTTTGCGGCATGAGGGCACTCATTTTGTATGAAGTTTATAGTATTTTTTTTATTAAATATCTAAAAATTATCACATTTGGTCATTTTTCAGTCAGTTCATTAGTGCTTCGTACCACATTTCAAGATTTTGAGTTCATGGGCAAGTACTCTGTAGGTTTTGTTTCCCTTGCAAGTTTCGAAAATTTGAGAAAATTATTACAAACTGCTGCGACTTTTGATGGTGTTGGCTTAAGAGTTGGATTTTTTTGCAGCTTTAAGGAACAGTCGACTTGATCTGAAATTTAATATAATATCAGCTTGATATCTCCACGAATTCCTGAGAAAAAGGATCTTGACAGACGGACGGACAACGAAGTGATCTTATAAGGGTTCTGTTTTTTCCTTTCGAGGTACGGAACCCTAAAAACGTGCCTGTCGGTGATTTTAATGTAACTGAGTTTTTTCCAGTGCACCATATGCATATTTGCACAATACTAAAATACAAAAAAAAATATACATTTTGTCTTTCTGTCTATCTGTCTTTCTATATGATACATAAATTTTCAGGAGCAAAAATCAAATAACATAAAAAAAGCGATTTATTAAGTGTGATCATACTAAAGATAACCATACTAAAAAATTATCTTTTTTTTTTTAAATACATGTAAATAAAATTAATTAAAAAAGAAGTGGGCGAAGCCACATTAGTAAAAACTATTTCAATTTCAATAAAAACGTATCCTTTATATTCAAATTGAAATAACCTTATTAGAAACTGCCTTCCGAGGCGGTGTAGTAGAGATGATTCAAAAGTGCTGGCACAAGTTCTACTCAGAAGAGCCTGCAAGAAACTCAACGTTTCATTTTTCAATATGAATGTTACAATTTTAATATTATATCCTTTTTTTAGCTTTACACTGTATCCCGCATTTAGCACGGTAGGCAGGGGGAAGCCTCATGTTAAGACAATCCGCTCTTTACTTTACGGGACTCTGCGCTTTGCCTTTTACAACCAGAGCGAAGATACAGATACATTAGTAGTATATTATACTTGTAAAATAAAAGAAAAATTGTTTTAAAAAAATAAAGAATGCATAACGGAGTCCCCATTGCGTATATTTTTACACATAAAATGAGCGTATACTTCAAAAAAACACACGAAAGACATAAATTTTATTTAACTTCGTGTTTTTATAGTACCGTACTGTACAGTGTCGCGTAATGTACCTACGTTCATTTGAGACAGCCGTGGTCGCTCATAAAGCTGGCTCCGTCTGATTCTGCATTTTTATGCATTTTGCTAAAGCACGTCCCTTGATTGTTGATAATAAATTATCTTTATGTACTTTTTAGTATATTTTAACGTAGAAAAGCTTTTCTGGGTTAAGTTCAGGTTTTTATGGTGTTGTTAGCGTTAATAGTTTTGTTTTTCTTTTTTAATTATTTGTTTTCATCTTCACTCTTTATATCGTATATAAAAGGGTAGGCAGATGAGACGTCATTTTAAGATACACCGTTCCACGCTATCCACCGCATTCTTCAGTCATTGACTGTTAAATGGTGGAACTCAACGCCGCTCTTTATTTTTGACCAAAGCGATATTAACATTTTAATAGTTTTATTACACATTTAAGAAAGAAAAACATACTCTTAAGAAAACATATTAGTTTAAACGTAGTGGAATTTGTACTGAGATTTGCTACAAAATATTTTAAAATATTTTATTTGCCTTTGCAAGATTTGAGTCCCAAATAAGAAGCTGCTTGTTAAAAAGAAGTAACTTTTTACGATAACAAGAAAAACTTTTTCACATACAACCTTGTCACACTAGAAAATCCCGCGTGACCTAGAACGTGACCGTGTTATGTGACGTTCTTACAAATGCGACAAAAGCACGCGAGTGACCTAATTATAATTAGAGTGTTGGAATGTGCTTTAATTCAAATTAATTATATTTTATAACTGAATTTACTTTACTGTACCTGTTTATGCACTCGCGTGAGTATTTATAATAATTTTATATAATTAATTACTTTTTTCACTTAGCACGTCCACCGCATATAGTAGAGTAAATCTTTTGTAGTTTTACTGTTGGAACACTTCCGTGTTGATTTACGGAACTTAACACCACGATTCGGCTTTAATCCGCAATACATGGCGCAGGGGAGAATTTTGCTCAAAATGGGGGACGGCAGTGTCTTAATGGGAACGGAATATATTAACATTACGTTGGTTTCCCTCTGCCTAACCTACTATGTGGGGGATACAGCGTGCAGCTTTAAAAAAATATAACATTCATCCTGTCACACACTATAAACATAAAAATAATATTAACGTACTCTGTGCCCGATAGGGGAATTAAACCCCCGACCACCTCATGTACAGATGTTGCAGAGCACGGTGATAAAATGTTTAATTGTTTATGTGTTTTAAGATATTTGAATGTTATAGCTTCTCTAAGAAATAATTGTTACAAGCTATGATGATGCTACATTTGATGTAAAGCTATTTCTCTAGATTTTTTAACTTAACACTACACCCCACATATATCAGGGTAGGCAGAGGGAACCTACTATTAAGACACTGCGTTCCGCATGCACCGCTGAATTTTCAAGACATTGAGTGACTAAACTCAAGATCGTACTTCATTGTCGTCCAAGAACAAAAAATAACTAAAATAAACTTTTTCCTCGAGTGAGCATTATATGAATATTTATATAAATTAGATTTTTTTTTTTTTATGGAAAAGACACGGCAAACGAGCGTGCGGGTCACCTGATGGTAAGTGACTACCGCCGCCCACGACCCCGTGCAACGCCAGAGGAGCTACAGGTGCGTTGCCGGCCTTTAAGATGGGTTGGGCGCCGGGGCCCGGCATTACCTGATGCGAAACGCAGTGGTATAAAGCCACTACTTCACGCCGGTTTTAAATGCCGGGGGTGGTAATGATCCGGTCGAGTCTACCCATGCGTGTTGCCATTGCTGGCGACGTGACTCTACCACACGTACTTTAGTCGCCTCTTACGACACCACCAGTACCAGGATGATCCTATTCTAGGCCGGGATCACACGGCACAAAATACAGATATTTGAAGATAAAAAATCTTGGACTTGGATCCGCCACATGCGCACGGTGGGTGGAGCTGACCGAATCTATGTTGCGCAAAATTTTGCAAATTTTTCAATTTTGAAACACTTTTGAACAGCAAGAACTTCGCTTCGCTCAACACAATAAATTTTTTGTAACTTGCATAAGTAAAAAAATTGCAAAAATGTTACAGTAATACCAACCTGAGAACATGTCAACATTTATCTTAGTTAGCTAGAACATTTGGATGCTATCCAAGAGGCTTAAATACTTTTACGTACAGTTTTTTGTACAAAAAAATCTATAGTGGGTGTAGTTACAATAAATTCGAACGAGGAAAATTAGAAATCTATTAAAATCTGTGTTTGCGAAAGGGTTTGGTCGAAGTGGTCCATCGTGATGACGATGTGACGATAAGCGCGTTGTTTGTTGGTTTGCTTCCTCTTTGAGATATGTACTGAGAAGAGTTGGCATAAACTCTAGAAAATCAAAAACTAGTGTCGCGAATTTTCTTGACTCTGTTTCTTTTTTTCCTACCGTTCTATATACGGAACCTAAAAAAAATACGAAAGTACAACCGTTTTTAACTTAAATTCATTACAAAAGGCCAGACAATCTTGGGAAACGATCGACTTTTATGAAGTTTTGGAGAAATGTAATAAAATTCCACAAGTGTTACGTTCAAATTCAGTTATCAGCCATTTTCCTTGGGGGCCATTGAAAAAAAAGCTACATTAGCTTAAGGGGCGGAACTTAACGCCGCTTTGTCTTGTTACCAGAGCTAAGAAAATAATATAATTGATTCTCAGGAGTGGGCATTGTTTCTTTAATTATAGTTAAGTTAAGTTAAATTAAATGTAAGTTAAGTTAAATTAAATATAAGTTAAGTTAAGTTAAGTATGATTTAAGTGCGTTACTTACGATTTTTATAAAAACAAAAAAATATATTTTATTTCTTTCCTTTTTTTACCTGCCTTACGATATAACCCTCATATAGCAAGTTATGTAGACGGAATCTGGTAATCTAGTGTTAAGACACTCCATTCTGGTATCATAAATAAGACATTTCCGTCCTCCCATTTTCAGCCGAATTTTTAATACATTGACTGTTGAGTAGCAGAACTCACCGCCGTGCTTTGCCTCATTACAATAACGAGGAAATGAATATATTAAATATTTCCTCGAGCGGAAATCCAATCCAAAATCCTCGCGTTTACGGTCACATGCTTGTGCTCTTAAACCACGACTGCTTCAATATATTATATGTCAGTATATTGCTTATAAATATAGTGAAAGTCATACAAAAGCACTAAGTGAATTGATGTCTGATTTATGTTTACTGAATTTCCGATAATAATCAAAATTTATGATGGCAATAACAATAGATTTAATAGCTATAATAAGTTTAGTTACAATGTTGTAAACAACTATAATAAATATTCTGTTAATATTACTCGCCCGAAGAAAATCCTGAACTTTAACCTGAACCAAATAACGTGTCGGAGAAAGAAAATTTGACATATGCAAAGGTTGAGGCCGCCGTGACCAACGCTCGAAAAGTTGGTGGTAAGTGGGAAATCAAAGCATCTTATAGGGAACGGAATGTCTCAACTCTATGTTGCCGGATCCCTTTACCTACAGTCCTACACTTAGATGTGCGGAATACAGCATGAAGCTTAAAAAATATATATTTTTTAGTGTATATAAGCCCTAAGAAGGAATTTTTCGAAAGGAGACAAACGATTCAATACATTTTTGGGCCCAAAATGTAAAGAGACGAAAATAGTACGATTTGATAGATTTAGTACATGATTTTCTCCCTGAAAACTATATAAATTTTGGCAATCTGAGAGCTGAGTTATTAGATATTTGATAAAAGTGAGATTAAGTACGCAGCACAATTCCTTGAACATCAACTTCTATAAAATAGGCGATTACCGAGTTGTTAAAGCATTAATGCTTATTATTTATAAATAAATAAGAGACCAGTCGTGGCGCAGTGGCACAAAGTGTGACTGTAAAACCGACTGGTTGTGGGTTCGATTCCCACTCGAGGAGATGAAAAAATTACTTAAATTTATATTGCCATTTCTTCGCTCTGGTGTCGAGGCAAAGGGCGGCGTTGAGTTCTGCCACTCTAATTAACCTGTCCACTTATTTTAATTAGATTTTTTAATTTATAAATAAAACACATTTTAATTAATATTTTATTCTTCTACTATTACTATTAAAATGTCATCTAAGAAGTGTGCAGGTGGAACTAAATTATTTTCGTACCTAGCCCAACTAAGATACCATATAATACTCATAACATGAGCACAGCAACCTACCATTCGTCTTCCTACAATACAATTGTAGTATTTCATAGCAATAGCTTCCGTTCCTACTAAATAACCAGGTGGTGGGGGTTTTCATCGTCTAAAGGTTGTCAGACTAGTGTATTGCAATGTCCAGTGGCTATACGACAATTCACACCGCGATTCATATCCATAGCGTGGCGGTCGTTAGATCCAAAAGAGTCCGGAGTTTCGGAGTCCAGTGGGGAAGCGAGGGTTGTACAAAGTAGGTAGAATCAAAATCCGTGGAAAATAAAGCATTAGTCGTTGAAAATATCAAAGAAACAAGAAAGCACACAAAACACATCGACACGAACGTAATCCAGAGAATCAAAAAATGCAAAAAAAAATCATTAGAAGTCAAAAAAAAGCAAAAAGAACAAGGTGTCATTGTCAATCAGCTGTCACATCTCTCATTTACAATATTATAGATTTTAATCGGTTATGAATCTAAAACTTATTTTTTTTTCATTTTTCTCCACTTCCAGATTATCAATTAATTACTATTTGCTATTCTACAAATAAAAAAAATAGTAATTTTTTAGACTACATCTCAACTTTTTACATTTTGGCCTAAAAGTTTCAGTCTCCTTTCAATTGAAATCGAAAAAAACCCGAGGTGAGGTGAAAATGAAAAAAAAGAGAAAATTACAAAAAAATATTATGTACTGTTTTCATAAAATTTATTGTTTGACACCTATAACGAAAAATACAACTAAATAAATCATCTTCACACTATAATCCGCAAACAGCAGGAGGCAGAGGAAACATAGTGTTAATGTGATACTTCGTCCTCCATTTTCCGGCTAATTTTGAGTGCCGAAACTCAACGTCAGGCCGCCTTGATGTCAGAGCGAAGAAATGAAAATATTAATAAATAATAATTCATTTTCTCGAGTTGGGATCGAACTCACTATCGTTGCGATACAATGACTCCATTGTCGATCCACCAGAAATTATGCTCTCACCAGAAATGTCTCAAAATAAATTATAGAAACAAAATGGTTTCATATTTTTATATTTTCTCTAACTTTATTTTTAAAATATCACAGGGCTTATAATAAAATGTTCCATTAATACCTGACACCGCTACATAAAGCTATAATTAAAATGACATAATTGTCGAAATTCACCATAAAAATTTCATAAAATAATGTCACTTCATAGCCTAACTGCACCCATAAGCATAGTAATATGAGCCATTTTCATAATTTCTCCGGAGACTGCGCCCCATCGTCCACTTAGATATCACATTAGATCCTTATTACATTTGAAATTCAAAAATTTGTGATGATACATTTTAACAACCTAGGGCAGTGTTCAATATCTTTATGTTTTTCTAGATAAATGTATGAATGTATGTACATATGTATAAATGTACTAAAATGTAAAGTAACCCCATGTAACAGGTAAGATAAAACGTGAAGCTGTAAGTAGATTTCAAAATAACATCACAATCTAAAATATAATTTATTTATATAGACGCTTAAAAACGTCACGTCGTAACGTCTTAAAGTATATAACTGCGATATATTGACAAATAAATCTGATAAGATAGAAGTGACTTTCGGTGTAGTTTAGTTATGAATTAATTAATAATTTACATTATTTCTTAAGGCTTTGGGAGTCTTGCTGTCCTTGCGCAAGTGCACACTGTCTGATTTAAGCGCAATTATTGAAGGTTCTATTCTCAATCGGAGGTATGAATTATTTTCAGTTTCTCGCTGACTGACTTTTCGTTGAGTTCCGCCACTCAACAACAACCAAATAACAACAACGACAATAACCTCGAAATTTGAGCGGAAAGCGGTAAATGGTGTCTTAACAATATTTACCTACACTTTGTTTCTGGTTATAATTTGAATCTCGTGGGAATATATTTAAATAAATAAATTTAAAAATATACATATATGCAGTTAATTGAAGCCTGTCCAGCGGTACGAAGTGAGACTGTAAAACAGACTGGTTGTGGGTTCGATCCCCACTCGAGGAGATGAAATATTTACTTAAATTTATATTTCCATTTCTTGGCTCTGGTGTCGATGCTTAGCGCGGCGTTGAGTTCTGCTACTCAACACGCAAGGCCTCCAGAAAGTGGGAAACGGATGTATCCCAAACACAGCAAAGTAGGCAGAGGAAACCTAGTATTAAGACGGAACTCAACGCCGCGCTTTGCCTCGACACCAGAGCAAAAAAATGAAAATATAAATGTAAATAAATATTTCATTTCCTCGAGTGGAGATCAAACCCACAACCAGTCGATTTTACAGTCACACTTTGCCCCCGCGCAACAAAAAATTTACATCGCCTGAAAATAAGTCATATAAAATGAAAATATATGAACATTTGCCCTACTGTAGCGTTTGCTCCATTCTTTGTTGCTATCTCGCTAGAGATAAAGCGTTACGCTAAAATTAATAACTGAAATTCCCGTGATTGGAATCCTGCAATTAATAAGGCACATTAAAGGACCCCCAAATGACACCTAGTCGACGACAACCATCGAAAAACTAGAATACTAATAAGGTCAAGGGCCAGGAGACTGAAGAACGACAGTAACTTGGGTGAGAGCTCTCCTAGCCTCATAAAAATAATCACTTAGCATTCTATACATTTTCAATTTCATGAAATTTTTAGACAATATGAGTCTACAACATTATTGTAAAATTTGGGAAAAAAGGTACAAAACGAACTAAGATCGCGATAAAGCAAATGAAACGAAAATCCCACAATCATAAAACGTAAAATATAAATTCTATCAAAAATAAAATAATAACATAAATAAATACATATTGTATTTTATATGTTTTATATAGCGCTCGGTGTCACAGGCAGAAAAATTATTTAATATTATAATATGTCCGTCTGACAGGCGGCCGAGTGCAACAAAAATGCTGACAGAGGAGAGATCGGGTGAGCAGCGCCGGTGGGAAAGGAATTTCTTCTTTTCCCACACTTATTATTCCATCGTGGAGTAATTAAGTCGTAGGTTAAGTTAGATTAATTTAGGTTTAAGCAGATTACTGTTCTTCCAACATTGAAGGCAGTAATCTTAGATATAGTTTAGTTTTAGAATTAATTTGTATTTTAAATTTAAAATTTTTGTTAATATAAGTTTAAGATATAAAAATCGTATTTTCTTGACCCTCCATTTGCAGCCTACGTAACTTATATGTAAATATTTTAAAACAACGCCCTCTGTTATTTCGTACATCTACTATACTAAAACAGTTTGAGCGTTAAAAACTGTGTAAATATTTAAAAAAATGTATATACTGATAAGGTAGATGGCAGTGGTATATAATAAAACGCTACATTCACTGTGTGATATCAAGATATAAAATTAAAAAATGAATAAAACTAACGCATTTTATTAGTACGAGATTGGGTTAATATATCAAAATACAGTAATTCGCATAATTAACTCAATATTCAAAACCTAGAGACCGTCCTAGTCTAATGGAACAGCGCCGTCGCTTTTTCGTGAGTTTGATTCCTACTTTGGAAAACGATTATTTTCATTATCTCACTCTGGTAATAAGACAAAGATAAAAGATTGGCTTCAAGTTTTACCACTCAGTTCACAAAAATAAAATTTTGTGGAAAGTGGGGAACAGAGTTCTATCTTGCTGAATGTGATATACACCGTGAAGTTAAAAATAATGAAGAACTTCCTTAGACTTTTATATACAGGGCGACCCCAATCGTGTTGCAGGAAGCCAGATAACGCCATCTATTGTATGTTATATGCAGGTGCAATGTACTAGACTTTGTGAAGCGATCCCTGAAAAGGGACACGAAGATATACTCGTATTTTCATTTCAATGTATGAGATGGCATTTTGTTTTGGTTGTGAACACGCTGACTAGACTAAAATTTGTAATATGTAATACTTATATTTAAAACAGATATTTTTTTATACATTTTCATACTTTTTACTTTTTATAACAGAGCATATAAATAAATAAAAAAGTTTTTATATAATTTTATATTGTGACGTTATTTACATTGAACAAATGTAACATTTATGAATAAGACTTTTAAGTAAGCTTTTCGTTGTATTGCCAATATATGGCTTTTTTAAAAAATATAAAAAAAACTATTCATAATTAGAAGAAGACTAGATTTTCAACATTGTCATAGTCACACTGATCCATTAATTAGTTCAACGGATAAGTACAAAGACTCGTCCAGCGAGGCTTCATGTCCAATTTCAGGATTTTGGGAATAGCAACATATAAAAGTTGACAAATTTCAGATTGTCAAGTGAGTATATGCACTCATTTTGTATGAAATTAACCACTACTATATGTTTGTAATTATTTCTTTCTTTGAAATAGCTAGAAATGTTAACGTTTTAGATTTTTTCTTAAGTAACTTTTATCTTACCTTTGTCTTAACTTTTCTGAATATTACTTTCTTAGCGCAATCTTGAGCTATATGGGTGTAAAAACACCCAGCTACATTTAATTTTTAATTGCTACAATTTTAAGTTTTGTCACAGCGCTTTACACTTTTGTGTATCCTCCTAAATGGTTTGTAGCCCTTGAATAGTCAGCGACAGTGGTCTACGCACGTGCAACTTTTACCACACGTTTGCCTCCTGGGTATATTGACACCCATAATAGTCATAGTGCTGTTGCTGATTAACGTCGTAAGTTTTGAACTTTTTTATAATTTTCAGTAAATTACACAAAATGGAGATTAAGTACGCAAAGTATTAGTAAGAGATATTTTTTTGAATTATAAGTCTATGAAAGTAGTAATAACTATTATCTACAAAAATTTAAAATCGAAGCTGTACTAGCATCTACCGACGAGCCGGCTGACGAAGAGGAATTATTAGAAGAAGACATTCAATAACATGATAATCTAATGTATTGAGGATTAAGAAGAGGCTCTGTCTCATCCTTATGAAAACACTTTGTAAATGAAAATACAAAAAAATATTTGAAAATGACTGAAAACTTAAAAGTTTACTAAGAAAATAAAGATTTTTTGTTTGTCAAACTTGTAAAGTAAAGATTCTACATATTTTTTAAATATGTAATTTATATTAAAGTTTGCCAAGTGAAGCCAACATATTGTAGTAAACGGAAATAAAAACGTTTGATTTTTATTCGAATTTAATTTTTATGTAAAAGAAAATATTATGGTCCCCTCTTGTGTAGTCAGCAGTATATTTTCAAAATTTTGTTTTTTTAAGTTTTTTACAAAAATATAAAACAAATAACTACATATTTGTTAACAAAAAAATAAATCAGCTTCACGCTTTATCCAACACACAGCAGGGTTGGCAGAGGGAGTGTTAAGACACTCCGTTCCCAACTTTCTGCCGAATTCTAGAAGCATTGCGTGTTGAGTGGCAGAACTCAACGCCGCGCTTTGCCTCGACACAAGAGCGTAGCAATGGAAATATAAATTTAAGTAAATATTTCATCTCCTCGAGCGAGGATCGTACCTATTGTCAGTCGGTTTTACAGTCACTCTTTGTTCCACTGCGCCACGATTGGCCTCAATTGGCTTTTTAACAAAGGTCCAAAGTTACTGTTAAAAGTAAATTGTTTACCATTTCTTACAATTCATTTACACCCATTATAGTCTTAGTGCGTTATATAAATCATTATAGGTTTTAAGGGTTAACATATGTGTTTTTATACTTGAAGGTAAATTTCTTGGAAAATTGAGTCAAAATAAAAAGGCCTCGGCCTTAAATTGATTTAATGAATACCGTCAGCGGCACAGCATCTAACATTAAACGTGACGGTTGTGAATTCGGTTTCCATTTGGGGAAATAAACTATTTTTATTTCCACGCTCTGATAACACGACAAGACGCGGTGTTGAGTCTCTCATCTAACCTTTCAGAAAATTGAACGGAAAATGGAAAACAGAGTTTCTTTTCACCTACTCTACTATGTCAAAGATACAGCATGGAACTTTTAAAATTAATTAAACGAGATGTATTTGAAACTATAACTCATCCAATTAAGAAACAGATGTCTTAACGAAGTCGTTGCAAAAAAAACCGGTTAAACGTAAATTAAGTGGTGCGATCGGACCACTAAAGCTGAGAACTATAGATTTTGAAAGTCTCTACCAGAGGCTAGTAAGCACTCAATATTGAGAGAAATTAATATAATATAATATGTTTTTTATAGAAATAATTAAATATTATGTTTTTTTAGCTGCCCGCTGCTCGTATGCACATAGCAGGCTAAGCAGAGGGTTCTTTTCTGTTCCCCATAAGGTACGTAAATCTAGTATAATATTATGTATCTTACCAAATTAAAACTCAATACATAATATTGGATTATAATAAAACGTATTCTTGAAGTATCAGCAATAGGCTTTACATTACTTTCTTAACTCCATTGTTTGTGAAGTGTTCGAGTTAAATTAGGTTAATTCTTCCGAGCAGATGAACTTTCAGTTCTTCCGGACGTTCCCCTTTCTAGGGTGAAGCGTAATAAGCTTGGTACGAACGATTCTTCGTAACTAAACAAATTATATGTAGCAAATAATATCGTGTTGTTTAGTTAGTCGGGCGGGTTCAATTCCCACCCGGGGGAATGAAATAATTAACATTTTAATTTACTCGCTATGGTAACGAATTTTGATGAAATTGGAGATAAGAAGAGTCTTAATCCTAGTGCCTAATGCCTAGGTTCCTTCTGTGTATATATATATATATATATATATATATATATATATATATATATAAATATATATATATAAATATATATAGATATATATATATATATATATATATATATATATATATATATATATATATATATATATATATATATATATATATATATATATATATATATATATATATACTCACGTAAACACGATGGTTGCGAGTTTGGATGGAATTATAAACAAATTTTATTTAATAACTGTGATAAGTAAAGTTTGGGTTCAATTCTGCAACGCCTCATTTTCGGCGGAGACCGGAGGATTTCGAGACCAAGTTATCTCTGTCTCTTCTACTCTTAGTTAAAACTTAAAACAAAACATATACATTATAATTTTAATGACAATGTAATGACAATTTTAATGACTTAGTAATGACAATGCTCTTCTTATTAAAGCAATTTTTTAAAATCTTCTCTTATCTCATGGTATAGGGAGGGAAAACCAAGTGATACATCTTAACTACTTTTTCGTTTGTTTAATTTTGCTTAAACAGAACACCACATTTTTTTGTAAATTATAATTGGGTAATTCAATGTCATAATTTTTTTTACCTCAATCAAAAATGGAGAATACTCCCTCTGGAAATAAATACGCACGAAAGCTTTACCTGTAAACAATCACAACTTTCCATGTCGTGAAGTAAATATTTGATTTTTAATTTTGTACATTTTTTTATTCAAAATACCTGGTTCATTACGCGAACAAACTTCGCTAATTAGCCATGTTTTACATTATATGCGGCAAGCTTGATTTTTTTCTAAAACGCTTTAATTTGCCCAACGTTCTTCATTTTTTATAATATTTAACTTTCATTGGTATAGACATTCTGTTCTACACACAATGCCTTTAGAATTCGGCGGAATGTGAAGAACGGAGTGTCTTAACACTAGGTTCCCTCTGCGTAACCTGCTGTGTACGGGATACAGCGTGAAGCTGATTTAATTTAATTTAATAGACATATATTTATTATTTGTACACAGATAAATAGGAAATCAATTAATTATTGTAAATAAAAAGAACAAAAAGTGTAACTGACGAAATTAGGTAATCGATTCAGCATAATACTTACTCGTCGTAATTTAGTAAACGTATAAAAATTTGTACGTAGAGCGACAGGAACCTGCGCCTCCTGGAAACCGACCACGCTCTCTGACCACTAAGCCATCCGTTCATCAAGCTACATCGAAAAATTTTTACGCTTGACAACTTATTTATGTTGTTAGCATTTCTGTAGGTCTCCCTACAGATTTTACAGATGTTTTATAAAAATATCCCTACAGAGATGGTTGGTCGGTTTTCAGGAGGCGCAGGATCGAGTCCCGTTACGTTAAATTTTTTAAGCGTTTTCTAATTAAGTATTTTTCCGTTATAAGAGTGAAATAACATTATAAAAATGTAAAAAAAATATTTTAAAAATAACATTCTCTCTAGCCAAATTATGATTCTAAGAAATTATCTTTGGGGAGCGGAAATTTGTACAAACTTCCGTACAGAGGTTTTAACAACATTAATAAGTTGTAATAAACTTTTCTAACTTCGAGGAGATGAAATATTTACTTAAATTTATATTTCCATTTCTTCACTCTGGTGTCGAGGCTAAGCGCGGCGTTGAGTTCTGCCACTTAACACGCAAAGCCTCCAAAATTCAGCAGAAAGTGGGGAACTAGTATTGGGTAGATTCCCTCTGCCTACCTTGATGTATGTGGGATACAGCGTGAAGTTGATTTTATTTATAATTATAAATAATTTATGTTAATAATATCTTATTAATTAATAACGCAAAATGATACATTAATACACATTATCTCTATCTCTATATATAATAAGACAGTAAAAATATTTTGTCTGTACATTTTGTAATTTTGACTGAAATGGATAGAGGGACACTTAAAAAGAATAATAGAAAGCAAAAAATTTTTTTAGAATTTCTTGTCTGTCCGTCTGTCCGTCTGTCTGTCGTGGTCGATATGTGTGGTCACATTTTTCTCTGAAGTTTCACCAAGCTTTGTTTTAACTTCAACTTCAACTTAACAATTAAAGTTTGTTTCATCAAAATCGGTACAATGAAAAAAAAGTTATCGTCATTTGAACGAATCAAGGCATTAGTTTGCCTGCGAATGTTATATATCAATGACGCTGGTAAGATTCCTGGCTAAAGAAAGACATTTGAAACGTCTTGGTTATATGACTGATAAAAATATGTATTTTTGACTACAATACAATATTTTATACAATAAATTAAACAAAATTAAATCGTTAGTGGAGATTACCTTCATACATCATAATAGTTAAGTTTAAGTCTACATATTTACCAATTGTACATTTAGCTAATAATATATGTAACTAATTTAAACACTGTACAGGAGTTAATATGCAATCATTACAGTTATTTTACAAAGAATATTATGAATTCTTACCCAAATCAATAATTTAACATTTAAGGCTGTTTCTGAAGCAGTACATTAAATTATTAACTTAGCACATTTAAGAGAGTTTTAAAAAACATAACATAGGTAAAAAGAACGTAATGTTACAAAAATATATACATATAATAAATAATTTGCTTTATGTATATTTTATGAATATCAAATATCAACATTGGTTGTATTTTTTAGTTCGAAACAATCAAAAATTCTTTTAGATTTACGATAATGTCGTAAAAAAATCATATTAGAATATTACAGATTAAAGTAATAAAAAAACATATTAGAAGTCATTATAGTTGTCAATCAATTCTGCTTATCAAATCAATAATCATGTATTTTATGCGGGCGAAACCGTGGGTGGGCCACTAGTCTAAAATAAAACAGTATGAAAAAATAACCATTTTATTGAGGTATATAGACACTTGTCTTCCTGGCATCTGTGACCCAGTTTACACTAGTACGACTGCCAAGGTTCCATATATCAACAAATAGAGAAGAAAAAATTGAGAGTGTATATTATGTAACATTTAATTTGTGAATAAAACATTTTATTTATTTTACTTCAACGCTGACGTGGTAGCCTCGTGGGCACTTTCCTCCCTGTATGCACCTTGCTACCCTCTGCTATACAGGTTCCTGTACCCCTGTTACATACTGTCTGAAGCGTAAGGTCATTACAGTAAGGTACTCCAGCGGCGGTGCTTAAATTTGAAAATCTGAAAATAACCGAATTTTATATATCACAGTGTCTATAGGACTACCACGTCCATTGCAGGTGGTTAAGGTACGTTGATATCAAAACATTTTTTATACTATTTTGCTATTTAATTACTGATGTCATAATTATTAATTAAGGCTACCATGAAGTAATATGACAACGTATGGCTTGGTATGGTTGTGAGTTCAAATCCCTACTGGGAAAATTAATTATTTTAATTTCCCTGCTCTGGTAAGACAAAACGTGGCGTTGAGCTAGCACCACTAATAAATAACTGAATTGTATTGACTGTATGATTGATGAATTATGTATCTAAACTTGAACTTAACTAAACCTTTATACGAATATTAAAAAAAATAATATCGAAATAAAAACATGGATGATTTCAAATCTCGCTACGTAGAATTTTTTCTTCGTTTTCTAACAAAGTATTTTAATGTACTCTTTATATTATTTTGAATAATTCACACCGTATAATATCATATTTGAGGAAACGACGCGACGCTGAGAGGAAGAGTGCATCTCTCATCTAAATGCGACAAGATCGTAAAGTACCCAATGTACGTGAGCCGCCTGCTTTATTAGACCGCCCATAGAAAAATATTCCATTCTAAATCTACTTCGTACTTCTACAATTTGACCTGATTTCAATGAATATAATCACAAATATAATATTTTTGCAAATTGGCTGTGTTAAAGTGAAAATGGGTTGATTTGTAAAGATATTTGTTGAGCTGTTGTGAGAATAGATATAATGGTGTAGTTAAATCAAATCAAATCAGCTTCACGCTGTATCCCGTAACCGCAGGGTAGGCAGAGGGAACCTCGTGTTTTTAGACACTCCGTTCCCCACTTTCTGCCGAATGCTGGAGGCATTGCGTGTTGAGTGGCAGAACTCAACGCCGCGCTTTGCCTCGGCACCAGAGTGAAGAAATGGAAATATAAATTTAAGTAAATATTTCATCTCTTCGAGTGGGGATCGAACTCACAACCAGTCGATTTGCAGTCACACTTCGTGCCGCTGCGCTACGACTGGTCTCTAATACGTAGTAATGGTGTAGTTAGATAGTATATATGTATGTGCATAGCTTCACGCTGAATCCAGTACATAGCAGAGTAGGTAGAGTGAACCTGGGAACTTTTGTTAAGACATTTCCGAGAAAGTGGAAACACTATCATTTTGGTATATATGTATATACAGACTGTGTATAAATGGCTATAATTTATGTGCAGGTCACAGTTTCCGGAAATTTTCTTATTATTCTTGAGTTTCTAAGTAATCAGGAATGTAGAAGGATAGGAATGTATTAGCACCTTGTTTTCTGTACTTACTGCTATGTATTATACCAATAAAGTTACAAAAAAAAGTGTCTTAACCATAAACTCTACAACCTACCCTGTCAAATATTATACTCATTTTATTATAGTCTCACGTCAAATCACAGGACAAGCAGAGAAAAATTAGTGTTAAGATGTTATATTGCCCATTTTCCGCTCAATTTTCAAAACTTTGTTGATGTTCATTAGCGGAACTCAACGCTGCACTTGCTTTTGTTACCATAGCGAGAAGATTACAATTCTTTTCTCCAAATAGAAATTAAACCTTAAATCAATGCGTTTACAGTCAGAAGCAGTACTACAGAGCCACGACGACGATCTTTACTCAGTTAAATTCGGAAGAAGCGTATTACAAAATAATACCCGATTATTACATTCGCGCTACGTTTTTGCTCGGCAGGAATTAAATTGGTAGAGGCATTGCCTGTTTATTATCTTATACCATATTATAATACAATAATATTTTGTACACTGTTTTCATTATATTAACAATAAGGGCCTTATAATGCTAGATTGGCAAATTGGATTAATTTAATAAAAAAGGAGTAGATTTTGGCCTTAACAGTTATTTTTAATTATCTATTCACAATTTTTTTGCTTAAGATTTTAAGTTGGGTAAGCAGCTTCTGAGAACTTAGTTAATAAACTCTGTTTCTATTAAGATACTTCCGTTCCCCGCTATCTTACGAGATCTGAAAGCCACGTTTGCCACGTTACCAAAGCGAGGTAATAGAAATGTTATATATTTCCTCGAGTGGGAATCGAATCCACAACCTGTCGCTTTTATAGTCGCATGCTTCACACATATAAATGTATGGGGTTAGTCATGGCGCTTTTCTTATAATCTAGCCTTTACTAAGTCGGTTATTTATACTTTTGCTACTATTTTCTATTTCTTATGAAAAATATTTCGCTCTTAACTGTTCCACGGAATGATATTTGCAATTTTACAAACATTAATATATATTAACTACACAGACAGTATAAAGTATTCATAGAGAACAGTCCACGCCCTGTGCCACGACAGGAACACAAAACGTGACTGTCGACGCGACTAGTTGTAGGTTCGATCCCCACTCGAGGAAATGAAATATTTACCTAATTATATATTTCCATTTCTTCTTTCTTTCTGGTGTATAGGCAAAGCGTAGCTTTAAGTTCCGCCACTCAACACGCAATGCCTCTTAAATTTAGGGGAATGTGGGAAACGGAGTATTTTAACACTAGGTTCCTTTTGGGTACTCTCCTGTGTACGGGATACAGCGTGAAGCTGATTTATTTATTTAGTTTTTACATTTATGTAATTTAATAATATAATAATTTATTGAGTTAGTTCGCACGCAAGCGGCAGCTTTCTTCGCGTATAACAATTCTAATTGAGATAGAGCTGAGCATTGTCATATTAGGGAACTGGTGGAAAGCTTAGATCACGGGAAGAAACTTTTCTTCCTTCCTTTGAGTGTTTGGATCCACCATTTACTTCATACGAGGTGCTTACAATGATGAACAAATTTAACCCTAAAGGCTCCAGGCTCAGAGAGGTTAACTGCCTATATCTGCCAGAATGTCATAGCCATTTGCCCTGTCGTCTATTTGGAGATCACAAACAAATGTCTGGAGCTTGGCTTTTTCCCAAAATCTAAAAAATGGCTATTGTGGTGGTTCTCTGAAAACCATGGTAATATGATCACATGGTCCCTTAATCTTTTCGTACCATTGGGCTTTTCTCAGTGATAGGGACGACCCTGGAGAAGCTATTGATCACGCGTTTAAAAATGGCATATTTGCTAAGGCTCAGTGGTTTTTATTCCTCAGTATAGTTGTATGCACCAAAAAAATCTAAGGCTCTTTTATAAGCTTCTGTAAAAGTTTACATAGTAAAGTTGGAAATAGTAATAAACAGATACGCACAAGTTTTAGATTGTGAAGCCGACGTTGAACCTTATTCATGATTACTAATTATAGTGATTAATTTATTAAAAAAAAAAACTAAACTAAACTAGCTTCACATTGTATCCCTAGCGGGATAGTCAGAGAGATGGGAACGCCAAACGCTAAGGTCTCTCCATCCCTCTTTCGCATTCCACTGTCATCCACCTCTTAATGCATACCCTTCTAGGGGTCTATATGTTTTTTAAGTTACCTTCCTCCAGTATCTTTGATACTGTGTTTTAGTATCTTTGATATTCTTTCATCACTCACTTTTCCATCATAAATCTTTATTGCCATCCTTTCATTACTCATTCTTTCGATGTGCCCAAATCAACTGAGCATTTTGTTCCTCTTTCTCACCATAACATTCGCACGCACCTCGCTAATTCTACAGCCAACCGTATGGTTGGTCGTATAGTTGGTTAACCGTATGGTTGGCCAACCGCACAAAATTGTATAACTTGCCTTTCTCTGTATCTCTTCATTGTGGATTCGACCAGCTAAACTGACTCCTCATATACTTTGTGGAGATTGCATCTCCACAGCATTCATCTTTCTTTCATTCTTGTTCTGTAATACCCACGTTTTGCTATCAGATGACAGCGTCGGTACCAACACTACGTTGTGTACAGCCAAAAGTAAAAACTTTTTGGTTAAGGGCCAAGAATTGTTCTGTGATCATGCGAAGGGAAAAGATCTGATTCATGCCACCTCTTCCTGGTCTAAAGCCTCCTTGAGCTTTTGGGAATTTCTTGCATTCTTTTCGGTAATACTTTAGTATAAACTTTACTACCCAAGCTTGCGCACGTTTGCTTTTATACAAAGGTGCGCAGGCTTAGGTAATAAAATTTATGCTAAATGATGATGGCAGCTCGCCAATCATCTGGGACCTCCTCTGATTTCCAGCATAAATTGCACAAAAACCAGAACAACTCCAAAATGTGGCCAAAATGCCTACCATATTTGATCATCTTGGCAGTAACTCCATCTACTCCACATCTATGCCACATTTCAGACTTCGTATTATACTCTCACCTTCTTTAATACTGGTTTCGACATCAACTACATAAAGACTTAGCTTGCAATATCTTGAATTCAGTTTCGGTTTAGAGAAAAGCATAAGTTTTCTACAATAATTAAGCAAGCATTACAAATATTATAAAAAAAAAACTACGCGTAGGCACTTTTGGTGGCAGTTAAAATCCGTTTAACCAATTTAAAATGCAGCAGCAGCTGTGACAAATTATAACGCGCGTGTGGACTCATATTTTCATAAGGCAACTTGGATAATTGAATTAATTAAATTATTATTTTTGCAATTAAATGTTGCTTTTATATTTTTACTAGTGTTACGCTCGCGGCTTCGCCTGCATGGACTACACAACTTTTGGTTATTTCGTTGTTTCCTATTTTAGCGGGTAATACTGGCAGGCACCTAAATTTGATTTGTACAATTTTTCTTTGTTTTAGTTTTATGCTCCATTCCGTATATAGCAGGGAACCTGAGAACCTTTACCTATTTTCCGCTGAATTGTCGAAGCATAGCTATTAAGTGATAGAACTTAAAGTTGCAATTTGTCTTGTTACCAGAACGAGGAAAATGTAAAATATTTCATTCTCCCTAGTGATAATCGAACCCACAACCGTTGCGGGCCCCTGTACCACAACGGCCTATACTAGTTTTCTACATTTACTTGTAATATCTGAACTATAAGCGGTCCGAGCCTGGGATTTATAGACGCTCATTGTAATAACCGGAAGAACGAATTACCGCTGTATTCAGAAATTTTAAACTACTTTTTCATATTAATCTCCCTCATTTCAAGTATATCATCGTTATTATTGTATTTTATGTTATGAAACATGCTATAGTGTAATTGGGAAAGTACACGCGATGAATTTGGGTTACTTGGTGAATGTAAAAAGATAGCTTCGCGCTTTTAGGCAGAAGAAACCTCTTCGATTTTAGCCATACAATGGCCGCCATGGCTCAGTGTGACTTCTGAAAGTAACGGAGTAGGGTTCAATTCCCTTCGGGGAGTGATTGTATTTACTTTTAATTCATTTTCCACTCGCCACCGCAAAATGTCTCGAAAAAAAAGTTCTTTCACGGTCTTATTAATTGAAGTTTATAATCAGGCATTTTGTCAGGTACTTCATATTTTATATTAATAAGAGACAGTGACTTCAGACTGGAAGCGTGATATTAAAGTTGGCATGACAGACGAGCCGAAATGATACAAATTATTTTAATAAAGTTAACCAACTTTCAATAGTACGTACTAGCGTAAAATCTACGTTTTAGGTATGTCTGTGCTTGAGATGCACTATTTTAACTTCACGCTGTATTCCGCACAAAGTAGTCGAGTAAATGTTGAGTTGAGTAGCGGAATTTAACGCCGCGCTTTTGCCAGAGCGAGGAAATGAAATTATTAAATACTTCATTGCCTCTAACCGTAATCGAATCCACAACCTATCGCGTTTACAGCCCCACGCTTGTCCCCCTACTCCACGACTGGCCTTACATATATAGTACCTCACTTATATAAAATAATTGATATTTCAGTCAATTAGAAACGTTAAATAACCACCATTTGAGTTCTTAACAAAGTTTAGTACTAATTAGTTTGTGTTTTCCGCAAATATTTTAACCGATACAGCTTGTCTATTAGACGTGTACTCTGGTTTGAATGATTAAACGATTTTATGTAAATGTTTACTAAAGCGGTATTTGCGGTCTTTACCTACTTGTATATACTTAAGTACTGAGTAGTAATAGATTGTACACGCGACGGGTTGTGGGTACGATTCCCACTCGAGAAAATAAAATTATTATTTAAAGTTAAATTTAAATTTAAATAATAATTATTACTTTAAATAACATCGCTTTGGTGTCGAGGCACAGCTCGACGTTGAGTTCCGCAACTCAATACACAATACTTCAAGGATCCGGTGGAAAACGGAATTCGATGGGGAACGGAGTATCTAAACACTAAGTTTGCTCTCCCTACTACCTACTCTTACTAATAATAATGAATTATTTAGTTTAAAAAAAAAGAATAAGCTTTTCTACACCCGCAGCAACCAGTGCTGTAGAATGTGCTTGGAGCTATAAGTTATATGAGCTTAAACTCGAGTGCACTAGTTACCTCTGAAGAGTTTCTTTTTATTCAGATCTTGGCTTGGATCTTGGATCCAAGGCAGAGCCGCGCCTTGTTCCGTTACCGGAGCAAGAAAATTACAATATTAAATATGTTATTTTCTGGAGTTGGAATCGATCCTGCACCACGATTGGCCACATGGCTAAGTTTCATCATGATACAAGTGGGTCAAATTGAGTTTCTTAGATCTCGTAATATAAAATGTTACGAGTCGTCCTACTGAAAAGCACATTAAAAAAAGTAAAAATTATAAAAAAAATATTCAATGTACTGGAGACCTTATCGTAGTAATTAAGGCGTAGTAACTTGTACTCTTTGAACTGTTGAGCTCCAAACTTTCTTGGCGTCTTCATAAGAAGTAGACATTTTTTTACAATTTTATTCGAAACTCATACCAAATACGGTAATGACAAAATTTCTTTGTAACTTATAAACAAAAATTAATGTTAAAAAAACATCATTTTTTTCATGGAAAAGACAAGGCAAGGGATCACCGCCGTCCACGAAACAGTACAATACCAGAGAGGCTACAAGGTGCGTTGCCTATATTAAAAAACAGGTTTTTAGCATTTACAATATTTTTTTACGTATTATGTAAAACTCAATAATAAAATATCGATGTAAACCTCGAAATGGAAATAAATCACAAATTAAAACCATAGAGATACGTACGTCGAGGCAGTAGTGGGACAGGCGTGTGAGTGTAAATCCCACTTGTGGAAATTAATCAATATTTATTAATATTTTCATTTCTTCGCTCTGGTAAAAGGACAAAGCGCGGCATTGAGTTCCACCATTCAACAAGGAATGCCATTAACATTCGGCAGAAAGTAGGAAACGGAGTGTATTCGAATTTCCAATCCGAATTCTGTCATTGTGTGTGCGCGTGTGTTGTGTGTGTTGAGTGACGGAACTTTGCCTGGACACCACAGTGAAGATATAAAAATATTAAATATTTAATTTCCTCGGGCGGGATTCGAACCCATGACCTGTCGCGTTCACATATTCACACGTTTGTGCCCCAGCGCCACGACTGGACTCTATTATTTTTTTTAATTTCGTTTAATATTTAGGATAGGATAACTTAAATCCTTGTAAATTTTTTGTACATTTTTATGCATCCGCTACATTCTACTGTCAAATATCTTCTATTATTTAAAGCTAGCTTCTATGATTTCGTGTAATCTAATGCTCCTTCTTTGTTGACATTGAGTATTCATCCTCCCACCAGCCTGCATATCTTCTGCTGGACATGGCCAGTTCCCCAAGATTGACAGTAGAAAGAAAAGAACTTGAAATAAAGGAAAAAAAACTTCAAATAAAAGAAACGAGTTCTCCGTTCTTCAATCAAAGATACCAAAACTTGATATTAAATGTATAAGAAAAAAAAAGTTTTTTTTTATTATTACATGAATATTATGTTTATAATGTTTATCTTTAATCCTAGGGACCGCTCGCGGCTTCCTACGTTTCTACTACACGATTATTGATTTTCTCAACTGATTCACTTTCGTGATCTAAAAACAATATCGTTTTGAAGAACAATCCCAACGTTATTCCCGACCGACCTAGTCCGTTTTCAGGTCCCAGTTCCGCTACGTTCAAATTTTTATAATATATATACTTATATATTTTTCTTAAACGTAAAGTTAAGAATAAACAAACCAATTTCTTTAAATAACACAAGCCCTGAATCTCCCTGCTGTGTGCGGGATACAGCGTGAAGCTGATTTGTAAAGTTAAATATCCCAACGTTGACAGGTAAAATTTTTGCTATTTCAATAAACACTTATTTTCTAGCAATATTGTCACATGTAATAACTTATATTGACATATTATTTTTATTTTTGAACCGATTTAAACTGTATTCAAATCATTTAAGCTGTTTCTAAGATTAGCGTGCACAAGCGCACATATAAACAGTGAAACAGACAAACCAACAAACACAAACAATAAATCATAATAATTACCTCCAATACAAGATTTTCTCTAATATCGTCCATGTACAAGCGAATGAAAGAAATCGTCTGTAAAAAGCTAATGTGTTATAGCTTTACTATATAAGTATGTAAAGATTTCCATTTTCTCACTTTAGTAAAAAAAAGCACAAGGCGCGGCGTTACTTCCACCTCTTCTTCTTAACACAAAAAAGTATAATCATATATTCAAATTTCGAGAACTTTCGATATTTAAAGAAATCACGAAAACGCCATATTTCTTTGCATCAACCCCTGAATAGTAATACAAGTAAAGAAAACTAAAGCGAACCCCTTTTCTCATAAATTGTAATAAACGATAATAAGCGATGTGTTGTGCTCACAAGCCATTTGGAAGCTATATCACTATTTATAGATTCAAAATAAGGAAATTACAAAATCATGTTGTTTAAGATTTCAAACTACTATTGAAAATGTAGGAAAAATCTAAAAATTACCAAGATAGGCAGAGGGAACCTAGTGTTAAGACATTCCGTTCCCCCACTTTCCGCCGAATTACTCGACTAGGAATCGAACCCACAACCAGTCGATTTTACAGTCACATTTTGTGCCACTGCACCACGATCGGCCTCTTACTCCAATTTCAATATTCATAATAAATCATTTTTTTGTAGTGTAAACACCTAGATACGTATCATTTTACTACTATTCAGTTCTGTAGGAACTTCCTTTAACGTGCCACACAGTTGAGGAATGGCCTACCTGTGGCAGTGTTTCCAGATTGATATGATATGGGTACTTTCAAAAAAGGTCTACCTCCACCTTAAAGACCAGTAACGCACCTGTTTCTCCTCTGGTGATACACAGTGCTGTGAGCGCTTGCAATCACTTATCATCACTGCGCACTGATGATCTTATTTTTTTAGCTTCATACTGTATCCTGCACATTGTAGAGTAGATAGAGATTTCATGGAAACCTAGTGTTAAGACACTCTACGCCAAATTCTGGAGGAATGGCGCGTTAAGTGGTCGCTTTGCCTAACGATAATGTAATTATTGATGAGTGCTGAAAATATTACATAATTCATTTCCCGGAGTGGGAATCGAATCCGCAACAAACACAACTGATTTCTTCTAAAAAGAATATAAAAAAATTCAAGACTTTGCACCTGACAGTACAACCACTTATGCTCACTTAACAATTGAAACGGAACCTTATAGTTATAGGGTTTAAATCCAAAATTCCTTATATTTTTGCATAATATTTTACGCATGCGCTCAAAACTCTCGAAAAGCGTGTAAAACTGAAATTTCAGTAGTCGGCTTAACACCGACTGTTACCAACGTTCCGGTATTTCGAGAAAAAAATACAAAAAGCGCGCGATTTAATTCGATTCGTTTTAATACGGTTTCGTACGTTTTTATTTCTTGTATTATATGAATATTTTGTGTAGTGTGTGTTTGTGTATTTATGTGTTTGTGTGGTAAGTTGTGTTTTAAATCTTTTATATTTTGTAGGTATATTTATATACAACTTTTTGGGGAAAGGATAACTTGAAATTTTTAATTCGGTATATTAATTAAACTTATTAAACGTTTTTTTAATAACTATTTCCGGAAATAGTTATCTTAAAAAATGTTAGAACATGCACTTATTAATATATTGACTTTTACATAAATCTCAATGCAATTCTAATTTCAAATGCAAAATATCTTGAAATATTATTATCTTATACTAATTATTACTTGAAATTTAAAATCATAAATATTATTTTTTTCCTTAAGCCCGCCAAAATTACTATATAATAATAAAGAGGCAGAACATTCGTATATCCATTGAGTATTCATTTTGTTAACACTAAAAAAAGAATAAAATCATAAAATCTCAGAGGAGTACATACATTAATATTTTTCTTATATGTTCATACAAATTAAGTTCTTATTGCTTAACAAGCTTTTTAAATCCCAAGATATTGACGGAATAAAAAAAAACAGAATTAATTGATAACTAAAAGTAAATATTTTTGATAACTTCTTCGTTATTACTTATTTCAATAAAGATTTGTGTAGGTATTAGCAAAGTTAAAAAAAATATATAACATTTATACAATATACATATAATCGAAACGTATTTACTTTTAAATAACTCAGAAGTTAAAATATCATTATTATTTATGAGAAATTAAGTTGATAATCACATATTTTTTAAATGAAATGAAATAAATTCTATAGCTCCCACTTACAGAAACTTGTTATAGAGTGTTACTAATGTTAGTACTTTACATTAGTCTATTTCAAAACAGCGTTTCATAGAATATAATAAAAATATTTCATTTCATACATAAGATAATAAGAAAAACATAAAAAATTTTTCATTGGCAAAAGAATCATCAAATACATTCATAATTGACGGAGTAATCGCGTAACAAACATGTAGGTAACATGTCTATAGAAATAAGGGGAAAGTGAGAAAAAATAGTTTTTTGATAAGAATAGAATGTATTAACATTAAGTTTCCTAGGTTCCCGTTGCCTACCCTGCTTTGTGATGGATACAGCGCGAAGCTAAAAACTATTTGTAATATTACATATATTTAGTTTATATTCAGGGAAGTATTTTGTATATATTTTTTTAATTTCAACCTTACTTGAAAAGTACCTAATTTAAAAATGAACAATATGTGACAACGAGTTTAATTTGAAATAATGTGTCTTTGATTATTTCAAATTTACAATTTTTATTTTCTTTTTATAGTGATGTTTTCAGGTTGAATTTCGTTTATAGAAAAATCTTTTCCAAAATCATTTCAGCTGCCGTTCGTAACATATTTAAGTAAACCAAACAGGTAGTTTCCTAGTGCTGAAAATTGAAAAAGTGCTCTACAGAAAAAAAACTTTCGATTCACGCGTAAAATCGAAAATAAATGAAGTGTATAAGCGAAATTTTGATCAATTTTATTTTTTACACTCACGTACGTCGTTTGTTTCTGTAAAACATGCAGTTTTCCACCGTCTGATCAAAGTTTAACAGTAACAAAGGATTTTTTTACATAGCAGGGTATGAACCTGTGGACTTTCTGTCTCCATAGGCAGAAGGTGCACAGGTTTTAAAACATTCATGGTAATGAAGTCACCTCGACCTCCAGAATTTTGTTGAAAATGGGGAACGCTTTCTGTAAAATTTTGGTACCAAAAATTGGACTTGTAACAAGCATATAAGAATTTCGAAGTAGCTTGATGAGACGTATGACTATGATTTCCAAAAAGGCGCGTGATCAAATTTTTATGTTTTCTAAATAGTGTTTTTCTTTCGTAAGTGCAGAATAACACTTTTAAAATGTAAAAGATCATAATTAATTCACCCGAGTGGAAGTCGAACCTTCTGCCCCTGAGCCACGACGGTCTCTGATTACATGATGGAATCTTCAGTTTATCTTCGAGCACGTCTGACGTCAATCTATATAACTTACGTCTGATTAACAGACGCCCTACAGCTTTAAAAACTATTAACAAATTTTAAATTAAAATTTATGTAAACTCTAACCTTAGAGTTTTGTTAACTTTGTGTACAGATGGTGCATGGATGTATGATCCATGAAAACTTGTTAAAAACAAATTTAAATTGAGAAATGAGCATAGTCACATACATTTGCTGCAAAGGCAACGGTTTTTGGATCGATTCTTATTCGGGGAAATTAATTACTTTCGTTTCTGGTTGTGGTAAAGAAGACAGAGCGCAGTGTTGAGTTACATGACAGTAGTCGAGTCTTAATATAAATATTCCCGCAGCCTATCATACTTTATGCGGGATACAGCGTTCAGCTATAAAACTAATGTTGTATATTGATTAGAACGTTAATAAAAAAAATTAAACAACACATCAAACTTTTTATACTATAGCAGAGTAAAAAGACCATATTGGCAATCCATTCCGTTTACCTTAATTCTCGATTTCGAGACATTGCGTGGTGGAACTCGAAATTAAATTGAAAAGCTTCAACCGGAGGAATTATTACATATAAAAAAATTAACAAATTTTGAACATAATTCTTTGAATATGGTAAAAAAATAATTTTATTTCATAATTTAGGTTTTCAAAGGACTGATCAATTTTTTCAACGGCAGGAGGGAAGTGGAGTGATCATTCTAGATTCTCTGCCTTTTTACCAATCCGTAAATTTAAGTATATTAAACGACTATGAAAATCATTTTAAATTTTAAAACACATTATTTAGGTTTTACAAATTGACACAGCTTCCAAAACTTTTTATTATTAGTTTTTGTGATTACGTTTTAAAGCTAAATATGTTGAACATTTAGTTTTAGAGCAAATGAGGTTTGACTGACGGACGGACAGACATACAACTTATTCTTTTTATAAGGTTTCTGTTGTTTTTATCTTTTTTCGTACAGAATCACACCGTCTGCATCTATGACAGTTGTTGATACTTGAAGGATAGAACCATTTTCATTAATTCATTGTAATAACACACAATGAATTAATGAAAATGGTACACATAATGTCTCGTAAATTGGAAGCCCAATGTCTTAATCCTGTTTACAAGCAAACATTTTGAATTACAAATCGACTAACAAATTAAATCCACCCACTATCTCCACAAGTATAACTAACTTTTTCTTATTACGTGTTTGAAAGCAGTTAGAAGAAAGAGCAACAATTTTATTATTAGATAAAGTTCCACACACCACGTGTTGTATATTACTTAGGGCTGATGCTCATCAAGGTCAGAAGAAAATTGAAAGTTATTTCAAGTGTTTTTGACACTGACACAGTGTTTCTGGGATGTGTCTTTATATTTGTTCTTTTATAGAGATGTTTATATTCAAAACTTAATAAATATACTTCCTAGTTCTGCCAATCGTAACAATTTTTTTTATATTCACACTGTATGTGGCATATAGCAAAGTAGGCAGAGGGAACCTGCGAACATAAAGGGAAAGCTATTGTTAAGATAGTCCTTTCCCTTAAGATATCTCTGTTCCCTACTTTATATTAGATTCTGGATATATTGAGTGTTGAGATGTTGAGAGTGTTGAGCTTAACGCATAAATATACGGTTTCAAAGTCTTCCATCTTAACTTTTTCACATTTATAATAATTATAAGAATAAATCACAAACGCGGTGTTGAGTTCCGCCACTTAACACACAATGCCTCTTCCGATGAAAAATGGGGAACGGAGTTTTAAAACTACCTACTCAGCCTTGGGCAGAGAGTGAGTTCACAAATTAATTTACATATTTAAGTAGAAATACAAGAAAAATCTGTCTATTACATAGTATGTAAGTAAGACTAGAACACATTTTTCTTAATTACAATTTTATGTGATTTTAGTGAAAATTAAAAAATTAAATAAGCTTCACGCTATATCGCTATACACAGCAGGGTAGGCAGAGGGAACCTAGTGTTATTACACTCCGTTCCTCACTTTCTGCCGAATTTTGGTAGCATTGCGTGTTGAGCGGCAGAACTCTACGCCGCGCTTTGCCTCGACACCAGAGCGAAGGAATGGGAATATAAATTTAAGTAAATATTACATCTCCTCGAGTGGGGTACGTATGTACGTACGTACTAAGTATTTTTAGTGACTTGTTATTATTTAAGTTATTTGTTTGTATTACCTCAAATTGTTTATTTAACTATTAAATAAACTTAAAACTATACTTATAATAATAATACAGATTGAAAAGCAGCTTCACGCGTGTTTTCACATAGAAAGATAACCAGAAGGAACCTAGAAGGATAACCAAAAGAAAATACACCGCCCGATTTTCGGGAAATTGCATATTGAATAGCGAAACTCAACGTCACGCGATAGTTCTTCCAATGCGCCACGATGGTCTCAAATATTTTAAACAATAATACTTATTTTTATATCTATCTCTTAGCAATTTTAATTAAGATCACACACATTTAACAATTTCTAAATCGAGATTGCTATAATTATGGGCTTCGAGAACCGTCTAGTGGGTCTTGCCGCAACCTTGCGGTTTCACAAGTTATCAGAATTATGCAGGCTTCGGGTGCTATCAGCGATTGTCGTTTAGTTATATATGGGCTGCCTAATTTTTTATTAGAAATATGAAGAAGGCTTTGTGCCTTTACATCGTAACTAATTTGTTTAGATAAACGCGATAAAGCCTTTCTTCATAAATATATACAGCGTGAAGCTAAAAAAATACAAAAGAATATATCAAGATTCTAACTTTTAAAAATCCAGTTCGTCCAATTTTTTTTTGTGCCTTTATACGCTGTAAGTGGTCCATTACATGTTTTTTTATTTCATCTTGTTTCTGTACTTGGAGTCTGTAACATGGGTACGTGCCAAGGACGCAGCCTAAATATTGCTCGAGTGTAAAATAAAAAATATATATTAATTCAAAACGAACTATCTTCATTCATTTTGCTTATTTTTCCCTAAAAATTAAATGGACGTTAAATGAATAATTTTTTTGAGGTCAGTCGTGGCGCAGGGTCAAAAGAGTGCGACTGTAATCGCGATACGTTGTGGGTTGTCATTCTCTTGTCTATATTTATTATCTGCTAGATGCTATTTTCGCATAGCAAGGTTGACAGAGAGAGCCTAGAGTTAAGACACTCTATCAGAGCGTATAAATAAAAATAATTGAAATATGTCCATAAAATTGAATCGAATTCACAACCATCTAACTGCGCCACAACGGCCTCAATATTCACAAACACAAATTCCCATCATAACAACAATCAATAAATATGTATATCTTCAGCACAACCGAAACAAGTATTAAATAAATTAAAAATCAGCTTCACGATATATCCCGTACACAGCAGGGTAGGCAAAAGAAAACTATTATTAAGACACTCCGTTATCCATTTTCCGCTGAATACTGGAGGCATTGCATGTTCTTCGCTCTGGTGGTGAGGCAAAACGCGGCGTTGAGTTCCGCCACTCAGCACGCAATTCCTCCAGAATCCGGCGCAAAGTGAGGAACGACGTGTCTTAACATTAAGTTCCCTCCGCCTACCATGTGCTGTATACGGGATAGAGCGTGAAGCTGATTTAATTTTGATTTAATTTTAAATAAATATTTCAATTCCTGAAGTAAGCATCGAACCCACAACCGAGTTTACAGTCACACTTCGTGCCCATGCGCCACGACTGGCCCCGAATAGTATTCACAACTAAAAAATCCCTTCAAAACATCGATCTCTCCGTCAAAGACAACAAATATGTAAATTTTATACGAAACCAAAGTGAAACAAGTATAAAATAAATCCTTTGGAATAATCCGCGGAGGAGCAATTAACGCCATCAACAAATTAATACAGCTTATTAAATATTTACGATATAAATCCGGTGTTTTACGAACAGTTAAATATTCAAAAAGTAAATGAGAGATTTTTTTGCGAATTAACATTCGGTTTTGACGGTAGTGGTGTGGTGTGGTACGTACAAGCGTGGTGGTCTTGGGTTCATTTTTGTATATGTTCAGAATATAGGTGTATGTATAATGAAAATGATATAATAGGTGTATGTATAATGATATAGGAATGTGTATAATATTTCTTTTTAATATCCGGGGACAGTTTTATTATTTGTTTTTTTTTATCTTCACGATTTATTTCGTTTGTATGTAAGGGTGGAGGGAATATAGAGTTAAGACACTCCCGTTTCTCACTTTCCGCCAAATTGTTGCAACATTACGTGTATCGAATCGAATTCTAGATTGAGGGATTCCAATTGAAGATGTCAAGTTCCACCATTTAACAAGCAATACCTCCAAAATTGGACTTTTTTCAACCATGCCTTTTCTCGTTGTGTCGCGGAAGAACAAGCATGCTATATATTTAATCATATATAATATTGTTATATTCACGGATTAGTTTGTTAGAGAAGAGTTGAGACTCTTCATTCTCCAACCTCCCACTCAATGTCACATTGTGTCTTGTTACCAGTGCATTACACTGAGTAGGAATCGAAACCACAACTGTCGCGTTACAGTCGAATGACCTTTTTAAGTTTCATTTAAAAGAGTCAAAACGCGTCAAAAGAGTGCAGAATAGTTAATTGTTATCATTATACATCCGCCAGTTTATACAAAGGAAGCTTCAATATTTTAATAAGAAAATAGTGTCGTATTTGGTAAATTTTATTACTTGGGCTACCTTTATATTTAAATATGAAATAAAATAATAATGATGCGGGGCGGTGGCATAATGTTTAACACGCGATAGTTTTGGCTTCGATTCCGGATAGAGATAATAATAATCTTAATCATTAATAAGAAAAGAAAATTATTTTTGTTTAATTTAAGTGGTTTTCCAGTAATGTGTGAAAATTTTCACTGTTCAGGTTCTAGCTTCATCACCAGATCATCTTGATGATATCTTAATAATGTATTATCACCTAAACTACGTATAACTGCCAAGTGCTAAGTTTCATAATAATTATTACTATTAGGTAAAATTTAGTTTCTTAAACCTTTTGTTATATTATAGCCAAACTATTACAAAATCTTTACATAAATTGTAGACTACGTGTTATTCTGATGTATGTATAAGCAGATTAATTTAAAAATGAATCTAAATCTGTTTAGTAGTTTTTGTGTGATAGTGGACAAACATTCATCTTCAGAAATGTTTACATTTATAATATTAGTAGGATAATAGCCAGGAAAGCAAAAACTAATGGGGGTAGTTAAACAGAATTTTTTGGTTTACTATAATTTTTTTTCTTCTTTTTTAGCTTCACACAGTATTCTTTACATAGCAGAGTTAACTATTAAGAAGGAACCTGGGAACCTAATGTTAAGACACTCCTTTTTCATTGAGACAATTCCGTTTGCCACATCCCACAATTTATACAATTCGAGTAAACAAGATAATATTCAAACAATATATATAATATGACATTTTGTTTTTATAATCTGTCTTTTAAAAATAAGCCTTTAATAACATATGTAAATTTTACTCGCTGAAGCTAAGAATTTAAAAAATAACTTTTTAAATGATACTAAAGAAGAGTCACGTATAAAGCATGAAATGCCCAAGAGATATATGAAGAGGTCGATGGCTGATGAAATGAAAAAGGTATGCCGTGACCGTGAGAGGGTCGTGACAATGTTGCCTAGACTAAGATAAAAAAAAAAACAAATATTACAATTTGAGGCCAATCGTGGCGCAGGGGCACAGTGTGACTGTAAAATCGACTGGTTGTAGGTTCCCCACTCGAGGAGATGAAATATTTATTTAAATTGATATTTCCATTTCTTCGCTCTGATGTCGAAGAAAAGTGCAACGTTGAGAGTTTTGCCACTCAACATGCCTTCAGAATTCGGCAGAAAGTGGGGAACGGAGTGTCTTAACACTAGGTTCCCTCTGCCTACCCTGCTGTGTGCGGGATGCAGTATGACGCTGATAAAAAAATAAGCAATACGCTGTCTCTCGTATGTGACAGACTAAGCATGGTGAGTCTAATGTTAAGAAACTTCGTCTCCCACGGACCGCCCTAATTTAAAACACTGTGAGTTTCGAAATCGACGCCGCGCTTGTTACCAGAGCGAGGAAATGAAAATAATTCTTCCCCCCGATGGAAATTGAACTCACAACTGTCGCGTTTACAGTCAAACTCTATACCGCTTTACATAGCATAAGAAATATAAATTATACTAATTATTACTAAATATGTAAATATAGAGTAACCTTTAGTTTACAACAAAGCGATCTTATAAGAGTTCACTTTTTCTTTAAAAAGTACGGATCCCTAAAAACAAATTTTTTTATACACAATTTAGCCTACTTAAATCATCTTGTCTCGAAAAAGATCAGCATATTAGAATTCTCAAGGCATCATATATCAAATATTTATTTTAGACGCTCAAATACAGGCACTTCAAGTTAATCGTAAAATATGTGAGGTCGTTAAAAGAAATATAGCGTTCCCCTTTTTTTTTCTTCCCCCATTCTCCTTTTGTAGGCACTTGTCAAAGGAAATAAATACGTAATACACTCTGTGTTCGTGTGTTTATGAAATGATGATCACATTTTATATTTGTTTATGTGGTATGATGTGATTTGTGTCATCACTTTTTGTATGGCTTTTTGTTTGTCTTAAAAATGATTGATGAGGCTGCCATGGATTTGCAACATAGAGTTTTATTGTAATTTGGTGGACGTGCATTTGATTCCCTTTCGGGGAAATGAGTTGCTTTTTTCCCGAGACAGAGATTTCGATGACTCGAAATTTCAGCGGTAAGTGAAAAATGGAGTGTGCTCACATTTTTTTCCTTTCACCTACCGTAAATCTTCTTTAATTATAAAATAATTTGTAATTAAAAAAAATATCGATAGAGGCCCATCGTAGAGCAGAAGCACACGCAAACGATTGTAAACGTGGCCGGTTGTAGATTCGATTCCCACTCGAGGAAATTAAACATTTAATATTTTCATTTCCTCGCTCTGGTAATGGCGCTAAGCGTGACGTTGAGTTCCGATCAATCAATACTCGGAACGGAGTGTCTTAACACTAGGTTCCCTCTGCCTACCCTGCTGTGTGCGGGATGCAGTATGAAGCTGATAAAAAAAATATATATTTTTAAGCATCACGCTGTCTCTCGTATGTAACAGACTAAGCATGGTAAATCTAATATTAAGAAACTTTGCCTCCTACGGACCGCCCTATTTTAAAACACTGTGAGTTTCCAAATCGACGCCGCGCTTATTACCAGAGCGAGGAAATGAAAATAATTCTCCCCCCCACGATGGAAATTGAACTCACAACTGTTGCGTTTACAGTCAAACTCTATACCGCTTTACATAGCATAAAAAATATAAATTATACTAATTATTACTAAATATCTGCCATTTTATACAAAGGAGAGTAGTAGAGTAACCTTTAGTTTACAACAAAGCGATCTTATAAGAGTTCACTTTTTCTTTAAAAAGTACGGATCCCTAAAAACAATTTTTTTTATAAACAATTTAGCCTACTTAAATCATCTTGTCACGAAAAAGATCAGCATATTAGAATTCTCAAGGCATCATATATCAAATATTTATTTTAGACGCTCAAAAATACAGGCACTTCAAGTTAATCGTAAAATATGTGAGGTCGTTAAAAGAAATATAGCGTTCCCCTTTTTTTTTCTTCACCCATTCTCCTTTTGTAGGCACTTGTCAAAGGAAATAAATACGTAATACACTCTGTGTTCGTGTGTTTATGAAATGATGATCACATTTTATATTTGTTTATGTGGTATGATGTGATTTGTGTCATCACTTTTTGTATGGCTTTTTGTTTGTCTTAAAAATGATTGATGAGGCTGCCATGGATTTGCAACATAGAGTTTTATTGTAATTTGGTGGACGTGCATTTGATTCCCTTTCGGGGAAATGAGTTGCTTTTTTTCCCGAGACAGAGATTTCGATGACTCGAAATTTCAGCGGTAAGTGAAAAATGGAGTGTGCTCACATTTTTTTCCTTTCACCTACCGTAAATCTTCTTTAATTATAAAATAATTTGTAATTAAAAAAAATATCGATAGAGGCCCATCGTAGAGCAGAAGCACACGCAAACGATTGTAAACGTGGCCGGTTGTAGATTCGATTCCCACTCGAGGAAATTAAACATTTAATATTTTCATTTCCTCGCTCTGGTAATGGCGCTAAGCGTGACGTTGAGTTCCGATCAATCAATACTCACTTATTTACATTATAATGGATGCCTTATCAGCCTTTACCAAAACTACATTAATTACTATTAACTTGAGGCTGGTCGTGGCGCAGCGGCACAAGCTGTGACTGTAAAACCGACAGGTTGTGAGTTCGATCCCCACTCGAGGAGATGAAATTTTTACTTAAGTTTATATTTCCATTTCTTCGCTCTGGTGTCGAGTTCTGCCACTCAACACGCAATACCTCTAGAATTCAGTAGAAAGTGGGTAATGGAGTGTCTTAACACTAGGTTCCCTCAGCCTACCCTACTGTGTGCGGGATACAGCGTGAAGCAGATTTTTTTTACTGTTAACTTCTTTTCCTTTCTTTTCCTTTCCTTTGATCATAAACAGAACTTGTAACACTACTTAATGAAAAAAAGCGTGAAAAAAGACCGAAAATTTTTAACACGAAGTAAAATATTCATTATGATTAATGATTATTTAAACTTGCGGCGTTGAGTTACACCACTCAACTTAAGTAGCAAAAAGTGGAGAACAGAGAATCTTAAAACTAGGTTGCCCCTGCCTACCCAACTAAATGAGAGATACGGCGTAATGCTGAAAAAAAAAACTTTTATCACAGCCATTTTTGGCATCGTATACCAAGAAATCTGTATAAGTTGTAATTCAAATGGCAATAGGAATGTAACGTCGTTAGAATAATTGGTTTGATGTCGAAACTTGGGCAATTAAAGACAATCTGACGCGAAACTTATACACCAAATAAGGGCTTAAGTACTTATCGTGGTTTTATAAAGCTATTTGTTATTTAACAGCCTCATTACGTCCGCTTTAATGATCTTAAATATTGAAAAGTTCAAGGTTCAAATGTTAGAAACAATTTTTTTTTATATACAATTCTTTTTTTATATTCAATTATATACAATTACAGTATTATAATATTTTCGAATTGTTATAAAAATAAAAGTAAAATAATCAATACATCACGAGGGATTTTGTGTTAAGATACTCTCGAAGATATGCTCCACGATCAGCCCATTATTTTTATCACTTGGACAAAAAAAGTCTAAATATAAAGTTATTTTATTTATTTATTTTTAGCGTCAGGGTATGCAGAGGAACCTAGACACAAGAGAACCTAGGACCCTAATGTTAAGACACTTTATTTCTATTATGGTGTTTCCATTTCACATTTTCCGTGGAATTCTGCAGGCATTACGTTTTACTTCGTTACCAGAGAGGCGAAATGAAAATATTAAATAGTTCATGTCCTCAAGGGGGAATCGAACCTACAGTCGCAAGCTTATGCCCCTGCGTCACGGATAACCTCGAGCTTTTCCTTAATTATAATTGAAAATAAAATTTTCAAACATATAAGCTATAGGACAAGTACCTACTTCTATGAGTTTCGTGATTTATTCTCGTGGATATGACAAATGTGACAATGATAAAGTAGGAGGTTCTGAAACGATACATATATTGTAATGGCGTCACGTTTTATGGAACGATAGTAGGAGGTTATTTGTTTCCATGTACAGTACAGTTTAAGCAGAAGGAACCTAAAAAGCTATTGTTAAAACTCTCTGCTCCCATCAAGACACTTCCGTTCTCCACTTACCACCGAATTCTCGTGGCATTGCGTTTGATTGGTGGGACTCAATACTGCGCTTTTTATTGGCCGCGTCTTTTAATTTGTATAGTTGTCAGAGCCAAGATGTAAAAATATTTAAAAAAATATTTTTTACAGAGGGTATCAATATAGATGTAAAAATATTTAAAAAAAAATTTTTTCAAGAGGATATCGAATCCACAACCGTCGCCTTCAAAGTCACGTGCCTGTGTCACTGCGCCCCGACTACCCTATCCATGTTCCCCTCATCACTCTTTATCTACTAGACAAAATGAATTAATTCCTCCTCCCTAGCGAGAATCCAACACATAACCACCCTGTTTCTATTCAAACCCTGTACCACTCTCATAACATACTTAAGCAAACAAAGAAAACCTTATATAAATACGTAATTACATATTAACATGTACTAAGATCTGTACTATAATATATTCATCACTTCATTCTTCAGACGTTTGAAGAAAGTTTTATACGCCATATTAGGAATATTTTATAAACTTTGTATATATAAACAAGCATTGTTTTAAGATTCTCTCTTAAAATTAAAATCTATATATAAAATAAGAACCGTAGACCGCAACTTTGATTGTGAGAATTGTAAATTATAAATTTAAAAAAATAATTAACTCCACGCTGTATTCTGCACATAGCAGGGTAGGCAGTTGCAACCTGGGAACATGACATATTAACATATCCTCTTTCCATTATTACACATTTAGTGACTTTCTGAAGGTATTATGTGATGCCTCGTTACCACAGCGACAAAATGAAAATATTAAATATTTAATTTCATCGAGCGGGAATTGAACCCATATATTTTCGTGCTTGCAGTCGTGGAAGCTTACGAACTTGAGCTACGACTGGCTTCAATGTGAAAAATAAGATTCTATTTTAATTTTAGGAACTAGGCTTTGCGTTATCTACCAGTCACTCAGTAATAATAGTTTTATAAATATAAATATTACTATACAAAATTTATATGTTATTACTGTAAATAAACAATGATAAATTTTATTAATATATGTATAATGAATATGAAATCCTTGTGATTGTAAGTTCACGCCTTATCCCCGCACACAGCATGGTAGGCAGAGTGAACCCAGTGTTAAGGCACTCCCTTTCCCACTTTCTGCCGAATTCTGGAGACATTGTGTGTTGCGTGGCAGAACTCAACGCCGCGCTTAGACTCGACACCAGAGCGAAGAAATGGAAATATAAATTTAAGTAAATATTTCAGCTCCTCGAGTGGGGATCGAACTTACAACCAGTCCTTTCACAGTCACACTTCGTACGCAGTGCGCCACGACTGGCCTCACGACTAGTTGTGGTTGTGGGAAAATGAAATATTTATTCTTCGCTTTGGTGTCTAGGAAAAGCGCACCGTTGACTTCCGCCACTCAACACGCAATGCCTTCAGAATTTGACTGAAAATGGGGAACAGAGTGTCTTAACACTAGGTTCCTTCTGCTTACCCTGTCACGTGCAAGATAAAGCGTGTAGCTGATGTATAGAATACTATCATTTACTGCGACTTTTCCATCAATAGAAATAAACTCAAAGGAAATAACTAAAAGCTATGTATGACACATCCTGAGATCATTTGACATAGCCATCCCCTATAAGTTGATTATCCAAAAAAAAAAACTTTTGTATATAAAACCAATAAAAAAAAATATATATATAATAAAACCAATAGTTTTTGAGATTAGCGCGTTAGCCAAACATACTATTTTGCCTCTTCAGAAGCTATTATAATAATAGTATAGATCAATAAGAAAATGTATTTCGAAAGTAATTTAATTAAAATAATCTAAATTTAAATCTAAATCCTTAACACCTTTAATTACGAATATCTTGTTAAAACTAGCAACTCCTAAAATATTTCCAATAACAGTTTGAGGTCAGGAATAGTATCTAAATGAGAAGGGTTCGAATATATTATAAGCGAGGTATACATGGTTAGTATTTGTTACTAGATAATTCTATAGTTTGAAATTCAAATAAATTTTAATTTTAAAGGTATATTACACGTTGTATCACGATGGTTCTGGGTTCGAGTACTGCTAAAGAGAATCAATTATTTTCATTACTTCACTCTGGTATCAAGACAAAGCGCGTCGTTGAGGTCCGCCACTCAACAATCAATGCCTAAAACGTCACGTAGAAAGTGGGAAACTCACAACGAGTTTCCCACTTTACTTTACTAATACTAAATTACCTCGAAATATTCTAATATATTTATATCAGCATGGAATTAAACCTAAAAAACATTAAAATAACGCCTAAAATTTTAAGCTAGTTCATGTTTTCAGAAATTATCGCTTAGTACTCCACACCCTTCTTCTCCACCGTCATCTTCTACTTTAAAAAGCCAAATTCTCAACAATTCACTCCCAGCATGTATATTTTGGCCTATATTGATTTAATTACGCATCCAATACAACCGCGGATGAAATTCGCTTACAAATAATTTAAACTTTGCCCCGTCGGTTTGAGTGAGTTGATTAAAAACGGATAAGCCTGCGTTGTTGCTGACAGAGCTCGAAGGATATTGGCATATCGATGCTACAATACTCTTCTCATTTAATTGGAGGCAGATTTTTGATTATTTGGTTTAGTATAACGAGCACAAGTGTGCGCGAGCACAAAACGCGACAGGTTGTTGATTCGATTCCCGCTCGAGGAAATGGAATATTTTATATTTTCATTTTTCTTGCTCTGGTAGCGAAGCAGAGAGCTGCGTTGGGTTCTTTCTCAACATTAAATGGCTCCAGAATTCGGTCTTGCTAGGTCGTGTTGAGTGGTAGTGGTTCTGTTGTTTAGTATTACTTATTATAGCGGCAACAGGAAAAGATTAAGAACATAATACCTTAAGACAAGATTGAGAAATTCAATATTTTTTTACGGACATACATGTTTTATATTTCCATTCCTACAAAGTATAATATTTTTATTTTTTGTTACTCATGGCGTTTATTCAATAGAAGTAGCAGGCAGAGAGATCCTAGTGTTAACACTCTCCGTTTCCTCCATTCCGTTCAATTTTACACGTTATGCATAGAATGGCGGAGCTCAACGCCGCACTATAAAACTAAAAACAAAAAACGGACTTGCAGCCAACGAAAGTTTTCAACCATCCAAATCTACTATAAACGTAATATAACGTTTGCTTTAATCAATTTCTCCTCGTTTCCACGCTATAATACCACTTGCCTTGTCACCGAGGTAGCGAGCCAATTTTGTGTTTTCATCAAAATTGCGGTCTCCGGAAAATGAATTACTGCTTTTATTCATTTTATAACTTACAAAAGTGATTGTTTGCAGGTGTAACAGGTTGGCTTGTTAGATGTTATTGAATCAGTAAAAACTTTGAGTTTGTATGTGCTGGGTGAGTGAGTAATTGCGAGGGTTGTGTATTCAATCCAGGCAAAGAGAATGATTAAATGTAAATTATCTTCATTTACATGTTCTGGTAGATAAAGCGCGGTGCTGAGTTCCGCAGAAATCAGAGAAACAGTGTGCTTCGTGTTAATTGAATGATTAATTTCACTTACTCAAACCGGAACAGGCAAAACAGCGTCACGTATCTTAAATATATTCAAAATAATATAAAAAATATCATAATACTGTTATTGTTAATAAATTAATACATATTTATACTAAATAATATTATTAATTTAATTATTAATAACTTCCATGTGCGGGATACAGAATGATTTTGATATAATTAATAAATATAAAAAATATATATATCTAGCATATGCAGAGTCGTTCCCGCTGGGAACATTCCTGCTAAGGTATTTAATTAAGGGTGATAATGCTGATCTTATCCCGGTATTAAATTGATCCCTTTTTACTGTGCACGTATTAGAGTAAGCCAGTGCGCGGTGTAGCAACAACGTAACAATTTACTTTACATATTATATGCAACTTGATTTTGCTTTGAATTGCGGTGCTAATAGTGTCCACATTAACAAAAATAACTACAATAATAAACAAAAACACATTAACAAAAATAAATCTTCATATGTTTTTTTCCCTTTTATTGTTACTATATTAGGTCTCTATCATTTAAAAAACTGCGTCAAATGCGAATCAGATTCGTATACCGAGAGTTAAGTAACGATTTCTGAGTGGTATGTCAACGGGTGGTACAATTTTAAAAAACTTGAGTTTACATATTCACTGTTTTTGTATGAAATCATCAATTATAATCTGGTCGGTTTCCAGAAGGCGAGTTTCCAGGCGGTTGGAGTCCCACTATGATCAAATTTTTATACACTTTCTAAATAAGTATTAATTTGTAATATTTTTTTTTCTATGCCGACCTATAAATTTTCACTTTTCGGTTTTTTCCCTTTATTTATTGTAAATAAACTCAAAAGAAGTTCCTAACTGTAAATCCACGAGAAATACCTTTTGATCTATTGATTGCGTTGCCTAAGAAATTTGAATATGTTCCTTAAGTTCTTATTAGTTTTAACTTAATGCATGCATTTGTATCTAATGGATACGACTTCCATGCGATCTTAAGATAAATGCTCTTGACAGACGGAAATAAAGTGATTTTATAACAGGGTTCCGTTTTTACTTTTTAAAGTAAGGGAAGGGTCCCTTACATACTTTATAAATAGGATTTTATAAATATATCCTGCAAATATTTAATTCGCTGACCCTACCAAATAAACAGTAAACTCAGTATTGATAGTGTAATGAACTGAACGCTCTCTACGTAACGACCTTTAACACTTTACAGCCTATTGTGTCGAGATAATTTTGTCAAAATATTCCAAGTTAAATAGAGAATATTACAGAAACACAAAGTTTGGCTGTAAACGCGACGGTTGTGGATGCGATTCCCTTTCGTGGGAAAAAAATATTTTCACAATGTGAAACGGAGTTTCTTAAAAATAGGTTCCCTCTGTCTACCCCATTATATGAGGAACAAAGCCTCAAACCTGAGCCTCAATTAAAAAATAATAATAATATAACAGATTGATGGTTAACACATTTAATAGATTTAGGTGAAAATATATAGTAAATAGTAGTAGTGGTCAGTCGTGAGGCCGGGGCACAACTGTGCGACTGTAAATGCGACAGGTTGAGGGTTCGATTCCTACTTAAGAATTACCTCTAAATATTGAATATTTTCATTTCCTCGCTCTGGAAACTATACAATTTTTGTGTCCGCGAACGAGCGTTGATTTTCGCCACGTAATGCCTCAGGAATTGTGCGTGTAGTGGAACCTAGGAATAAGGTATTTCAATCTTCACTCTAGGTTCCTAGGTTCCATTTGCCTATGCTACTAAAATTTACAATCGTCCATTTTCCACTCATTTCAAATTTAAGTATTTAATTCAAACGAAACAAGCTGAAATTACTCCCTGAAAATACCTCCTAAATTCCTTTACAGAATGCAGAACCCAAAAGCAAATTAACATAACGGTTAGTCGGGTCTTATTTATTTTGTCACTACTTTGTCAATGCACTGTAGTAGTACTATATTTCGTAGACAGACAGAAACGGCAAATTCCAAAGGATTTTCTATACATGTTAGATACATTATTTGTTTAGGTTTGTCATGAAGCTGGGAGCTTATAAATGATTCATGGAGGCAACCCTTTAATAAATACGGATTTAAAATATATTGTTTTTATGTAAAACTAGAGTTCTACCTTTGTATTTTTTTGTTAAAATCATATAGATTTTTATGTTATTTTGTTTGATTTGAGTATAATGTAAATAAAAAAAAACAATGCTTCAGGCTGTATACAGTCGGATAGGAAAGTAGGAATCAATTGATAAGATATCTCTTTTTTGCCCACTCTCTGCCAAAATCGAGATCTTTCTAGTTGAGTAGCGGAACTTATCGTCTAGTTTTATATAGTTACCAAAGCTAGGAAATCAAAATTGTTTGTTCCCCCTAATGGGAATCGAATTAATAACCGTCATGCTTGCAATGTCATGGCTCAGTGAGTAAGTAGCCAACTGTAAGAGCGAAAGTTCCCAGATTGCAAATCCCACACACAGCAGGGTAAGCAGAGGAAACCCTAGTATTAAAACACTCCGTTTCCCACTTTCCGCCAAATGTTAGAGGCATTGCGTGCTGAGTGGCGGAACTCAACGCAGCGCTTTGCCTCATTACCAGAGTGAAGAAATGGAAATATAAATTTAAGTAAATATTTCATTTCATCGTGGGGATCGAACCCACAACCAGCCGCGTTTACAGTCACACTTTGTGGCCCTGCACCACGACTGGTCTCTATGTATTTATTGGCCTCTATGTATTTATTTTATTTTGTTTTTATAGTATTTCTTAATATAGCTGCAACAAAAATATATCACTTGTAAAAATTTCGACTATCTAACTATTACGGTTAATGACATACAGCCATTGTGTACGACAAGACGGACGGACGGAGTCTTAGAAAAGTCTAGGATGTTGATTTTTTTAAAGAAAAATAAAATAACGAACATTGATTTTTTTAAAGAAAAATAAAATAACGAATCTGAATTTATATAGAATGTTTTCATAAATTTGTTAAAGGAAGTAACTAGAGAGCTTATTATATAATAAGCCTTGTTGGTTTTATTTGTTTGTATTTTAGGAATTCCTCACCGCTTCGCCTTTCGAGCTGGATGGTTGCCAATTATACTCTTGTCATAAAAAAAAACATAAATAAAAAACATAAAAACTCAACGCCGCGCTTTGCCTCGAAACCAGAGCAAAGAAAATGGAAATATAAATTTAAGTATTTTATCTCCTTGAGTGGGAGTCGAACCCACACAGTCGGTTTTACAATCACATTTTGTGCCACTACGCCACGACTGGCCTCTTCTAATTTATAAATATTTTTGTCTGGAACATTTACTTACAATACCTTTAGGTCTATTGGATCTAGGTTATCGAATATGAATTAACCTACCCTTTCTGTTAAATAACACGAAAACATAACCAACTTTTAGTTCCACAATTCAACACGTGAATTCAACACGGTGGCGGAAGTGTACCATAACGGAATATTCATAACGGGAACGAAGTATCATAACACTAGGTTCACAGGTTCTCTCTGCCTTCCCAGCTCTATTCAAAATACAACGTTAAGCTAAAACGAGTAAGTATATATTTAAGATTTTTCGAAAAAATATATCCGACATTTAGGATTTACATAAATTAATCATAGCCTGCGACATTTGCGAGGAGGACCGATTGACACTTAATTTATCATATTCAGCCCAAAAAGGGTGACGCCAGGATAAAATATTAAAAGTATGAAAATATAGACATAATTTGATGGAGGTTAGTGCTCAGTATATAGAGATTTTATATGTATTGATAATATTGAGGCCGTCGTGGCTCAATGGCAGACGTGTATGTCTGTAAACGCGTTTACAGTCATACCGTTGTGGGTTCGATCTTAGGTCTAGTTTCCCTCTGCCTACTCTGCTATAAGTGAAAAACATAGATATGGCCGTTAAATACTTAAGGTCTTTAAAATGGGAGAGATTTTATAATAGTGTTACCTGATATAACAAGCTACGCCACTCAACACGTAATGGACATCGTCTCTATTTTGTACAAGAGGTAGATCTTGATACTGAGTTGTCATTGTCTGCTATCTTCTTCTATACTAAAAATTGTAAACTTAAGGATTTGTTTGATTAAACGCGGTAATCTTAGGAGTTAAGTACTAGTACGATTTTTTTGCGTTGGATACTTCTTTTATCAAGAAGACTTATAGGCTGTAAAAATCATATTAATTATTTCTATATAACAATAGACCTGTGGTTAATGTTAGTTACCTCGGGCATTTAATTTGTCAGGTGTCATATATAAAATTTTAGTTATTTCAAAGCGGTTTCGCCAGCGAAGCCCCAAGTTCGAGCCGATATTCCAATAAGACTTAATAAAGTCTTATTTTCTCATTTCTTAGGCCCAAGTATAAATAACAAAGACCCATATCTCCACAGAATAAACGATATGTAAATATTTGATAGAATATCAAATTTATTCGTAATCATTAAATAATTTGTTTCTTTAGTATACTTGTACTGTATACGTAATAGAACTTTTGCTCGTGTCTTTGTTCATAACGTAAAAGTTTTTACTCATATCGATCTGAACATTTCTTGTATGCTGAGGAAATAACTTTGTGAAACGACTACACCGTTTTGTTTTGATTTTTCGTATATAATATAACGTTTTAATATCATTAGTATGTGTTTTTGGGTATTTTTAGTATTTTTTTTTTCGCTTCACGCGGTATATACCATGTAGGTACCCCCGTCTCTCACGCACTGTCATATTTTCGTACATTACGTATTAAGTGGTGAAATAGATCGCTGCGTTCTGAAATGCAGACTAACGAAATGAAAATTGCTTAAACAACAAAGAAACTATATATTTCATATAAAAATTTAACACATAATTTTTGACTTTACAGTACATACTGTAAGGTATCCACATTCACAATGGCATAAATACGACTTATTTATCAGCTTCCAGCTAAATTCCGCAAACAGCAGGCAGAGGGAACCTAGACTAATTCCTCGAGGCACTGCCTGTTGAGTGGTGGATCTCCACGCTGAATATTAACAAATTCATAATCAATTTATAATCGATTCATATAAGAAAATATTAATAAATAATAAATAATTTCCTCAAGTGGGGTTCGAACCCACACCCGTCGCGTTACAGTCACACTCCTGCGTCCTTGGGCCACGACGCCTCTAAATTAGACGTATAAAATTCTATATTTAAAATTATGTTTTAAACACAGCAATGCTTGAAAAGTAGCACGCTAAAATATAAATAGGAGCTAAGCTTAGCTTAAATTCAGCTTCGGATTTTGCCGCTCGGCGTAAAACATTAACACTTGGTTTATAAAATAATCCATTATTAGGTTTTCACATGAAAATACACATTTGCGTGAAAATAAAATGGGGATTATATAACATTGTCGAGACAAAGCGCGGCGCTTAGTTCCGCCACTCAACACGCAATGCCTTCAGAACTCGACGAAAATTGGGGAAAGTGGGGAATAGAGTGACTTAACACTTTGTTCCCTCTGCCTACTCTGCTGTTTCTGCTGCATAGCGTGAAGATATTAAAAAAATGAAATGGGAATTACATAACATATTTTCTGCCGTGTGATCCCGGCCTAGAATAGGATCATCCTGGTACTGGTGGGGGGGACTACTTAAAATTGAGATCCCATGTACCTAATTATGGGTATATTTTGGAAAAATCAGTACTATTAGCTTTGGCTCGTCCGTGCTAATCTTAAAGTACAGTTTCATTTAATTTAAGTGAATTAAGTAATTAGTTTAAGTAATATTGTCGCGGTTGATTTAAAAGGGGGATTATTCAAAATATTAATTTTGTTTTGGTTAAAATTAGGCTGTCATAACGCGGCAACACAACATTTATCTTTAAAGCAGCGGTTGTGCGTTTGATTCCCACTAGGGGAAAGTAATTAATTACTTCGCTTTTCTTTATTACCAAAACAAGACAAAGAGCGGTGCCAGGTTCCGCGATTCAACGCGCAATGCCTTTAACACTAGACTAAAAGTTGGGATAAGAAGTTGTAGGTTAGCAGTTTCCTTTTACCTACACTGCTATTTGTTGGAGGCAGCGTGAAGCTGAAAATAGTTTTTATGTAGACATATTTATGTGTTTAGTTGAAATAAAGAGAATATCAGGAACTTTGTGAAGAAGGAAAGCAAATAATAGATTAGAATGAACAAAATTGAAGGAGGTTTTCGCCATAACTGGACATAGAGTCGTCGATGTCCTCTAAAGATAACCATTCTCTGAAATTCTCTGAAATAATGCTTCTGGCAATAATAATAACAATTATTATTATGAGGAGCCCAGGCACAAAGTGTCCCTGTAAAATCTACTAATTGTGGGTTGCATCCCCATTTGAGAAAATTGAAAACTAAACTAGATTCACGCTTTATCCCTAGCGGGGTAGTCAGAGAGAATGGAGCGCCGAACTCAACAGTCTCTACATACCTCTTTCGCCTCATCCACTGTTATCAACCTCTTTATACATGCCCTCCGGGGAATCCTCATGCTTTTTACGTGACCCTCCTCCAGTATCTTTGATATTGTGTTTTTGAAGGTCCACCGAGGTCTAGGAAATTAAATATTTATTTACATTTATATTTTAATTTCTTCGCTTTGGTGGCAAAACAAAGCGTGGCGTTGAGTTCCGCCACTCATTAAGCAATGCGTCGAGGCCTGAGTTGAAAGTGGAAAATGGGATATCTTAACACTGGGATTCCTCTCCCTATCCTGCTGTGTGAGGGATACAGCGTGAATCTGATAAAAATATAATATTATTAAATATTCGACCGTGTTAGAAACGAACCTTTATATAACCTGTATCTTGGATTAAAATCGAAACCACTATAATATTTTTTCTTATATAGTATGCGAAGGGAATTTTTTGTTAAGACCCTCATTTCCATATAGCTTCCGAAACATTGTATATTTAATCGCAGAACTTCACACCGCACGATTACTAATATTTTTTATAATATAAAGTATAAAATTTACTTAAGAAGTAAAATGTATTTTTAGTTCACTTTGTATCCAGCATAATGTAGGATAGGCAAGAGGAACCCGGGAACTTAGTGTTATGACACTTTGTTCCTATTAGACACTTTCCGTGTAATTCTGGAGGCATTACTGGTTGAATCGCGGAAATCAACGCGGCCAGGATTTTATAAGCTAGGATATAAAAATATTAAACATTTCATTCACTGAAGTGGGAATCAAACCAACAACCAACCAAAAATGTTAAATTTAAATCTCAACCACGTGTCCCCTGCGCCACGACCGCCTCAATAATAAATGTAAAATGAATTAAGAAAATTTATTGCCAAGCCACTCTACATACCATATAAAGTAAATTAAACAAAGTATACAAATATTGCACGGACATAACCGTTACGTGTAAAAGCTCGCGTGAAACTTTTACAGCGAACTTTTTACATATCAAATTCTAAAACGTTGAAAGCCTTATTTTATTTGGTGAATGAGATGAGATCGAATCACAAAAAAGGTAGATTTGGTCTTTGGTTTTACCGGTTATTCTAAAGTGACGTATTTAATATGGTCATGGCCAGTCGTGGCGCAGTCGCAGTGGCCAGTCGCACGAACGTGTGAATGTAAATGCGACAGATTGTGGGTTTGATTCTTATTCCAAGAAATGAAATACTTAATATTTTCATTACCTCGCCCTTATTGAATTCACTCCACTCAAAACTCAATGCCTCCAGAATAGAACGTAATTACCGAATGTAAGTAAAGAACGAAATTATCTACATGGGAACAGAGTGTCTTAACACAAATTTCGCAGGTTCCATCACACTAGGTCGTGCAGGATACAGCGTGAAGCTAATATAAATATATATTACATTCACACTTTTAGCTGTATGTATGGAAAATGAAATAAGTAAATACAAATTTTGTATATATTATAAAAAGCTCAATTAGATTATTAAGTTGATTTATTATAGATTAATGAATTGATTTATGAAGAGCATATCATTTAATACGAGCAATTCTACTAATATTATAAATGCTAAACATTTTGTAGGATTTTTTAAAATATTAATTTAAAAATATCAATAACTTTAAACTGGACGGGAAAGCGGTTGGTACCAATTTCCTTTAAAGATCTAAAAATACATATATTTTGAAGAGTGTGTGGATGGATATAGATGTTTTGTTGTTTATGCATAAAAAAATGAAATTAAACTGATAATGAAAATAATACGATATGAAAACATATGCAATATGTTAACTACAGGAATAAATCACAATATTTTGTCATAGCTTCACGCTATATCTTACAAATAGCTGGGTAGACTGAGAACCTAGTGCTAAGACACTTCGTTTCCCATTTTCTGTCCAATTTACGAGACATTGCGCATTCTGTGGCGGAGCTCAGTGCCGCGCTTTGTCTTTTTACAAGAGCGAGCTCACCTTGAAATCTGTTAATAAGAATATTACGTATTTATAAATATGTGAGAGATATTTTATCTATATTTTCTTGCGTGCTAGAACTTTTTAATTTCAATGAAGACCTAATATACTGAAGGAACTGCCCATACTTTAAATCTCACGCAATCCTACAATTTACGATAAATTATTGAATATTATACAAGAGCTTCGTTTTATCTAGAGATAGTTAAGGTAATTTTTCACAATTTTGTTATAAAGACATGTTAATAAAACGAGGCTAACTCTTCGTGGGCTCGATTCCAGGTCGTGAAATTTATTATACTTAAGTCATTTTTATTTTCTTTCAAGTTAGACAAGGCGTCACTCAATACGCAATATCATGAAATAACGTAAAACGTAGAGAATGAAATATCTCGATATCCTCACTGGACATTGCAACCTTACTAAGAGCTGGAGAAAACCACTATTGGGGCACGTATACGAAAATACACCTGATTTTAAGCGACGATGGTTTACAGTTCATTTCTGCCCACAGAACTTTATATTTCAATAAAAATAAAAATAAAAGGCAACGTTAAATTTCGCCATCCCCAAAGAAATTTCTATACAAATGATTTAAATTTCATTATCATATACTAACAATATTGATTAACATCACATTCATCACAACATGAATTTGCAATTAAAATTCTCTTATCTTCACTTAATAGTATTATAAAAATTCTAAACTATATCTCTATAGTATATGAATCTGATGTGTGACTGTTCTAAGTAGATTTATATGGAGTTGAGAACCAAAGGCAGAGGGAATATACATTCTGTACCCCACTTAATGCCCCATTTTCGAGACATCGTATTGGGTTGAGAGCCAAACTCAACGCAGCGCTTTATCTTTTCACCAGAGCGAGGCTACGAGAATAGCTCATCCCTAGCACAAATCGAACCTAAACCCGCAATGAACAGAATTTTCAACCAAATTTATAGAAAACACGACAAAAACACGTCTTTGTACCCCACAAAACAGTGTATAACTGTTCGAATGGAGCTTTTATAGAGTGTGGCGCCTCCACAGGTGATCGTTCCACGCCGATAACTCACTTTGATTTTCCGCCTCGTGATTATCGCTGGAAATAAACCGCACAGTAACTGTGCTGTAGTTTATTATTAACGTCACTACTGTAGTATAGTATAGTATAGTATAGTCGAATAGAATGTGCACTTCCATAATGTTATTATGGGTATTTTAACACGTGTTTATTAGATTGACTTGTATATACAATATATATTATATATATTAGAATATTCTGTTTGTCCGTCCGAAGCCAGTCGTGACCTAGGAGCACAAAGTGTGACTGTAAAGTCAATTAGTTATGGGTTCGATCCCCACTCGAGGATATGAAATAATTATTTACATTTATATTTTCATTTGATCGCTCTGGTTTCGAAGCAAAGCGCGGTGTTCCGCCACTCAAAACGCAATGCCTCCAGAACTCAGCGAAAAGTGGGGCACGAAGTGTCTTAACACTAGGTATTTATATGTAAATATATGTTTGGGGATTGAACCCACAAATAGTAGCATTTGTGTCACACTTTGTGCCACTGCGACACGAATGGCCTCAGCATATGTAACAGTGACAGTCATACGATAAGTACAAGAAACAAAGACAAACTTGTAATGCTTAGTTATAGCCTTCAAAAATTATCTATAACGTATGATTAGAAATACACATCTCTGTAATAGTATTCCGAAATGTGTTTTAAATTTGTCTCTGCAAAAATTCTAAATAACTGTAAAAATAACGTTATTAAGAATAGCTTATTATGTTGTCCAAGAATATTTGAAGGATAAAAATGTTTTTAATTTCGATCTAACATTTCATGCAGAATAGCTACGATTGTATTATTGTATTTAGCAATAAAATAATAACTTCTAGGCTAATTCGAGTAAATGAGATATGTAATATTTTCATTCACTTGCTCTGGTAACGAGGCAAAGTGCGGAGTTGAGTTTCGCTACTTGCAATAGTTTCATTAACTTTTAATAATTGTATGATCATTAACGTGATAATTATACGTAGTTTAGATAAGAATACATTAATATGACATCATCGAGCTGGTCTGATGATGGAGGCAGGAACTGAACAACATAACTCTTCGCTGATAATAACTTAGGTTTATAATAATAATAATAATAATAATACTTTATTGCACATGAAAAAATAAGAACAACACAATTTACATAAAATACTTAAATTAACATGTGCAATGGCGGCCTTATCACTACAAGTGATCTCTTACAGGCAACCATTAAAAGTGCAGGACTTTATGTAAAAGATACAGTCAGGGGCAAAAAGTATTACTTAATTAACATAGTAAAAAGCAAGAAAAAAAAAATAATAATCATAATAATAAACAAACATAAAAGTACATACATACAAATATAAATACATATACATACAAATATATACATATATACATACATACATACAGACATACATACATACATACATACATACATACATACATACAAATAAATACATATATACATACTAAAATAATACGGAAATGCATATATACGTACATATTATATGACCATATTATAAGTGTTGTTCTAGGTAGTAATTTTTAAGCCTGCGCTTAAAAATATTTACCGATGGAGATCGTCTAACTTCACCTGGCAGCGCATTCCAAAGTCTTACTGTTTGAACAGTAAAAGAGTCGTCTCCATAGCATTTAGTGTGCCATAATGGGACTTCTAGGAGATTGTTGTTGCGGGAACGAAGGTGTTGGGAGTGGAGGGTGTTCGACCCCAAGAACTTAAATCGTTCTTTGAGGTACGAAGGAGTGACAGGATGGTAAAGGATTGTGTAAAGGAGTGTGAGAGAGTGTAATTGTCGTCGGTCTTTTACAGTGAGCCATTTAAGTTGAGTACGATATTGTGTTACGTGATCAAACTTTCGCAATCCAAATATAAATCGGATTATGACATTCTGCATCCGTTCAAGCTTATTTAGTAGTTGTTGAGATAAATCTAAGTAACACGAGTCAGCATAATCAAGTATAGGGAGAAGAAGAGTTTGAGCCAAAGAGATTTTAGTTTTTAATGGTAGTAGGTTCTTCCATCTTCTCAAACTTCTATTAGCACTGAAGATCTTACGGCTGAGCTCGGCAATTTGAGGCGACCAGGAAAATGTGCTGTCCATTCTGACTCCCAAGTTCTTAACACTATCACTAAGTTCTAAGCAAACATTATCAAAAAAGATTTGAGGGAGATTTGATTTTATTTTAAATAGCTGCTTAGAATGTCCAAACATACATACGTGAGATTTACTTGGGTTAATAGATAGCCCGAACGATTTACTTCAAGAACTAATTACATGTAAATTGGAATTAATCTCATCTATCGCTCTGGATATGTCATTAGCAGGGACCGTTCTATATATTTGTAAATCGTCGGCGTAAAGATGATATGATGTCGTTATATGTGGGGTGAGTGTGTTAATAAAAATGGAGAAGAGTAAGGGAGACAGCACACCTCCTTGCGGAACGCCAGCGCCTAACTGACATTGAGAAGTATGCTTCCCGTCAAGCTTAATGCTCTGAGTACGGCCGTGAAGATATGAGCAAAACCATTCAGCAGCTATTGGAGAAATATTAATGGACCTTAGAATGGTTAAAAGGATGTCGAAATTAACTGTATTGAACGCATTGGAAAAATCCAATAACGCAAGTACAGTGACTTGTTGGTTATCAATGCCATATCTAATGTCATCACATATTTTGTTAAGTGTTGTTACTGTACTATGGCCAGGACGGAAGCCGGACTGGAAAGAAGACAGGATATTATTTTTATATAGGAACAGGTATAACTGGTCGTGCACAATGCGTTCAAGTACTTTGGAAAGGAAAGGAAGTATGGAAATTGGACGATAGTTTGAAAAGGAAGTGGGGTTGGATATTTTTGGAATAGGGATGACTAGTGCATGACGCCAAGCATCAGGAAATTCGCAAGAGGATAAGGAGCAGTTAAAAATGTGACATAATATAGGAAGAACTGAATTGAGGGTTTATGTGCTTTACTATAAAGCACTCCGAGTACAGCCTGGTACTGTGTACCTAGGCATAGGAAAATGTGTTTTTTTTTGCTTTATTCCTTACGAATATACTTAAATTTTGTTGAGTAAGACAATTCCATTTCCATGCTTTACTATTAAGTCAAACTATTTTATAGAATGTGGTAGATGGCGGTGTAAAACGGAAATATTTAATATTTAAAAATTATCTCAAGTGAAGTTTTTATTTTCCACTATCGGCCCACTTGCGTCTTCGCCCGTTTGGACTTATTTATTTAATATTATTTGAGTGTAATTGAGTAACATGTGACTAGTTTTTCTTAAAAAACGACTACTGTTGTTAATATATAGTGTATACTAAATAAGTTGTTATTCAAACCATTTGGCATTTCATTTAATTTTGTTTGCTATCATCTGGCCGGTGTTTAACGCAGTGGTTCTCGTGAATTCTCGGATAAAAAGTAGCCTTTATTTTGCTTTATGATCCCTTCTTACTTCCAGCGAAAGACGCATTAAACATGGCTAAGCTGTTCCTTAGATTAGCACGGACAAATAGAAAGGTAGACAGACAATTTTTTATATGATATTAATAATTATATGCATTTAAAAACATATTTTGAAACTACAGATAGTCATTTAAATTTTATTTATATGTGTACGTTTGATGATAATGATCATAACTCGATATGTTTACTAGCAGGCAGTCCAAGGCTCCAACAGCCATCTTTCAATTCCATCATCAGACCAGCTCGATAGTACCATATTATATAATCATCTAATCTACATATAATACAAGATGATACAACAATTAGAAGTACGTGTAATTCCCATTCATTGGTTTTCTTATATAATTACTAAGTCACAGCTCGACCTAATTAATAAAAACGAGATAAAATAATTTCAATTTAATATTTTGAACCTAATATAAATAAATGTTTAAAAAGTGTTAAAATAAATATTAGCTGATTTAGAAAGGGTTCACGGAGTTCGTCGGGTTCACGAGGAAAATTTTAGGGGACACCCCTAACTTTATGAGCAGACATTTTAAATTCCTTTCTAAATATTTCATATTTCTAGAAATTTCACGTTAAATCGTTATCTAAATTTCATTTGAAAGGCTTACCCGAGTTATACGTACTTGTAATAACTCCATGGCAGGCGTGAATAAGTTGATGAGTCCGTTTATTTTATTTTTAGGAACTGACTGTATCTCAAAAGAAAAAAAACGGAACCAGACAGACGTTTATCAAATGATCGTAATCCATACATATCCAAGTAGTTTCCTAGGCGGAAAGTGGGGAACGGAGTGTCTTGACATTAAGTTCCCTCTATCTGAATAGGGTATCGGATAACGTGTTCCCTGCTATATGTGTGATACATAGTGTGTCAGCTTCACATTTTATTCCGCACACTGCAGGCAGAAGAAGGGATAGTGTTAAGACATTCCGTTCTCCACTTTTCGCTGAATTCTGGAAGTATTGCATGTTGAACTTAACGGTGCGCTTTGCCTCGACACCAGAGCGAAGAAATTAAAATATAATTTTAAATAGATATTTAATTTACTAGAGTGGAGATCGAACTCACAACCAGTCGCGTTTTGCAGTCACACTTTGTGCCCCTGCGCCACAACTGGCCTTATATTTACATGTATTATATTATATCACGATTGCATAGTAAGCATTTTCTACTATAGTAAACAACATTTAATAGTATAAACAGAGAGTCTCTAACAAAAGTAGAGTACAAAGTGTTGGAAGTATGGAGTGTGGATCGGAAGAGCCTGAGAATTTTTTATTTAAAATTTTATTAACTATATATAACTATATATGAATATATTAAAGTACTGATATTATAGTATAATAATAAGCAGATTTCAATTTCCGCGTCTCCGTCCGAATCGTCAAATTAAAATAGTTTTTTTTTCTCAGTTTCACGCCGTATCCCGCATATAGCAAAAAATTAAACATTTTATCCCCACAATTCTCACAGCTGCATCCTTAGGATTGTGCCACTGCGTCACAAGGGTCTCTAGAGATGTATAGTCAACTCAGATCGCAACGCATACATTAGAGTGGGCAAGTTAAATATTTCATTTCCACGAGTGGGACTCAAACCCACACACAACCTCTCGCGTTAAAATCACACGTTTATGCCTCTGCGCCTCAAATGGCCTCTACAAAAAATTCCGCATCCTATATATGAAAAAGCAACATTTTAAGCCCGAATATGCAAATTTAACATGCATAATACATAAAATCTTGCTTTTAACTATAAAAGTGATGACATAAAACTTTCGTTACTCTATGGTGATTCTTTGTTTTAAAAACTGCAAAAAAGTTAATATATTATATTCTCCACTATTAAGCTTGTATACTTCACTCGCCTGCGACTTCGCCCGCTTAAAAGTGTAATATTTTTTTTATTTATGAACTGATTGAAATAAATTAAACCCTTAGTGTCAAAGGGAAGTTCACCAAAATACAATTGTGAAAACTGCATTTAAATCGGTTAGGTCGTTTCTGAGATTAGCGTGCACAAGCGCACAGACAAACAAACAAGCCAATAAACAATAAAAAAATCAGTTATGCTTTATTTAATATATACCCCAATAATATTTTCGTATATCCCAATTTTTTTGTATATCTGAACAGACTGTGATCAGTTACAATTTTATTACATGTATAGATGTTAGGTATTAAGATATTAAATTGTTGCATATTTAAAATTAAATATAACAGTGTCTAAGAGTAAACGGGGGCTCTCCACTCAGGGAGAATAAATCATTCAATTTTGCCGCTTTGGTAACATTAAGTGCAGCGTTGAATACCGAACAAAACGACCGCAACAGTTCTTGAAAATGGGGAAAATGTGGAACGGGTCTTAGTGGGAACGAAGTGTCTTAACACTAGGTTTCCACGTTCCACTTTGCCTACCCGTTATGTATGGGATACAAAAAAAGCGTTGCTCTTTTATTAAATGCTTAATATAAACATATATTTTTTAAATCGAACCAGTAGTTCCCAAGACTAGCACCACCAAAGAACTGAAGAAATTTGTTTCGATGAACAAACAAATAAAGCATTAAATATACATACAACATAAGCTTTATAGCAAAATATAATATTCCCGTCAACGCCGAAGCATTAGCAATTTTATTTTATTATGTATGTATGTAGAGACATATCTCTGAAACTGAGTTATCGTTTTATATTCCAAAATATCAATGTTTTACTCTAAGACCTAAGCGCCGTGTTTCGGTGTAACTTAACCTTTCTTGATGTATACAGATCTATTTTCAATTTTATGATCCAATTTCTAACCTTTTATTTTTTTTCTTAAGTTATATATAATTTTATAATTTCAATATTTGGTGAGGCCATCGTGGCGCGGTGAGCGATGTGCGACTGTAAAAGTAAAAGTAATGCTTGTGAGTTCGATTCTTATTCAATGGTTCGGCAGGCAATACGCGGTGCTTAATTACGCGGTGCTTGATTTAAGGAATCGGAATGTTCTAGCGCCAAACTTTAAGCAAGCAGAATGCGAAAAAAATGGAAATTATAAGCGCTATTCTAGCATAGTCTACCAAGCCGTTGTGGTGGTAGCTTTTTTGTAAGTTCATTCGATTATTTAAAAGTGCTTACAATAGTCTATTTAAGTAAAGAATATTTTAAATTTCAATTATAAATTAACTGCGTAAGTCATGGATTCAAATTCTTTAAGAAAAAAAATATAATAAGTAAGTGTTGGCAGACAATTTCTCATGCATCACGGACATAGTTACATAAAAAATATAAAAAAGACAGTTTATTCTTAGCATTTTCTTAAAAATGTTATTGCTACACACATAGGAAAGAAAAATACTTATTTAGAAAATATATCAAAATTTTAACGTAGCAGGACTCAAACCCGCGCCTCTTCGAAACTGACCAGGATTTATTCTATTAAATAGAGTTTATTCAATTTTTCGCATAACAGGGTAAGCACACAAATATAATACAATAGGCAGAGTAAACGAACCATAATCGCGTTTACAGTCCTACGCAGTCCCACTGCACCACGCCGGCCTCTAACGTCTCTTTATACACAAAATTTGCACCATATTGCGAAATAATAATACAATAATAATTAAACAGTTAATTTTGAATTTAATTTTTTTATCATATCAAAATACGATTCCTACAAAAAAAAACAATTAGCGAGTTAAACAGAAATATTCGTAATTTCCACCACAATTTGAATATTAATAACTTCAGAAAAGTTGCCCTTCAGATTTGGCTTTATTTTGTAAGCAACTGTGACATCACAATGTCGAGCTTCCATTAAAATTTTACACTAAGTTTTACATTATATGAAGTATTATTTATTAAACTTTTCATAAGGCCTTGTAAAAGTTTCAATTTTTATCAACGTATTTTTTTTTATTTTTTAAATTAAATTATGTTATTGTACAACTTATGTGACTGTACAACTGGTTTTACTTTGAAATGGAAGTAAAGGAGTTGCATATCGTTTATAGCGGTCTTCGATAAATAGGCTATCAAATACATTTTTTTTTTAATTAAGACCAGTTGCCCCTTAGATCAGTCTAGTGTATATATTTAATTATATGTATGTGTTTGTATGTATGATCATTTATATAATAATAAAAAAAAATGCCTTTCTGTCGCCGTTATTCCACAGTTTACTACTTAGTATCTTATAGTGATAAGCACAGCAGCCAATAATTCCATTCCAGCCGGATACCAAAATTCAAAATTATCTTATAATTTAAATGCCCTCCCGAATCTTCTGTGTTCACAGGCGAGGCTGTTGCTTTGTTAGAAGCAATCCTGTTTACACATTCCCACAATATTAAGCAGACGGTTGTTTTTACTGACTCACTAAGCTGCCTAATGGCCTTAAAGAGAAACCTGTTCCATAGTAGATTAGGATCTTCAATTGTCTTAAGGATTCGTGAAGAATTGTTCTCTTGTCGTCTAAGAGGTTTGGGTGTTACTCTAGTGTGGATTCCAGGTCATTCTGGAATCAGTGGGAATGAATCTGCAGACTCCTGCGCCAAATCTGCTATACAGTGTGGCACATTAGATCATTTCTCCAATTCCGTCCAAGATCTGATGTCCCTTGCAGATACTCATCTCCGTAAGTCCTGGGATAATTCATGGGACGAGTCAAAATCCCATAAAGGTAAGTATTACGCATTTATCCAACCAGATATTCCTAGGCGACCTTGGTTTTATTCTCAAAAGCTTATTGAACGGAGGATTATAACAACAATCTGTCGCTTGCAACTTGGGTATGCTTATTCTCCTGTGCATCTAGCCAAGATCAGGGTCAGGGACCACTCACTGTGTGAATGTGTTCTGGACGACGGCACTCCTTCCCACATCCTTTTCTCTTGTCCTAAGTTAACTCGTCCTTTATATGATGTCCTTCCCCATAAAGTCCCTCGTCCTATAAATATTCAGTGTCTGTTAATGTTTGTGTTTAGTCCTTTATGCAAATTTTTATGTAATCATATAAAACACAACAAAATTAAACTTTGAATTAACATCCATGTAAAATATTATTTATTACTAACCTAATATGTTGTTTACATATTGTAAATATATGTTTGTTTTGTTCTAGGTAAAGGCTGTATTTTAACTGGATCTCTTTTTTTTACATGTATTTTATAATTGTGTATAGTATTTTTTTTCCTTTTTACCGGTCAATTTCCTTCGTGTGTTTTCCATACAACGTGACATTGGCGAAATGAATTGTGCTCAACTGGCACGCTCGAAACGTCATTAATTAAGAAATCAATCGATAATGTCTTTGTACTATTCTTTTGAATATCTACCTCGTTTCATTATTTTACGCAATATTTTTTTTTTCAATTTGATTTGTGTGCTTAGCCAACAAATTGAGATTTAATAAAATAAGATTTCATGTCCATATCTAGTCCATTATTTAAAAAAATTCGTTATATTTTGAACATTCTCAAAAGTATTTCGAACTACTACTAGTTTAATTGAATACGTTTTTTTAAGGTAACAATTGTTTAGCTTTCTAAGCTTTTATAGTATAAAAACTCGATAAATAAAGTACTTAGCATATACAATTTTAATCATATAAAAATGTTCAAAATTGATCGTCATTGCTAGACATAAGTCTCCTCCTAGGATTTTCACGAGGAGGACGACCTTGAAGAGGTCGTACTGGCCACTTACCAGACCAGATCGTGGTCATCATTTCAAAACCTTTTAACCTCAACATCAATAAAATGTAGGCATTACCTGATGGTACATGTGAGAGGCTGTATAGTGTGTGTACAGCCTTATTTTATTAATTAAATTAAAATTAAAAATTAAATTAGCTTCACGCTATATCCCGCACACAGCAGGGTAGGCAGAGGGAACCTAGTGTTAAGACACTCCGTTCCCCACTTTCTGCCGAATTTTGAAGGCCTTGCGTGTTGAGTGGCAGAACTCAACGCCGCGCTTTGCCTTGACACCAGAGCGAAGAAAATGGAAATATAAATGTAAGTAAATATTTCATCTCCTCGAGTGGGGATCGAACCCACAACCAGTCGGTTTTACAGTCACACTTCGTGCCACTGCGCCACGGCCGGCCTCTATTTTATTAATATATCTAAGAAATAGTAATCTTATAAATATATGCGCATCTTATAAATATATGGTCCGGCTGTAGGCTTTTTTGTCCTTTTCTACTGTATTTTTTTAAAGAAAACACTCGACCACACCTACTAGATATATTAAATTTAATAAGCGTCAACTCACATTTGAATACAACGTGATAGCTGTTTCAGAGAGATAATACAAACCCTGCATCTGTACCACAGATTACCATAATTTGCTATTCATTCATGTAAAATCATGCAAAATCGGCCAGAAATATACACTCGGCTGTATTTTTTTTTTCTTAATTAAAAAATCTATCCATTTTGAATATTAACTAAGTAAGTTGGGAATGTAACATGTGTTTCCAGTGTGTTGTTTTATTCAAATTTACAACATATATTTGGTTTATATAGGCTGGTTTTTGGTATTTTGTCTATACGTAGATTCTTTTAACATGTTTATTAATAATTAATATTAGGTTGACAGTCGGTAACGCTTAGATTTTTTTTTCATGTAACTATATAATAAAATTTAAAGAAATGAATTTGATTCTTTGACTTATAATAATTATGTCATCATGGAGTTTGGAAATTATACTACATACATTTATCATAGAGCTAGTTTGATGACGGAGCCAGGACCTAAATAGTAAAATTCTTTATAGGTTACCAGTGAGCCAGTGGAGTTTAAGTGCATATAGCTTATTTTACTTCGAGTACATTCGATAACACTTGTAGCACTTGGGGAAAAAAAGCGTGTTTTAGTTTTTTCTACTATATTTTATTCATATTTAGATTTTTTAAATGATGGGTTTTCTAAAAAAAGAGAAAAAAAATACTTACCATTTTATTCATCATCTATAGTGGTTTCACCCTTCGTAACTCATCGCGTTGCAGAATAAGGAGTTCAAGGTGATGTGTAGATTGAAAGTTTATACAGGTTGATCATTATTGAAAAAAAAATCCTTTATATATTTTTTTTATCCACGCCGGTGTCGTAGTTAAAAGATTGACTTTCAACTATGGTTATGTATTTAATTGTTTACCGATAAAATGCTTATAACATATATTTCGGATTTATTTTCTGTATTCTGTATATCTATAGGGTTTCAGCATGGATTTTTTTAATAAATTGAAAGACAAGAACACAGTGAATTGACTCTGGAGTCCCTATAAAAATTCACAAGCCAGTTGTGGCCCACACGGATCTGTGGGCCACAACTGGCTTGTAAATTTTAAAAAAAATACAATTTGCGTGAACTACAAAACGTAAGACCTCGTTTTTTCTTGTATGAATTTTGATAAACCCATAAAATATATAATATAACATAAATATAAAATACCGTTACCTATTATACCGCATTTTCAATGGACCACATAATTGAAAATCACATAAATTTGTCCGAATGTCCCCGATTTCGAGGACTTAGTATCAGCGTTTCTTATTAAGATTAAAATATTATATAGATAGAATGATTATGTTATTGATGAGACGTGCAGTGAAGCGAATTTTCCTATATAGTCTTAATGCGTTACAACAGTATTATAAAAATATTTTTTTATGTCAGCGTCACATTTTAATATATAGCAGCGATAGTCTTTAGTCTATTTTATAAGTAGTCTATAATAATATTATAAATTTATATTAAATTGTTTCTATTATTTATTATAAATTGTACGGTTGAACGCCCAAATGTCGCCTACTGGTTCAAATAAATAAAAATTGTGACATCCATTGTTGAAGAAAACTTGAGTCTGTTGTTAATGTTATATGTACTTAGATTGTGTCGTTTCATTTTTTTCATAAGTTCAATTTCTAAAAGGTGAAAAGGCAGATAAAAATATTATATTTGTTATGTTCTTTATAACATGTATAGTATGTGTAACATGTTTTAGTAGTCGTTTATTGAGAGTGGATACAAATCTGTAAAATACATAATTACAGAAAATTATCGAATTTATTCTTTTTTTTTATGGAAAAGACACGGCAAACGAGCGTTCGGGTCACCTGATGATAAGTGATTACCGCCGCCCACGGCCCCGTGCAACACCAGAGGAGTTACAGGTGCGTTGCCGGCCTTTAAGGTGGTTGGGCGCCGGGGCCCGGCATTACCTGATGCGAAACACAGTGGCATAAAGCCACTACTTCACGCCGATTTTAAATGCCAGGGGTGGTAATGATCCGGTCGAGTCTGCCCATGCGTGTTGCCATCGCTGGCGACGTGACTCTACCACACATACTTTAGTCGCCTCTTACGACAGCACCAGTTCCAGGATGAACCTATTCTAGGCCAGGATCACACGGCATAAAACGGTTTGTTGAGTGGGGATCTTAGCGCAGAGCTCCTTTAGGATGTCATAATTTAATTTGATTTGTGTTCATTTTGTTTGTTTGTATCCCGCACCAATTAAAATATGTAAGTTATATTACTTTATTTCCTTTGGTTATAAGCACCCAGGAGCACTCACGTGCGACTGTAAGTGTTCGTCGCGACAATTGTGGGTTCGATTCCCACATGAGGGAATGAGATATTGAATATTTTCATTTCCTCGCCCCCATAACGAGGCAAAGCGCTGATCCGCAATATACTATGCTGTTTAGGCAAAGGGAAACTAATATTAAGACACTCCGTTTTACATTTTCCGCCGAATAAACCACTCGAGAATTCGTAATAATACAAAATTTGCATTTACAATTTTCTTCTTGTGACCAACGCCTTATTATTCTGGGCACGTAAACACCAATTAAGGTTGGGTCACCAGGAATTTTGACTCAATGTTATCCTTACTTAAGTCTAATTAGAAATGTTTTAGTAGCGTTATTTCCATATGTTTATAGCCGTGAATATATGAATATATTATTAAAATATAAGAATATAATTGATTAAATATTACTTCTAATAGTGGTCCAAGACCCAAGATTTCTTATTATAGTATTTTTTATGTGTAATTTAATACTTATATATACAAACGTGTAAAAAAACCATCTGAGTCTTGGATGTTTACTAGGTTCACGTTGTATCCCCCAAGTTGTAGCAGGATAGGCGGAGGGAACCTGAAATCGTAATTTTAAGACACTCCATTATCATTAAGACACAACCGTTCCTCATTTTTCCTCCAATTCTTGAGATATTGCGTGTTGAGTAACGGAAATAACATCGTACATTCGGAGGTTTTCTAAAGAAGAATTAAAATGTAGAGTTTATGAACACCTCATTTTTAATCTCTACTGGTATGATGTAGTCCATTCATTTATAAGCATCTTCCTACATTTGCTCGCTTTATATGAATAGAGAGCCACCCGCGTCTAGTGATAGTCTCTATAATCGTCCTTTGGGAGTTGGTACGAGCCTGTGAAGTACATACTGATAGTAAAGGATCTACTTTACAATATTATGTTAAGTATGTTTTATTTCCTCCCATCGTGACGTAGGGGCACAGAATTTAATATTTTCATTTTCTCGCTCTGGTACCGTAGCAAGGGCTCAGAAAAAAACTATGGGCAGAAAGTAGAGAATAGAATGTCCAAACACTACGACCCATCTGCTTACCATACCATCCAAAGCAAATTATGGAGAAAAAAAAACTAAATATAAGCTAAATTTGAAAATAAAAATATATTTTTGAGTAAATTAATCACATTATTTTTATAGAAACAATGTTTATTCTTCTAACGTTTAAATTAAATGATTTCAAAGTCGTCTCTAACATAATTGAATACATTTGTAACTCGACGAAACATAAATAAATTACTTATAGAAATATAATAATGTTAGCTTTCACTGTGGTGGTATTTTTGGTTGATTATAATGTAATAAAAAATAATTTCTTTATATTTTTTAGCTTTACTCTGTACCCGGGTAGGAAGAGGGAACGTGGGAAAAAAATAAATTCTGCCTCCTAGTTTCAAAAATATACATTTTATAAATATAAATTCTTTGAACTTAGCTAGTTTAATAATTTTCTAGTTTAATGTTGAATTCGTTTTTTTTAACTTATCTAATTGATTAGTAAGAATTTAGCTTTTCGTAGAACCCTTTTTTTGTGGATAGATATCTTACTATATGTCCTAGTGTAAAAATGCTCAGAAAGATACACGCCTGCACAGTAGTAGTGATGCCCTTTATTTTGTGTTAACGAAGATTCCAACCAATTTTATGAGGTCAAATGTTCTTAAATTATTTTGCCAATGTAATGACATTGATAGAGTTAGTTCTTCATTCATTATCTAAATAGGATTTAATTTGAAAATTCCTGTTGAATTAATAACACGGCTGGCGTGGAGACATAGATTCATATATTCTCTGTTGCATACATACATACAACTTTTTTGCTCTACTCTGCCAGTCTTATATATAGAATGAGAATACATATACATATCGGCATCTATCCCTTATTATATTACAATGACTTATATTTATGTATAATAATAATATTTTAATTTCTTCGCTCTGATAAGAAAATAAAATGTGGCGTTCATTTTTGCGTCAATCTGCTATCTGCTATCAATGTCTTAAAAGTATGATAAAAAATGGAGAACGGAGTGTCTTAACACTAAATTTCCCCTACTTGTCCTACCATTAACGAGATACAGCATGAAGCCCATTAAAAATATAATTATTTAAAGCAGCATATCATCCAGATCAAGTAAAGCTTCTAAATAAGGTTATAATTTGGTCAAAACCTTTATAATTTGCTTAATTTAAATTCGTACATGATGAAAGGTTACATTTAGTATTGTTTTCCAAGCAAGTGGCTCGGAAAATAATTTGTTTAGCTTGGAAGGTAATAATAACGAGTTGTCATGACTTATATATGAGTTAGAGGCCAGCCGTGGCGCAGTGACACAAAGTGTGACTGTTAAATCGACTGGTTGTGAGTTCGATCCCCACTCGAGGAGATGAAATATATATTTAAATTTATATTTCCATTTCTTCACTCTGGAGTTGAGGCAAAGTGCGGCGTTGAGCTCCTCTCACCACGTAATACCTCTAGAATTCGGCGGAAAGTGGGGAACTTAGTCTTAACATTAGGTTCCCTCTGCCTACCCTGCTGTGTGCTAGATACAACGTGAAACTGATTATTATTGTGACTTATTTACTAATGTAGAGTTAGCACACCCAAGGTTGAAACTTTGGTATGAAATATTTTTTTTTATATATATCAATAATATACGTAGAGTTCAGCCACTCAGGAATTAGGAGGAAAGTAGGAAACGGAAGTGTCATAACAGTAGGTTCCTGGGTTCCTTCTGCTTACTCTAATATGATCCCATATAGTGTGAAAATATAATAAAAAAGTACTTTAGGTTAAGAATAATTTTGGTTATGATAATATCCTTAACCTAAGATACTTCTTTTTTGGATAAAATGTCATATTATATTTATGCGTATGGATTTGAATAAGTTAATATCTGTCAGAAATCTGAAGAAAATATAATTTTAAATAGAAATTGATTCCAGAACCATGACATATATCTTCAATTATTTATTAACAACTGAAACTGCCACAAAATTACGAAACACATTAGGAACAGAAAATAACAAGTTAATTAACAAAATGTTTTCATACATTGAAATTGAGATTAGATATACATAATAAGAATGTATATATGAACGAATATAAAATAAAAATAACATTTTTACTCCCGCATAGGTCTTTGATAGCGAAAAGCTTTTGATGGTGACTGAGGAACTTTTGTATTTATTCTGTTTTCAAGTAGTACCTATACAAATACGAGCTCAGACGTGACGCAGGGGACTCAGGTGTTATTTTAAAGCGCGATAGGTTGTGAGTTCGGTTTCCACTCTAGGAAATATTTAATTTATTGTATTTAATATTTTCATTTCCTCGCTCTGTTAACTAGGCAAAAAGCGCGGCGTTGAGTTCCGCTACTTTAACACGCAATGCTTCGAGAATTCGAACAAATGAAGGGGGATACAGTGCTAAATAAAAAAACCGTTAAGTGCGAGTCGAACCTGTCCACCAAGGCTTCCGAACCAATTTTAGCATTGTTGGTGAATGAGAAGCAGAAGTTACAAAAATTGACCCTCATTTTGCATAAAGTTAATTACAAATATAAGTTTGTTTTAATATTTTCAGTAATATAACTATAAATTTTCATTTTTCAGATATCTTATGTTTTCTTATTATCTCTCTTCATTTATATAATAAGTTCTTAATATGTAATAATAACTGTAGTTTCACGAGAAGTGCTCTATTTTGATTCCGCAGCGAATTTCATATAAAATGCAGCAACTTCCATTCAAAACATGCATAAAAGTTAGTATGTTTCGATTGCTTTAACTTAAAAGCTTGATTTTATTATGCTTTAATGGATCGTAGACCTAAATATTCAATATAAATTTAAGATTGATACCTCCACGCAGTCAGCAAGCAGCAGCTCCACGCAAAGAGATAAATGATACTGACAGTCAGACAGACGGATAAGAAACTAATCCCATATAGGGTTCCATTTCTATTTTTTGAGAAACGGAACCCTAAAAATATTCTAAGTATGAGCAAAACCGAGATAAGCAACCAGTATTGTATATAAACATACATTTTAGTTACATATAAGTTATGTGTACTCAGAACATGTGAGAGGTAAACACGATTCAGAGCATGTCGCTACAGTAAATAAGATGTTCGGATAAACTCAATCACTCTAGGTGATATTTGCTCTATATTTTATATATATATAAATTCTATATAACAGGTTTAATGTGAATATTGGGTGGGAAACTGTTTTTTTTATGAAAAAATTGTATTGAAGGTTGAGTATTATATATTTGAACCAGTGCCCTCTGGAAGAATACCGCTTAAGATTTCGACTTTAATGGATAGAAGAAGAAGGGTTGATTAAAAGTTTTGATCATCGTGGCGTAGCAGAATAGTTTTCGAATGTAAAGGTGATAGCAGGTTCGGCAGACGGTGTTTTTTGTTGTGATAATTATTTTATATTTCACACTCATTTGTTATAATTTATAAGCTTAGCGTCATGGCTTATTCTTAGAATTTTCCGGCTCTGGCAAAAAAAAAATGTGTATTTAATTCTTGAATTGATTCAACAGAGGAAATTTTTAATTAACAACACAGACACGCTAGGCAGTTTCAATGAAATTGAGCAACCGAAGTATATTTTTTAACTCTAGGTTCCCAGGTTTTCCTCTTCTTTAACCTGCTATATAGTGGATACAGCGTGAAGCTAACAAAACCACAGCTTTTACCCGCGGTTTGCCCCGGCTTAAAAAACACTTTTCTTGTATTACTTGTATTACAATACAATTACATAAAATATCACTTCACTTTTGTACTGTACAGATAGACAGTATGGGATCAAAAGAAGAGACAGAAGTAAATCGGTATAAAGCCGCCAACTTTCTATCTTCAAGTTGAGATACAAAAGCTTCAAAAGCTGTTGATGCTTGATTGCGTCTTATGTTCGAATTCAATGTAAATATTTGTAACAATTTTAAATGGTAAAATGACTTTGTGTTAAGAATAAATAAAATTAATTATTTTGTAAAAAGTATTTATGTATATATATATATTTTTATGACGTCATGGCGCGGAAGCACAAAGGTGTGACTGTAACGCGACAGTTGTGGATTCGATCCCCAAGGAATAAATTATTATTTATTTTCATTTCTTCGTTCTGATATCGGATCGGATAGAACATGGCGCTGAGTTCTGACACTCAACACGCAATGCCTCGAAAAAAATCGGTGAAAATAGGGAATGGAGTGTCTTAACACTAGCTTCCCTCTGCATATACTGCTGTGTGCGGGACACAACGTAAAGCTGATTTTTGGTTTATATATAGGTATACATTTTTTTGTTTGTCTGACTCATATCATAATGTTGTCGTAAAAAAATTGTAAACGCGATAGGTTGTCGGTTCGATGCAATCTCGAGGAAATTAAATTTTTTTTTCCTCGCTCTGCTAATGAGGTAAACTGAGTGTCTTAATACTTGGTGCCTAGGTTCCCTCTGCCTACTCTGTAAGTCACGACTGCCCTCCAGCATAGAATCTAGTATCCAAAATGCTATTCTATTCTTAAAACATAATAAATAGAACGGCTCTAATAACTCCAGTTATCGCGTAAACTCCGACGCTGCAGAGGAAATTATGTCGAGACGAAACACTCGTCAAAGGAATCCCCTCGAACCTTGATAAATTATTTACGGGCTTTGACTTGAATAATGGTTGAGAATACTGCTTATTATTTCTCATTATATTCTGGAAATGAAGTCGACTAATTACATATAATGTATGTACAATACAAACATACCTATGTATAAATAGATGAGACCCTCGTGGTGTAGTGGAACGACGTGGTGTAGTGGCTGTATCGCGACGTTTGTAGGTTGATCTCTTGTTGGGGATATTAACTCTTATTAAAATTCTAGGTGGGGTAATAAAGTAGACATAATAATTCCTTTTTTCAAAAACGTTTTGTATTTTTATTATATTTGTCCGTTGATTTCTCCGTGATTGTGTGACGCTGCATCCCGCACGTACCAAGTATAAGTAGAGGGAATGTATGAACCTAGTGTTAAGACTCGGTTCCCATTAAGACGTTCGTTTCGTTCTCCACTTTCTGCCTTATTCTAGAGGCATTGCGTGTTGAGTGTCGGAACTCAAGGCCGCGTTTGGCCTCATTACCAGAGCGTTTAAATGAAAATATTAAATATTTAATTTCCTCGAGTGAGAATCGAGTATACAATCTGTTGCGTGTACAGTCGCACGCTTATGGCCCTGCACCACGACTGGCCCTTACCTATAATAGATTAGATATATGATTAGATTATAAGGCATATAATATATATAACTTCAAAAAATCCTCAAAATTTTACAACAAGTGAAAAATATAGTAAAAATTATGATATATCTGAGTGTAATAATATCGTACCAAAAAAACTTTAATATGCATACAGCAAAAGATAAATCGTAGCCCGCATTTTATACTTATTATTATGGATATAAAGGTATAAAGTGTTCGATAAATAAAAACAACAATAGGTGGTTCAAACAATGGAGATAACAATTCTATTAAGCGTTATTTCATGTAAAGTACTGTCTTTATGTACGTTTTCCGCTTATTTTTCGTTCGAAATGGTATTGATTGTTTTCAATGATTGTCTTCGAATTTGGATATTGAGTGAAAATTATACTCAGTGTGTTGACACGGTTTCTATCCTACTATATGAGGGATTCAGCATGAAAGTGATTAATATTGATTTCTTTGTTTTTACAGGATTTTTCTAGATAGTATACGTTACATTTTCTATAAAGACCTTTTTCTATAGTAATCAGATACACATTTACTAGTCTTCTACTTTTACATATTGGACCTAGCAATAAGCTACCTTACAACGGCTATAGATGTTTTTTCGATATTTGGATATTAACAAAAATATTCATCAGAATAGTTTTTGTAGAGGCACGAAAATCGGGAAACCAAGGAAAAGCAATTGGTTTTAATATATACATACTCGTATATTATATTATTTATGGCGTGTAGAGTGGCGGCATTGATCGCCGCGCTTTGCTTTGTCAGATCGAGGAAAAATAAAAAAATATATTTTTTCTATGAAACATAAATAAATAATAATTCATTCTCCTGAGTGGAAATCGAACCCATTACCAACCTATTTACAGTCACACTCTTGTGCAAAAGGGCCACGACGGCCTCTATATTTACATATACATATAGATAAGATTACACCCAAGGCAATACGAGGAATTTGTATTTTCAAAATTTTCAATGTTATTCAAATAATTCCATCCCACTAACCTCTCCTATAAAAACCGCTGAAGCTAGGAAATTGAATTTTTTCCACAATTTATTTCGTGTTGCTAACAGATGATATGAAAATATCGATGATATTGAAATATTATGTAAATCGAACCTTATAGGTTAACCATAAGGAAAAGACGTAAAATGATAGGATCTTTCTCAATCAACTATTTATTTAGTGTATAATAGTGAAATAAATAATAATAATTGTATAATTTGACACTTTAATTGAGTACTATAAGATGAGTTTGACTTTAAAATTCCCGAAATATCTCTTATTAGACGTAATGTTAGCTCAAAATATAATCGAAAAATATATTTTCTAGTTATTTTTTAAGATACAGATTTTATCACACCGTTTTGTATTTGTGAATGCCACAAATAAGAATAAATTATATCAGTTTTTTGTTTTCGACATACTTGACCTATATCCCTGAGGCATGGCAGAGGACCACTACAGTGCTCCATCATCGCGCTCGGTTCTGAATTATTCTACAAAGAGTAAGCCAATAGATATGCACCGTTTTAATTTCTCGGAAAAATCTTATCAGATTAATATCTTATCTATATCTTATAGCTTCAACTATAAAATTAGATAGGCAACGTCTCCCAAAATTGAGCGGAGGGTGGGGAGCAAAATGTTCTAACACCTAGTTCTGCCCATTCTGCGTTGGAAGAAAAAGAAGTTGATTTTTTTTAACAAAATTTCAAGGTAGATGGTACAAAGACTATTTATCTTATACTAGTACTACTTGTCCTATACTAGTATCGCCAAGTTCGCAACAACTCTGTAACCTGCCAAGTTAATTATATCTCAAAATCAGATTCAACCTCTAAAACTTGCATGTTACAAAACTTATAGGATTGGGTGATATACAAAATGATGAGTAACTTAAGTCAATTGCTAAATACAAAAGACTTGCTCAAGTACTAGATTTCCAATGATCACAAATTTATATTCATTTCTAATCTTTAATTATTTATTGAATTTATTTTCTTTCAATAATAAAGAGAGTTTATCAAAAGGAAGATTGGTTGACTTATAGATTGTTTGGACCACCATAATAAGATAACAGAACAGATTTTCTTTCCTTATAATATTAGAATAAAACGGAGAATATCAAAGATTTCATATCGTGAATAACGTAAGAAACTAACGTTATATAAAATTTTGTAACAAAAATAACACATAAATCAGCTTCACGCTGTATTCCGCACACAGCAGGGTAGACAGAGGGAACTTAGTGTTAAGACACTCCGTTAAACACATTCTACCGAATTCTGCCGGTATTGCGTGTTGAGTGGCAGAACTCAACGCCGCGCTTTGCCTCGACACCAGAGCGAAGAATGGAAATATAAATTTAAGTAAATATTTCATCTCCTCGAGTGAGGAACGAATCCACAACCTTTGTGCACAACCTGTGCCTCCACACCACGACTGGCCCAAAAAAAAAACATATGAAATAACGAATACTGTACTGTACTGTTATTGTTGTAAATATGAGGGTAGCTCAGAATAAAAGTTGATACGCAGGATATTGAAACGTATAAAGAGGTCAGTTCTGTGAAAACATTTAAAATGTGGAATCATTTATTGTAAATGACTGAACAAAATGTAATATGAAATTTTAAATGTATATTTTTAATAAAAAAAATTATATATATAGTAAAAATATTGTACAATATGTAATATTTTCGTGATCGTAAGAGAAACTACGACCTGCTTTCATCTAATAAATTTAGGAGAAATAAAATTTAAAAAAAGAACACGAACATTTTTCGAATACGACTTCAATGAAGGCGACGAATGATTACTATGGTTTATAAGAAAAAACATGTTTATATATATATATATATATATATATATATATATATATATATATATATATATATATATATATACGGAGACTCGATAATACAGCAATGATAAAAAATGAAAAATGTATACATGTCGTCTACCGAGTCCAAGTGAACCATCCCGAAATCTATTCAAATATGGATATAAAATTAAAATAAGAAGATAATTCTTTTGTACGTAAGGTAGTCACTCCACGCCCACTAAATGACTGGTCCAATTTGGAGAAAATTTTATATGTATTGTATTGTATGTATTGTAAGAAACCTCGTAGGATATGCGGAGTTAGCCTAGCTGATCGAATCCGCAATGAAGAGGTACACAGAATGGCAGGTACCAGCGAGGATGTCACGGTGATAATGAAGAAGAACGTGCTCAGCTGGTTTGGGCACGTCGAACGAATGAGCGAGGAAAGAATGGCAAAAAAGATTTATGATGGAAAAGTGAGTGGTAAGAGAGGTAGGGGGAGACCTCGGTTGACCTTCGAAAACACAGTATCTAAGATACTGAAGGAAGGTCACGTAAAAAGCATGAGGATCCCCCGGAGGGCATGTATGAAGAGGTTGATGACAGTGGACGAGGCGAAAGAGGTATGTAGAGACCGTAGCGTTTGGCGCTCCGTTCTCTCTGACTACTCCGCTAGGGATAAAGCGTGAAGTTAAGTTAAGTTAAGTTAAGTTAAGTTAAGTTAAGTTAAGTAAGAAACCAGATAAAAACGAAATAATGCATTAAAAAAAAATGTTCGCTTGATAAATAGGTATATTGTGATGGCATAATTAACATAAATTTTAATATGCAAAATATATAAATCTCATCAGAATAGTAAGATCAAAAACATCTATGATTTGGCTGGCCTCATAGCTGCTCCTCTAAGAGACCAGCCAAAGTGTAACAATAAATGTGGTTATGGCATAACGTAGCGGGACTCAAACCCACGCCTCCTGGAAACCGACCTGGTTGGTTTTTGTATTTTTCTTTCATAAGTGGATTAACACTTAAAAAAAATGTTAAAAATGGTTATGGCATTTTAGCAAAAGTTGTTCAACCTGATGATTATTTTAATGGCAGAACAAAGTCTAACGTGGCAACAGTAGATTTACAAAATTCCGTGTCAAGTGGGGAGTGTCTTAACACTAGCCTGGTATACGCAAGATATAGTGTGAAATTGAAAAAAAAAGTATTTATATTAATTACATTACAAATATTTAAGTAACATACCCAAATTGTAAGTCAAATTTCAATATACTATTAAAGGTGAAGGCCACTCAATCGATTGTACCCTTAAGGTTACTGTCGTACCCGGCCCTATTGACTTTCTCAAGAAATATTAATGCGTCTAATATTAAGTCAAGAGTAAGGGCTTATTTATTGAAATTTAATAGAGCTGTGATATAACTATAAGAAAATGTTATGTTGTCAAAGTCAAATAATTTTATTCAAAATAAGAAGTTACATGCTTAATTTTTTGACCATCAAATAATTTACCACCATTTCACTAAAGTTAATGCCTCAGACCTGAGAAGAACCGGCGCAAGAATTTCAACGGGATTTTTTTTTAGTTGTTGCTATGAGTAAAATATATTTAGGAATATATTTAATAATATATTTTAGATCTCTTACATAATGATACTTATTATTTACGTTTGTGACTTTGTGGGTATTTTTTTTATTTAAAGTATGTGATTATAACTTATTACATATTATCAAAATATTATTACTACCGGAAATGGAGAATGGAATGTCTTTAGGTCAAGGTCCTTAAGTTCTTACTGCTTAGCCTGCTATGTGCGATGTAGTAAATTGAAACTAGAGTATTCTATCCCCACCGTCCTTTACACTCAATTTTCCAGACATTGCGTGTGGTGTGGCAGAGTTCAGCGCCATGCTCTGTCCACTATAGTGTTTAAGGTAACTGGTTCTATCAAAATGGATCAAATGATAATATCTTAACTATAATATCTTAACTAGAGTTAAGACACTAACTAGAGTTAAGACACTCAGTAAACATCGTTCCCTACTTCACGCTGAATTCTGGAATATTTTTTAAGCCAGAGAATTCAAGTCACTTTTATGTATTTAACTTTTATTTGCTCATTAAGTGTTCATTGGAAAGTTTTCCAATAGAATTTTTGGATTTGTTTGTTTCAAAGTTTTAATCAACTGTTACTGCCGTATTGGCAAAATAAATGGACGATGGAAAAATAATCAAACACAGAATGTGTCTAGTAACGTTCAAACAGAAGCAATTAAAAAATGTTTTATATACAAATTGATAAAATTTATTGAAAAAGATCTGACTGTAAATGCAACGTTGTGGGTTTAATTCCCCCTCGGGGAAATGAAATATTTAATGACAAGGAAAAAGTGCGGCGTTGAGCGGTGCTCAACACACAATACCTTCAGTATTCAGCGAGAAATGAGGAACGAAGTATCTTAGAGTTCTAAGGTTCCCTCGGTATACCTGGTTCCTTATGAATGTCTATATCCCTATGAAATAGTGCGCGGGTGTCTGTAAATGCAATAATTGAGGATCTGGAAACCAGGTTGAGGTGGTGAAATATTTTCATTTACCCACTCTGTAAGAAAAATTAGTAGCGTTTAATTACACCTTTTAATACTTTAACACTAGGAACTCTATAACCTGCTATATAGGAGAAAAATCGTAAAGTAAAACAAAATCGTTATACGAAAATATAATAACTTTTATATAATATAATTAAGTCCAAAAAAAAAACGAATTCAGCTAACAAAATTCTGAAGAATTGACGATGTCCTTAGGATATCTTCTAAGTATTCATTAACACGTTGTCGCCATATAAAAACCTATCGTCGATTAAGTATGACCGTAAAATCAATGATTAACTTTTATATTACTCATTATAGCAAAAAATTGTTGATTTTGGTTAAGTAAAAGGTCAAAGTGCGGTGTGGGCTGTAATCAATATATTATGATGCCCATAGATATATCGTAATGTATGAGTATAAGGTCGTCGTGGCGCAGCGGCACAGTATTTAACTGCATACGTGACGATTGTGAGTTCGGTTCCATGAAGTAATAAGAAAAATTACAGCGTAGAGTTCTGCCACTAACAAACAATGTCTCGGAAAGTGGGCGAAAAGGGTGTATGGAGTGTCTTAGCACTAAACTGCCTGTGCCTAACCTTCTATATACGAATACATATGTGATGCGTAATAATTACTTTATAGTATTTAAACATTAGCGGATAACAGAATCATATGATCAAATATTTAATTTTTTTTTGTTTTCATTTCATCGCTCTAGTGTTGAGGCAAAATGCGTGTTCCGCCACTGGGCAATCCGTCCAGACTTCGGCGAAAAATGAGGAACGAAGTCCCTTAATTCTGGAATCCTTCTGCCTACTCTGCTGTGTGAGAAATAGAGCGTAAAGCTGTTTTTTTTTACTCAAAGTCAACGCGCGAATGCGGAACTCAACGCCTGTTTACACAATGTTTCTAAAATTAGTAACGCAACGCGCATTGAAAACGAATTGTCTTACTACTAGGTTCCCTATGCCTACCTTGTTATATGCAGGATATAGCGTAAACTTAACAAAATGAAATATTATAGTGCAAATTATATTATACAGAATTAAATTCAAATCTGACATTATATTATCATTCTAGAGTACATCTGACGTATAACAAAGCATTATTGAAGCTCGCGAGGAAATGTGTCACTTAACGAATTAGTGCAGGTTCAGTGCCCGCCTTTGTACAATATGTATACATACGTATTTTAATACGCTACACTATATTATGTGGATGGTGCCTACAGTTATATAATATATATGATAAGTGATTTTGAGTTTGAAACATTTACGATATTTTTGTTGGAAAAAAATGTTTTATGCTTAGAGAACTTTTCAGCATTAATGTAGTGGGATTCAAACCTGTGTACCTTGGGAATCGTTTAAGATACTATCTGAGAGGTGCAGGTTTGGGCCCCACTACGTTATGTTTTGTAAATATTTCTACATAGTTTTTTATAGCTTCAGGCTATCACCTAGACAACGAGATCATAGCGTTGAGGAACTCTATTCCCATTAAGACACTTCCGATTCCAACTTTCCGCCAAATATTACATAATACGCGGAGTATAACGCCGTGCTTTTAATCGTTACCAGAGCGAGGAAATAAGATTATTTAATGTTACACTTTCTCGAGTGCAAAACGAACCTACGAAATGTCGCATCTTCAGTTGTACGCTTATACCACTGCGCCTTGAGTGACCTTTTATTATGTATAAAATTAGATGTTAATACCTTATAGTATCAATCAATGTGCTCCGAGCAACCTCTCTTTGGTCAAACGTTAAGTAAATTCTGAACCATTTTTCGTATGATAAAGGTATATCTCTCTATATCTTATACAATCTCTATATCTTAAGAGTGTGTAAATTTACATAAATTTTCTTTTATGAAAGAAAAGTAGGACGACCTTATGTATTTATAAAAACTTTTCTTAATAAATATATGTATGTTTACGATATACCCCGCACATTGCATGGTAAGCAAAGGGAACCTGGGAACCTAGAGCTAAGACAATCCCTGAAAAAGAAATGTTGATTAGTATGTTAGTGAAATATTAATTTTTGGTTTATGCCGTAGCATGAAGGAATTCGATTGTTAAGACACGAGACATTCCGTGTTGATTGGCGATATTCAAAACTGCGCTTATCTTGAACTCGAAATTGAACCCATAACTGCATACATAACCCATGAACACATCTTATAACTAAATTAAAATTGTTGGATAAAAATCTTAAAAAAATAAGTTTGAAATAAGTACGGCAAGTAATATTTTATAAAAAACAAAAAGCAGCGTATCCTTTTCATCTTTTATCAAAGGAAATTGTTTGTATTGAGAGTCCATCGCGGTTTCGAACGGAACTGACATCGCCGGCGTTGATCTGTGAAAATAAAAGAGCGTTTTATGACCAAAATTAATAAGCATTTATTAATTTTGACATCGTCTGTGATGTTTTTTCCTGATTCTTGGGAAAGTTTCGAGTTTTGCTCGTAGTTTATGTTAAAATCAGGCATTATTTATTTTGTACTCTTCCTTATTTTGAAGTATACTTATAGGATAAAACTTATAATGTTGCTATAAAATATAATGCTGCTCCATTACTTACTCCTTTTTTTCGTTTTCAACTTAATATCGTGTTACATAGCAAGGTAGGCAGGGGGAACCTGGGAACCTAGTGTTGAGAAACTTCTCTCCTATTAAGACACTTTCGTCCCCCATTTTCAAACAAATTTCAGAGTTGTTGCGTGTTGAATCACGGAACGCCGCCCATTGCCTTGTTACCATTGCGAAGAGATGAGAATTATAATTATTTCATTTCATCGAGTGGGATTGAACCCACATCCTGTCGCGTTTACAGTCACAAGTTTCTGTTCCTGGGCGACCACTGGTTTAAAATAAATATAGATAATTTCCAATATATCCAGATAGTTTAGTAATAAATAATTACGTACTTACTACCATTTTCTACTGTTTTCTCTTTCACCTCTTCCACTCTCATCAACCTCTTCATACATGCCCTTCGAGGGTTTCTCATTATTTCTACGTGACCTACCTTCAGTGTCTTTGATATTGTCTTTTCGAAGATCAAACGAGGTCTCCTCCTACCTCTGTTACCGCTTTAGTTTTCTTTTCTTTCAATAATCTAATATAAAAAATTACATATTTAATTTGTTACATTACTGTTATAAAGGGTGTGTATTTTGAGGCCAGTCGTGGTGCATGGACCCAAAGTGTGACTGCAAAACCGACTAGTTATGGGTTCGATCCCCGCTTGAGTAGATGAAATATTTACTTAAATTTATATTTCCATTTATTCGCTCTAGTGTCGAGGCAAAGCGCGACGTTGAGTTCCGCCAGTCAACACACAATGCCTCCGAAATTTGGCAGAAAGTGGGGAACGGAGTGTCTTAACACTAGGTTCCCTCTGCCTACCCTGCTGTGTAAAATACAGCCTAAAGCTGATAAAAAAATAACATTATATTACTATTAAATAACATTTACTAAGCTATATTGAATTAAGTACTTAGCGCTCTCAGAAATGAAGTTTGCGCTTCGTTCAGGACTCAAGTGAACTTTAATATCTAATGGGAATAGTATTTACAATTAGTCGAGTGTTGCATATTCTTAGTGTTTATTATATAGCGATAGGAAATTATGTGAGTATTATGAGTAAGTTCGGTACTAAACAATAGGGGAAAAACTGTAGTTACATTTTAAATGAAACGATTCGAAAGTATAATTTTATATGTAAACTTGATGTTTCGAACACTTCACCAGCAATTCCATTTGGTTTTGATTTTTGGTTTTTTTTGTGCATAGACGGGCATCTTATTATTTAGTGTCATTGATATATTCAGGCGATTTTTTTACATGTTATATCTTATACTTAAAAAAATACATTTATTAGAGAAATTATCACCGTAATGACCTCTAATATATGTTTTTCATTACATAGGAATAAATTATTTTTATTTTACCGCTCTTTGGCATAGCTCGAAAAATACAAGAGAAAATCGAATATCAAGAAAAGAGTATATGAACACTAGATCTCAATCTACATAATATATGGGAAATACTTATATAGGGAAAATATGCAAAGCGATACTATATACTACATTAATTAGTAATAGCAAATTCATGAAAACAATTTTAAAACGACATTGTGACAAATCCAAAAACCTATAAAACTACTCTATATTTTAAATAAATAAAAAAATCATCACATATTTACTTATCGTTTTTTTTTCTATTTACATTTTATTGTTTCACAGACTACATTTACCTATCTATGCATTTAAATTGGCAATATGGGTCGCAGACAGTGCTACACTCCATTCAATCACAGCAATAAAACCCAATCAACACTTATACGGTACGTATTCACCAGTTCGATTTTTTAACACTATTATTTTATATCTCACACTGTCTCTTTTATTAAATTGAATGGAGTTCGACACTAAATTTATATAGAATTTCTAAGTAATTCTTGTAAGGGACGAAGTATTCAATTCCATTTTTGTTTAAGCTATACTCTATATATTCTAGGTATACTAATATAATCAAGCGGATGAGTTTGTTTGTTTCTTTAAACGTTAAAATCTCTGGAACTACTCCACTCACTTCTGTCGGGCGTTCCTATACGATCATTTTTTAATAATAAAATTGAAGTGTCTGTCTGTGATTTCATGATAACCGTATTTTTAAGTGCATTTGGTTATTTACGCAATACCAAAATACGATACTGAATTGTATCATTTTTTTCTATTTATCTATCTATCTTTCTGGGCAAAATTTTTAGAAAAACTGAAATAGTTTTCATTGACCAATAGAAGGTTCAAAAGCATAATATATTAATTTTTTGTCCCAGACTTCCCGAAATATCAGGGTTTGCCGTACATAAAAATGTTTAATTATTTTACAGATAGATATAAAATAACTATACATTTATACATTTTCTATAAAATTCAATTATATTTGCGAGCAAAATCAAATAACATCTAAAATCTAAAAAAAAAAGAAGATTAAAAAATATCCCGAATATTGAAATACCCTCTTTATTAAACTAGATAGATAGATATTCAGATAGTACTATAATACGTACGCCTGAACTAGTTCACATCGACGTCGCGGTCCCAGCAACAAGTGAGAATGGAAAAGTAATTTCTTCCACTGACGTCTCGCTGTCTGTATTTGAAAAATACGCTGGTGATACCATATGTTGTTGTTTTATCGGACAGTCTTGTTTTCTATCTGGTACATTTTGTTCAACGTGCTCAATATTTTTTTTATATAAAAAATGGAATTTACAATTTAAGATTTAAAAATGGACGAGGCCAGTCGTGGCGCAGTAGCACGAAGTGTGACTGTAAAACCGACTGGTTGTGGGTTCGATCACCACTCGAGGAGATGGAATATTTACTTAAATTTATATTTCCACATCTTCGCTCTGGTGTCGAGACTAAGTGCGGCATTGAGTTCTGCTACTCAACACGCAATGCCTCCAGAATTCGGTAGAAAGTTTCGGTTTTGTGCCGTGTGATCCCTGGCTAGAATAGGATCATCCTGGTACTGGTGGTGTCGTAAGAGGCGACTAAAGTACGTGTGGTAGAGTCACGTCGCCAGCAATGGCAACACGCATGGGCAGACTCGACCGGATCATTACCGCCCCAGGCATTTAAAACCGGCGTGAAGTAGTGGCTTTATGCCACTGCGTTTCGCATCAGGTAATGCCGGGCCCCGGCGCCCAACCCATCGTAAAGGCCGGCAACGCACCTGTAACTCCTCTGGGGTTGCACGGGGTCGTGGGCGGCGGTAGTCACTTACCATCAGGTGACCCGCACGCTTGCTTGCCGTGTCTTTCCCATATAAAAAAAAAAAGAAAGTGGGGAACGAAGTGTCTTAACATTAGGTTCCCTCTGCCTACCCTGCTGTGTGCGGGATACAGCGTGAACCTGATGTTTTTTATTTTTTTTTAATGGAATTTAAATGTCAGGGCAGGTTGTGGGTTTTGATATCACTCGAGGAAATGAAATATTTAACGAAACAACACGCAATGCCTTCAGAAGTTGACAAAAGTGGGAAACGCAAATGTCTTTAACGGGATCGGGGCGTTTTAACACTAGGTGCCGAGATAGGGTAGGTCAGGCAGAGGGCCTACCATACTAAGTGCGAGATACAGCGTAAAGCTAAAAATATATACAACTATATTAAAAAAAACATCTTATTTATGTTATTAAATTCTAGCTTTATTAATAAACAATAAATTATACATTGAAAAGTAATGACAAAATATTTTTAACATTTTAAAAGTGTTATTTCATACATGAGAAAGAAAAATGCTTATTATAACTTATTATATAATAAATATTTTTTCCAAAATCTTCTTGGATAGTCAATTAATTTTCTTAAATATTTTTTTTATTCTACATGATCTACCTCACACATTGCTTCAAAAATAAAATTATATATAATTTGTATATTCAGCAGAAAGTGGGGAACGGAGTGTCTAAAAAAAACACTAGGTTCCCTCTGCCTACCCTGCTGTATACGGTGGGGGATACAGCGTGAAGCTGATTTTAAGTATATTTAGCTTCACGATGTATTCCTCATATACCATAATAGGCGGAGAGAACCTTGTGTTAAGACAATCCGTGCCACAAATTGGGCCCCTTTTTTACAAGGCATTCCGTGTTGGGAGGCGAAACTCAACACCGCGTTTTCCCTTAAACCAGAACAAATAAACACAACAATCAAAATTAATTTCTCCAGATGAAAATAGAATCCACAACTGCCGCCTTTATAGTTACACCAAAATGGTCTAATTTATATGTATATAAATTACAATTGGAAATTAATTTTGTATAAATTAGTAGCAATTATTGATAGTAATAAATAGTAATGAGGCCATAGTGGCGCAAGAACACAAGGGTGTAACTCTAACGCTACGGTTGTGGGTTCGATCTCCACTCAGGGAAACTGTAATTTATTAATATTTTAAGTGTCTTAATCCTAGATTTCCTCTGCCTACCTTGCTATACGCAGGACACGGCGTTAATGCGGCGGATGAATTTTTGATTTATTTTAATTATAATATTTCAGTTTTCTTTAAGACAGCCACCCTAGAGTCGATGGATGGATGCAGACGGTTCGCTGCCATTGTCTTTATTTGACGTGATCCGTAACAGTACAAGCGTGTATTGTCTATAGCGATAGCCTCTGAATCATTCATGAGATTCGTGTAACATGAAAGGCTATTTAATGTTTAATGCACTAATGGCTCCCTATCACTCTACTTGGGTTCGGTTCCAGATTTTTTATAAGGATGATATACATACTTGTTCTGAGACGTGCTTTGAAGATTTAGTAGTAGAATATAATTTCGGCGTTGAGTTCCACCACTCAACACGTAATGCCTCCAGAATTCGGTGGAAAGTGGGGAACGGAGTGTCTTAACAATAGGTTCCACCTGCTGTGTGCGGAAATCAGCGTGAAGTTTTGGTGGCGTGGCGTTGAGTTCCGCTAGTCACAATGCCTTGTCGATATGTAGATCCTTGTTCTGTTTTTTGGCTTTTTCTAATGACATTGTTTTAATCAAAGCCTATGATAGGAGCGCACTGTGTATTGTTTAGCCCCAGCAAGATAAATAGACATGCCGTAAATATTCTTAACAGAACCCTAGAAAGGAATTTGAAGTCATTATTATCTTTTGCTATAAACTACGTCCCAGCTGTGCCACGACTTAATCATAGCAATTACAGTCAGACGCTGCTCCACTTCACCATGGCTTAAGTTTTTTTGCTTCAAGCTGTCTCCCGATCTTAGCAGGATAAGCAGAGGAAACCTAGGAGGATTAGGACTTTCCGTTCCCCACTTTCTATCATATTTTCGCTTTGCCTCTTTACTAGATCAAGTAAATAAAAATATTAATTACTAACGTAATACTTCCAAGTGGCAATCGAACTCACAACCGTCGCGATTACTATCACGCAAGTTTATTGACTGCACCATTACAGTCTTAAATAGTACTTATTAATAACATTTATATAAGTTTTATTAACTACTTCATCAATTTGACGGCACTTTTTTGTAATATTTTCAATGGCTGTTTGAGTTAGAGCTGTGTGAAAGCTGTCATTTACTTTCGTAGTTATGATTTATCGCCTCCAAAGACTATTGGCGTGAGAAAGTTTAACTCGAGTGCTTAACGATTTGTACTTATAATAGAGTATTAAATGTATCAATATAAGTAACTTAAAAATAATAATAAAATTTGAGTAATTTATTATATGGTATTTTATATGGTTCTGTAGATTTTTGGTGTAACGTGATTCTGTAATTGCGATAGTTGTGTATTCGATACCTGCATAGGGGAATTAATATTATTAAATAACAACAAATATTTTTACTTATTTAGAAAACGAACAAAAATTTTAACTCGAACTCGAACGCGCCTCCCGGAAACCGATCAGGCGCTCTGACCACTAAGCTTTACGACGGTTAATAAGTAAATAAAGCATATTAATAAGTAAATTTATTATTTAGTTAATCACGTTCAATTTTGAACGTTCCGAAAAAGTTTTATTAAAATTATATTTCGACTTAGTACAAATAAGGTATATCGCATATTTTTGAATTATGTTTTATACCACACATAGCGGGAATAAGAGTCCATCTCCAATTCCATTTCTATTAAGACATCTCCGTTACTGCAAACTGTTTTATTATTATTTTATACACAAAGGACACGTAGGTACTTTGTAATAATATTTATTTACATTACATTAGGTATTTAGGTTCAAAAGTAAATTTATGTTTATGTATATTAAAACATATTTTTAAGAAAAATATTAAAATTTTAACGTAGCGGAACTTGAACCTGTGCCTTTTGTAAACGACCAAAGCGCTTTGACCTTTAAGCCATACGTTCTTATCTTATTTTCATGTTATTGATATTTCTATTGAGATCTTTAAAAAAATGCCATACCAAGAGTTAATATTGTTTATTGCTAAGATTATCATCAAAAAAGAAAGCCATTTATTAAAATATTTTTACCATTTTTTTCAAGGTTTTCAAGAGGCGCGGGTTCGAATTCTGCTACATACAATTTTTTTAGGTTCCTTTTATATTATTGTATCTCTAAGGATACTAATGCCGAACATTTTTAGAAATAAACCAAAACCAAAATAACATCGGTAACACAAAACACCAAACACCACAAACATACAACGATACAACGTAATTTATTCATTCAAATCAGATTTTCCGATTTCTACGACACGATACGTACGACGTCTCTAGATTTTTTCTGAATCGGTACACCATTCGTCCCTATTACTGAATATATTTTATTGTCCCAGAGCGGCGATACTTTGTTACAACCCTTGTTTCCATACGAAAAGGATTTATAAAAAAGAACCTTTCAGCTATTTACAAATATTGAACCGTTAATGGAACAACAAAGAAATATTTAATGGAGCTCTTTAGTTATTAAAAAGCTTATTTTTTGGTCAATCAATATCCTGTGGATTTTTATTGTGAAATTGTGCATTGTTCTAGGATTTTTCAGTAGGGAATGAAATAACCGACATGATTTACTCATCGAGGGGTGTTGAGTCAGACTTAACCGTTCTTCACGCACTATTCAATTTCTAAAACATTGCGTGTCGAGCAGTGGAACTTAACGCCGCGATTTATTTTGTTGCTTAAGTAAGAATTCCTCCAAAGAACCAGCTATCCAACGGAGAAGAATAGAACTTATAGCCATCGAGTTTACAGGCACACTCTATGCTGGGCCACATCGGCCACATAAACACACCATGTACAAGTACAATGATAAGCACAATCTTTGATTGAACTAAAATAAAAGTGACGTAATAAAAATTTAGGTTATTCTTTATAATGCCCCTACTGCTGTTTAGAATTTACTCTATTAAGCATATTATTACCTAATAGTTTTTATAAAATAAAAAAAATGATATTAAAACTGCATTAACTTGTTACTGCATATATTTAATATACTGATCTTATTCACATATTATATTATAATATAATAATATTATATTATAAATATAATATAATATTATTATATTATAATATAATATGTGAATATATTATATTATAATATATATATAAGCTCCTGATATAAGCTCCTGCTAGCTAATGTTAAGAGATCTCCCTAATTTCCAAGATAATGCTTGTTGAGTGGTGAAACTTAACACCATGTTCTTTCTTACGAAAATGGAAATGGAAACAATTCATTACCTCAAGTGGTAATCGAATCCACCACCAACCCCAGTTAGATTTTAACCCGACCTTCTACGATAATAATAACTTTTTTTTCCATATCAATAGTACTACAAAAAATATAAAACTTTACAACTATTCCTTAAACCACTCAATTTATCCCAAAAGGATATTTCTTTATACTTCTTTCTATAAGCACAAAACGTTGGGACTTCCGACCTTTAATAAAATATAAGTGTATTTTGACTTTACATGAAACGAACGTCAATTTCAATTCGGAAAGATAATATAGAAAATATATGCGAATGTCATTAGTTTAACCCAGTATTATGTTCTTTGAGAATATAATTTCTTTTTGTAAGGAAAAATTACTGTCAGCCCCACTCAAAGATGTCGATTATCATTTCAGGTTAAAGTTAACTTCGATTTATATTTCGATGAAGTTGCTAATCTTGAGGGAAGTGAAGCGAATAGTGTTATGTTCCTCCGTTCGTTATTTTTTTCGCGAGTGCGAGTATGAGATCGGTTTTGAAATATTAAACAAAATCATATTTGTGAATCTATTGCCTCCTGTACCTATTATTGATAGCTTCCTGGTAAAAGTAGGGTCAATAATGTAAATTCCTGACCATTACCGGACAAGCGCTTACAGTACTGCTGTCTATATCCTCCATGATGGTCACATAAATTTATTTTATTTACATACAAGGATAGCAAAAAAATTTCTCGCTCAGGTAATAAAACCGGTTCCGGCACCAAACAGACAATGTTTCAATAATTAGGCGGAAAGTTGGCAACGGAATAAATTAGGTTCCCTTAGCCTAACCCGGCCGAGTCTTGACGCCGGTCTTGACTAACTTGAGGCCGGTCGTGGCGCAGCGGCACAAAGTGTGACTGTAAACCGACTGGTTGTGGGTTCGATCCCCACTCGAGGAGATGAAATATTTACTTAAATTTATATTTCCATTTCTTCGCTCTGGTATCGAGGCAAAGCGCGGCGTTGAGTTCTGCCACTTAACACGCAATACCTCCGAAATTCGGCAGAAAGTGGGGAACCGAGTGTCTTTCACTACGTTCCCTCTGCCTACCCTGCAGTGTGCGGGATACAGCGTGAAGCTGATTTTTTTTTTTTTTTTTTTTCCTTAGCCTAACCTACATGTAAGATACAACGTGAACCTAAAAAAAATAAGTAAATTTAACTCGAATTTACAATACCATGTACAGTCCATATACAGTACTCGTATTATTACAGATAAAAACTAATAGTAATAACGGCCAGATGTCGCCTTATATACGACCAATAATTTGTATGGTACGTGGCGACATATTTTGCTTGAAATAAACTTTTAGTTGTTTCTTTTTGTAACTTTTAACTTGGGTGTAATTGAGAATGGCGATGTCTGGAATTTGGACGGAAAGCGGAGAATGGAGTGTCTTAACACTGGGCCTTATGCGAAGCAAGGAAGAACATGAAGACAAATCACATTTTTAGGCTCAATGACTGAAAAGCTTTCAAACTGTATCCACACACAGCAGGGTAAACATAGGGACCTAGTATTGAGACTCTCTATTCCCCACTTTACCCGAATTCTGGCGGCATTGCGTGTTGACTAGCGGAATTCAACGCCGCGCTTTGCCTCGACCGACTGCGACTGCGCCACGACTCTCCTCACATTGAATTGTAACTTATTACTTCAATAAGTTATTTGACATTGACTTCTAAAATAATTCAGATAAGAGATTCCTTTACTGAGTTACAACGGCTAATAAAACAAAAACTCATCGGCTGTCAATATATAATATTGGCCTTTTGAACCTACGAGACGTCCTTTCTCCTCCGTCCGTTCCATCCTCGTTAATACTTCCCAAACCGTCGACAATTTATTGCTGGTTACAATTTAAAGCTGGATTTGTATCTATTGTGAAAGTACCCAAATTTTGTGGACTTCAAAATATTGTAACATATTCATGAACAGGACGTCTCGGGGACCGCTATTTTTTAGGCATTTGTTTACGTTAATTATTATTCTTTTTAGCTTTTCAGTAATTTTATTTTTTATGTCTTTAAGGATAACGATCTTAAATAATATAATATATGTAATAAAGTTATGATTATTTATTTCGTTTTGTATATAATATAATAATATAAGGCACTTTTCTGTCTTTATTTTGCCTGAGACCAAAATAAGAATTAAGACTTAAAAAAAATGATCTAGCATTTTCAACTAGTTATCTGTAAATTATTAAGCTCTACCAAACATAAAAAAACAAAAATCTTCTTCTGAATTTACACAGTTAAAATTCTGAAATAAATCTAATAATAATAATAATAAAATTATTGAAAGACATTGTGCAATGATATAAAACTCTGAAGACACTGAAGGTGAAAATCAGAGCGAAGAAATGGAAATATAAATTTAAATAAATATTTTATATCCTCGAATGGGGATCGAACTCACAACCGTAGCGTTATAGTCTTACCCTTGTGCCCCTGGGCCACGACTGCCACTATACATAGTATCACAGCATCCATCTTCTTCACAAAACACGCGCTACGTACCCACTGCATAAAAACATCACCCAATTCATACAATATTCACACACACACGCCCACATCATTTATTTTCATCACTCAAGAAGGATAAGCGGCGGTTATTTGCGTTATCACAATATGTGTTTAATAGGCCGAGTGTGACAGAGATGTGATATAATCAAGTATCTATTGATATACTTAAAAATATGGTATTTCTTTCATATTATATTATATTGTAGGTTTAGATATTAGAGGTTGTTCGTGGGGCACACGCGTGCTACTGTAAGGTTATGGTTGTAGGTTCAGTTCTCACGCGGGGAAATAAATATATGATATTTTCATTTGCTCGGTTTGGTAACGAGGTGAAGCGCGGCTTTGTATCTAGCCACTCCACAAGCGTTGCCACAAGAATTCGACGGAAAGGGAGGAACGCAAGTCTTTTAATGGGTAACGAAGTGTACAATAGGTTCCTAGGTTCCTTCTACTTACCTACAGCTTACAGCTTGTAACTAAACAAATAAATAAATATTGTAACACAGCTTTTCTGAAGAATTTTAAAATTTTTTTTATGAACTCATGGGACTTCGACGAAGTAATATTTTTATCCTTCTATCAGAAAACAAGAATGAAGTGGCGTAAATAAAAAAAATAACAATAAAAAGTTACGTGATACGCAAAAATACATATAATCAAATATACATATATACACACACGTCTGTTAGCCTCTTTCACATTTTAAAATAGCTCAATGTACCCTATACCTAACCTATCTTATCAATAGATACAAGACGGGCTTATTATTAAGCTATTCTTATAGATAACTTCAAGATAAATTATACTGAGAATCTTTTATAGCCTACATTACTCACGCTCCTTTTCCTTTCTTCCTTTTTATATACTACGTACTAAAAATATCATCATGTTAACGTGACGTTGTTCAGTTGTTTCAGGTGCAACGCGATGGTCATAGATTCAAATCCACTTAGATGAAGTTTTAAATGTATAATACAGAATTTCACTTACAAGTTTATACAGTAGGATATCATGTGAGTTTGAGTTAAACCATGCATATTCTATTGATACATTCCACATTATTATTATAGTATGGAGTGAATTTTTATATTTCTTTCCTCCGGCGTTGAGTTCCACTTCCGTTTATAAATTTATATAATTCTAGTGGAAAAACAAGAATAGAATGGTCTTACACTATGTCCTGATATGTGAGATACAGGATGAAGCTAAAAAAAAATTATGCTATTTGTTTTAAATATTTCTACTTTAAAATGAGTGAAAAGTGAAAAGAAAATAGAATAAAAATAATAATTTTTACCAGTTTAAGGATTAAAATCAAACGTACCACGTAAGCAGAGGGAATCCCGTATAAAGCACTTCAATTTACCATGTTACGATCAGTTTTCGAAACATTGCATGTGGCTCAGTTTTTAAGGCATTATGTATCAGAACTCAACGCCGCGCTATGTATTGTTACCACAACTTGAAAACAAAAATAATTGATGCCTCCAGCAAACTAAAATATCACTAAAACATTTATGTTTTATTAAATAATAAAATTATCCCATTGCATTAATAACATTTCAATTTAATAAAAACTATATTATTAAAATCTTATATTCTTGCTATAAGGTATATCGTAACAACGTTAAGCCAACGACATTATCACGGTTGAACATAACCGTAACTGTGTCGTGGCACGTAGCCTTTTTAATTAAAAAACAACTTACTCTTAAATTAACTATCGCTTCCATTTTATATAAAAAAATCGATATTTTCTTGCAAATTGGAAATTTAAAATAGATTAAGTGCTCTATAAAGGAAGTTTTAAATTGATAATAATTGTTAAAGGGCATTGTGGCGCAGCGGCACAGTGTGTGACTGTGATCGCGATGGATGTGGTTTCGATTCCCATTCGAGGGAAGGAATTGTTTTCATTAGCTCGGTCTGATATAAAAACAAAGTGTGGCGTTGAGTTTTGCTTATCGTGAAACTAGTGAAAATAATATTTTTAACAATTTTAAACCCAGAGGCCAGCGTAAGGGTAAGTGTACGCCTGTAAGCGCTAAAGGTTATGGGTTCGATTCCCACTCGTGAATACGAAATATTTAATATTTTCATCGGAGTATTTTAACGCAAGATTCCATTCTGCTATGTGCCCGAAACAGGGTGAAGCTAAAAAAATCGCTATACGTATATCCTTAACTATATCCCAAAATAAAAAAAATAAACAATAGACAACGGCGCCCTACAAATACATTACTATCCTTTGTGTCGCGCAGTCGGGTAAAAAAGGGACAATACCTAAAGAGACGATCTTTAGAATTTTCTTAGACGAATAACAATAGTAATATCTAGATATAATATTCTTAAAGCATCTGGGGCGTTTGAAATGAAGCGTGAAGGCAAGATAGGGCGTGTCTTCGGAAGGGTTCATTCGTGTTAGTATCAGATCGCCTTAAAGGGTCTACGATATCTTTTTTTATATATGTTTCTTAGTATTGGAGATATTTTTAGATTTTTTTTCGATGTTGTGGGTAATTTTTATAATATTTATTTGGAAATTTCGTTTCGAAGTTGAGACACCGATTTTCTTTACCGTGTTCTCTCTATGCCAATCTGAAAAAAATACTTTTTATAATAATTATTGATGAAAATCCAAACCTTAGGTTTCCTGCTCTCAAAGGAATTTCGAGGAACCTATTGCAAGGGCTTGACTACACTCACCAACCTACAAAAGAAATTTCTACGCCATTCAGCTTCAATAGGTTTTTAAAAGTGTTAAAAAGTAAATGATATAGATAAATAGAGTTGCTATCAATTATTCCTATTTTATTTACAAAATTATTTATCAAATAAAGAGTAAGTCGTCGGCTTCTATAAGCCGTTTATACTCTTGCAAATATGTTAAATTCATTGTTAATTTTTTCATTATGAACATCCTTATACCCATATAATATCAATACCGATATTCGAAAGTGTAAAAAAAAATTCTTTATTTTATTTGATATTAGCGACCTACGCGCATCTCTCCCGCTTTTTTATATTAAAACCAAATTGTAATTTGTTTAGTGTGTGATTGTAAACGCAACTGGTTGTTGCTTTTATTTATTTAAAAAATTATATTTTCATTTGTTCGCTCTGGTGTGAGACAAACGGCGGCGATGGGTTACGCGGCCACTCAACACACAATGCCTCCGGCGGAAATGGGGAGAAGAGTACAACATTAGGTACCTCCTCCTAGCCTACCCTGTTGTGATCAGGATACAGCGTAAAGATGATTTTTATATATTTTTTATATAATTAATGGCTTATTGTGTTATCCAGCTATTTAACTGTAAAGTTTTATCTAAATCTGTTAAGTAGTTTCTGGTTTAAACTGAGATAAAAATCCATCAAACTTTTATATATTATATAATATAAGTAGGGTAGTAAAGAACGCAAATCAATTTTAGAAATTTTAAAGACCTTTCGATAATACATATAAAATCATAGCTTTTTAAAAACCTCTTTTGTCCCTCCTTAGAAAGTTGCTTAATTTGCTTAATTTGCTGTAGCAGGGTTACACTCTAAACCTACGAAATTTTATGTCTTCTGACTGGAGAATTTAACAACGTTATATTAATACCATTACCGTCCAATTGCTAAGTAATTTTCGATAAAAACAGGAAAAAGGTTGCCTTTTTCCTTGTCATACCGCTCTTGCGGGTATTTGAATAATATACCCAGGATAAGATAATTTTCTTTTATTTATGTTGGTAGCTTTGGTTAAAACGAATTTTAGAAATTTTAATTATTACCATTGATTACCATTGAATATTAAATGTGCCAGTCGTGGCGCGCATACGTGCGACTGTATACGTGACGATTGTTCGCCCTAATAACAAGACAAAACGCGGCGTTGAGTTCCGCTAGTACACTTGGAAAGTTTCCAATTAGTGCGTAGGGAAATGGAGATAAACATTGCCAGATGATCGACAAGCATCATTTTTATATGTAACATAATAAATCAATATAAATCTTGACTTTTTTCCCAAAAATTTAAAATCATACATTATTTTATTTACTGTGGTATATAAAAACACGAAGTCACTTTCCTCCCACGTTGCTTTTATTGCCTACATTTGTCTCCTACGTACATTCGGCAGAGAAAGTTTAGTCGAAGATAACATAAATATATTTATATTTATGTTTCATTTTAATTTATTTCATTATAATTCCAAGCCAGTTGTGGCACAGGGGCTGAAGCGTACGACTCTAAGCGCCACACGTGTAGGTTCGATCCCCACTCGAGTAAATGAAATATTTAATATTTTCATTCCTCGCATTTGGTAAAAACTAAACAATGTTACAATTGGTAAACAATGTTTCAAGAATTCGGCGGAAAGTGGAGACCGGAAATCTTTCATTATTACCTAAATTAAAGTACTTATAAGTTTCTATTTTCTCTAGTTTACGTCGATTTCGTCGACGCAAAGCCCGTGCGCAATGTATTTTTTATAACAACACTTGTTTTATTCACTGTATTTAGGGTTGAGGCGTTAAATATATTTTATTTTTAACGTTTATTCCATTAAAAGTATAAATTATCAAAATATAGTTGAAAAGTCGATATATTTTCATATTTTTATGATATATTTGTGTTCGTCTCTAAGTTCCTATTAACTATGGTAGCCGTTTTTCGGCTTCTGTTAGGACACTACTATACGTTTCGACTATTCCAGACATATCATAAGGTTTGACCAAACAGACCGGGGATAAAATATTCTTTCAAATGAAAATATTTAAGGTTAGCCGTGGAGCAGGGGTGTCAGCGTCCGACTCTAAACGCTATAGGTTGTGCGTTCAATTCGCACTCGAGGAAGTGAAATATTTAATATTTTCATTTCTTCGCTCTGATACGAGGTAAAATGTGGCGTTGAATTCCACACCTCAACATGAAATGCCTTCAAAATTTGCCGGAAAGTGGAGAACGCCAGTGTTTTCTTGAAACGGAATTGAGAGGTTCTCTCTGCTTAGCCTACAATTTTACACTATATCGATACAGTGAGAAGCTATTAAACATTTTTATTCAACGAGTCTCCATTACTAGGACCAACCATTACCATTTTGCTTACAACTTACTTTCATCATATAATTTTGTCAAATATCCATTCTATTATTAAAATCAAAAGACATTTACAAAGCACCATATAATAAGATAATTTATATATAAATTTTGCTGACGCTTACACAGATAGGGTAAAGAGGGGTAAGCAATAAATTGGTTCCCATGTACGGTAGACACTCGGAAATAAACGGCAAATTGGAGTGTTAACCGTGAACTTATTTATATGTGTGACCCACTTCGATTTCAAAGCGTCTGTACGTATGTATTGTGTATACATACAGTTTGTATGTATGTATGTATGTATGTATGTATGTATATGCATAAAGATCGTTCTTGTGGAAATTACTGAATTTTGAATTTAAAATTATTATTCATGATTAAGTCTTTTTGTTTGTTTGTGATGTTATTGTATAGGACAATTTTTATTTTGGTTTTATGCTGTGGTAGTTTTGATTTGGGGATTTTACACGATGGTCAAAGGGCAGTAACTAAAAGTTTTCTAAGACATTCTTAGTGTTCAGGGTAACTTTGGCAGCAGGTACAGTTAGTTACATACAATCTTTCTCGATAAATGTATACAATAACAATGTATCAATTCGAACCAGTAGTTCCTCCGATTAGTGCGTTCAAGCAAACGAAGTCCTCGGCTTTTACTGTTATACTTCGAGTGACGATCGAATTCACCAGCCTCTCTTTTACAGTCTGATTGAGATATACGTTTACTGCTCCACTGCGTTACGACGGCCTCGATACATTTTTACATTATATATATTGTTAGCATACTCGTGTAAAAGAGGGTAGATTTACGTGAAAAAGATGATAAAAGCAGTGGAATTGTGTCAATCGGGGGCAATTGCTTGTTGGTAACGGCCCTTATTGGAAGGAAACTAGTGTGAAGTATTGTTAGTAGGTGATACATATCACTTATTGCAATTACGTGGTATCCCTTTCCAAATAGTTTAAAAACATATAGACGATGTGTGTATTTATCGTGTATTTTAAAAACTATAACCGCTTTCGATTTCTAACAATATATTTTTTTTTGATTCATGCTATCGTACGTATCCTGCAAATAACTGGAAATAACACTATATTTTTTACATCTATCCTGCTTTATGGAAAAATCACAAAACTAAAAAAATATGTTATAAATTTCCAACTTTATTTTATAAACCTTTTACCTTTTTCCAACTTGATATTTTCCTTTGTCTGTAAATATATTGTCTTTTCTTTACAGTCTACGCCAATAATGTTTTAAATAATAATATTTAGTCGTTAAAACAATCTAAATTGCTCTTGTACAAGTTGTGTAAAAGAAAAAAGTCGCCGAAACGGCGTTGTTAGGACATGCCCTTGCTTTCAAAGGTGAAATTATTCACTTACGAATAAAAACATTATATAATTGTGGTTCCGTACGTAAAAAAGTAAAAACCCTTGTAGAATCACTTTTTGTGCGTAACGGTTACAATTCTGTATTAAAACTATAATGATCCAAAATAGAAACAACTTAAATTAACTACTAAAATTTAACATTAACTGGGAATTTAAAATATTTATGTTATATTTATGAGGCCAGTCGTGGCGCAGGGGCACAAAATGTGGTTGTGAGTTCGATCCCCAGTCGAGGAGAAGAAATATTTACTTTAATTTATATTTCCATTCCTTCGCTCTAGTGCCGAGAGTGATCTCAACACGCAATGCCTTCAGAATTCGACAAAAACCCTGCTGTGTGCGGGATACAGCGTGAAGTTAATTTTTTTTTTTTTATATTTATTGATTCTTTTAGACAGCACACTAAAATTTTAAAACATTTACATTTGTGAATGCTATTTGTTATTTAACAAAACTTCTAAATAATAATCATCATCATCACTACAGTACAGCAGGTAGGCCTTGGACCTGACCTGGCCTGAACATTTCTCTCTATGCCATATTTCTTTATACGTCTAGAGTTTCCAATTCCAATTTCCAGGCGTTTCGACTTCGCACAGACATCATGAGCTGTCCCAAATTTTTCTTCTATCATCTATCTTCAGGTTTATGGTTTAACCATAAATTTTGCTGAATAATAACGATTTATACAAACAACAAACATTTAATACAAATGAAAATCCATATCAATCCTTGTCCAATGTAAAACATTACAAATAGCCTACATTTACCACGGCTTAGTAAACAACGCAGATTTCATCTGAATTTGGATGCTGTCAAAGTTTAGAAACCCAAATTTATCATTCATTAAATCGACATACGTTTCTAGTTAGCGTAATTGCTGAGCAAACTAGCTTATACAATTTTCGAAATTGTTTCGTTGTATTAATTATATCGAGGTCATTGTAGCGCAGTGGGATAGCTACTGACGGTAAACACGGTGGTGGTGGCTTTCATCATCTTTTGAATATATGAGATATTTTCATCCCTCTACTCTACAAATCATAAACAAACTACTTGACGCTTTTTCCTGCAGTAAGAGGAGTAGGTAGAGGGAACCTAATCCTAAGATACTGCTTTTCCACTTTCAGCCAAATTTTAGAGACGTAAACATGGAGACATTCAAAGCCACTCTTTGTCTTTCAGATACCTACTCATTTTACTGTTAAGATATTGCAGTTCCATAAAAGCACTTCCTGGAGGCATTGTGAGTGGCGTAGCTCAATACCACGCCTAATTACCTGAGCGAGGATTATTAAATATTAATTATTTTAATCTCCATAACCGGGAATCGAAGCCACATCCTGTCGCACTATTCACTAGCTTGTGCTCCTACGCCACGACTGACCTCTATACAAATATACTCACCAAGAAAACATCTAAATGCATACATACACTTCTCAGACATCATATTCATACAACCAAGTAGCATGGAAGTAGTGAAATAAACATACACTTTGAACAAATATCTTCATAAATTTATTTACATTCGAAAATATAAAATATGAGGAATACTCTACTCAAAGAGACGAGGAAACTTCCTTTCCTCATGCACACGCCGAACGACGGTTTGAAATTAAAGCTATACCTTTTGTACGTGATACAAATTTTAAATATAAATATACAGTTTTCGGTACTTTAGATATGAACTACTTGAGGCCGTCGTAGCGCAGGTGGCAAAAGCATGTGGCTGTAATCGCGAGAGTTATAGATGCGTATATAGATGCGATTGCTACTCGGGGGTATGAAAAAAATAAAAAAATTAAATCCTCGCTCTGGATGCGGCGGTGAGTTCCATAACTCAACACGAAGTGCCTCCAGAATTCGGCGGAAAGTAGAGAACAAATTGTGTTAACATTTACCTAGAGTTCACTCCACGTTACTTGTGCTTACGTGCGAATACAGCGTTATTCACTGGATTTTCATAAAATACTACTACTACTATTGAATACTATATCCAATACTTAAAATAAAAACGATCATTTTTGTGTTAATAAGCGATAATATGTTTAGTAAACTCGCTAAATAATATATTAAAAAACGACATATTTTAAGGTTCCATTTACCCTGCTAGCAGGATAAAACGTTATCTGAAAAAAAATGTTCTTAATTTAGATGCTTAAAGGAAAATATATATAAAATCAAACGAACTTAACACGCTTTAAGACGATACCTATTCATAGTTTACTTTTTATTTAATAAAAAGATTCCGCATTGCAGTACAAAAAACATTTGAAACGTAGTATTAACTTGTATGGACTCTATTTTGTTTCAAAAACGCTATCAATTTAATTGCACTTATTTAAGAGGTTTATTTGAAACAACACCTTACTATATATTTCTATATAATATATAACCTAATACTATCATAATACCTAATATTTTTTAGTTGCACACTGTATTCCACACGGGAGGATAGGCAGAGGGAACCTGTGAACCTAAATCGGACCCACAAAAGTCGCGTTGATTGTTCGCGTCGAGAACAGTTTCGAATAGCCAAATAGCCACTTGCAACTCGTTCGCGTGAATTTTATAAATTTGATTGATGCTAATATTTTAATATAGTTAGGTAAGCTTTTTAAAGTTAATATTTTTAGCCCTTCGACAGTAGTATGTTTTCCTCACTTGTTTTTTTTGTTTTATTCTAGCTTCACGCTGTATCCCGCAGATAGGTAGGATAAGAGGGTAGAGGGAACATAATGATAAGACATTTCGTATACCATTCGTGTCCCAATAGGACAGTTTAGTTCCAATTTACCCCCAATTTTTGAGATATTGCGTTTTGAGTGGTGATTTCTTCGTATGGGAGTCGAACCCACAATCCAGCTTACAGTAGCTCGCTTCTGTCCCTGCGCTACGACTGACTCCGACTTTATGCCCACTTTTATGTTTTCCATTGTCTTCTTAGTTTTAGAACCATTGTGGGCTTACTGGTGGAACTTAACGCCGCGTTTTGTCTAATCATTGATAACTACACAGCCACCGTCATATTTACAGTCAGATAGCTTTGGAAAAGCTTAACAAAATATATAATATTCTAAACAAACAACATTTATTCGCAGTTGATGGTCAAATGTACTTTACGTGTATATGTTAATTCTTCACTTATCAAAAACGAAATAACGACGAAACGTGACAGAATATTCAAAATTAATGCACGAGATTTAAATAATACTTCAAGCTTCTATACTATCTATAGCTACGGTTTTAGAGCTCACATTTGTGCGGACGCTGTTTTAAATCATATTGTTATACCTACCTATATATTTAAATTTTTAAGGCTCGCGTACCATCTTTTTCCTTTAATTAAACAAAGCTATGGTTAGGAACGTGACGAATAGAATTTTTTTTAAAAAGAAATAAGTATTGCCCACCCAATTTACTTTGGTCGAGTGCGTGACTTTTCTGTCTTTTTTTTTTCGATAACAATTTGAGGCAGTTTCTCTTTTCTAAATTGAAACTTTGAATTTGTTTCAACTAAAGTCTTTAAAAGTAACAGAATTGATAATTGGAGTGTTCTCATCTATCTACTTCCTTTTTTGTTAATTTCAAAAAAAGATATATCTTATTTGTGAAATATATCTTATCAGATTTTAATATATTATATTGATAATTTGAGGCCAGTCGTGGCGCAGTGGCACAAAGTGTGACTGTAAAACCGATGATTATGGGTTCGACCCCCACTCCAGTTGATGACATATTTCCATTTCTTCGCTCTGGTGTCAAGGTAAAGCGAGGCGTTGAGTTCTGCCACTCAACACGCAATGCCTCCAGAGTGCGACAGTTGATGGGGAACAGAGTGTCTTAACACTAGGTTTTTACCTACCCTGCTTCCTGCGGGATACAGCGTGAAGCTGATTTTTGTTTATATTGATAATAAATTTGATAGAATTAATTCAGTAGTATGAGGCAAAAGAGGCATTGAGGCTAATAAACAAGAATTTTAGTATCCAAGATGTTTGAAAATATCAATATTGATACGTCAAAGGATATTCAAAAAGAAAAAAATATTCTAATATATTCAAAGTTTAGATAGACTTAAGGCGTACTTTGCGTAGTATAAATAGAAAAATATATACATATTTCCTTGTTATACATATAAACAAATACTTAAAAACATACTTATTGTACCTACTGCGATTTTTTCAATTTATAGCAAGATAGGCAGTGGCAACCTAGTTGTAATATATTTTTTTCTCAGTTTCCGCCTCTTTTTAGAAACATTGTATTTTAAGTAGCGGATCTTAACACCACATTTTTTCTTGTTACCATAGGAAAGAAATCAAAATATAGATACTCCGGAGTGGTAATCGAATCCATAGCCATCATGTCTCCATCCGCTTTACCGTCTTAAGCCTTAGGAATTGCTTATTAAATATTTAATACTTACAAAATTTTGTAATCGTCCGAAAATTATCTAAATACGTATAGTGGCAGTATCCCAACAAATAAATTGAGAAACCTTGAATTTAAGATGAAAATTTCGCAATTGTGCCAAAATACCTGTATCAAACCGCATTTTAAAGTAATGTCATATAATGACAAATACTGTTTCAGATAATTGAAAAAAGGTATCTATGGACCTCTGTATTTTTTTTCTATGAAAGACAGACATTATGGGTCCAATTTTCAATGAAGGAATTGAAATATTTTAACTTCGTATATCGTCAATTTTGTCACTCTTGTGTCGAGACATATTACTTAACACGCAATGCGTCTTGAATTTAGCGCAAAGTGGAGTACGAAAATGCCTTAATGAGAAACTAAGTGAACACAAGGTTCCCAGATTGTTTCTGCCTACCCAAATTTGTGAGAGAAAAATATAAAGAGGTAAAAAAAATAACTCCCCTAAGTCAGAAATGGAACCTAGAATCATCGCGTACCGTCAGGTATTTCACAAGCTTTTCTACATTACAAATTAAGCTTCTTTATCCATCGTATTGAGGAAGCCACGGTCTGTTGAGTCGAAATGCGTAGATTCAATCTCCACCCGAGTCTTACTAGGTATCTTCTTTGACCGTTTAGTATAGGCGAAAATTTATTTGGACTTACAAACATATTAATATTAACTTTTAAGCTTTTCAATTTTCTTTACAAATCAAAAGTAAATAGGCAAGGAAATCATAATAGAAGAATAAAAACCTTCGGGGTTAAAGTTAAATCTCACGTATAACAATCAAACCGAGAGGATATTTCTTCAATCTCACGTATGATAATCAAACCCAAAACCGTTGCGCTAACAATCACACGTTTTTTCTCCTGCTTCACATCAGTTCAAATAATCTCTTTAATATAAATAATAAATTAGACCATTTTAGTGCAATAGAGAAGAGCTCTTAGTTTACCATAGCGATGATTCCTTGCTCTGAAAATAGAAAGTGCGGCGTTGAGTTCAGCCACTTAACATAATTTTTTTTAATTCGGGCAGAAGGCAGAGTATTTTTACACTAGGTAATCTTTATCTATCCTGCTATAATATGTGGGATAAAGCATGAAGCTAAGTTAAAGGTTAAAGTAGGCTTTATAGATGGTTAGCACTATCTATAAAGCATTTCTCATTTTTTATATACATAATTATATATGATTTTTGCTTTTATTTTTTTCTATACTGTGTGGAAATGGAAATAAATGAAAATGAAAAACAAAGACTTGAAGCAAAATTTATTGTTAATTTGTTTTTAATCTTTCTTTTAAATTATATAGTTCTATAACTGCAGTTATATTATTTATTATTTGAGGTTTTCATATCTCAAAACTATTTTTTTTTTTGATAGTATGTATATATTAAAAAAGATTTAAGGCATATATTACTCTTTAATTAGTATTTTTTTATCTAAGAAGTAAAATCGTCAAAACACATTTTATTATTTAAAAAAATAATATATCGCAGCGGTATATAAATACATAATATATCTTATATAGAAATAAATATTCACCCCCAATAAAAAATTGAACCGACGACTATCCCTCAAATATTAACAACACAGTATTACCCCATACAGAAAATAAACTACAAAATCAATACAGCATTCATAAAACCGAGTCAAGAATGTTCACGCCTAATCCATCCAACCCTATGATGGATCGTGGCGTGTTTTCACGATGAGAATGCATTGTCGAATGATTCCCCTCGACGTTGACGCGAATTAATCACGCTACAACTGTCACCGGATCAATTTTGACGTGTTTATATTGTTATCTCTTAACACGTATTGGCTTCTGCTATCTAATTAGAGATAAAAATGATAAATGCATTCTTATGTTGTTTAAAATTTGTATTTTTACTCTACATTCTCTTTTGTGTCAGGTCGTACGACGTCGAAGTACGAATAAAGCTTTGTAGTAAAGTATACTTTTATTCTTAGCCCCTTTATAACCCGATCTGTGCCTTTTTAATTTAAATAACTCATATACATTTATTATATATACATTTATTATATTTTGTATATAAATTTTATATATTTTTTTATTCAAATTAAGTATAGATGTTGTAACACGTTGACGTTAGCAACGTGAAACGTGACAGTTATTTTAATCACGCCCGTTAAATTTGTGGTTTTATTAGTGCAGAATCGAATAGCCGTCCAAATAAAATTATATAAATGATGTTTGTGTATATATGAGGCCAGTCGCGGCGCAGCGCCACAAAGTGTGTCTGTAAAATCGACAAGTTGTATGGTTCGATCCCCAGTCGAGGAGATGAAATATTTGCTTAAATTTATATTTCAATTTTTTCGCTCTGGTTCAAGGCACAGCGCGGCGTTATTATTCTGCCTACCCTGCTGTGCGCGGGATACAGCGTGAAGCTGTTTTATTTTTATTTTTTGTAATCTATTTCTTATTACATACTATAGTTATATAAGTTATTCTCTGTATTTACTAATATTACAAAGCTACTATACACCATAGATTTCCAGCGTGAAGTTAAAAAAATATCTTCACGTTAATCGTCTTTATGCAACATAAAACATTTATGGTATTCTGACCATACGCTATGGTTATGGGTTCTAATTTACACGATGAGCCAGCCCGTCATATTTGAAAAAAATAAATAAACGGGATGTGAAAGACACATTCTTCTTAGCATCGCAGAGCGAATCTAGTGATAAGACACTCCGTCCTCAGTTATTCGTAAAAAAATTCGAGACATCGCGTGCTAAGTGAAGAATAACAAAAATAATGAAAAGTAATATAAATTACATATTTCGAGATAATAAAGAATAAAAGAAAATCATATTTTTTGAAAATATTACTTTATTTCTTCTGAACTGTTAAAATAAATTCTTAATTAACGTGAAACTTTGTATATATGAATTAAAAACAAAAGCACACGCGCATACTTTTTACTGTACTTTATACATTATACAGGATGATCAAAATAGTGACCTTTACAAGTAAGCTCAAACACTCATTTACAACGCCTATTGACATACTTCCCTCTGGAGTTTAATCAACTGCATTGTCTTCAAAAAGGTGTTGTTACCCGCGCGTCCACTCTGTCACTGTCACAAAAGTAGAATATTAATACGTTTATTTATTAATTTATTATTACGTTCACGCTCTATCACGCAAATTGCAAGGTAGGAAGAGGGAAAGTTAGTGTTAGAACACTCCGCTATACACGCAACGTACAATTTTCTATATGATTGATGGCACTGGTTACTTGGATGGAACCGAAACGACTATCGTCGCATTTACAGTCAAATGCTGCGCCACAGCCTCTATATCTGATTACAACGATAAACAACAATATAATAGCCATAAATATTCCTGAAATACTGGCAGAAGCAGCTTTTAAAGCAACAAATAACTTTTAAAACTCAACCACCAAGATTCTACAAATTCCCTCCTCCAACTTTCAAGAGCACTAACTACTAAATCACGCTGACACTTGGTTGACTTCACGCAAAAACGGATGACCTCCTAGACCTTCTAACTTGAAAGTTACTTCTAACTCAACTAATGAAGAATCAATGTTTTGTTGTTTTCTCTTAAGTATTTATTCATTTGTACTATATTTAACTGAAACTTGTGATTTTGAGACGACAGTTGTATTTATTTCGGTCCGTATAAATCTTAAGATAAGGAAATCAGAGAAAATTAAGGATAAATATACTTTTTAGATTAAGCGATGCTGTTAAGCAATCCATCTATTAAAGATAGGAACAGAAAGGCAGGCACATGACTACATTACGTGGCGCTTATAAAAATAAAAACAAAAGAAGATAAATGTAATACCATTTATTGGATAAGAACATTAGTTAAATCTTTTCTTCCATATAAGCTCTCCGCTCAACACACAATGTCTCGAAAATTGGGCAAAAAATGGGAAACGGTGTCTTAATACTAGGCTCCATTTACATACCCTTCCATATACAGAATACAGCGTAATACTGAAAATATACACCTATAAATTTTTTTTTGGCATCCAAAACTTTATTATAAGATATCTTTTTTAAGGGTCGGAACCATATTTTCATAGAAATTGATAAAAGAGAGCAAAAATTTCTATTTTCGAACGGTGCGCCATGTGTGACACGTAAAAAGAAAAAAATCACCTTTTGCGATGTTAAAATCCAACATATTGCGGGCTTAAAATTCTTCTATTTGTCGATCGTTCGCAGTAATTTACGTTCGATTTCGACGTATTTATTACTGAAGATTCTGTAAGTCGTTGTTTCTGTGAAATAAACGATTTAACTTGTTATTTTAGATTTTTTTCGTTGTTATTTTTATGTTCTTGGCTAGTTTTAATAAGATAGATTTCTTGTAGAATTAAAATGTTTGTCAATAATTTTTATACTTATCGCCCTTTGATTGGATGGTTTTACATTGAACCAAACAAGCTACTGTAATTATCATATTAATATATTTTTATTTATATAATATAGAACGAGGTTTCGCGAATCTAACGTCGGTATATATGGCGTTGGGCTCCAAACACGATAACACATCAAGCTCACAAAAACAAAAAAGAAACAGAAATATTGTGCTTACAGTCCATATGAGCAACCCTCATAAATAAAATTCGAATCCACGACATCTATGAAGCAAGCATGTCCCAACTGAAAACACAAACAACCATAATTACAATATTTAATCAACAACATTAAAAATCAATAAAATCTACCACGATACAGAAACATGAGGAATATTGTATTACTTCATTATAATTTATTTACCATGACTGCCATTAAATGTGTGTCAACCAATAGAAAGAAAAATGTTCATACGAAATTCTTACAAAATGATCTCTATATTATGTGTGATTATGAAATCAATTAAGCGAGACGTAGAAGCTGAATAAGGCTATTTACCAGTGGAGCCCAATGATTTATAGAGATAGATTATTATTATTTTTTATTTTATTATGTGTGATCGATTTTCACTCCGGGGAATTAATTATTTTTGTTTTATGCTCTCGAGTTTCGCTATTAAATACGTAATGTCTTGGAATTTGAACGGAAAATGAGTAACTGACTCTGTTAACATTAGATTACGCTGTATACCCTGTTATGTGCATGAGATATTTGAAAAATACATATATATTTGTATTTTTTTATTATTTTCACGATCAAATTGGATTTTAATTTTTCGACTATTTTAAACGAGAATTAACCGTATATGTTGAAAAAGTTGTGTTCTTTGGTTGCAATACTAAAACTAAAGCACGTTGTAAGAACTTCTGTCATAGCGTAGTATTATAGTTACATAGGTAACGTAATTAAGCGAGACAATTGTTTAGTATTTTAGGGTTTCTAATTAGTCACCCTAAGTAACTTAATAACCTTTTTAACTGTAATTGGTTTCTTTTGATATCAAGTTCATTTAAAGCCTGTCAAGTAAAAATCTCTCATATGCTCAAACATAAATGACTCGTCGCTAATTTTAGAATTATACAATATGTCCCGACTTTACTAATTAAAACCTAACTGATTTACTGGTATAGTAGAATAAAAAAAAATATAGAGACTCTATTTTTCTAGGGTAAGCAGAAGGAACCTTGCGTCAAGATGCTCTTTTCCTCACTTTCCGCCAAATTTTCAAGACGCTGCAGTTTGAGCGGTCCACTGCACCTACTCAACGCCACTCTTTGTATCGTTACCATAGGGAGCGAAATCATTTTTTTTACATTAGTTATTACATTCGAAGTTTCAAAAAATTATATGAAAATAAAAAATAATAATAATATTATCATATATTTTAGGCCTGATCTGATTAGCTTTGAAGTTTTAGTGGACTAAAATATTACGTGGTCTGAGGAGCGATAGATTCAATAAGGAAATTCTTCCTATATTGCGCTAATAGCTTTTATAAATTTTGAGAATTTCATTATTACAATATGCTTTTAGTTAAGTAAGATGAGAACTTTCCAAGTCAACCTTATGGTTTCTTTCATGAACTATAGTCGTGGGTTCGATTCTGAATCTGGTGAATATAATTGGAAAAAAATATGAAGAACATAAAGCGCGTCGCTGAGTTCTGCAACTCACGCAATGTCTCGAAAAATGGGAAATTAAGTATCAAAGTCAGATTATCTTAACATTAGATTTACTCCACTTACCCGTGCTATGCGGGTTAAATCGTGAAGCTACCGTTTTTTCAAAATTACTAGAAGTAGCCCTAAAACTCTATCCTAACCCGTAAAAAGCAGGATACGCTTGAAAATAAAATAAAAATATCACGTAACATAGAGATGTCCTTAACACTCGTCGTTGTCTTAGACAAGGCTTTTATATAAGTACACGGTATTTAAGAGATACCCGACTCAAGCATTTTTTTGCTATAATAAAGGTTAGATCCCCGAAGGAATTTACCGAACATTTGTCAAGCGTGACGTAAGAGTTTCTTTGTATAATATTTTTCGTACTTAGGTAGGACTAAATGGTCTTGTATGAAGATTGGGAGTATTTTATCGTCGTTTTGTTAATAAAATCTTTTGTAAAATTATGATTTTTTTCATATTTTTCTGCCATTTCAATCTATATCCCGCACAAAGTAGGATACGCAGAGGGAACTTGGGATTACTGTGTTAGGACACTTCCAGCCCCCACTTTCCGGCGAATTCTCGAAGCATTGTCCGTTTTGGAATAAAGATAAATTATAAAATTGAAAATTTTACATAGAAATGTCATAGCACAAAAGTATTTTTAATATTTTTTTTCACACTTAAGAAATTATGAGTTCTTTTATAAAACAAATTTGTTATCCAAGTTAAAATTGATTTTTTTATATGGTTTTGAAGAAAGTAGATTAAAAGTAGTTACAAAACAAATCCGAAACATTCAACACGCCTGGAGATTTCATCGAGAAGTGGGGAACGGGGGTCTTAATAGCAAAAGAGTATTGACACTAGGTGCCCTCGGCCTACTCCGTTGTGTGCGAGACACAGCGTGAAGCTACAAAGGAATCCTGACTGAACAAACTATTACATATATAAACGTTTCGATTTTACATAAATAATTCATATAAAAGTATCACTAATAACTATGTATACTAAAAAATATAAAGTGTCTTCAATAGAATATAAGAAAAATACAGTTAAGGAAAGAAAATCACGACGAGAGAAACACGACAAAACGACATTCTTCAAATCTTTTCATACAAGTGGCCTAAAATAATATTATTGATATCATTTCCGCACCAATTATATAGCTCAGAAACATATTCGTATTTTATAGAAATTTAAAAGTGTATGTTTATTTTTAGTTTCACAGTCAGATGGAACCTGGGAACCTACTGTTATAACACTAAATAATTTTTTTTATAATATGTTCCGCTCCCCACTTTCCGCTGAATTCTGGATGCATTGCGTGTAGATTGGTAGAACTCAACGCCGAGCTTTGCCTAGTTTCTAGAACGAAAAAATTATAATAATAAATATTTAATTTCATCGAATTGGAACTGAACTCATAACCTGTCTATTTACATTCGTACTTGTGGCCCGGGAAACTGACCTCATTAAAGAATGTGAAGTCTCTTAAAATAATGTTTCATATTATGTTTTCATCAGCGCTTCAAGCTGTATGTCGCATAGAGCAGGGTAGGCAGAGGGAACCTAGTGTCAAGACACTCCGTTTCTACTTTCCGCCAAATTTTGACCTTGTATCTATCTAATTATTCAATTTAATTAGTATTTATTCCCGAATGCCATTATTAAAATAAAATTTAAAAAATCGCATATTTTTTTTTGCATTGTTCATACAAAAAATGGCCACAGAATAATTATATACCATACAAATATCACGACCTCTAATTATACGAGAGTTTTATTAGTAGTAATAATAGTGCACTAGATAACTCATGCATGCTTTCATATGAAATAATTAAGCTTTGATATATTGAAAAACTAATCAAATGTGATATATTATTTGTTTAGCGTCACGCTCTGTCCTGCATGTAACAAGGAGGTTCCCTCTGACTTTCCTGTGCTAACCGTTTCATTGCTTGCCTTCCAGCGCAATTTTGAGCAAAAAATGATAATACATCACCCGAATGGAAAATGAACCCACAACCATTGGGTTAACAGTTACACTGTTCCGCAAGGCCACGACGGCGTAAATGTTTTATTTACGTGACTAATACTATTTTTTTTCATAACTTAAATTATGAAAATGCTGTCGCTTAAAAGAACAGGCAGATCTCTTCTATAAAGGAATTGTAAAAGCATCGAATGAAATGATTGTGGATAGAAGTCTGTAGGGGTTTCAAATTAAAAGATTTTTTTCCCTAGGTTATAAAGCGCGTCGGTACCTGATACTACTACAAAACGCAAAAAGGGGTAAAAGTAATACTGAATATCCTCCTATATTTCTTCCTATAGCTTCACGCCGTATCCCGAATGTAGCTAAATAGGCAGAGGATATTTAGTGCTGGGACCCTTTGTTCTCCCGTTTTCATTCAATTTTGAAGACATTGAGTGGTGAGTTGTGGAACTCAACGTACCGAATTTTGTTTTATCTTTCAAATGACAAATGATACGTTCCTCCGATAGGGAATCGAATCCACGACCAATCAGCTAACGATGGCCGCATTTATAATAATATCAGTTCTCTTCCAGTTAAAAAATCCATTAGAAACTAACGCTAATTTATCACTAAAGATCGATCACATAGCCATAAAAGTTAATGAAACTAGAATCAGAAACCAATAATAAGATTACTCGATCTATTCTAAAAGTATTTTTTGCCACATCTCACCAGCTCAGAGTTAATTTGGTTTAAGATCACTTTGACTAGTTTTACAGACTTTCTTTAGGTTATTTGTAGAATTCTTTTGCTTTTATATTTAGTTTGTGGGTACAAATAGCAGAATAGACAGAGGGAGCTTGGGAACCTAGGGAACCTAGAACGCCTCGCTTTGCCTCGTTACCAAAGCGAAGATATAAAAATATTAAATTTAAACTCCGAGTAAAAAGCGAACTCACGTGTACAGTCGCACGCTTGGGCTTCTGCGCCACGATGGCCCCTTATATTATTTGTTGGATGGTATTACTAATTTAACCTGTACTCTTACAATTTTCACGTGCCTCTTAGTGACATTAATCCAGTATCATTAAATCCGTATTAATATTTATAGATATTTTGTTAATTTTATATCTTATATATATAAAAATTATAATAGTGTATGAAAATAGTCAAAAACCAATTTCTTAATCACATAGTTTAATTCCATTATACTAACATCCACTTCCAATTACAGTTACTAAGAAAACTTTCAAGGACACACGATGACCCTGAAATTAAAACCTTGAACTGTCCCTAAAAGCAATTTGTACGCACTTTGGCCATAGGGGACATTTGTAATACATTATCGATCACCAACTGGCCATCCATCACATCTGCTCCATATACAGTAATGACTGCTCTAATCAACTAATCAATTATAATAAAAGCTTACGAATATGTTTGGCTCAGTCGTGGCGCACTTGTACAAGCGTGCGACTGTATACAGTGACAGGTTGTGGGTTCGACTCCTACTAGAGGCAACTGAAAAAGGCAGAGGGAGCCTACTATTAACACACACTTTCTTTCGTTTTCCCATTTCCGGCGAATTCTGGCGGCATTGCGTGTTGAGTGGGGAAAGTAGATGCCGCGCTTTTGCCTCGACATTAGAACAAATAAATGGAAATAGTAAATATTTCAGTTCGAGTCCATCGGTCGAACCCACAACCTGTTACATATGTGTGTCGTACACGCTAGTCCTACAACACGGATGGTAAAATAATATTTTGTACCGTTTCCCTTGTAAATTCCAAACTACTCTTAGTCCTCCCCTAGGGGAATGCCCCTAGGACCCTACATGCGAATTTACAACTTTAAAGTTCTGTAATTTCGTCAGTGGCTGCTCTATCAGTTATTCAATATCGTAAGAGTTTTGTAGATACTAAAATCTATATATTTCCCTATAATGATTATCAAGTAAATTAAATAGCATTTACAAGTAAATTAGATCAGATTAATTTTAATTTATTAAAAAACCTAATGTCATAATACTATGGTTCCAGGTTCAGGCTCCCAAGTTCAGCTTAAGCTTACGGCACTTATAAATTATTTAGTTATTTAAATATTTTAAGTGCATTCCAAACTATTGCTTGATTGGAAATCGCCTAAATAAGCTTGTTATCATATTATAAAGATAAATATATCCCAAATATCGAACTTGCTATCGTATTGTAAATACACCATATCAAATCAATACCACCCGATAAAAGTCATCCAGAGATTATCATCTCATTAAAATCAGAAGTGACTCTCCAAATCGGAGATCCATCAAAGTGAGCGACGCATTATCATAATGTGTAAGATCAGACCCGAAGAATTTGAATAGCGCTTACTGTGACGCGTTTTATATATTTTTGTAACTGCTCTTTAATTTTCTTGTCTTCTTTATCCGTTTTGGAGCAGTGGAATAGTATCTAGTGGTTTTAATTTTTATGTGTTCTATTTATACTTAAAAATATACGATTTCCCAATGATAAATAACTGAGTATTCAACTCTTCAACACAAAACTTTTAAGGGTAAATAGAGAGTACCTAGTTTTGGACGCTGAATCTCGCAAGCAGCAGGTAGCATTACACACTCTATACCGACATTGGGTGTCGAATGGCAAAATATAACACCACATTATGTGCCAGGCAGCAAAAAAAATAATTAAAGTACAATCACACCTGTTTGGCGAAACATGGCGAACGAAAATATCGTAATGGGAACGAAGTACGAATAGGTTCTCAGGTTCCTTTTGCCTAATACGCGGTATATAACGTGAAGATAAAAATAACAAGAATATTTTAATATATTTAAAAATAGCTAATAACATAATATTTTGTAACCTATAAATGTTTAATTATTTCATGCCACAGAAGATTTACTTTTAATTAAAAACTAATGAACATAGTTATAAATATATATTATATAGGTGCATTATATGAAAAGATCATCTATTTAATTTTTTATAGAAAATATAATGAAACCCTAACAGCTGAATAGATTTAATCTATCTCCAGTGATTTTTTTGAATAAGAAAAAATATTCCTAGAGTAAATTAAAATAAAGGCGTTATGGTGTAGTTATATTTTGTTTGTTGCATTGTAGATTCGAATCCTGCTTATTTTTTTACAGCTCCACGTTTTTTTTGTTGAGGTGCGGAGTGTATTCATCATTTTTAACACAATTTTTGAGATATTTTATAGATTAGACTGTACATACTGATTAAAAGCCTGTTTATTTTTTTTAAGTCTCCACTTTTTTTTGTTGAGTTGCGGAATGTGTTCCTCATTTTTAGCACAATTATTGATATATTGCGTTGCAGCACTCAACGCTGCAATTTTTCTACTAGAGCAGAGAAATGAAAACTAACATAAATAATTTCTTGAGTGAAGATTTGAACAGGCAACCATCGTTTACAGTGGCACTTCGCACCACTGCACCATATGACAACCATATATCATCACGATATACATTTTAATTTAAAATCAATAAGACATGTTTGTGATGAATTCTAAGTGTCCCGGGGTAACTCAGACCGTAGGTACACCGGGTTAAGTTTAAATTAATATAATTGAATATTATAGTCCACACTTTCCTCAAAGATTCTTCTTTCAATTCAACCAGTAGTTCCTGAGATCTGCACGTTCAACCAAACATACTCAGTGTATAATATTAGTATAGATATAGATATAGATTGGACAGCTTCTGTCAATTGCCTGAGATTTACAATATTACTTAAGATAAGATCACAATTATCATAACAATACATATTAGCATTATCAGTAATTGGTTTGTACGTCTGTTTATTGCTGTAATATAGCAATCAAGATGTTAGAATATAACCATTGAGAGTTCGTCATGGCACAGTGGCATAGCGACTGACTATAAAAGTGACGGTTCTGGGTTCGATATCTACTCGGAAAAATAATTAATTGTACATTATCTTTTCCTAGCTCTAGAATAAAAGGAAAGATAAGATAATTTCTAAATAAAACAAGGTCTTATCAACAACAGTAATGTCTCGACAATTGCACGGACAGTGACGAATGGAGTTTCTTAATGCCTTGTCTTTCTAAGTCCAATAGTTTCATCTGTATTTGGCTGTGTGCTTGCGCACGCTTATTTCAGAAACGAGTTAACCGATTTAAATACAGTTTCTACTATTGTATTTTTTCTGTTAACATTTAGTATTCATTTTATTTGAATCTTTTCGTAAATGAAAAGGTATATCAATAAAAACTATTCCGCTCGATAAAATTATTACAATATAAAAGTTTCATAGAAATGGCTAAAACTATATTTTTTGTTATATAGAATTATTATTATGATGATAATGTTTTTAGAATACGAAAGCAATCCAAATTAGTAAAAAAGTAGTTGTGTATATTTTGCAGTAAATAAAAAGGGTTCTAAGGGTAACGCCGCGAGCGTGTCACTAGTATACGTATAATATAGAAAACGAACAAAAACTTTATAAATCAACCAGCGTCACGCTGTATCCTGCACGTAGCAGAGTAAGCCCTGGAGTTAAGACACTCCATTCCCTACTTTTAGCCGAATTTTTCGAAGCATAGCGCATTGAGCGACGGAACTAAACACTGGGCTTTAAACTTGGTACCAAAGGGAAGAAATGGAAATATAAATAAAAATAAATATCAAAATAAATAAATATCGATATCGAACCTACAACCAGTCGTAATTGCAGCCACATTTTGTGCCCCTATATAACATTTATATAAGCGTATATAAGTAAAATCGACAAGGGTTAAACCTTTTAAATCGAGCCCAATTGATGTTTCTTCAACACCTCGTTATACTGTTATCGTTTACAAAATATCGTTTTTCCAGAAGCGGTCATTAAGGAAATTAAGAAGGCAATTAAAATATCGCCGTTCAATAGGCTTTGAAAGTGATTTATTATCTAAAAATACCTTTACTGAGAACAAACTTTTAAGTTAAAAATATATGATATTGACCGGGGGTAGCCCGTCGAAGCGTAGTGTGGGTTCAATCCCCACTCGAATGCTTGAATTATTTTTATACCTTATTTAGGTAAGAACTTACTTTTTTCTAATATTGCAGGTTGTAAACACACAGAACGATTGTAAACAGTCTATCAGAATACACATTTTTTTAAAATATCTGTTTTAAAAAAAAACTACAATAATGACATTTAAGAAAAAATACTACCCAGGATGTTGTTCACAGCAGCGCTTGGAACTTGTGAAATAAGCGTAGTCGTCCTTTTTAAAATGTGTTCTATGACCTGCTCTCTTCCGGCTCTTTTCTCTTCTTATTAGCTTCACGCTGTATCACGCATATCAGAGGATAGAGTGTGGACACTTAGTGTTAAAATACGCACAGTTACGCACTTTACAACCAAATCTTGGGCAATGTCCAAATTCTCGTGTTAGTGGAGGAGCTCAGCGGTTATGACGTGCTCTCACTAAAGCGAATAAATGGACATAATTCATCCTCGAGTGGGAAACAAACCCATACCAAAGAAACCTTTGCATTAACAATCAGACACAGTGCCGTTTCGCATAGACGGTCTCCGGACGAAGTAAAACGTAAAACGTATGACGACAAGAAAATATAACACATTTAATCATTTCATTATCAATCATCTAAATTGAGTTTCTAAGACATGATATTTCATTGACGCCTGATCGGTCTATTCGTTTTAAATGTAACTTTGATTGATGATTGAAAGAATCGTCGTTATGAAGTTAATGGTTTGAAGTTCTTTTGTGCCTTTTAAGAGATTTTCGCGTAAAGATCGCTATTATAATGGCGCTGTTGGGGATTTTCTTAAAATATCTACTCGCGAGATGGTTACGGGCTCGATCCCTTGTTCATGGATGCTTAAATATAATTATTAAATATTTTTATTACGGATCTGGGTAAATCTTTAAGTTATTTTTAACCTTTTTAAAGTATTATTCCACACTTAGGAAAAAAAATAATACGTTTTCTAAATAAGTCGTTAAGTTCTGCCAATCAGCTTCACGCTGTATCCCGCACACTGCAGGGTAGGCAGAGGGAATGTTCTGTAAGACACTCCGTTCCCCACTTTCTGCCGAGTTCTGGAGGCCTTGCGTGTTAAGTGGCAGAACTCAACGCCGCGCTTTGCCTCGACACCAGAGCGAAGAAATGGAAATATAAATTTAAGTAAATATTTCATCTCCTCGAGTGGGGATGGAACCCACAACCAGTGGGTTTACAGTTACACTTTATGCCGCTGCGCCACGACCGGCCAATCAATACGAATTATTTCTAAAATTCGTAAAAATAGGAATGGAGTTAGTTATAATTATGTTTCCTTATTTTAAAGTAGTTTTTAGCAGTAAAAAGATAATGAAATAAAAAAATTGAAACGAAACCTTGTAGAACCCATCAGGAATATTAAAATCAGAAAATTTTGTTTCAGATATATCGTGACTTAAACTGTAAAAAACACTAAAAACACATACAAAAATGTGTGAATCGTCAAGAAAATACTCCGAAAACGTCACATAGTGAAAGAAGAATTGAAAATGATAGAAACAAAACAACACGACAAGATATACGCGACACATTTCTACACAACCAAAAAACCTCCAGATCAAATCAAAGAAACTAATATAAGCGGTGTAAGAAATGATACAAAAGACCCGAGTGATATATTAATGTTAGTTGATGATTTCAGTGACTACTTCTATGGGAACACTAGCCACGATGTGTTTAGTTTACACAACCGTACCATCGACCTTCTGAATGATGTCAACTGCACTTTTAATGGAACATTTAACTTCTCATGTTTCGCTACCATTGATCCTCCTCAGTACAACTTTTGGGCGTTATTATTACTAATTTTTCCATTTTTTACACTATTCGGTAATGTGTTAGTGATAATGAGTGTTGTGAGAGAAAGGACATTGCAGACGGTGACGAATTATTTCATAGTGAGTTTGGCGGTTGCTGATCTGTTGGTGGCGGTCGTCGTGATGCCGTTCGGTGTTTACTATTTGGTAAGTTGAACTGAATTTTATTATATACACTGTCTTGACTAAAAACATTATGGATTTAAGTCTTTCTTAAACTTTTCAGTAAATTAAGGTTGTACTATACAGGTCATTAATATGACGGCTAAATCGTATTTGATTATTATTTAAACAAAATTAATATGAAGTTGTTGATTAATATTTTATAATGAACTAAAAAGGTACAAATAATAGGGTATATATTTTTAGAAAAATAAACACATAACATAAATTATGTTTAAAATATAAAGAACAATGTAGAAAAAATATCTATAAAAATACCGGTCAAGGGCGAGTCGCACTTGCATATGAGAGGTTCCGTAGCAGCAAAAATATATTTATAATATCGCCACCATTTTAATGTTGATATGCAAATTTTAATTAGCTTCAATAATTGCATTTATAATTAAGCTGAGACTCTGTTCAAATCGCGCCGATTCTAAATATCGTTATGCATAAATGTTTACACGTTTTCTTAATAAATATATATTTTTTATTTCTTAGTGTGAATAATTTTAGTTTTCAAAAACACAATACATAATTTTATAGTGGTTTATAAAATAATGTACCTTCCAAATTACAACTATACAGTACCCATAGTCAATAAAACGACTGCGAACGATATAAACGTACGGACAAACATGGACACAGGTTACGGAACCTTAAAAAAATATATTTGAAGTTAATAGAAAAATGTTCTTTGACAGAAGCTACTATTTAAAAGTTTACTCTTGATGTTACACGTAAAAAAATACTTTTAATTCATCAAAGACTAATAAATTAAGCAAAATATATTATATTTAGAAGAAAAAAATTGAATTCTCCTTCAATAATCCTTCACAAAAATATCACCTGTCAATTAATAAGCCTTAACTCACTTTTCTGTACTACAAATATAATTAATCGTTGAAACTTTTCCGACGGACATTTCCAACGATATATTTTTAGGTAACTTTTTTATATTAAAATATACCGAATAATCGAAGCTTGAATAACTTTAATATCTAAAAGACCAATTGGTGAGATACCCATCAGGGTATCTATCGTATATACAATATGTTTTATAATATCATATTTTTTATAATATAATGTATATTTTTTGAGGGCAGTCGTGACGCAAAGACACAAAGTGTAACTGCAAAATTGACTGGTTGTAGGTTCGATCCAAACTCGAGGAAATGAAATATTTATTTAAATTTATATTTTCATTTCTTCGCTCTGGTTCCGAGGCAAAGCGCGGTGTTGAGTTCCGCCACTCAACACGCAGTGCCTCCAGATTTCGGCGGAAAATGTGGAATAGAATGTCTTAACACTAGGTTCCCTCTATTGGGGATACAGCGTAAAGCTGATTTGCTGTATTTTTTTAGCTTCACGCTGTATACCACACGATACATGAAATCTAATATTAAGAAAATCCATTACCAATAAGATACTTCTTTTTCCCACTGTATAATATTGATATGTATACACTTCTTGTATGGTATGTTAATTTTTTATTTATTTATTTTTCTCTTCATATAATATATCCTGTACTTTTGAATATTTATAGTTATCTTAGTTAACCATATGTAATTCACCGTGTTAACAATGAATTGTACTATTAATAGTATTTCCCGTGAATATAAAGTTATTAAATTTGCATTAAGTGAAAACTTCCAACACAAGTAAAGGAAAAAATCCAACAATTTTCAGGTTAAAATTTAGGTATTTTATGGAAAATCTTTACAAGTTTTGTAGTTCGTTTCATACAAAATGATTCAGAACAGTCGTAAATAAAAATTTGTCAACTCTATTAAATCAATGAGATATTTTCCGTAGACCTAGAGATACGAAATTTGGAATGAAGTGAGAACTTACATTAAAAATAAAGATACTTCCCACTGGACCACACCGGCATCTATAATAAAATTAACAATCAATAACAACAACTAAGCCCTATCCAGATCTCTGAACAAGCTTGACCGCATAATTTCGAAAACAGTGCAATTTGAGGATGTACGGCGCACGGCCACAGTGGATTCCGCGGTTGACCGACCGCCGCCGGACATCGAATTACCGCAATACGAACAGCTAAATATGTTACGTTTGTGTATTTGTTCTTCGATGTGTATGTCATTTTTATGTTTTCTATTGGGTTTTACGCTTGATTTTTTAAATATAAAGACACTATTCTCTATTTTTTGGTCGATTTTGAGACATAGCGTTTTGAGTGGTAAATTGAATAATGAAAATGCAAGTGTCATCATTGGAAATGCAAGTATTAAACAATGCATGATCCCGAGTAGGAATGGAACCCACGACCGTCGCGTGTCACCTCAAATCCTTTAAAATATTCTTTATTTAATTTTGTATATACTTTTGTATTACATAAAGCTACTACCGGCTCGACAGGCAGTTTTGATGGTAAGAAATTAAGCAGTTGCTATTTTCAATGTCAATGTTATAATTATATATTATATAGACTGACATCTATTTTGAATGAGGTTCAATTAGTATTCATTTCTTAAGTTTTTATTTTGTAAATATTCGTGAAAATTATTTATTCTTGATTCATTTACTGATTCACCAAAGTTTGTTTACATCAGTAATAAATATTAAGTACTTATTTACTATTTCTTTTTACAAAGCAAGGCATAGAGCATTTAATGTGATATTCGGCTCTCCGCTCTCCTTGTTTCACAGACGAGATCAAATCTATAAACATCGCTGTAATAGTTAGAAGGTGCGCTGCACCATGACGTTACCGTGACCTCGTTAATAATTATATTTCTAAAAAAACATTTGCTTACGAAAGTTAACCTTCTATATATTCCTCCTTACACCTGTACAATCCTATAAGGGTTCCGTTTTTACTTACTGATATAATGAACCCTACACACTTTGCATATAACAAAATATCAACTTCTGAATTTTCAACATCAATAAAACCACGATTGTTGAGCGAAAATCTATCGAAACAGACATATGTATGTATGTTTGTATGTTCCGAAATATAACATTACATCCAAGAATATTTTACGACGCCGCAAATTCGTGCCTCTGTTAAATTTTTACGATCATCTGTGGCATAAAACCTGTCATGCGTTAGAGAAATGAAAGGTCAGCATGTTTTATTGTTTTTCTTTAGGAAAAACATAAATACTTAGTTAAATTGTTGTTGTTTTAATATTTATTGTCATAAATGTGAAACTTTGGAGTATTTAAATTATTTTCATTATCTAAAAAGGCTAAGGGAAATGATAATATAAGAAAGACGCTAATAAACAATATTTACAACCTTAAGGAGTTTTTTAAACTCACCTAGTACTTACTTATTAACTATAGTATAGTATAGTATAGTATAGTGTAATTCTGTAATTTTATGATAAAACTCAATACCACGACTTGTCTTACCGGAAAAGAGAAACAAAATAAATTTAAATATAATCTTTCCCAATTCCCCCAATTGGGAATCGAATACACAGCCATGACGTTTACAGTACGATGCTGCTCAACGTACCAGTGCCTCCTAATACAAAAAATATTTGAATTTTCGTTATATATAAGACTTTATAGCCACACAATACATTAGCTTGATGTTTTTTATCCATCGTTTCAGTACATTGGATACATATTATAGCTTCCGATGAAATTTTGCAGAGTAAGCGCTTTTTCCGCTTATCTTACACGCTTAGTTAGCAAATATAGATGAATCCCGTTATTCTTATAATAAAGGATTTATTAGTTTGTGTACTTGAGTTATGTTTATAATTATACCAGTATAAATATGGAGGTTGTTGTTGCGCGGTGGGATAGCATCAGACTGTGAACCTTACGGTTGTAGGGTTCGATTCCTAGTCGGTGGAATGGAATATTTTCAGTTATCTCCCTCTGGTAGGCTTCTCAAAATATAATAGGAAAATGGGGAACGGAGTGTATAGACACTAAGCAAATTAAAATTTACTGTGTGATCAAATTGAAAAATAAAAATAATTAATTAACACGAGTTGAGATCGACATCAGAGAGAAACATGGCCAGTGTAGTATTTTATGCTTTTTGCTACTTCACTATTATAAACTTCACAAAACTTGTCTAGCATATTTTTTTTATTAAGAATGAGAATATCTTATTAAAAGATATCTTGCTATAATTAACTAAGAATTAAAGCACTTTAAAGATTTAAAAATTACTAGAGAAAACTTTTATAGATTAAAAATCTTTATAACATTTACTTGTAGCTTTTCTTTTATCAGCTTCACGCTGTAACTCGTACACAGCAGGGTAAGCAGAGGGAACCTAGTGTGAAGACAGTCCGTTCCCCGCTTTCCTTTCAAATTGTGGCGAAAACCGTAAAAGAAAGCTTATATTATAAATTTAAATAACTCAATTTTATCGTTAATTTATTAAGTTTGTTAAATTATAATCTGAATATGAACGTCCCTTTACTAAACGAATGTTAGTAAACTAGTTTAAATAGTTTTGTTTACTGCATTTACTTAATTTCATGTACAAATTTTCACAATTTTGTATACATTTGATAATTTATAATATTAATTTAGTCTGTATAATGTACTGAAGGGCCAACACAACATCAAAGAGCCGATAAGGTACTTAATTTATACGGTCCTCTAAAACCGTCCGTACTAATGGAAGCTACTGAAAGCTGCAAAGCTTAGGCATAAATTTTAAGGTACAGAATTGCCTATATATGTATAGATATAAGATTTTATTATGTTTATTTGATTGAAAACCAAAGGTGATTTTGTGAGGTATTTTAAATATAATTGACCTAGTACTTTGGAAAATGTCAAACTGATTAGTTCATGCGATGGTTATGGTTTAATTCTTTCTTGACTCCTGAAAAAGAAAAGAAAGAATCTTTTCTTTTTTGACTCTTTCAGAATGTTATATAAAAAATGAATGAATGTGGTATATAATTTAAATAACTTAGTAAAATTTTTTTATAAAAAATATATACCTAAACTTTTTTTGATAGATTTAGTAATAATAATAAAAATAAAGTATTTGTAGGTAAAAATTATGAAAACCGTCGGAAAAATTGTGATTATGTCACTCTTCTATCCATCTATCTGTTATCGGTCTTCCATGCACTATCATCACTCGTCACCCTTTACCCGTCATCCGAACGATGTAATTACGAATGTAATTAGGGCAGTGCTTGTTTATACCCGGCATTCTTTGATTTCACATTCTGTACCTATATATGTATATATATATAATATATTCACTTAAAAAATTAACAAAATATACTTTTTAAAAAAATCTATTTCTGTGTAAAATCACTTTTTATAGAGAGTTTTTGTAATCACCACTTGAAATGAAACCACAGTTTTAACTACTTTATAAAAACCTTATACAATTAAAGCGATAGAGATTTTTCCATAAATGAAAAAGTAATTTTTTTAAACAAAATAACTCATAAAATTATTGTTGTAAAATAAAACGCCATTTGTCAATAATGATGCACACAAACACAAACCTATCAAACCAAACCTATCAAACACAAAACTATTCACGAAATCGAGTCGTAGGTAATGACGGCGATGTTGGATTGCGTAAAATAGAACGAGAGATATCCCTTTCTCGTTCTAGTATATTTTTTGAGAATGAAAAGCGGCAGATCGGCAACGCTTAGTAGTATTTTTCTAATAGTATGTGTTTACGTTATTGGTATCTATGCGTAACTGCGTCACACGAAATACAGGTATGGATAAACATCGTGAAATGAGTAAAAAATCCTAGGTCTAAACTGTTAAGGTATCTTGATTAATTACCACTGGACTTTGAACACTGGACGTGAAAGCCAGGTTATTAAAATACATCTATTATATATACGAGTATATTCTTTGTTTGAGGCCGTCGTAAGGGCATAAAAGTGTGACTGTAACGCGACGGCTGTAGGTTCGATCCCCACTCGAGGCAATAATTTATTATTTCGTAATATTTTCATTTCTTGGCCCTAGCACCAAGGCAAAAAGTCCGGCGTTGAGTTTTGCCACTCAACACACAATGCGTTGAAAAGTTCAGCAGAAAGTGGAGAATGGAGTATCTTAATACTATATTCCCTCTGCCTATCCTGCTGTAAGCGGGATACATCATGAATCAAATTGATTTAAACTTAATTTGTTGTTTTGTTAAAGTCACTTATGCATTCTTCTACGGTGTAACATTATTTCTTATTTACCAATCAAACTCTTTTTTGTGTTCTTCGTATAACGTGATATGGCGAAGTGATTTTGAGCTCAACTGTCATACTCGAAACGTTATAATTAAAGAACTAAACTGAACTTTGATTTGCAAGTGTTTTGGGGAGTGTATGGCACTAAGAGAACTCTTCTTCATCGTATTATTGAGTACTGAAAGTCATTCCCGTTCTGGTAAGTCCTGATGAAAGAGCTAACGAGATGCTTCCATGCCTCCCTGTCCTCAGTTTGCCTTAAAGCGTTAATTATTGAGAGTCCAGTAGTTTCTTTGGTGTCGGACCATTGGCAAGGTGATCGGTCTCTAGGTTTCTCACAGTCTATTTGGACAGCAATGATCAGTTTGTCGAGATTATCAGACAGTCTTCGAGCTATGTGGCCTAAGTATGAGGTGAGAGAGAGTAGAGTATTCTTTGGTAGCAGGTAATGGAGAGTTTGACTTGGATTGTCAGCTGGCTAAGGATTGATTTAATGGTCCTTTTTGCTGTCCATGGAATTCGCAGCATCCTCCTCCAGCACCATATCTCAAAGGCATCGATTTCCCTCTTAACTAAAAGACAATTTATCACAATTCCTACGAATACAGGAAAAGAATATTACACGACAACAAGTATTAAAGAAATGATTCACACAAAAGCCTTTTATACATTCAAAAGATATAGAGAGCGCTGTTGACTTGTTTTATTATTGCATATAGTGCAACATGTGCATGTCGCAGGTTGTAAAGTTACAAAGCTGTATTTTTTAACAACTTTCCGATTGTACGTATTCGGATTAACATTCAGGATGTCCAGCTTTTGTGTATTTCTTTTGAAATTTTAGTGACATTTCAATATGAACCGAAATTCACAATATAATTTTCTGTTAGGCCAGATTAATGTATTAATAAGAAATTATGGAAATAAAATGTAGTATTACATCTTATTAATAAACAAGAATAATGTTCATAAATTATTTAGTTTTATATTTATATCAAAGAAAATTAAAGCTATATATAGCTAGGTGCAAAAGAGTTCGAATATAAATGCGACGGTTGTGGGTTCGATTCTGATTTGAGGAAATGAAATATTTAAAATGTTATTTTCCTCTCTCTGCAAAAGTAGCTGCCACTCAAAACGCAATGCCGCCAAAACTGTAGTGTCGTAGAACGGAGTGTTAAAGAGTGAACACTGGGTCTCATCTGTCTATTCTACTTATGAGGGAACAGCAGGAAACTAAAATTGAAAAACGGAGTGACCATTCTCTTTCCTTCAACCGACAAACTAAAAAAAACTGCTCCATCCATGTTTAACAATTATGAAACCAATAATTTCTGAACCATATTTTTGTATGACAATAGCGTTAATGCGCCTCTCATTTTAAAATTGAACAAATCGTTCCATTGTTCGCGGTTCAACATTCCTTTGTGTTTCGAGTGATTTTTGTGTTTCAGAACATTTGGGGTTTCAATCAACAGGTTGGCAATTGTAAATCTAATTATGTCGATTTTTATTTATTTACTCTAAATGAAAATGTAATTTACAATGAATTAAAGTATTGTAAATTGGGAAGGCAGTGTGATGACACTTTGATTTTCGTTTTCCGTTTATATTTAAGATACTGTGTGTTGAGTGGTGGAACTCAACGCCGCGCTTAGTCTTGTCGTCAGAACAACAGAAAGAAATTGCTGATTTTCCCGAATGAACGTCGAACCCCGTCGCGTCCAATAGCAGACAAAGCCGTCAACGACGTTGTTGTGCAGTTAGTAAGTGGATACCATTATACTCAAAGCAACGATTTTAGGTTCGATTCTTGCTCGGGGTTTGTTTTTGTTTTTCTCCATCTCAAAATTTTCTTGAATATAGTAAAGTAGGCAAACAGATCCTATTAAGACACTCCATCTTCACTTTTCACTATTAGCTATCCGAACTGATATTAACAACGCAATGTAACTAAAAATTTGTTGGAACGTAGGGACTTTGTCCCTACGTCCTTAACCTAACACTAGGTAGGTACCTAGTGTTAAATCACCGTCTGCCTCCTACATATTTAAAAAAGAAAAAAATCTATCACTACGTTGTTCCAGTTAAATTGAATAATATTATCTACGTATTATAATCAATACACTATCCTTATTTCAATATTTTTCAATACTCTATGTACATAGATTCTAAATGAAAATATCTTAAAATTTTATATTTATAAATATTTATAAAACTAGGTCAGGTTTTCTATTTGGCATCTTTCAAAACGTTTCTCGTTTCATTTTCTGCGAGTACACTGTTTGAATCACATTGAAATGAATGAAATATATTTTATCTCAAAATATTCACAATTTTATGTTGGATATTATGAAAATATTGAATAATGAATATGATTTGAGAAGCACAGTTAGATATCCGTCAATATATACGTGTTATATATGGGTTCAATTTTTATAAAATTATCAAAAAATATTTTAAGGAAACGTGGCACCTATCGTGACTTTAACTCATGTTTTTAGAAAGTGTAAGTAAAATACAGAACGAAATGTTTTATCATAAAATTTTCTCTACCGTGCTATAATATGATAAATGCGTGAAGTGAAAAAGAACTATAGATACTAATATTATAAAGCATTAGAGTTTGTTTGGTTCAAACACGCTAATCTCAGGAATTCTTAGTTTGAAATAAAATTATTGTTGTACAGGATAGTCCATATATAAAAAAAACTATAGGCCATACGACAACACTTTATTCTTTTAGGTGTTATTCACCATTCCTACGGTTAGAGTTACCTCGGTCACTTAGAGTCGTGTATAACACTGAATATGAATTATGTTTAGGTATATAACGACACAGGCGACGTCTCAGGCAAAAGCTGGTAATTTTATAATATTATTAAATTAAAATTATTAAAAAATTGCATAAATAATCAAAATTTATTAACTCAATTTAAGTGACTTAAATATCACATATACTGTATAAGTATCAGAAAGAACTAAAAAAACGCGTGAAGCTATAAATTCTATAAATCTAAACTCGAGTGATTTACTAGTAAATTCTGAAATTTAAAATGAAAATACAAATTTAAATAAATATTCAATATCCTTGAAAGGGGATCGAATCCACAATCAGTCGATTTTACACTCACACTTTGTGCCTCTGCGGCACAATGGTCTCGCTAATATAAGTCAGCTTCACGCTGTATCCCGCACACAGCAGGGTAGGCAGAGGGAACCTAGTGTTAAGACTTTCCTCACTTTCTGCCGAATTCTGGAGGCATTGCGTGTTGAGTGGCAGAACTCAACGCCGCGCTTTAGATAAGTATTATAAGTATTATTAATCATAAAAATAGTATAATGAAATGTACCTACTATTTATATATTATTTGGCGAATTGAGATAAAAGAGACGAGTCTCCTACAATTTCTTTGTTTCGAATATACAATTTCGTGATTGAATATATATTTTAAATTAAAGAGATATTGATATTACTTCGCTTTCTATTTTCGGTTTGTCATCGTGACACAATGGAACTATTCACTCAAAATCTCAAAATTGTAGTCTCATGGAATGTTCATATAATTTTTTAAAATTTTATTTTTTATTAAAATGTAGAAACGAGTGTCATTAAAATACTCTCTGCCTACAGTGTGACTAAAATAGATTATCTCTTTCATTCCTACAAATACTCTATCATCTGTAAGACATTGATGAGGGCACTTCTAGCTCTCATTAAAGCAAATTCAATCAAAATCAAAATGTAACTGAATAAAACTCAATTTATCGCAAAATAATAAGATTAAGGGGCAGAAAAGTCACGAATAACCAAACTTTATGGTATGGTTGAAAATTCAGCGGAGTGTGGGTAACGGAGTGTTTTAACGATAGGTTCCCTCTGCCTACCGTACCATAACGGAGGTACGGCGTGAAGCTAAAAAAAATATAAACAGATTCGAACTCACAACTATTGCGGTCTGTCTAAATTATTTCTGCTTAAACGACCAAAATAAACATTTGGTTGCTCCTACAGCTGTATAATACTTTAATCTACAAAGTGCCTGTATGTTTTATTTCAATACGACGTTGGAAATTTGAATTCGAAATATATTTATAACAGAAATATCTTTATTTCTTATAAAGTTCTAGGCGATAATAATTTCTTGAGAATATACTATTTTATGATAAGTGATAAAAATATTTTTAAACTGATTAAACAGATGTTTCGTAAAAAATTTAATCATACGAGTCGCAATATAATATAAAAAATTAAAAATTAAAATTAAATTAGCTTCCCGCTATATCCCGCACACAGCAGGGTAGGCAGAGGGAATCTAATGTTAAGACACTCCGTTCCCCACTTTCTGCCGAATTTTGGAGGCATTGTGTGTTGAGTGGCAGAACTCAACGCCGCGCTTTGCCTTGAGACCGGAGCGAAGAAATGGAAATATAAATTTAAGTAAATATTTCATCTCCTCGTGTGGGGATCGAACCCACAACCAGTCGGTTTTACAGTCACACTTTGTGCCACTGCGTCACGACTGGCCTCGCAATATAATATAAAAATATTAAATTTCATCAATCACTAATAAAATCAGCGAAGTATTTAGCATTAAAATTTAAGGCAATAAACATTAAATGTATTAAGGAATATATATTTTTTAATCTTCCCGTTGTGTTCCGTATATATAGTAGTGCAAATAAACGTACAACTTAAAGCTGCGCTTTGTCCTCTTAAAAGAGCGACGGCATCAAAATAATTCATTGCCCTAAGTGGGGATGGGATCAAGCCCACAACCATCGCGGCCCTTATTAAATATGACGTCAAATGAAAATGTTTGGAGTTAAAAAAAATAGATGAGTTCCGTAAACTAATACTTTTGTATTATTTTGTCTTGATTTAATATATATTTTTAACTGTTACGCTGTATTCCTTACATTACAGAATAGGCAGAGGGAACCTGGGAACCTAGATTTGAGAAGCGTCGTTCCGTTTAAGACATTTCCATTCCCCCACTTTCCACTGAATTCCAGAGGCATTGCATGTAATTGTCTTTATTTAGTTTTTTTCGTTTCTTGTTTAAATTGTATTTTAGTACAGTGGAAAACGATAAAAAACCTTCTTTTTAAATTTTGAATTTAAGATATATTTTTTGAGTGGCGAAATTTAAAACGTACTTGCTTTAAGTCTATATGTTTCTAAATTTTTCGGAAAGAGATTCTAGGTAAATGCTATAAGTGATATGTATCACCCAATAACTACTTCAGATGAGTTTTCAATAGGGGCTGATGATTGACATAATTCCATTGCTTTATAAAGTCTTTTTTCATCTATATCTATCCTCTTTTACACGAATTTACTAAATCATTGATGATTTATAAACCGCAAGAACGTGTAAAATACAAAGTAAAATACGTAAAAATAAAAATAGAGAAACGTCACCACGCTTATCTCCATTTGCAGTAATAGAACACGTAATATACAAAATACGCACAATTTCACATTAGTATAATAAGAATACGTCATAGTCTCTCTCATACGAGTGTCGTCTTTGATCATTCTCATAATATATAATAAGAGAAACGTCACGTATCCTGACATAATATACTAAAGTTGATTTGAAATAAAAAGTAAGTGATATGAAAAAAATATTTACCCACTTTTATTTACGTAAATATTTAATAAAAGGATCAGCTTCACGCTGTATCCCGCATACAGCAGGGTAGGCAGAGGGAACCCAATGTTAAGACATTCCGTTCTCCACTTTCCGCCAAATTTTGGAGGCGATGCATGTTGAGTGGCGGAACTCAACGCCGCGCTTTGCCTCGACACTAGAACGAAGAAATGGAAATATTAATTAAATAAATCTTTAATCTCCTCGCGTGAGGATCGAACTCATAACCAATCGATTTTACAGTCACACTGTGCTGCACCACGACTAGCCTCGATTCTTTTTAATAGGAGAAGTAAAAAGGAACTTATATCTTAATTACCTACCTGTCAGATTGAAGCTGAGCTATTTTTTTTTTTTTTTGAGATGAATTTGCAATCAGTTCATTACTTTTAGCAAATGCGTTTTATGTTCATGACTTTGAAAGGCGTGACTCCAATAAGCCATCTACCTTATACGGTTTTTCTTTTTAGTATTATTTCGTATTAGTATTATTCTTCTTTTTAGTATTATTTATTAGAAGCTGAGCTATGTAAAAAATAATGGTAGCTATTTAAGAAATAATGTTATGAAATTAACTCATGAAATATTATTTTTTTATAGCTTAAATTATAAAATGACAATTTCAAATTAATGTCAAATAAAAAGTACTCTTTATTTTAAATGTCCACACATTCCTTAATTTATTATACTTTATAAAAATTTATCATATCTTGGATTTCATCATTAAATGAAATATAAATAAAAAATTTGCATTTTAAGCTACACAAACGTAAGAAGGATCCTAATAGGAACGCTGTCTTACAGATAGTTCCTGACACGATACGCGAATGTGGAAATGTACCTACCCCAGTGTGTGCGAGATACAACGTAAAAAAATCGTAAAAATGGAGTATATTAAAAATATTTTAGTGTTCCTGTTGTGATAAGACAAGGTACAACATGGAACTTTGCCACACGAACTGCTACTCTTAGCGAAAAAGGAAGACGGAGTATTTTGACACTAAGTCTTTGCTACTTACCTTAAAACACTTTTTACAAAATATTTTTACACTCGCAATTCCTTACATTTAATATCGTAAAACATCAGCTAGTTAAGTCGACATCATCGGCAAAATAATTAACCGATACTGAGTAGGAAGCGGCCCGGCTCACCCTCTGGAATAAATCAATTTCATTATTTACGACGACCCTCGAAGTTGGATTTAAAAATATACATTGGCCACTCAAATTTTCATCAATTTAGTCCAAAAACAGTATATTTTATCTTATCTTTCTAATCAGTAAGCGTAAACGTCAGGTTTGTCCAATTAAACCCTATCATTTAAATAAATGTATATTGAAATCGGAAAATAAATCTTTGAATATGAATGTAGTATAAATAGAAAATATAGATTAATACTGCTAAAATGAAATGTAAAGTAATTCTTTGAAAAATTATCCATTTAAATAATAATATAAAGGCCGTTGCATTGCACAAGCGTGTTTCTTGCATATACCAGCTTCACGCTGTTTCTTGCATATACCAGGGTGGTAGGCAGATGGAAGCTACTGTTAAGACACCCCATCTTACACCGAATTTTCGAGGCATTGCGAGTTATGTCTTAGTAGAGTAAAGAAATGCAAATATTAATAAATTCCCGCGGATATAGGACAAACCCACAACGTTTCACGCTGTTTCTCGGGTATAGTATGGTTGTAGCAAGAGGGAACCTAGTGCTAAGACACTCCGCTCCGCACCTTATGCCGAAATTTCGAGGCATTGCGAGTTTTGTCTTGGTAGTAGAGCGAAGAAATATTAATAAATGTGGGAATTTATTGATATTTACATTTCTTCGCTATAAAAATAAAATCCACAACCGTCGTGGTATAGTTACTCGCTTGTTATTGTATGCCACGACACCCTCATTTTTATAATAAAACTATTGAATTATCTTTCTTTTGAAAAGAAAATGATTTATAAGGATCAATTAGCAATTCTTTCGTAATACAAAGAAATCATTAAAATATCTTTTGCTCCAATGGGAACGAAATGCCTTGATACTAAATTCCCAGGTTCCCTCTGCCTAACTTAATATGTGCCGGATACAGCGTGAAGTTAATCAAAATACAATTTACATAACAGTGTAGTATTATATACAGTTTCATAGATTTTTATAATTTATTTCGAAATATTGTCTAAAATAAAAATTCTTACATACACACAGACAAAGTCACAATACAAAAGCTAGTACAAAATATACTCGCAAGAAGAACAAAACAACTTAATACATCCACTTTGCTGAAAGCATAAAGAAACAATGGGGAACTTTAAAAGTACACAATTTATCTTGCAGTATGGTATTCAATATAACAGAAGTTTAACGCTCATTGGCTCTTTTTCCTTTTCCATTTACTATGAAGAACGGCGTAAGTTAGAAGCGTAAGCGGATATTTTTTTCTTGGTTTTTTTGGTGGTTTCCTTATTAGTATATGAAAAGACTTTTTGCATGACTTAATTAGAATTTTAGGCTTATGAAAAGTACAAGTTTCACACTACGTAGGTTAGAGAAACCTGGGAACCTACTGTAAAGATACTCCATTCTCATCAAGACACTTTCATTTCGTTTTCCATTTTTCGTCGAATTCTTAATAGATGTTGAGTGGCGGAATTTAACAATAATAAAGGACATAATTTAGTATTAAGCCATTCCGCTCCTCACTTTTTGCCTAATTTATACATAATACATATATACTCGTATACCTACAATTCAGCGTTCTCATATAATATTAGGTATATTCCATAATAAAATAAATAAAAATATATATTGATGGTATTTCTGTAAATTGTATCATTATTTACAACTAACATTTTCTAAAAAATAAAGAAAGAATATTTCTTCGACGTAATATCAAAGGTGCGATTTGTCTTGTTGCCGGAGCGATGACATAAAAAAATATTTTATATAGAAAATCTAATTTAAAATTACTATATACTGCATTGTACGTAAGACTTTACTGCCATTTACTCAATTAGGAACAAAAAAAAGTTATACATACAATAAACTCAGAAAAAACTCTAAAATAATAAGGGTTTCGGGTTTTTTTTCTTTTGAGGTACATAACCCTAAAAGAACCAACAACCAAAAATCCTAAAAGCCAGAAGAAATAACCAAGCCTTAAAAGATGAAAATGGTAAAAATGAAACAAAATTACCATTACTTTCATACATATTCATTAAATAAATTTTTGAGCCACACAACTGAATCTTAGGTCTGTCACGAATGGAAATGAGTACCCCTATTTATAGACTTGGTAAGATCGTTCTCGATTTATTATCCAGCCCAGCGTTGATTCTCATTTAGAATATCTATGGAACATTTAATGGGATTTATATCTGAGGGTGTACTTTCAGTTTGGTTAAAAATTTATTGTAGTTTATCACAGATTTTGGTTAAATTGTTAATTTTGTTTGGGGAAACGACGTTTTAGTGATAACTGTTGATCATGATGTTAATTTTTTGCTTCTGTTGATTTTCGCCACTCAACCCGAAATGCCACCAGAATTCGGCGGAAAATGGGGAACGGAGCGCCTTAACACTAGATTCCCTCTGCCTACTCTGCTGAGTGAGGGATACACCGTGAAGCTGATTTGTTTGATTTATTTTTAATTCTTTTTTATTTTTGAAACATTTCTTGCGGATTGGCTTCTATGGTTAAATAATATTAATTAAAAGTTGAGTGTGATACATGCTGTTTCTGAGATTTACACTTTCAGAAAAATAAACTCTTTAACTTTATAATATTAGCATAGACTATAAATAATATAAAGGAAATTGAATCATTTGTTAATTTTATTTATTGTTTATAAAAAGCATTTTTAAGTTTATAAATTGCTCCAACACTGTAGAATAAGCTCAATTTTAATTTGAGTTCAATTGGCCTTGCAGTAATTGATCAAAGCTATTAATTTCCTTTGTAGAATGATTTATGTTTATCATTTCTCTTCTTCTTAGTAAATATTTTCTATCTGATATAATAAATGATAAATCAGCGTATCGATCATTTTAAGCCATGACGCCGTATTAAACACAAACATATTGAATAAAATCGTAAACATTATTTACACTCTTTTTTTATCTTTTCTCGTGCAATATTTTAAAAATATGTAAATATTGCACTAGTTTAAAATATAATGGTCAGAATAAACTTAAACTAAAATGCAATTTAATTTTCGTTATTTCATATATGTTCTCTTTTCTTTCATATATGTCTATCACACGTACAGCATAAAAACGAGAGGGGCTAGCTCGATAAGCATGGAAAAGCTGCATTACCTTCTAACAAATTGTTTTAACTATGATTGTATTGCTTTTTATCCAAAATAACATTTTTTTTGTCTTAAAACCTTACAGTATGGGAGCTGTGGGGGTAATAACCCTTAACGTTTAAATTTATTTTCTCGATAATGTTAAATATATCTTTATTAAATATTCTCTAGTTTAGTTTTTGATGATGATTTTATGTACACTCCGTGAATTGACACCTACCAAAATGTACATATTAGCTAGCCATATATATAAAGTTACAAAAAATCGAAGCAAGGGAACATATCTCAAATAAAAAAAAATAACAATATATAATTTAAAAATAAATTGAAAAAAATTAATTGATTGAATGAAGAAGAACGTGCTCAGCTGGTTTGGGCACGTCAAACGAATTAGTGATGAAAGAAGAGAGGTAGTGGGAGACCTCGGTTGACCTTCGAAAACACAGTATCAAAGATACTGGAGGCAGGACACGTAAAAAGCATGAAGACCCCCCGGAGGATATGTATGAAGAGGTTGATGGCAGTGGAAGAGGCGAAAAATAAATATGGCAGTCAATAACTATTACAATCCATGGAAAATAGTTTTAGTTACACACAAAAAAATCTCTCGATTTTTAAAAAACTTCTTAAAAATAAAGACGAAATATACAACTTTATATTGAATTAATTTACTATCTTATTGCATTACGACAGTCGTCCATGTGCGTTAAAGCATGTATTTCGAGCATGTATTAAGCCTCTTTCATTGAAGACGAGAATTTAATATTGTCATACTCATTTCTTTTTTCGTTTTAGCTTCCATTTCCCTTTCTGTTGAATTCTTAAGGCATTTGCGTGTTGAGTGGCGGAACTCAACGCCGTGCTTTAAATGCGCTGGACTCAAGATGGAATGGAACCTACACGCTGTGCTGGCGATAGTCAAGCAATTGACTTCTGAAGTAAGAATGGATGAAAATTACCCTGTAGCGACTGTTTTTGTAGCGATATATATATATAATCCGAGATAGTACTATAAAGGAAATTAAATTTTGATTTATTCGTCAAGTTTTGGTGAAAAATTTGGATTGCCTACTCTCCTATAAGCGGGGTACAGAAAAGTTTAAAAAAATGATGCAGAGAGAGAAAATGTTGACGAAACATGTTTAGATGACTTTTTTCCCGAACCCTCTAAACGGGAAATAGACTACTAAATTGTTTCACGCTTTATCCCGCATTTTTTATAGTGTAAGTGATTTATCAATCAGTCTATCTAAGTGTATTTCTGTTGCACAACTCTAGCGTTATTTAATGGATGAATGCAATTTTCCTTATCGTAATGTCACTTTCAATTCAACGAAAGTAGAAAAATGTATAAAGTATTGGATAAAAGAAAGAGAATATAAAAAACTACACCACCAGTTTAAAAATCTATTGGAAAAATACTTTCTCTATGAAACATTATTCTCTAGGTACCTTTTTTATTAAAAACTATTTTTTTTCTACATTGTCGTGGTCTCTACCTTTTGAATTAAAAAGAAAACAAAACGATAACGTGCATGTCGGGCCACATTTAATGTAGGGTTCCGTAATTTTTATAACAGCCAAGTGCGAGTTAGTTTCTTTCACACAAAATGACAGCCATGCTCTAACTTGTAATACTATTACTTCTTAATTTGACTTCCCAGACAAGCACTAATAGCGGAACTTAAAAGCGGAATATATACGATTTTATTTTACCATTTTGTTGATATGTTTAACATGATATAAACTCATATTAAATTACAATTTCTAGTACCAACAGTTTTTAAACTAAGCCGCGATCGTACGGACAGACGGACGAACGTAGCGAAACTATACCTATTATTTCTAAGAAACGCAGTTTCTTGTTCGGAGCTCTATAAGTTTCTCTTCTTTTTTAGAGTAAAAGTTATTTACAGTTAATCATATTATGATATAATTACTTGACAAATGTTAAAATTATATGTTATAAGGTATAATTTTAATATATTTTAAATTATTGAGACATTTTATTAATTACATAAATACACAAGTAAGAACTATCATAGATATATGAATTTATATTAATAAAAATATTTCAAATAATCTAAAAAAAAGTATTAGGGCTCGTCCGGGATTTGAACCCGGGACCTCTCGCACCCTAAGCGAAAATCATACCCCTAGACCAACGAGCCAACTGACACGTTTTTACATTTTATGCTACTTGTAAGAAAGGCAATAAATACATTCTGATATATAAATGACACTCAGACCATCATGACTTAGTGCTACAGAGTCATTGTGACATAGCGAAATAGCGTCCAATTGCGCTTTTGATTCAATCTCTTCCATGGAAAAATGAATAATTTTATTTATTCACTCAGGCAAGACAAAGCTCGGCGTTGAGTTCCGTCATGTAACACGAAGTATATAATTTTTTTTTTCTTTCTCTCTTCTATTCTCCCAAATAGTTGTTTCGATCTCTTAATGCCTCTAAGCTCAATTAGCTTCGATTTAGCGTCGCGTGTTTAGTAAATCATTTAAATAAATCCATAATTTTAAATTTAAATCTATACCTATTTATAACTTTAAAAGAACAAAATCTTTTTGTTAAAAATAATTTCACATTCAGTATGAAACACACACTCTACAGTATAAAGTGCATACCTAAGGTTTCTTATACCGCAGGGAACGGCTCGGTGATAAGAACGAGATAGAGTGAATGGTCGCTATATTCAATTTCAAGTTTAAAATTATATATGAATAGAAAATTATTTATAAAAAAGTTGCTTTAAAATTGAAGTCATCGCGATACAGTGGCCAGCGTTTGACTGTAAACGCGACGGTTTTGGGTTTGATTTCCACTAGGGGGAAATGAATTGTTTTAAGTCTTCGCTCTGATAACAAATAAAATTGAGTTCCACAGTTATACATGTCTCGTAAATATTTTCTCTCTCTGCATCTTTTTTTTGACTTCACGCTGTACCCCGCTTATAGGAGAATAGGCGGAAGCAATTCAAAAATTTTTGACAAAACTTGACGAATAAATCCAACAAAAACATCAAATCTGTATAGTACCTACGAGGCATGTGGTTATATAAAAAAAAAAACAATTTAAGTTATATGATGAGGCCGTCTTGGCACTGAGGTGGAACTGAACCCGACGGTTCTGTGTTCGATTCGCATTCGGGGATTTAATTTTATTTATTTTGGAAACCCGACGTTTCGAACACTTTACAGTAGTCCGTGGTCACGGGTCTACCCGTGACCACGGACGCGATTATATATACGCGATATACGCGATTAATCCGGTTAAATTAGATTCATTTAATATGTGTAATAATCGTGAAAATCAAGGAACTTATTATATAGGGCTTCCGTTTTTTGCTATATGACTACGGACCCCTAAAAAACATTATTTTAATATGTAAAACAGTCTATACCAGTGAAAGAAAATACATGTCAATTTAAATCCAATACGTGGTTATTTGAGGGATTCCACTTTTACTACTCACTATAAGCGTGTTTATATTTCAGTCACGTAAAAAATACGGTTCGTTTTCACGTGTAGGTATTCTTTTGGTGATGTCGATATATTCATGAATGAATAACCGTTTGTTTAACTTTTTCTTTTTATCTTTATTGGTTTCACGTATTTAGCCCTCATAGTATAGTAGTCGGAACCAACAAGTATTGAGTCACTCCGTTCTCTACTTAGTACCCTCGAATAGGGATCAAATATCGTAATTAAAGTCATATAATATGTTAGTGGTTAATGAAATAGCTTCTTCTTTTAGCTTCACACTGTATCCCGCATATAGAAAGGGAACCTAGTGTTAAGATATTCTGTTTCCCATTAAGACACTACCGCTAAATTCTTGAAACATTTGAATACATTTATCAGCGGAATGCCACGCCGCGCTTTGCCTCGTTACCAGAGCAAGGAAATGAACATTTTAAATATTTAAATTCTTTAAGTAAAAATCGAACTCACAACAATCGCGTTTGCAGTTACACTGCTTGTGCCCTTGTGCCGCGACGGTGTTAACACATTTTTTTTTTTATTTTATTATTAGAAAGTGATAGCAATCAACATTTTGACCTAGTATGTAAACTTATTTGTATTATTTATCGATATATGTTGATCTGTCGATTGGGTTTCATAATATTCGAGAATCTGACAGTTGGCTCGTTGGTCTAGGGGTATGATTTTCGCTTAGGGTGCGAGAGGTCCCGGGTTCAAATCCCGGACGAGCCCAGTATTTTTATTATTTTCCATAATTTAAATTTTTATTTTGTATAAAATCTGTACGTGAAGAATGTAATAGCTGAAGTAAATAGCATTTCTAATTCAGTTCTTGAATATATTTTGAGGGTTTTGAGAAGAGGTTCTTTTTTTTCAGATCTCGTAAGATATAATAATGTAGTATGTGTAAATAAAAGTAGAGAATACAGTGATGCTAACAATATTACATAGAAAATGAAAACTAGTACCACCAACAAACTGCAAAAACTGTTTTTAATTAAACAAAAAACTTATATAAATGGTAAATAAAAGACGTGCTTCCCAATTAACATTTATTGCGAGACTGACTTGCGTTCACACGTAATGCCAACATATGAATTATTTTTATAATTTTTGATTTAATTAATACATTTGACAACTATTGAGAAAGTAAAAATGGAAATGAAATCTTTATTTAGAAAGATCTCTCTATATCGTTAATTACATTTTTGTTGAATATCTTCACAATTCAATAAATAACAAGTTCGAACAAGTTTTTGTATTATTTAAAAAATAGAAAAAATGGGAGTGTCTTTTTTTATTATATTACAGTAGCCAAGTGTTGTCCTTAAGAGTAAGCAGTACGTAGAGTCAAGACACTCCGTACCTTACTTTCCACCTAATTTTCCGTGTTGAATGGCGAAGTTAAACGCGGCAATTTTTCTTGTTACCAGGGCGAGGAAATGAAAATAAATTATTCACCCGTATGAAACTCGACCACACTACTGCCGCGTTTACACGACGACGGCTTTATCAGTCAAATATCAGCTTCTCGCTGTATCCCGCACACAACAGAGTAGACAGAGGGAATCTAGTGTTAAGACACTCCGCTTCCCATTATTCGTGGAATTCTGGAGACATTGATTGTTGAGTGGCGGAATTCAAAAATAAATAAATTATAAATTTAAATAAATATATTTTTTTTCGAGTGGGTTCGACAGTGGGAACCAGAACCAGTCGCGTTTACAGTATCTAACTATAATATTGTTTTATATAGGTACCTATATACATTTTATCAACACGACCACATTTTTATATTGTTGTAAATATAACACGCTTCCGAAATAAACTATTTATAGCGTTATAAATCAACAGATAAGATAGATAAGGGTATATGATATATGTAATAGTTAGTATGTTTTTGACTGTTTTTTAAAATTCACATGAAATTGATTTTAAAAAATATACTTCTACTAAACAAATTAAAATCTTATAAGATTTTACAGCATAACAAAATGAAAAAAAAAACCAGGACATTTGAACATCGTATCGAACAAGTAGTTGTCGCCAGTGGACTTTTAAAATGTAAATTGGAAAATTCTATTTGTGTTCCTGTCAGATTTTTAAGATTTTTTTTCATCCTTACCCTCCTTAGCCTACTCCTACGCCAAATTTCAATTTTCAATGTCTAATAGATACAAATTAAACTGTACAAAATATTTAGACATATTTTATTTTAAGTTATTCTGATGTATGAGCTACTTTACTGTAAAGTTTTATCTAAATTAGTTCAGTAGTTTTTGCGTGACAGTTGAACACACTTGTTCCATCCTCACGAATTTTCATATTTATACTATTAGTAGGATATACATTGTGGCTAAATCCATTGAAAATACAATTTTGGTGTTGCAATTATCAAAGAAACTTTTTATTTAATATTAAAGAAGAAAATACTAGAGTTAATGATTTTTAGATTATTAATTATCATAAAAAATTTAACATTTCTAATCAATGAAGTTTTTTATAATTTGATTGTTATAATCAATGTCACAGTTATGGAAATGCCTAATATATATGTATAGTAAGTATTCGACAAAAAAAATATTAAGTGAATTTTAAAATAGAAAAATTAGTTACTTTAGAACATTAACAAGACCATAATCTTACCAAATAATAATTTATTCATAATTTTAAAAAAATTTGGGCTCGTCCGGGATTTGAACCCGGGACCTCTCGCACCCTAAGCGAAAATCATACCCCTAGACCAACGAGCCGCTTACATAGATTGTAAAAACAATCTTATACAAAATACCAAACTTTATTATGTATGTGATAGAGTGAAAGGTGACATACTTTTACTTTCCGTATTGAGATTGCGAAACATAGATTATGAGACTATATCTTTTAGGCCTCTTATAAGCAAACTACGCCTTTCTTCATATTGTTTTTTATTTTTCAAACTCATACATATAATATTATAAAGACTTAAGATGTATTTGTGGCGCAGAGGCTGTAGAAGCGTTCAACTATAAGCAAGACGGTTGTGGTTTCGATTTCGATTCGTGGGAATGAAATAATAAATATTTTCATTTCCTCGACTCTGGTAACGAGGCTAAGCGCGGCGTTGAGTTTCGCCACTGGACACGCAACCCCTTCAGAAGTCGGTGGAAAGTGAAGAACGGAGTATCTTATCTCTAGGTTTAAAAAAACCATTTAGACGATTTCTTACGCATTGAGGAAATATTTGACTCTACATATTATAATTCTAGGTTCAATACTCTCAATATAATAATTTTTACATAGTACGTTTTTGAAATATAACAGGAACCATTTAAAGTTACTTTTGTTCCTTCGTAACTTCAAAACTATTCCAAATAAACCTGTTAAATTTGACTCCAAAATTGAGGCTAGTGAAATCCATATGTTGATAAAATTTAACAAACACATTTCTAATGATTATTAGATAGATTAACGTCCAAAAATCGTTAATTTTATCACTTATTGACTGACCTATAGAACATAATTTTAACCCAGTTCCAGTTCTAGAACTAGAGAATTTTTGGCATACGTAAAAAATGGGTGAATATAAAGGAAAAAATCCGAAACTAGTATTTTTGTAATTTTCTTGCAAACCAACCAAGTCACATCTTAGGGATCAATATATTGTTTTAAGTTGTAAGAAAAAAGAACATTTTAAGTTTTTATAAAATATTTTATGATGTTAGAAATAAATTTAAGACCTAATCATTAAACTTATCCGCCATTTACATCTCATCATCTCACTTCATATTTTGTTGTTGAAATCAAGGCATATACCATAATATTGAACTTGGCATTCATTTTACATTTATATTTTTGATGGGACATTATATTATACACAGAAATAACTGTATTATTTTACCCACTTGTTTAAGCTTACGCAATGTTCGTATTTTGTAGGATAGTCTTCCTAAGTGGAGGGAATATATTTCTCATAATTTTCTGCTCAATTTAATAAAATTCCTTATACGACGTTGAAGTGAGGAACGGGAGTATCTTAACACTAGGTTTCCAGGTTATCTCTGCCTGCCCAGCGCGGGTTATAGCGTGGAAGCTTATACAACGACGGACTTACACGATAAATTTAGTTTATCTTATATTAAAACTAGGTTTGAGGCCAGTCGTGGCGCAGTGTAAAACCTACTGATTGTGGGTTCGATCCACATTCGAGGAGATGAAATCTGTCGAGGCAAAGCGCGGCGTTGAGTTCTGCCACTCAACACGAAATGCCTCCAAACTTCGGCAGAAAGTGGGGAACGGAGTGTCTTAACACTAGGTTTTCTCTGCCTACCCTGCTGTGTGTGGGATACAGCGTCAAGATAATTTTTATTTTTTTTATTTTAAAACTAGGTTTTACTTACGACTTAGCCTGCATCATTCAATAAAAATAAGTCAGAGTTGTAAATGATACATGATTTATATTCTAAGTGTCAATAGTGTATTACATCAAAATGATTAACGTTATTTAATATATTCTGTGGCTTTCCTGAATAAATCGAATATTCAATATAAAAATGATTTTTTTCAATTCGATCCAATAGTAACAACATAAATTGTATATGTGTAAGTTAAAATAAAAAAATCATATTATAAATTAGTGTCTTAACACTAGGTTCTCTCTGCCTACGCTGCTGTGCGCGGGATACAGCGTGAAGCTGATTTATGATTTGATTTATACTATAAATACTATAATATCAGGACATTTATGGCTCCGAGGAACCCTAAAACCCTGTAGCACATAGGTACATATAACGTCAAGTACGTTTTACATGCAGGCGTCGGACGGGAGTGTAATCAGGGGCCAACGGTAATTTATAGATCTTTCTCACACACCGCGACCCAATCTGACATAATTAACAAAGAAATGGATGAAATAATATATATTATACTTATATTTATATTATTTACTTATAAAAATATTTTTATAAGTAAATAATTAATATTTTTTGCGTAATACATATCTCCTATGTATCATGCATATGTATATCTCGCATATGGCAGTCTATGTACAGGAAATTGTATGTTAAGACACTCCACACAGCCGCCAAAAGATGCGCTTATATATTTTTTAATTAATTTCCGAAAGTGGAATTCGAACCCACAATTCTTAAGCTTATGGTCAGAGATGTACTGTTGTACCACGACGGCCTCAATTATAAACATTATTTTACAGGAAATCAAATTTATGTCTATGGTAGATTGTTTTTAAAGATTTTTTAAGTGTTAGTCTTCACTTAGGAAAGAAAAATATTTTTTTAATACTTAGAATACTAAAAAAATACTTTAGAAAACGTATAAAAAATTGAACGTAGCGGGACTTGAACCCGCGCCTCCTGGAAACCGACCAGGCGCTCTGACCACTAAGCCATACGTACTAAAATACAAAACATAAATAAATTGAAAAAAACGTATAAAAAAATTCGACGTAGCTTGACGAGAACATATGGCTTAGTGGTCAAAGCGCCTGGTCAGTTTCCAGGAGGCACAGGTTCGAGTCCCGCACGTTCTAATATTTATACGTTTTTTAAATAATTATAGTAGATTGTGCACCTGCACCACGACTGGCCTCTAACCTCGTACTGCCTCCTACTAAAGTATTCAAAATATGAATATTTTCATAAACTATACCATTTTTCACTGCGAAAGGACGTAATATCCAAAAGATAGTCTGAAATGCACGCTACTTAGGAATACATTTTATAAGAAAACTGTCACCTGTACCTGAATATAACTTTAAATAGCCAAAATTCAAACAAGCATAATAGAATATGATTTTGTAAAATATTTTACATAGAAAAAGAATAAGAGGATATTGTGGCGCAGTTGGGCCGACGTTTGACTGCCAGCGTGATGGTTGTGGAGTCGATTCTTTGGTCGATCGATCGATTGAGGTCGATAAATTATGGCGTATAGTTCCTTCCGCTAATCAGCAATTATTCGGATTCGTACAAAAAACTAAGAATCAAAGTATTTAAGCAGAAAATGGATATCGTGGCTCCCGTTATCCAGTTTCTGCCTAAATACAAGAAATAGCATGTTGAAAGGAAAAACTAAATTTCATGCGTTATATTGCCTATATAATTTCTCTCCCAAGTGAAAATCGAACCCACAATCATTGACTATGTTAAACTGATTTCAATATAAATATCTATTCATTAATTTGGTTTTATTATCATTATAAGTAAGTTGAACTCATAACTATAATATACAGAGATACCTTTCAAACGAGCCACAATGGCGTTCAAAACGTAAACTTTAGACACCATATCGTTCCATTATAACTCTGTAACACGTTTCGTCAAATTGGTTTAGAATCTGGCGCGAGTTGGAAACTGAAACTACTTGATGTTTCTAAGTCACGAACTCTAAGCCAAGTTTTATATTCTTTAATATATCGGTGCAACTTGGGCACTTTGGATATTATAAAATGGTATCTTTACGCTCTTTTCCTCAGAGTAGAGATAGACAGAGAGAGAGAGTTCAGACAATCTGTTCTTCAAATTCCATTCAATTAATAAAACGGTTGCGTGTTGAGTTGCAGAACTCAACATCGCGCTCTGTGCGTAACTGTAAACGTTCGCTACTCAGTTGAAGAAATGGTCTCTGTTTTGGTGATACACGTGACGTTAAGCTCCACTGCTTAATAGACAGTGAATGTGAGTGAAGTAACGGAATATGTTGTCACTAAGTTCACAGAGAGAGCTTATCTCTATTTCGATATTCAAGATAAATATTAGAAAATATATTTTTTCTTGAAAATATTTATAGTTCGAAAGAATCATTTCGAGTCACGTGTATCACCCAGATCTGTCACATGTCATTTATTTTCGATGCAGTAAAAAAAATAAACGGTTTAATTGACTTCGAGTGTCAATGAAACATCGCCAAATTGATTTCGCACTTGTAAAATAACTGAATTACGTCCGTAGAACCAGTGTTTTTTTTTATGTTCCCGTTTTAAATTAATAGAACATTATGATCTGTAACTTCAAAACGGATTTTCGTTTTTATTACAATATTTTTATGTACATATTAATGACCTTTTTCCATGTTGATGTGATTAACTTTCATATACTTTCATAAATAATTAAGTAAGACAATCTTTTTGTTCTTATTTATGTTATATATAGCGTTGTTCCTTAATTTTTTAATAAGAGAAAAATAAATATTTATATTGTGTTATTACACAGTACATTTCTAAATCCACAATTGAGTACACTATATAGAAATCTTTTATTTCTTGGATTTACTTAGCTTTAGGGTGGGCAAGGTGGGCAAAGGAACCTAGGAATCTAATGTTAAGATGCTCCATTCCCATTGCGATACTTCCATTCCCATTTTCTGCCAAATTCTCAAAGCACAGCGTGTTGACTTGCCGCACTTTGCTTCGTTACCAGAGCGAGAAAATGAAAATATTAAATATTTCATTACCTCAAGTAGCAATCGAACACGCAACCTCAAGTTTAGAGTCCCATGCTTTATATCCTTGTGCCACGACTGGCCCTAGACTGACTGGAATCTTAGGTCCCAAGTAGATACAATATACATAATCTTCTATTTATAAGGTACTATTAAATTGCTTACACTCAATCATTTCAAACAAACAACAAGAGATCCAAGACACCATGCTTTAAAAAAATATTTACCCGATATAGATAAGAACATTCCATACAAACCTTCAGCTGTAGGCTTTCAAGTATCCAACTTTGCTGGCGTCCCTCACGTACTCTTGCAAAAGCTACAGTTGCTACAGTGACCTATTTATGTGGATACGCCCGGATTCATTTTGTTCTTGAGACGCATCACACAATAACTTCAGACGTTGTAAAGATTAATTTCATTCTTTCTAATGATTTTATACTTAGAAGTTCTTTTCAGGTTCTTGGGTTGTTGGATTTAATTTGATGTTTAGGACTCGAGGTTAGGCTACCTATTATAAGAAAATATTATTTTTATCCTTACATTATTTTATAATGTTTCAGTTAGATCTATGTAAGATGATAATATACCTAGTGTTAAGACACTTCGTTCATTGCAAAGGTATTGCGTGTTGAGTGGCGGAAATCTACGCCGGGCTTTTACCTTGGTGCCAGAGCAAAGAAACGAAAATATCAATAAATAATAATTTATTCCCCCGAGTGGGCATCGAACCTACAACTGTCGCGTAACAGTCACACTCTTGTGCCCCTGCGCCACGACAGCCTCGATAAATAAATTATATAAAGAAAATATTATTCCTAAAAGTGGTTTTACGTCTCTCCAAAATAAGGATGTTGAGAAGTCTTACACCGCGTTTAGCCTTGCTAAAACAACACACTATTTACAGTCAAATACTGCGCCACTGCACCACGAGGGTTGCATTATGACTATCGTGTAGAATTAGATCAATAATTTTGTTTTTTTTTTCCTAATCCTTAATATTTTACATATTAAATTTAAAATACGCTAAATTAATAAAAACGTGATATTTTCATAAACTACATATATATTTTTCACTGCGAAATGACGTACTATCCAAAAGATAGCTTGAACTGAACGCTGCTTAGGAATACATTTTACATGAAAACTGTCACCCGTACGTGAATATAACCAAAACTGAAACGAGTATAATAGAACATGATTTTGTGAATATTTTATATAGAAATTGAAAATGACTGCATCGTGGCGCAGTGGGCGCAGTTGAAGGCGTTTGACTGCAAACGCGATGATTTTGGATACGATTCTTACTTTGGAGGATTGATTTATTTTCATTTCCTCGTTCTGTCCGATAATTGATGAGATAGAGACAGACAGAGAGAGGGAGAGAGAAGAGTTAAGACAATGGGCTCTTCAAATTCCATTTATTTTATAAAAATGTTGCACGTTGCATATCTGTAATTGCATCTATCTGTAAACGGTCGATCCTCGGTTGGAGAAATGGTCTCTGTTTTGGTAATATAAAACGCAGAGTTGAGCTTCACTACTCAGCAAGCAATGAATGTGAGTTCTCAGTGAGAACCTATCTTGGTATGCAAGATATAGAAAAAAAATATAGCTTAAAAAATATTTATAGTGCAAAGAATCACTGAATGTCACATGTCATTTATTTTCGATGCAGTGAAAAAAAATTAAACGTTTTAATTGTCTTCGAGTGTTAATAAAACATCGCCAAATTGATTTCGCACTTGTAAAATAACTGAATTACGTCCATAAAACCGGTTTAATTTTATGTTCCCGTTTTAAATTAATACAATATTATATACTAGAAAATAAAATTTTAATTTGATTCGTTTTTATTATATTTTTCTAGATATTGATATTAATAACTCTTTTTAACATTTATTTAGATAAGAAAAAATATATAGATTTATTTTGTTATGTTATTTGAAAAGTATATTTCTAAGTCCCATCTTGAAAATAACTGAAATCTATAGTCACATTTTTTTAGCGTGACGCTGGTTTTCCACACATAAGAGGGTAGGTAGAAGGAAACTGGGTTAAGACCTAGTGTTAAGACTCCCCTTTTCTATTAATACATCTATTTCCCACATTCCGCCGAATTCAGGAGGCATTGTGCGTTGAGTGGCGTAATTCAACGCACGCTTTAACTCGCTACTAGAGCGAAGGAAATAATAATATTAAATGTTTCATTTCCTCGAGTGAGAATCAAACTCATTACTTGTCGCGTTTACATTCACTTTTGTGAATATTCTATTTGTGAATATGTTATCCTTATACTGTTTCCGCTCAATCATATCATACAAAAATTTCAACAAGAGATCCAAGACGCCAAGCATTAAAAATTTATTTACACCGATTTAGATAAGAATAATTCATACCAGCCCTCAGCGATAGGCTTTCAAGTATCCAACTTTGCTGGCGTCCCTCACGTATCCTCGTAAAAGCTACAGTTGCTACAGTGACCTATTTATATGGATACGCCCGGATTCATTTTGTTCTTGAGACGCATCACACAATAACTTTGGTCGTTCTTAACATTTATTTCATGCATTCAAATGATTATACTTGAAGTTCTCATCGGGGTTTTGGGTTGTTGGATTTTATTTGTTGTTTAGAGGATGGTTCAGCCACCAGGGGAGGTTCAGCAACTTTATAATTAAGGAGTTTTTTTAATTTAGATAATATATTTTTTTATTTAATAGGCTATTATAACCTAGACTTAGTTTTGTAATTTTTTTATAAGATTCGATTCAGCGTTCTTAGAAAAAATCCATTAAAAACTATACTAATAATATTCATCTTAATTTTTTTTGGTGTAAATCGATAGGTAATAATTAGTAGTAATATTTAAAACTGTTTTATAAATGTATACATATAATTAAATTGTAGCTGATCGCTGTATGTACATAGTAGACAAGTAAGACATATTAGACAAATTCTATTGTTGACGATTTTTAAAAGTTTAGTCTGCTTAAAACGATGTAAAATTCCTTTATTTCAATCAGTTTACAAAATAAAATGTAATAACAATATAAAGTATTTTGTTATACCTACATAATAATTGATTTGTTGAATTTGATTAAATTACAATATTCAATAGATTGCCTTTTAGACGATAATGGTATTAAGCCCAATAGTAATTGAGATTAGTCAATAGATAGGTGTCAAACAGGCGAAGCGGCGAGAATAATAAATAATAGATATGTATATTCCAGTCGTGGCGCAGTGGCACGAAGTGTGACTGTAAAACCGATTGGTTGTGGGTTCGATCCCCACTCGAGGAGATTAAATATTTACTTAAATTTATATTTCCATTTCTTCGCCCTGCTAGGCGACGCTGATTTATTTTATATATATATATATATATATATATATATATATATATATATATATATATATATATATATATATATATATATATATATATATATATATATATATATATATATATATATATATATATACACACAGTAAAAAAAGTATGCGCAAAAGTGGGTTTTTTACGAAAGAAGAATGTTGAGAGGTCCCTTACACCGGGCTTAGCCTTTCTAAAACAAATATTTATATAGTCGAAGCAAATATTACGTTAAAACAGAATTAAATCCAACAACGTGTGTAAATGAAACATGAGAAAACTAGAGTTCAAAACAATTTCAAATAATTATATATATATTTTGTTGTTTATAACTAGAGTTCAAAACAATTTCAAATTATTATATATATATTTTGTTTCAATGGAGGAAAGCATTTTAACAAGAAACAATATAATTTGAGATTTTTCAGTTTCACGCTGTCTTTAATATACAAATACCTGCTAATAATCTGTATATAGCAGGGTAAGCAGAGGGTAACTAAATATAAGACATTCCGTTACCCACATTTACCCACAAAATGGCAAAAAATATATATTTGTATCTAAAATATATATTAAATTACAGAGGCCGTCGTGGCACATGGGCACAAGTGTCAGATTGTCACGCGACGGTTGTGGTCTGATATCAAGGAAAGCCCAGCGTTGAGTTCCGCCACTCAACGGATACAGCGTGAAGCTGATTTAATTTTCATTTAATTTGATCTTATTAAATTACAAAGGTATATTCTTCTTTCGACATGTAAAACTACAGAGTATTTCGTTTTTATTCTGGATTCAAATCTAAAAGCCACTTTTTGTACTAACGAGACTTTCTCACTAATCTGTATTGAAAATACGAATTTCAAGCACATTGGCGTAAAATAAATACACGCCGCATCGTGTCCCACTTTTAGAAGCATATTTTCCTACGAAATACAACCTGAATGTGTTTTTTTCCTAAAGAATTCTCCCCAAATCGGAAAATAGGAATGAGGAAAACGGAACTGCTTTCACTTATGAAGAACTGTGTTTGTGGAATGTATTGTATGCTTATAATGCTGGAAAGGGCGGCATGGCGCAACACGCGATGGTTGTGGGTTCGATTTATCAATAGATGATTGAGTGGAATAACCTCGCTCTGTCAAAAAGTCTCAATACGCAAAGAAATTTGTGACTTAACACTAGGTTTCCTCTGCCTACCCTGATATATGTTGGATACACAGTGAAGTTAAAACTTATAATGAAAAATTGGCATTTTTAAAGATATCTATATATGTATGTAGCTTTAGTCAGTCTGTTTTATTTTATACTGCTCGTTCATCTTAGAGACTTATCGTGTTCAATGGTGAGACTTAACGGCTTAGTCGGTATGTCAAGACAGAAAAAATTGTTTCAAAAACCAATATATGTATTCTCCTATAGTGAGATTAAACCCATAAACATAGCATCCAACAAGAATTTTAGCTGAAGGAACTCTGAAGATGAAGGTGGCTAATACATTTATAATTAATAAATTAGAATCAAAATCAATCAATCAAATCAAGTTCAAAAGATATAGAGCACTGGTTCCCAACCAGTGGTCCGCGGACCACCAGTGGTCCACAGAACCCTAAATATGGTCCGCAAACGAATTTAATTTTATGACTAGGGATGGTGAGGCGAAGTTTCTGTTTGATTATCACAGTTAATTTTTATTATACCTACATGCATAGTAGTCACTGCTACCAGGAATGATATAAAAGTGATCCTTGATTAAAAAAGAGTTGGAAATCTCTGATCTAGAGGGTAGAGAACGGCCAAGAAGATAGCAGAAATATTTATTTTTATACATAATTAAAGGTGCTTATTTTAATTATATTAATGCGAAAGTTTGTGTATTTTAGCTTTGAAACTAAATTGTTTAATGATAAAAAAATATTTAAAATTATAACAAAAAAATAAAAGTAAAAAGTAATGTTAACTAGTAAAGCTTAATATCATAATTGTTGTCTACATTTTTATAATTACTATTAACAAAAAATATATCAAATAGCGTTAAAAAGTTTGGGCTCGTCCGGGATTTGAACCCGGGACCTCTCGCACCCTAAGCGAAAATCATACCCCTAGACCAACGAGCCGCTTGCGTAAAACATACCAATACAATATAATATACTGTTAATAAGTTCTTTGATTTTCACGATTATTACACATTTTAAATGTCCGTGGTCACGGGTAGACACCCGTGACCACGGACTACTGTAAAGTGTTCGAAACGTCGGGTTTCCAAAATGTAAAAAATCTTAAATATACGCGATTAATCCGGTTAAATTAGTTTCATTTAATAATATACTGTTGTCTGTACTTTTCATGATAAAAAAATATAATGTTTTCAAAATTGATGATTGAATTAGATTCCTGCTAAGATGGATTAAATATTTAATATTTTCATTTTGTCGCTCTGGTCGAGAAGAGAAATCGTGGCATTCACTTCCGCCACACAACAAGCAATAACTCGAAATTTAACTGAAAATGGAAAATAAATGTGCCATAATGGGAACGGATTGTCTTAATACTAGGTTCCCAGGTTCCCTCTGCCTACCTACTATGTGCAAAATACATTTAAAAAAATAATTAATTAAGTATTTTTACCGTGTTACATATTGTAATTTTACTACTATCGAGATAAAAGACGTCATTCTGTATCCCATATACAGTAATACAGCAAGATAAAAAAATGTGTTTTATAAAATTAAATTAAGAAACGTAGGGGAGCACTAAGAGAAAAAGAAGACCTCGAAACTCCCACGATAACGGGAAAATATTTTTCATTTTACGACACGGAAACAACGTTACGAGCGACCACTAGTATATATTAATTACATATTTGAAATATTCTTGAGACCGTCGTGGTACAGTGACAGAGGAGTGTGACTGTAACGAGACATTTGTAGGTTCGATCACCAGGCAATGAAACATTATTTCTTAATATTTTCATTACTTCGCTCTGGCACCAAGGACAAAGCCCGGCGTTGAGTTCCGCTATTCAACAAGCAATGCCTCGAAACCTGTGCCCTACCTGTATACTTGATACAGCGTAAAGGTGATTTATTTATTTGAAATGTTCAAATGTATAACTTGACACTATACGACTATATCTATAATATTGCTGGAGTTACTTCCGTATTTGCTGAGATTTAGAGACACAGTACGACTACAGCCACACCTGTTTGTAATCTCAAATAACGATCGGCCATTAAGATGTAGCGGGAAGTGTCCGTGATGTATGAAAGAGCTTCCGTACAGCTTTATTTATATGGGCATTGGGCTCACCCAATACCCTCTAGCCAGCTAAGAAGTGACGTGAGTAACGCCAGTACAGTTCATGAGATTTCTGATTTGATAAATTAATGTAAATACAAAAATTGTGTGTTAAAATATCTATATACTTACATATATAACACTATTCGATTACCGAGTGACAGCCAGACAACGCACTGATGGAATTATTGTAATAAAAAAAATGAAATTTAGAGCACCAAGAGGAGGATTTCTCGAAAATTTCACAGTAACGGGAAAATACCCCGCATTCCGTTTTACTTCTTAAAGTCAACGCTTCTATATCTTACATCTATAATCTTACAAAAAAAATTCTTTCGACTTAACGCCAACGCAATGAAAATATTTAATCGCCCGAATGAGAATTGAACCCAGAACCGTTACGCTCACAGACGCTGAACCACTGTGCCACTACAGCCAACACAGAACATAGAATTAATATGTACATACAGCCATAATCATTATTCAAACCCACGACCTCCAAATTAATCCAATGCGCTACAAAGTTCTGCCCTAATGATGAATCTTAGCAGTTCAAATAAGTAACTATTAAGTGTAAAGTAAAACACATTACAAAGTCTCGTTTATTCACCACTCACTACTAATCAGAATTAATTTATGCTTGTTTTCAGCTGAACTGGGTCAAATCCGTATCGAGGGTTTCCTTTACCTATTTTTGTATGGAAATATTAACAATTACACTAGGATATTAGTTTTTATTTCGTTGTTCGAGTTGGTACATTACATGATTTGGGCTTGCAATATTAACCTTTCTTTTATTTTCTTCTTTCTTTTTTTTTCATTATTTCTTCACGTTTTATCCTGTATATAGTATGGCAGGCAGAGGGAACCTAATATTTAAAGACTCCGTTCCCCAATTTCCCACCAATTTTCGGGACATTACGAGTTGAGTGACGGACCTCAACGCTGCGGTTTGTTTTGGTAACAGTGCGAGGAAATCAAATAATTATTTTTTCCGACTGGGAATTGAATCCACAGTCAACACGCTTACAATTAGATACTGCCACCTTTTGCTGTAGGTATACTATACTTAATCAATCAATCTTTACTGTCAAACTATTGAGTAACTTTATATTTAAACTCACCCATATACATATATACATTTATGTACTAAGCTCTGCGAAAACGAGGTGCGGCGTTGAGTTCCGCCACTCAATACACAACATCTCTTACTTAGCAGAAATTGGACAACGAACTATCCTGGTCACTATGGTTACTTTCTACTTACTATTGTAAAATATATTTATAATACGTACCAGCCTTGAATTGCGGCCAATAGATAATACGACAATTCAAGTCTCTAAATGCCCAAGGTAACTCTGACCGCAGGAATAGCGCTGTATATCGAAACGAATGTTATAAAGCCCATAGCTGGCGAACTATGCAGTATTCCATACAAACAAAATATATTTCAATTCGAACCACTACTTTCTGAGATTAGCGCGTTTAACCAAACAAAATCTATAAGCTTATAATATTTGCATAGAAGTATATAAATATGTATATAGAATTATAAACAGTTTTTATTATTATTTTAGTAGTACCGTCCCCAATAAAACCGATCAAATTAATGCACCCCCAAAATCAAATATTTTTGTGTTCCAAAAACTACGGAAAACAGTCCTCGTTCCCAACTAGGTCAGTATAGAAGTTCGTAAACAAGCTATTTAAGTATGTATGTGTGTATATAAGTATATACCTCCGTACATTTAGTTCAAGAAACCCTTCAAAAGATGAGCGATGAAAAATGAGGCAATATTTTCTAAGGTGTTCACGCCTTCTCTGGTAGCGTGGATATTTCCTTCCATTTAGCTGTGTGGTTATATATTGTGTTATAATTGTTTTAAAAATATGTTTTTATAGTTGTTACTAAGTTCGCTTTTAGAGGATAGCCATTCAACACGCAATCTGGTAGTTACTTTGGATTCAATGCACATAATTTTATTTTTTTTGAACTAATCATTGACAAGCCGCGGCGTTGAATTCCGCAATTCAACACGCAATGTCTCTTAATTGGGCGGAAAGAGAGAACCAGCTATGTTAGCACAAGTGTTCCTCTGAATGCTCTGGTAAATTTTGTAGCTATAAAAAATGTCGGTAATGTAAATCATTGTTTCTGTAGACATTTTTTTCGATTAAACTCAATACTGAATAGAATAAATTAAAGATTTCTTTTAAATAAATTTATTTGGACAGTGCTGTTTTAAGAATTTTTACAATAAATAAAGCAGAACATCTATTAAATACCTTTGAACAGGGTTATGAATTCAATTCCCACTCGAAGAAATTCAATATTCAATATTTTCATTTCGTTGGTCTAGTGTCACAGCAAAAGCGTGGCGTAAAGCTCAACCACTCAACACGCAATGCCTTTAGAATTTGGCAGAAATTCGAAAGCGGAGTGTCTTTACTCTAAGTTCCCTCTGTTGAGCCTACTAATTGCGTAATATAGCGTGAAGCTGAAAAAAAAATCGCTAACAAAATTATATTTTTTTTTATTACATCCTACACAAACAAAATTATATTTTTTTTATTACATCTTACACCTACTATCCATATAGACATAATCAGAACCATCAAATTCCAAAGTGAAGATCTAGAGGGAAACAATTCTTGAAAACTATAAACAATACCGACCGTACAATGTCTATAGTACCTAATAAACACATGATTACCAATATTACGACGTAAACAAGTATATTATTTCAGTACATAAAATAATTCTATTGCGTTATATTTAAGAACATTTCGTATGCTTATTACTCATTTTTATAGAGGCGATAAAAGTTTAATTTTGCTCTAACTTATTTACGTTACTTTGTATTTCTCAAATTTATACGTCTAAAGAGGGTAGTTGGGACTAAATGAACAGGTAACGAGGGTGTTTATATTCTATATATTTTTGTATTTTGAATAAAATTGTAATTTATGTAGAGAAATGAATTATTTTCATTTGCCCCGTTTTAGTAACGCAATAGGAAAAGTTGAGTTTCGACACTCAACACACAATGTGTTGAGTTATGGTGACTCTAGTAGTAGAACATTTTATTTTTAGGTTAAAATAACAAAAAAATGCTTAGAAATTTAAAAATTAATCAGTAAACGTTTTAAGTTTTAAGTAGACACCTATCTATCTATTTATCATAAATTTTTAATATTAAATACTTTATTAAATATTAAATACTTTTTAATTGTGCTTGTGTTAGCGAAAATCATGTAACAAAAATGAGATACTCTAATCAATTCGAACCAACTACCTGTTTAGAAACAAAACAAACGCACCTAGTGGTACTAGTGGTACGAGACCATTTTCCAATATTGTATCTGGAATGAACTGCAATTAGATTAGATTTTATGTTTGAACTATCGGCTATATTTGCGCTCTCTCTATATTGACTGCGCACTAAACAAATAATATGCTTCATTTTGATTTATGTTCTAACACTGTTAGTGGACTGTTTGAATGTATCTCGATAGATTTAATTTTAACACTAACTAGCTTTTCGCTACGACTTTACTCGACTCGAGGGAGTATATATAAATAGTTAAGATTTGTAAATGGCATATGACATATTCAAACTGTCCAACTGACTCTGATTGCTGGTATAGTGGGTTACTAAAAAAAAAAACAATTTTAACTAGTACTTCCGTACTTAGTTACTTAGTAAGAGATTAGCGTTTTAAATAAAGCTAATATTTGTAGGCAGAGGGAACCTAGTGTTAAGTCACTCCTTTACCCACTTATATAATATGATTAAAGAGGTAGAGGTAGTTATAGTGAGTGCCTAATATAGGATGATTCCTCAAAATTTCTTCGGGGACGAAAATAAAACAGAATTCTGCTATTTACGCTTTAAAAAATTTAGCTATTTACGTCCACACAAGCGGGCAACAACTGGACTCTTTTTCCTGCTATATTCTACACTTAGTAGAGTAAGATAGGGGGAACCTGAGAACCTAGAGTTAAAAACTCCGTGAATAACATATTTGAGTTTTGTAATATATGTGAAACCATTGAAAACAGTACAATTAATATAGTAGTAGATATGTTTTAGCCAACATTTCTCCTAAAGCAAGTACTGGAATATATCCAAGCTTATTATAAATTAGGCAATTAGCGCTTAATGAAACTCCTAATAAATTATCGAATATTCATTACATCTATTTATTTGCAAAATGGGCAATTTACTTACAGTAATTTAATTTTCTTTAGAAATTTTGCTTATTTTATTAATTGCTTAAGATTTTTTTATATTTATCAGCTTCAAGAACGGAGTGTCTAAACACTAGACTATCTCTGTTAATACGGAAGATTGCGGGTTCAAATTCAATTGGTTCAGTTCAAAGGAAATAAAATATTTAATATTTTAATTTATTGGTTCTGGTGTCGAGGCAAAGCGCGTCGTTAATTTCCAAAACTCCGCACGCAATGCCTACAGAATTAAGCAGAAAGTGAGGAGCGGAGTGTCTCAACACTAGGGTCCCTCTGCCTACCCTGTTACATGCGGCATACAGCGTGAGCTGAAAAAAAAAATATAAATCTTTTCAGCAATATTTACCAAGGACCAGATGTAGGCAATCAAACGTGAGTTACGATTGTACTAAGTCTCTCAATCATATAGCTGGGTATTTGCCAAAATGTAAAGAAAACTATTCGCCTGCGAACAGAAATGAAAGAAAACGTTGGGTTTTTGGACCAAAACGCTAGTTGAGTGTCAAATAATATTTGGGGTTTCGTTATATAATTTTTTTTGTGTTAGTGAATATTATATTAACGTTATGGTAATTTAATACTTTTTTCTCAGTCATAATGCAAAGTTAAAATTTGTTTTTAGTAATTTTTATATGCTTACCTTCATGCGGTATGCCACATATAGCAGATTAAGCCGAGGAAATCTGGGAACCGAATGTTAAGGTATTTCGTTCCCTTTGAAACACTACCGTTGCCGCCGGTGGCGGAAAACAACGATGCTTTTCGCCTTGTTACCAAAGCCAGGATTTATTAAATATTTTATTTCAAGTGAAAATTAAATCCATAACCTATCACTGTTGACTTTAGAGAACTAAGAGGAGACTTCCTGAAATTTCTATAAAATCATGAAAAAACAAGATTTAGACATTTTAGTCAACGCATACAAAGTTGCCATACGTACTTACTATAAAAATATTTGCATTAAATATTAAAAAAGAAACTGTAATTTAATTCAACATAAAATTACAGAGTGGGAAAGATCCATCCAGTTTTACAATATAAGCTAACCTAAAAGATTTTCTATCTAAAATAATTAGGTTAAAAGCATTAGACGCCTGCATTTAAGATAATGGCAGTGCAACGTGAATTTTATTAAAATTTATGCAAATATAGAACCGTATAGTATATATTGTGTCCCATCAAAAACATAAATGTGAAATGAAAGCCAAGTTACATGTTCAACGAATGTTCGAATAAATGGAAGAATACGGATGTCGACGCCGAGTTCTTTAAAAATTTTAAAAATTAAATCAGGTTCACGCTCTGTCCCGCACACAGCAGGGTAGGCAGAAGGAACTAGTGTTAAGGCATTGCGTGCTGAGTGACGGAACTCAACGCTGCGTTCTGCCTCGACACCAGAGCGAAGAAAATGAAAATGTAAATGTAAATAAATATTTCATTTCCACGAGTGGGGATCGAACCCACAACCCAAACCCACATCACGATCGAACCACACCTACGTCTTTTTTTTGACATACAGGCTTTATTATATTAGCAAGTTAGTGTACTTCCAGCTTGTACTGGACAGCGCAATAGGATATTGATATTGATGTTTGGTTTAGTGCCTCGTGGTAAAAAATAGCCAAGTAAATTTTGTTTGTGGTTTGAATATATATTTTACATTAAGGGAATAACTAGCGACCAAAACGAGGCTCCATTTATTGCAATAATATAGCCAAGTTATATAAAATCATAACATAAATTATAGGCTATGGATTCTGATGTATGTATAAGCTATATATTACTGTAAATATTTAGTTTTCAAAGGTATAGTTTTTGCGTTAGTGAGTGAAGCGAAGCATCCACCCTCACAAACTTTCACATTTTATTTATTTATTAATTTAAATAGCACATTATCAGCCATCCTCGCTCGCAGCTTCGCCCGCTGAGTCATGAAACCATTCTTGTTTTTATATCAAGCTAATAGCCAACAGATAATTTATAATATTTATTAGTATTGAATGTGATTATAATAATATTACTTAAACGTGATTACTTAAAGCAAAATTTTATTTTTTGACAATCTAAACAATCGCGCCCTCATGGGATTCCTGTAACGTATTTTTTTTTATTATACAAAGAAAACATCTAAAACAATTTTCAGCCGTCACTTGCGTTTCCGGGATTGAAATGAAAAAAAAGTTTTTATGAGAAATTTATTTTATAGGTACCCCGTGAGATTTTTTTATGGATAAGTTATAGTTTCCATCGTTGTATCTTGTGTTATGGAACTTGTCAAAAATAAACATATATATGTTTATGACAAAAATATTGTTATCATATCATTTCGTAGAATAATAATTCTATATATGAGGCCAGTCATGGTGCAGAGTTCTATTCCCACTCGAGGACATAAAATATTTAATATTTTTAATTACTCGCTCTCCTAATGGCCTTGAGTCCTGCCACTCAAGATCCTACTACATGCGGGATACTACAACATGAGAGCCTATTGTTATGACACTCCGCTCCCCTCTACAGCTGGTTTTTGGAAGCATTGCGTGTTGCAACGCCGCGCTTTGCCCAGACATCAACGAAAATTTTATATATTCAATTTTCTCGATTGTAGATCGAATCCACAAAATGTTGCGTCTGGCCCCTCTAATTTAAAAAATCTCAAAAAAATCTTATCTTTTCAAGTTATATAAATATTTTATATGCAGTAAAATAATGTACAAAATTTAAACGCCTAAATAAATAAAAGCACAGAGTGGCATAATGTAGGCACATCCTTTGATTTGCAAATTCAGCTTAAATAAGCCGTCTTTTAAATAAGGCTTGTTCTAGGAAATACTACTTGAGATAGGAAATTGCTTTACCTGGTAATCACATCAAAGTAAAATAAAGGTCGAGATTTTTTTTCTTTTCTTATCGCTTCTTTAATACTTAAATGAGAAATAAGAATTTGGTGATATATTATTCTGTTTCTTCTTTTCATACATACGTACATGGCACGAGGCCCTCGTATCGCAGGGAGACAAACGTGCGACTGTAAACGCGATGGTTCCGGTCCCGATTCTTACTGAGAGGAATGACATATTTAATATTTTTAATTTTCTCACTCAACACGCAATGCCTCCAGAGTTCATCGGAAAGCGGGGAATGGAAGTGTCCTAACTCTAGGTTCCTGGATTCCCTCTGCCGCTGTATATGCGGGATACAGCGTAAAGCTATAAATAAGATTAAGATACTCCAATCCACACCTTAATATAAATCATTAAAAGTGTTAAGTAGCAAAACATAAAGCGAATTGTAAATAAATTTGTAATTAGACTCAAATGAGGTTCTGAGCGTCTTAGCACTACATTTCGTGCCTATCCTGCTTTGCAGGAAAGAACGTGAAGCTACAAAACAAACATATTACCAGTATGATATTAAATCTCAGTTCATTCTATTTATTTATATGCATGTGTATTCCCTCTGCCTACCCTGCTGTGTGCGGGATACAGCGTGAAGCTGACTTATTTCATCTTCAATCAAGCGATCGCAGCGTGTTTGATACGCGGGAAGTTTACTTAGTGAACCGGAAATTACTGTTCAAAGTTTTATAGCGGTTCCGATTTCAGTTTTTTATAGAGAAAGTTGTTAGCCATTTTAGTAATCTGTGAGTTTTTACGTGTTTATATTACTTATGTTTGGTACAGAACACCGCTCTTAATTAACCCTAACGATAGCTACAAAAAACATATTTAAAAATATATACAGACGGATTTTAATTTTTTTGGATATGAGAACCCCTTCTTCATTACCGCTCTTCTCCACTGTCTTTTTGCCAACTAACTAAATTTGAAATCAACAATTGAACATACTCCGGCGTTGAGTTCTGCTACTCAAAATGCAATACCTCGAAAAATCCGGATTTTGTGTGCGGGAAACAGCGTGAAGCTATTTTTCAATTGAACATACTAACGCCGTCTTCAAAATACATTCTAGAATATAACATACGAAATAACCAACAAAAGTTATTCATGAAATGAAACAAATTTCAACAAAGAGAATCTTTAAAATTAATATTAATTTGTATCAACTTATTTTATACTCAAAGCCTTATTTTATAATATCATAATAAATTCTTTTACTTTCCAGATGAATTAAAAAAATAAATAAAAATTAAATCAGCTTCACGCTGTATCCTGCACACAGCAGGGTAGGCAGAGGGAACCTAGAGGGAGCCTAGTGTTAAGACACTCCGTTCCCCACTTTCTGCCGAATTCTGGAGGCATTGCGTGTTGAGTGGCAGAACTCAACGCCGCGCTTAGCCTCGGCTCCAGAGCGAAGAAATGAAAATATACATTTAAGTAAATATTTCATCTCCTCGAGTGGGGATCGAACCCACAATCAGTCGATTTTGCAGTCACACCTCGTGCCGCTGCGCCACGACTGGCCTCCAGATGAAAAGTTGTTTTATTTGTTCCTCAAATACTTATTTATATTTTTTTTAGCTTCCCTCTTCATACAACATAATAGTGTAAGCAAAGAAAATCTACAGACACTCCGTTCTCTCTGATTTCCCAAACGTAAGAATTTGGCTATTGATCGGTGGAACATAACGCTACGACTTATTTTAATATTTTGAAAAAAAATAATTAAGTACTAACAATTATTATTTTCTATATTTTCTATATAAACCATCGATCGAGGCTATCGTATGACTTTCTGGCTGTAGGTTCGGTTCTTTTAGCAGGAATTAATTATTTTCATGTGGAACATAATATCATGCTCCCTTAACTTTAACAATGGGTTACCTATGCCTATCCTCAGTGTGAAACTAAAAAAAATCATTAAAAATCATTATCTTTTGAAATATTTTTACATAAATTCAGTTTTTTTATGAGTAAATGTAACTATACCTAATTAAAAAAACAGCGTTGAATTTTTAATTCTTACTTACTCGTCGTCCATAAATAAATACAGTAATTAAAGAATGAAACAAATATGTCTGTATAGAAAACGTATAAAACCTTGAACGCAAAAGGATTTTCCCGGGATACTGTTTTCTAAAAAAAATTTTTTTCCTAAATGTATATTTATAATTGCACTTTGAAAATGTCAAAAATTAAGATTTTCTATTCGTACTACAAAAAATGTTAAACAGAGAAAGAACAGAGTGTCTTTATACTAAATTCCCTCCTCCTATCCTGCTACACAGCGTGATACTGCGTGAAGGTAAACAAATAATCTTTTAAGTCACTTAAACTAGATAATAACAGGGGTGCCTCAAATTAATATTTATATACATATCGTATTCGTTGCATCTAAGTTAAAATTTATTAGGCGCCTAAATTGTTAAGCATTGTATAAAGATTATAACTTTGATTTATGACGTCGGGTTATATCCTCGTTTCGAGGAAATAAATAATGACTTTTTATGTCCTATAAGAGTGAAATATTTATATTAGGTACAGAGTAAAGAGAAAATACACTCTATTTAGTATGTATTTAGTATTGTAGATTAGTTTGTAAACTGGTTATCTGTAAGAGCGCTATATTATTTAGAAGACATTGATGAAAAATCCATAATTTTATGAATTGAATTGAATTATTTTTACCGATATAAAATTATAGTGGAGAACGAAGTGTCGTAACACTACGTTGACTTAACCATAAATGTTAAAATAAATTCAGAGTGAAACAAATCCATATAAAAAACAATAGCGAAAAAGCAATAAAATCTAGATTTTCAACACAAAAATAAATTTTCTCTAAACCCAATTTATTGTGTGTCGGCAATGTTTCAAATAATCCTGTTTAAAACACGAAAAAAAAATGGAAAATTGGAATGGTGGTTTTCCGGAAAATTATTTTATCCTTGACAAGTATAACGGTCGAGGCCGTACACTGTACGTGGTAATTGATTTCTAGTTTTATCACGTGATATAGGACCTCGATGTCATCCATTTGACTTGTGCTAAATGAAATCTGTTGGCGAAATGAAACGGGTAAAATGGGAATCCCAATAAAACAATATACGTGGAATTTTTATAAATTTAGTGATTTCTATATTTTTTTTTTATTTTAAGCTTCACGCTGTATCTTGCATGTACTGGTATGTATACAAGACACTGCGATCCCATTAAGACACCTCCGACCTCCACATTCTGCCCACTTCTGTAGAGTTCGCGTGCTGGTGGAACTCAACGCCGCTCTTTGCCTCGTTACCAGAGCGAGGAAGTGAAAATATTAAATATTTGATTTCCGAGCTGGATTGAATCCACAACCAGTCGCGATTACAGACGAGTCCTTGAGCCCCCTGCGCCAAAACTGGCCTCAATATATTATTAGATATATATTAAGATATTAATCCATAAAATTTTACGGACAATTTGTATGTAATAAAGATTATTTTTAACAAAAGTTGATATATAAGAACTTAAATGGTTTTACTTTGCAACTATGAAAACTATTATAAGTTTAGAAAAGAAGCTTAATATAGATACTAGAATATATTAATTCAAAAAATTATGTAACTATTTACTTTCATTTATCTGAATATCTGTTTCCTTTTCTAAAAATATATCGTTGCACAGAAAACGCTATATTGTTGTTGTTTTTTTTTAGCTTCAGCTGTATTCCGCACATGGCAAGGTAGGCGAGGGACACTGGGTTAGTAATGTTTGGCCACTCCCATTAAAATATTTCTGTTTCCTTCTTTCAGCTAAATTCTGGAAACATTGTGTGATTCGTAATGGAACTCAAAGCCATGCCTTGCCTCAACTCCAAAATATTAAATAATTAATTTCCGAGTTGGAATCAAACCTACAACAACAAGCTACAACTGGCCTTATGGGACTGCACTGGCTTGGTCTGGTCATTTTTTGTACATATCAGAGCCATTGATTGAGCATTAGACAATGATTATATAAGTATACCATAACTTTATTGATAGAATAAAGATAAATAAAAATGGGTGAATCTAAGAAACAAATAAAGTGAATACTAGATTTGAGACCGTTGTGGCGCAGCAATACAGCGCCTGACTGACGCGATTTTTATGAGTTCGATTCCCACTCGGGGGGAAGAAAAATTAAATATTTTTATTTCCTCGCTCTGGTATCAAGACAAAGGTGCGGCGTTAATTTTCACCTGCAAACGTCTCGAAATCGAACGAAAATTGAGGAACAGAGTGTCTTCTTAGTAAGTTTCAATTATGCATAATCTAATAAATATATTTATACTAACAATATTGCTCAAAACTTTAGAAAAATGTATTAAAAAAAATCTACAATATCGAAAACGTAATAAAATTCAAAACAAAGTACTATTCAAAGTAAAAACCCCACAAATCCCGTTCGCTTCATCAAAACGAACATTCCGAATGATTTAAACCAGCATCCGGTTCCACAGGATCCGTCAACCACACAAAGCCGTATTAGTGCGGTTCACGTGGCAATGTCGATATTTTTCACCTAAACTAACATTTACATTTCATCATATAGATAACACATTGTTTAATTATGAGTACAAATTATTAAAATATATTTAAATATTATAGAGGGCGTCGTGGCGTAGTGGCATAAGCGTGTGCCCGTAAACGCGACGGTTGTGACTTTGATTTCCACTCGTGGGAATGGATTATTATTTATTGTAATTGCCATTTCTTCGCTCTAGTAATAAGGAAATGCAAAATTTTCGAAATATTGTGAGTTGAGTGATGGAACTCGATGCCGCGCTTTGTCTTATTATCAGAGCCAGTATAAAAAATAATCTATTCTCTGGAGTAGGAATCAAATACACAGCCGTCGCGTTTATAAGACACTATCATGCTGCACTACGATATTTTCCATAAGCCGACTCAAAACGATGTTTTTATATAGGTGAAAAATCGGAACGCAGTATTAATCTCTTTTTTTTATTTATCCTACAACAGCCCGGAAAATACGTCAACGTGAAAAAAAAAACGTCTTTAACTTCATAACATAACTGAGGCCAGTCATGGCGCAGGGGCACAAAGTGTGACTGTAAATCAACTGGTTGTGGTTTCGATCCCCACTCGAGGGGTGAAATATTTACTTAAATTTATATTACCATTTCTTCGCTCTGGTGTCGAGGCAAAGCGCGGCGTTGAGTTCTGCCACTCAACACGCATTGCCTCTAGAATTCGACAGAAAGTGTGGAACGGAGTGTCTTAACACTAAATTCCCTCAGCCTACCCTGCTGTGTGCGGGATACAGCGTGAAGCTGTATTTCGATTTATTTAACTTCATAAATTACGTCTTTATACTTGTATTGCTTTTTATATTATAATATAAGCTGCACCGAAGCTCCTTTGTGAAGAATATATTCCTGGACCTCGAGAATTTTAAAATGTATCTTGGAAACGATTTCAAATTGTACAAAGCAAAAATATTATTCTTTGGGCACTCAGTATTTTTATAATGTTAGTATACTATTTTATATTATTATTCTTTGACTTAAAATTTATCTAAGTTCTTAAATCAGGCAATATTTATGCAGCGTTATATAATGGTTCTATTTGTCGTCCCTTAAAGCAAATAAGCCTAATATTCTCATTCATTTTGAAATTTTTCGAATACATACCTATACATATTTTTCAGCTTCACACTATAGCACAGATAGCAGGGTAGAAGAATAAATGAAGAAAATAGAACCTAATTCTGTTCCCCGCTATCCGCCATATTATCAAGGTATTGCGTGTTGAGTGGCCGAACTCCACACCACTCTGCCTCGTCGCCAGAGTGAAAAAATATGAAACATTTAACTGCTTCAACCAGGAATCGAACTCACAACCGTTGCGTCTACAGTCACACAGTGAGGACGACGAATAAATTATTATTCTATTACATATAAATAATAAGATATATGTCAAAAAGATGATATCGAAAGAACAATTTCATTTGTCTCTTTCTTAACATATAAAATCTATCTCAAGTCAAAATTATACACACACTTTAATTTGATCAGCATAAAAAAGAATTTACTTTAATAAATTTTAGATATTTAATGTTCTTTTTTTGCTTCACCAAGTATGCTGTACGTAACAGGGAAGGCAGAGGAAATCTGGGAACCTAATGTTACACGAGTGGTGGAGATCAAAGCCCCGCTTTGCCTCGATACCAGAGGAAATGAAAATATTAAAGATTTCATTTCCTCGATTGGGAAACGAACCCACAGCCTGTCGCGTTTACAGTCGCCCCTTATGCTCCTGCGCCACAACTGTTTAATAATATATATAAACCTTACCTCCACATACACTAAACAAAAATATAATATATAAAAATCATTTCATTATTCATATCGTAACTTTTGTCTATAACGATGTATTGTAGATAAAATAATGGATTGATAGGTCACGAAGTGAGTCTCGCTATTTCCCAGGGAATCCATTTGCAAGTGATATATGACATAACATCGAAGAGAGAGTGTGCCATAAACGTAGTACGTACGAGTAGGAATCTATACTGTTGTGTGTGATGCTGTGCTTTATCTTAAAGTAATGATATTACATTATTTTGATTTTCAATTAAACAAAAATAGTTTTATGTGACCGATTATCTACACGCGGCGTTGAGTTACGTCACTCAATTCGTAATGATTCAAGAATTCGGCGGAAAGGGCAACGGAAATGTCTTAAAGAACGGAGTATTTTAACATTGTCCCACGTCCCACTCTCCGCCGCCGTATCTCACGGCACGCACGCGCCTCGGCGCGGCGGGGCCCGACGGCCGAAGTCCCCCATGATTAGCGCACACGGGGTATTCCCCTGCGATCGCTAACACTTCACGAGCTGCCTTCATTGCTCGTAATTTCTTCTTCAGGAGCGAGCTACACTCGCCCCTCCCAGTCCGGTGACGCTGTTAAAACCATACCAGGTCAACAGCATTAAGACAATCAGAAAAAAAAATTAACATTAGATTGCCAGGTTTCTTCTACCTACGTTGTTGTGAGGGCTACAGCGAGAAGAACGACAAAATATATAAATATATTTTATTATTTCGATAAAAAAACATGAAAAACATAAAAAAACATTATTGGGTGGGTGGCTTAATAGGCAGTTTAAATTTTTGATAATTTTCAAGATTCTAATTTCTAATTCTAATTGGACTAACACCCAAAAAATTAGAATGAGATTTAAATTTATAATCATTATTTTCAGTCACAAGTTGAAATTATGATAACCACTTTAAAATACCTATCGTTTAGTATTATTGAATAGAAACGTTTAGCCAGTTATAAGCGTGTGACTGTAAGCGCGACAGGTTGTGGATTCGATTCCCACTCTAGGAAATAAAGTATTTAATATTTTAATTTCTTCGCTATAGTATCATTACTATGGAACTGCAGAACCGAAAGCTGCGCTTGACCTCATGACCATTGATCATAGCATTGGCCATCAGGCCAATGCTAGCGCGGCTTTCAGTTCTGCCATTCCACACAGTGCCGGGATTGGGAAATGTCTTAATGGGAACGGAGTGTCTTATCCGTTATGATCTTTATATCCCTTATGTCGTAGGATTCCGTCAGCCTACCTAGCTATATTCCGGATACAGCGCAAAGCTAAAAAAACTGTAAGCCAATATATTATTACTATAAGTGACTCGACTATGTAATCCTAGCTTTTGAGACTTAAACAAAGTCTCAAAAGTTAGGATTACATAGTCAATCTCATTGAGCTTTCCATACACGTGCTTATATAGATGTAATATGTATAAGTTCGAATGTGTAATATCAGCCAGTGACATCCATCTAATAAAATGTCATTTTCTTATATTATGTTCCTTTTACCATTATATATACTTTCAGCTCGAACATCACGAATATATTTTAGTTCGTGATAGCTTCTAAGTTCCTATTATAAGTTATTTATAAAAATAGATTCTACCTTTTTGGAGAAGATTTTATGGCAAAACAGTATATGGCTGTCAAAAGGGGAAAGAATTATTTTCATTTCGAATTCCACCATTTAACAAGCACTGTCTCGAAGCAAAAAAGAAATATCTTAGAACTAGTTTTTTTATCTTTACATTTTTTTAAATAGATTCACCCTGGACCCAAACATAAAGCTAATATTAAGACACTCTGTTCCCATTAAGACACCGTTCCCTATTTTCCGACGAATTCTGGAAGCATTGCGTGTTGAGTGGAACTTAACGCGCTTTGCCTCATTATCAGAGCGAGGAAATAAAAAGTTAAATATTTCATTTTCTCAATTGGGAATCGATCTCACAACCTTTTGCGTTCACAATCACACACTTTTGCCTCTATGCCACGACTGGCCTGAAACTTAAAACCTTATCTTACTATATTCGGGATAAAGCGTGAAGTTAAAAGAAAAAAAAAGACTAATATTCCAACATAAAGATCAAAAAAGAACAACTCATAACTTCAATAACTATGATATTTGAAAATGCTTTAGAGAATGCAATTTTTCCACCTCAAGCTGGCTAAGGAAATGCAATATTTCAAATTGTCGGTATCTTCCTTGCGTTTAATAAGATTGTGTATTTCCCCTTTCAAATGAGATTTGAGGATTTTACTTTCACATATTTTTATATATTACTAAAGTTCCCTCCGGGTTCCCATTGCCTACTTTCTTATGTGCAGGATACAGCGTGAATCAAAAAGTATGTTTTTTTTATATAATGAATGGCGAAGTTTAACTAAGTTCCTTACAGTACCATCACTAAATAACTGATGTTCAGTTTCACGCTGTATCCCGCATACAGCAGAGGCAAAGCAGAGGGAGTCTAGTGTTAAAACATCGCTCTACAACTTTCCGCTGAATTTTGGAGGCATTGCGTGTTAAATGACGAAACTTAACGCCCCGCTTTACCTCGAAACCAGAACAATGGAATAAAAATATTTAAAAAAAACAATGTTCTCGAGTGGGAATTGAACCCTGTCGCTTTTATAGTCACACGACTGGCCTAAACAATAGATCTTCATTTTCTAAAGTAACTTTTAGCGCATATTTAAAGAAAATAGTCTATCACGAGTTGCATTTCTAACTCTGGATGATTCGCGGTCCACTCCACTCCACTACTAACTGTATGGAGCATCTCTCAAATTACAAAATGACCGCTACATTTATATCTACATCCAACAACCTCTCCTCTCCTCCTGTTTTCAATGAAATCTTCTGAATACGGTATGAAGCTATTGTACAATTAGAATTTACTCCAGCTCCGGATGAACGAATATTATGTAATAGAGTAATGGATTTAGTTCTAGGATTTTATAGAATTTTAAAGTCTCTAGAAGGTTGAGATAGTTGTGGCATAGTAGTATACTGTCTGAATGTAAACACTGCGGTTGTGGGTTTGATTCTTACTCGAGGGAATGATTTTTTTTATTACCTTTTCCTTCATGAGTGGATTTTTTTATATAAAAAACTAAAGAAAAGTGATGGCAGAGACAAAGGCATTTAAATTATGTAGCTTTTAACATTAACAGTGTTGGAATTTGAAACATTCTGCTGAGTATTTTGAATCGTTTCTGTAAATTAGGCTCCGGTTAAATGTAAATAGAATTAACAGAAGATTAATGGCGTTTCTCTTCATAATCTATTAAAAAATCGTTTTTTTTATGTCAATAATATTATTTTTCAAAAAAAAACTATTTATTTGAGACCCTACAGGCACAGCAGTACAAACTCTGAAATATTTTATCTCTTAACACAATTTTACACTCTGCCTAAACCACTAAAAGTTTCTGAAGTTGAAAAAATAATCAAAGTAAACTTAAGATAATAATAAAAACTACGACCCATTAATTAATACACGTAATAAAACTTATTTAATATTAAAAGTACGTACTAAATAAAAGTTGAATAATACGAATGTTACATTCAAAAATCCTGGATTATATTAAAGAAATCAAATAAATCACTCAAATTGAATCTGTTTTAAATTAGAATACCAAATTACGGTCTACATCGCTGACTGTCAAAAAGAGACCTTTAGAAGTATTTCTATTGAATATTTAATATCAATACGGGTGTATTGTCTGGCTAAGAGATGGATGGATTTAATTGTTTTTTTTTTCTCTTGGAGAGACTTTACATTCTCCTTCTTCGCGCTTTTTCCTTGAAATTAGTCTAAACACTTTGTTGTCCGCTTTCCGTTTTAATTCAAGACATTGTGTGTTGAGCTACAGCATTCAATTATTGAGCCTACGCTTTGTTACATCAAAAAATGAAAATTAACATTATAAGGTGTGTGAAAAACATGTACTTTCTTTTCTTTAGTACCCTGTTTATACAAAATCTGTCAAAAAAAACGTTGTAAAAAACTAGAAACAATATCTATGTCCAAGTACGGTACTGTTGGTGTATAGTTTGTGTTAATTAAAGGCGAATGCGGACGGTGTAATTTCAAAAGTGTTGTGTAATTAACCCTCAACTACATGCGCTATTTAGACTTACTTTTGGTACTTCGTGGGGTAGTTTTAACTCCTAAAATAAATTCATATCATGTTTTTTTTATTCAATATCAGATAAAAGGCATATATTTAGAGGAAATAAGTCAAAATTTTTGTTTAAGCTTTACACCGTATCACGCATGTAGCAGGGTAGGCAGATAGAGCCTAGTGTTTGATAATTGACTTTACCATTTAACACTACAAATTTTCTAAAAAAATAAATATTTCATTTTCTCGAGTAGGAACCGAACACACAACTAGTCTAAATATAAATTAATGTTACCACATATGCTGGCAATGGGAATAGAATTATTTCTAAAAAAATTCTATTTATTAGTATTAGCAGTATTAGCAGAATAGGTAGAGTAAGCCTATTGTCAATACACTCCAACTCTCTGCCTTTCGCCCTAACTCAAAATATTACCAGTTGAGCGGCGGAATTCAACGCCGCGTTTACAAGTCCTAAAATTTTAGGACTAAAAATATCAAAATATTATTATAATTATGTATCAGCGTAGTTCCATGAATATCGTGCAAAATGAGTTATTTGGCAAGCCTATTAAAACGGCAATGAATTTTAAATGTTTCAATTTACAACTTAATTTGAATCCCTGAAAACACTAGAGAGTTAGAGATTAGACACAATATTGTTGTTGATTGAGTTCACTTAATTAGATTGAAATCAAGAAAGTATAGTAAGTTAATTTTATTAACAATTTAAAAAGTAAATTTGCTCAGCTAACTATAATTGAGTATATTGAAATATAAATGACTAAATTATGAAATTAGGATTGTAAAAGCAAAAGCGCTTTAGTCCGAAAATAGATTTTGGAACCTTAAGTCAGGAAAAGACGTCTAAACACTTGGCTCCCGTTACCTACCCTACTACTTGCAGGATACAGAGTGAATCTAAACCATTTTGTGTGAAAATCGAATCTATATACTTACAAATTATATTCAATACATATTTATCCAAGTGTTCCCTGAAATGATTAGATGAAGCGGTGTTCGATTTCACTACTAAACAAACATACAATAAAAATATTGTCAAAATTTATAAAAAAATCATCAAATGACTCATTAAAATAACATTATATTATATTAAATCAAATATTAAAATAAATCAAAAATTGTTAAAACAAAAATCTAAAATATCGAGTGCCTCAAAATAAAATAGATTAAAAAAGAAAACCAAAAAAATACTAGTTGCTCAGTAAGCTGATGTTAGATGGAATCTGTGTTTTAAGTATAAAAATACTTTGTATCTAAAAATCAAAAGAAAGCTACTCTGTCTACTTTGCTTTGTGATTGAAAGTGTGTTTATCTGTTATTAATTATGTAACACTTTTTCAGTGGCCATTTCGTAAAAAAAAAATGTTGATCAACTTCACTATCACTTGAGTGTACTTCCGATTCTCTTACCTAAATTCCAATTTATTTATAGTTTAACGTACCTTTTATGACATATGCCATCCGAGTTGTTAGCAAAGTGACGTGGGTCGCGTCATAATCTTATAGGAGTCAAAGCTTAATGTTGACTCGTGCGTAGAGTTTAGAATAAAAAAAATATATTACCAACGCGTTATTGTACTTTTTCACATTTTTTTTGTGGTATGGACAAATTATTTTGAAATTAGTAGTATTTATGGTTTAAAAATTAGAGTTGGTGACGTACGTGGTTAACTTATATTTTTTTTTAAATTAAGGTAATATTATTTCAAGGTGTACGTATATTTTATTGTAGACAGACGGTAGTTTATTGACTGTTAACGCGATGATTATGGCATTGATTATCACTTGGAGGAATAATTATAATATAATATATGCTCTAAGTTGGTATTATTTACTTTATTTTTATTGCCGTGCAATGGTACAGCAAAGCAACGGAGTGACTTAACGCTAGGATCATTATCCCTATGATAGGCTTTATGTGACATCGTGAAGTACCTCGGACTTGTCTTGGATAACAAGTGAAGTTCTCGGGACCATTTTACTTGGCTTTAACGCGCCTTTTGCCCAGCGATAATGGGCCAGGGGCCTCGAGCCAATAGAGCTCGAGCGGAGCCGAAATGGCTGGCGCTGTACGGTGCTTCTGTATGGGCGGACCAGCAGAACGTTGCCTTGCTGTCACGGTCGCAGAGGGTGATGGCCATCAGGGTGATAAGGGAGTGCAGGTCCATCTCCGGTAATACAGCTTGTGTGCTGGCAGGATTCCTGCCGTGGAATGGAATATTTTTTTTGGACGCATTTACTTTGGCTCCCTTGGCTCCCTCAGCCGAGACAGAATCCCTTGGACGAACACCGGGGGGTATTATTGGGTAGTGTAAACAGCTTACATCTGCTGGCTTATGAGTCTCACATAACAAACCCTCTTGAGTCCTCAGTAGAGGGGGCGTACCCGTAAATCATCACGATAAAAAACAAGCCTCGTGTGACATAGCATGAAAATGGAAATTTATTTGTTTATTTATTTGATTTGGTTTGCTAGTGGCTATTACATTTTTAAATAAGTAATTTTACAAGCACAATATAATATTAGTAATGTGTAGCCGTTTGAAAGCAAACACTGCATGCGTACATTGCGTCCCGCTTTACAACAATTTCAATATACACAATGAACTTAAAAAAAATAAAAAAACTGAACATTAAAGATACAAAATAAATGTAAACATAATTACAAAAAGAAAAGACAAAAAATAAACATATAAACTTGACACTAATGAAATTAATTATCGTTGTAAAATTGAGCCAAAAGATTGTTGTAAGTTGAAATTGTGGTGTTTCCTTAAAATTATTAGATAAGACGTTTTTTGATTTCGCTACACAATGTAATAATGTTTTTGGAATGGTTATTTTTATCTGTGTGTATAATAAATAAAAATATAAATTCTAAAACGTATGAAAAATATTTTATGTCCCCAATAAAAAAATGTACAATACTCGTATCACGCGAAGCATTCATTCTTGATACAGCGACCTTATTTATCTGTGGCTACTCAATTTGTCACCTACTTTTATATGGCAATGTACCAATGAAGATCAATGGTGTTAGCGGGTGTCAGCGTGACATATGTCATATGACAGCAGCTGTCAATTTGACACGGGTCGCGTCATAATCCAGTTTTGGAGTCGAGGCTTTATTGCGTATTTGTCTCTAGAGTATAGCTGACTTTCACAAATAGCTTTTATGCATTTCAATTTTCTTGGTAATATTAATTATTTATACAAAAATGATTGAACTTACATTAAACAATGACCTTAGGACGGTAGGTCAATACCACTTTATAAATTTAGTAATAAGGTAAAAAAAACACTTAATATAGAAGAAAATAAAAGTAAGTGAGAAGAAAATAAGTTTCCAAATTTTAATTACTTTGCTCTGGTGTCGAGGCAGCGTTGAGTTCCGCCACTCAACACACAATGCCTATGATTTCCGTTCAAAACTGGAGAGCAGAGTGTCTTAACTCTAGGCTCTATTTTGGCTACCGTGCTATATTGAGGACACAGCGCGAAATTTAAAAAGAAATATATAAAATAATAATATTCAAACATTCAAAGTATTACTGTCAAAAGTTTTCGATTCTAATTTTCTACCAAAATATGTAATTTCTTGAACGGTGTGATTAGTAACATTTACTGAATTGTTCGCGACGGTTTTACGAATTGCTGGCCATTTAGTAAAATTGTGCGTTCTTTCCCCCTGAGGGCGCGCTGTTATAGCTAAGTGTTTCTCTGGAGTGGCGAAAAAAAGTTCTTTTTTTGTTTTTTTCCTTCAGATTTTCACGAAATTTTCGCATTTCTCATTACGTTCCATTCTACAGTAATCACTTTGAAAGTTTTATTTTATTGGTCCGAGACTTAATCTAATTGGTTTACTGTTTTACGCTTTTGTTTTATTGTGGTTAATGTTGCTTGTGTTACTAAGTTTCTTTTTGATATATATATTAGTATGTTTCCGTTTGATTTATTTAATATAATTTATGTGAAATATTTAAAATTTTAATTTTGTTACTCGCGGCGTTGAGTGTTGCCATATAACATGCAATATCTTAAGAATTCAGCGAAAAGAAGAGAATGGAAGAGCTGTAACGCGAAAAGAGTGTGTTAACTCGCGTGACTTCAGCTTACCAATAGAAGATTTTTTATTATCTTTCTAATACTCAAAACAGTGCTGCCTGAAACATGATATGAATTTACTATAAATTTGTTCATATCAATGCTTAACATACAAATGTTTTTGCAGTTATTTAATATGTATATGAAAAATACTTACCATCTGAATTTGAGGCACGCAAATAATTTGTGCTCGCGACTGAGAATCGAACTCATAACCTCGAACTCTCTCTAAATTAAATATTTTAACTTCACCATAGTAAAATCAAATTTTATTTATATACAATAATACTTATTCCATTTTGATGTAGTGTCTTTACACTAGGTTTCGTCTTTACCCTGCTATATGCGAGATACAGCATGTATTCTCTTTGTTCTCTTTCGCACAGAATGTAGTAATTGCTAATATGATATTATAGTTTTTTCTTGCTTTACAGTATGGAAAATTAAGACTTTTAGACCTAAAGCATTCCATTTCTATTCTAATCCTAACATTCATTTAATTATTAAAAAAAATCTTCTGACTGAAACCATCTGATAAAGAATTTTTAATCTAAACTACTTGACTCACGTCACGTCAAACATAGCCATACATCAAACAGTGTTTTAGCAAAAGTTTCTCCCTTGGGCCGTAGTTTCAATTACAGCCTTTACATTATCAAGTGAAGGAATTTCATCACTCCTATAATTACGGGTGGCCATTATAATTTTGCTCTTATACCTTAACTTTAAGTGCTATAATAGCTTGTTCGTTTCTACGAAATATGAGCTTTATTCACTTGAAAACTCCAAGCTTTGTCTAATGTTGATGATATGTATTCATTAGCTGGGCAAGCGACCTAATTGTACACTATGATACATACATTCTTTGGCTTGTATTTCTACCCTCGTAATATGTTGTACATATAAATATATGCACAATATATGTTGCCAGAAATCTGTGTAATTCGGTAGTCGGCAATGCTGAATTTTATTAGAATATCTGAGACGGGTAGGCAATATATTGAATTATTTTTTTTTATACTTTGCCTAGGTATTCTATAAATCACCAAATCCGCAGCCAATAATGTTAGAAGGAAGAAGAGAACAAAGAACGATGGGACGTCCAGGCGCACGTTTTCTCTTCATATATGTTACCGAGGTATTGTATAGAATACCGAATTATATAGATAATTAAAACAATTTTCGTCTAGAAATACGCGACCGCACGTCTCCTCGTATTTTGCTTCTTTTTCTTTGCTCTATTCTATACATTGCCGAGATATTGTGTATAATACCGAATTTATACAGATCTCCGGAAATATATACAAAAGTTATGAAACTTTCGTCGAAAATTATTAGTTTTTTTTTTCAATAGTTTCATTACTTGATTAAGAAAGCTATGACTGCATGGAGGTAGGTTAAGAGGTAGAACTTAGTAATGTAGCATTACATGAACATTTTCTTGAAATTCTGCATTGGGAAATAACGGTATTTTTTCATTTTACTTCTTAAAGTCCACGCTATCAAAGATACGGACGATGACTAGTAATAAAAATATCAGTCAAGTGCGAGTTGAAGTCGCTCGAAAAGAGTTGCATACTAACGTAATTTCATGATTCTTTTAATCATGTTTGTGGTATGGGAGCCTCCTAAAATATTTTATTGAACAGGCTATGCAATGCTGATCAAGGTTTATGAGGTAAAGCCTGGTAATAGCCATACGGATAGACAGACAGATGGACGGATAGCGAGGTCTTAGTAATAGGGTCCCATTTTAATCTTTGGCTACGGAATCTTTATAAAAATGGCAGTCCATAATTTGAGCTAGGGACAAACTTGTCCAGAACAATTTTATTTGCTAATAAAGTCCTGTTTAAGCTGAAATTAGAGCATAGAAGCTAACTGGATCGTGAATTAAATATGGATCGACACGGTCTAGAAATCGCTGAATTAGAAATGAAACACGTTAAACTGTTAACTTTGGAAGGAACAAATTGTATAGATCTTACAACGTGAATACCATTTGAAAGAGAATTTGTTGTTGAAATATATATTCGTTTTGTACTAAATATAGCCATACATAAAATAAAAAAATAAAAATGGTGGTAATAAATTTAGAATTTTATATAATATAATGCTAAACAAAGTGTGGGATATATATTTTTAAGAGAGCAATTTAGGAAATGTATAATGCCATAAATTGTGGCTTTGAGTTCCTTCACATAGAATGCAATAATTTGAGATTTCCGCGGAAAGTTAGATCGGAAGTGTCTTAATACTAGGTTTCCAGGTTCCCTCTGCCTACCCTGAAATGTGCGGGATACAGCGTGAAGCTATAATAGTAAGATAAAATGAAAAACCAAATTTTCGCGCTACACAACGGCTCAACTTTCGAAACACTACACAACGGCTACAACGTGCGCTACACAACGGCTCAACTTTCGAAACATTTTGTAATTCCCGACTGCTAAGGAAGGGTTATGTTTTCGCGCGTATCTTGTATGTATGTAATATTCTTTATTACCTCATATCTTTAGAACCGCTGAACAGTACTTATTTAGAAAACGTATAAACATTTGAACGTAGTTCAAATTTTTATACGTTTTCTAAATAAGTATTTATCTTTCCTAAGTGTGGATTAACACTTTAAAAATGTTTAAAAACCGCTGAACAGATTTACACATTTGAGGTATCGTTAGATTCGTATTAGCAGCCCAAGTGTTCGTGACGTTAAAAAAAACGATCATGGCGGCTGTGGGACGCCATTGGACTTAGTGAAAAAAATTTTTTTCGTTTCGAGTACCACAATATGGGTATGAAATTCAAGAACTCAATATGACAATTTCAAAAAGGGATATCATAACTATCATTATTATAATGAATCTTAGCAAAAAAGTGAAAAATAAAAAAATATTTGTAAAAACAAAAACCTTGACTGCAGAAAACTAAAAAGAAAATAAACAAGCCCAATAGTTTATTAGGATTAACAATTGGGACTTATAAGTAATTCTTGAATCAATAAAATCTTTACCAGGAACCCCGCATAATTTAAAGAGGTCCCGATGCAACGATCTATACCAGTATTAAAATGTGTAGATAAATAATATAATTAATTCAAATTCAAATTTAGTTCACTTCTTTAACTACGCGTTCCATTCACTAGTAATGTTAAAGGGACGTAATATACCGTAGATAAAACACAAAGATATAAAATATATTTATTAAAAATATCTTTAATAATTATATTCAAACGTTATGTATTATCTTTTAAAATACATAATAACATAATTAATATTTTAATTATTGTAAAATATCATGTTGGCTGAATAAGCTACCGTCAACGTCATCATCAGGTTTTAAGAAAAAGAAAAAAAAAGGGGATGGCGGGACGCGTCTGAGGAAGGATGGATGTTTTAAATGTTTAGAGAAGTTTTAATTTATAATTAACATATATCTAGTTATATTTAATATATAAAAGCATGTGAGATCATGTCTGCAGTTGGGATATAAGTTTTTGAGGTTGCTAAGATAAGTATAAGTGCTTTCACTATTTACAATTGGTTGCTTTGAAATACTTCGTCGGTAAGTTTTTAATAGATTATTATTAAAACAAAGAAGAATGATATTAATACATATAATGCCGTCAATATCCAGAGATAAATATTATTTATTTAGTAAATGGAAATATTTACATGAAGTTATTTTGTGAGGTATGTAAAATTACAAGTATATTAATAATGTACGCAGAATGCCTGCCGCCATCTTTGTTAGATGCGTGTATGGGAATTGTGAAATGAGATTTAAATAGGTTTTGTGAATTATAATAACTTATAAATGTAATTTCTATATATATTAGTAAATATTTAACATGTTATTTTAAATATAAATATAATAGTATCATTTATAATATGATATAAAACTATTATTTCAAAATATATATTTACGATTTATACGACTGTTGAGTTCATTGACCCTATGTTTTACTATTAAACAATAAAGTCACAACCGACTGCTGCTTGGCTTCGCTGGTACTAATGTGCTTGGCTAAGTGAAATGCTATGGCATCTAATTTTATATATATTATATTAAGATAGTTTCGCGGTGCCTTGCGCTGCGTTAACGATAACACTTAGTGTATGGTGGATAGGTGTGTGATGCTGCTTTATGTCCTGGTACTGGTGTATGTAGTAGTGTCCGCCCGTCTCGTACGGGTGTGTGGTGCTATTTTATGTCCTAGCTCTGGTGTACGTATATAGCAGTGTCCGCTTATTTGTCTAACGCTTAGTTTATCGAACTAAACATAATGTGTCAATCGAATGATGTCGAAGACATGCTTATAATATATAGCCGGGCGTCACTGGTGCTGACATATTTGATATAAGCGAAATGCTTTAGTGGAGTTGGATTCTGCTGCTGAGTTTCTTCCGCCAGTTCTTCTCAGCACTGAGGTTCTTTACTGAACTGGTAGTAGAATCGCGCCTACTTGGAGTCGCTGGCTGTTCTAGCGATAACTGAGTATTTTCAATTAATGATTTCTATATTACATTCCCACAACTCTGAGTCTAGTGTCAGTTCAGACAAACAGCTGCAGGGTGTGTGCTGTGCGTGTTATTCTACAACGGTTCTGTTTAAAAGAGGCGTTACAATAACAATGAATATAAATTATGTTAATATTGGAACTAAGGCATATAATAAGCGCACGTAGGAAATAAATATAATATGAAATATATTATATTAACGAGTTAATACGGATATAACAAACACGTCACATTATACATACAGAATTTAATATTATTAAGATACAATTAATAAATATATAGTTATAAGCAAGACACACGAAGGTTAAATATATAGTTATAAGCAAGACACACGAAGGTATATTAATATAACGCCCTCTAAAGAAACAAACTGAAGTGGATTCACATAATCGGCCGCCTAGCGGTAGGGAGTTCGATCTGATATCTGAAGCAGAGAGTTATAAGTCATGTAACTATGGCTACGGCCTACATATAATAATCTCAACTCTATTGCAAATATTCATATTAGACTTTGGTCTTTGAATTAGTTATTTAATAATTGATCTTTCGCAAAAGCATTATAAGAATCACAAATATTAACTATTCCGATCCGTCCCGGAGGGTTCAGAGCCGAACGGCCGGAATCCACGGTAAGTGGCGGGTGCGGGGCCACTCACTATTCCCCCTTAGTTATAACTATCAGTAATGACTGGGTATAACAGAGAGGAGGATAGGACGTCTACGATATTCTTAAGAAATATCACGAGAGATCGAAACGGACAGACTATGAAATTTTATTTATCATAATATATTTTATTTGTACTTATATTACATTTATGGTACATTTCATATAAATATTGTTACCTCTGAATCTCTAAAAGATCTTGGATTACTTACGATCACTACGAAAGGGTTCTAACTATATTAGACGTATCACGAGCCATATTAAAACTATTATTTAAATAATTTTATTTAAATATTTTATTGAGTGAAGGGTGGGATGTCAGTTACACCGATTCTAAAGCTACAAAATGATAATACTCCTGATAATTGTAAACAGTCAACTCGAGAGAGGAATAGAAGTAGCAACGACCGCGTTTACAGTCGGGCGCTGTGCCACGGCGCCATGACGACTATTTCAGTTTTTTTAATGGCCTCTTTATCTCTTAAATACATAAAAGGACGAAAATGAAGTAATGAAAGGTTATCGGTACCCACTTGGTTCTATAGTAAAACATAAATTGTGTATTTTACCTGATCATTGCTATCATTCCATTAACATGCAAAACTGTTAATGCATTTTACATTACCGCTTTAGGGAATTCTGACCAAATTTATTCTAATTGACCTTATAAAAGATTATCGTTAAACGATTTATTTTATATGAAAAGTTGCCCAAGGTATTAAGCCGCAGCGTATGATGAGGGCCGGTTGGGCTCGAAGTAATCGAGCTAATCCTGTTAATGACCATAATGCCGGTTCAGGTCCAAAATGTGGAAATGAAAACCTGGACCCTAAATTTTGCTTAACGGAATCCATATTAGGTCAATCTTCTTTTCTCAATTAATTACTTTTGCTAATGTGAACTGACACTGTAAATTGGAATAAATTTTATTAAACGTGTTCATGGTTATAGGGAATTCTATCGTTTTGTCGCTTCGGTTCTGCCACTTAACAGGTAATGAAAATGTGACTGTTGAAAATGAAATACAGCGTATCATACTTAGATTCCCTTTGCTATAATATACTTCTTTACCTATACTATACTACTAAAATAAAGCTGAAAAAATATTCAAAACATTTTTTTTTTGTATGTCGATTTGTTTGTTTGTACGTTTGTGCACGGTAATCTCGGAAATGGCTTAAACCGATTAAAATGCAGTTTTCACTATTGCACTTTGATAAACTTTACTGAGTACAAAATGTTTTATTTAAATCGTTTCGTAATATTAAATAAAAAAAAATGTTTTTGACAAATTTGGTACAAATTGACTGTTTCATAGAATTGGCTGAATCTTTACTTTTCAACGTATGGATATTGTCTTTAAAATGATAATATTATTAAAACTTAAAAATAATTTAGATTTGTAAATAAATAATTATATATTTCAAGCCAGTTACAAATAAAATAAAAGTTTTATGTTTGATGGCTCGACGCCTACACGCGTGAACCAAAAAAAAATGTTTTCACATTCTTTCCATAAACCACTCTCAAGTATTTCAACCAATTAAGGATGCTAATTACAGTATAATTATGTAGATTTAAAATGTATTCAGTCCCAAGTGCTTTTTAATGTAAAATTTTGTGGGTAAATTAAATTAACCTAATGTAATTTAAATTAACGTATGTTATTTGTTTATTTTTTTATTAACTTAAACTTAGAAAAAAAAATTTTGAGGGAGCTTTCAGTCCATATAGACGGTCTAGTGACTTTGTTTTGCAATTTACTTTTTGAATTAAATATTTCAGTCTAGAATTGTGGTGCGCGGGCATACATATGCGGTTTATGGGCCCGACTTTCACTCGAACGAATAAATTATTTAATATTTTCATTCTCTAGTTCTGCTAACGACGCTAATCACGGCGTTTCCTTTATTCAACTCGGAAACCCACGAGAATTCGGCGGAAAGTGAGGAACGGAATTGTCTTAATAAAATGGGAGTGTCTGAGCACTATGTTCCCAGATTCCTTTGAATATCCTGCTGCTTGGTACACAGGGTGAAAGAAAAAAAATAAAAACTTAAATATTGTAGCAAAGAATTCTTATGTATCACACTCATAGCGTGCATTAAGGTGACACAATTGAATATGTACAAAGATATAGTAGTAGCTTAAGAGCTTTTTGAGTATCTTTCTATCATATAACATATTTCTGTCACATAAATATGATAAGAGAGGTGATATTTTATAGTTTGTAAGTTATGTTTTCTATATCAAATTTCCTGTATAAGATACTAATTAGAAGTTTCATTTTAGATTTTCACAACAATAAGTGCTAATATAGTGTATAGAGAAATTAACAATGGACAGGCGACTTATTTATTATTTTTAATTTTATACTCAAATACAAAACCAAAAATTAGAAGCAGGAAATAAAAAAAACACTTAGCAATCCACTGTTCCTCCGTAAAGCGATTCCTGGGACTTGTGACTATAGCGGGTGCCATTGAAATTCACATGAATCTTTCTCCTTTCTTCATCTCTTCGTTCAGCTCCTCTCTGCATACACGACTATATTTATTTAAAAAAAAATGAATATTTCCATTGAATTATAGGAAATTACATAGTTGAATACCAACTGAAATTGTTGACAGATTGTGGAAAGATACTCGACACAAAGAGACCGTTTAAATTATTTTCATTTCCTTATTCTCGTACACAAAGAGTTGCGTTGAGTTCCGCCACACAACAGGTAATATCTCAAAAATTCTAAAGTGTGTGCGACTGTTTCAATACTAAGTTCCTTCTGTATACGCGGGAAAAACCGTGAATCTCTTTACTAAATTGGGTCAAACCTGGTCAATTTTTACTATCACCCAAACCTTTCCGCTACATATACCTACATTTTTAGTTTATAGCCTTCGGACATTGCCATTTGACAAATTACTCACTCCATTTAATGACAACGTCCAATAGTTGTCAGCTTATAATGTACCGCGATGCTGTGGAAAGAGATTTACGATTTTACGAGTGGAAAAATGAAAATTGTGGCAATTTTTTGGTATTGTAATGTTTATTTTATTGTTTCTTTTTATTTAATTTTACTCTGTTTTTTAACAAAACAGTATAGGTATATAAAATGTATTTTAAGAGGGGTGGCTTTTATTGTACAAATAGCGAATATTCGCTTTAATTCAAGACAATCTGCCCTTAGTGGCGAAACTTAACGCCGTGGAACATCATACATTTTTTTACAAGAATTTATTAAAATTAATAATATCTTGTTGTATTTCGCACATAGCAAGGTAGGCAGAGAGAACCTAGTGTTAAGACACTCCCATTAAGATACTTTCGTTCCTCACTTTCCGTCAAATTCTGGAGGCATTGCGTGTTGAGTACCGAAAATCAATGTCTTACTTTGCCTGTAAAATTTAATAATGCATCTCCCTGAGGAATCGAACCTGTGAATCGGCCTCACTGACTAAAATTTTTATATTAAACAGCTTTAGCCAACATCATAGTATACAACAAGGGTACATAAATGCCGACCTACTTAATTTCGTATATGGATGAATTTAAAACCGTTCAGCCAGAAGGGAATCACGTCAGATATATTTAAAGACTTTTCCGAACGGATGGGCGCGATGATTGCTTTGCCCCCTACTATCTATCTATAAGAGATGATCTTTCCAGAATTCAACATTTTCCTATTATTAAAATGTTTTTGAATGGATCTTTGAAGTTTTTGATGGAGATGGAATAGTTTTATTTCCAATAAAATGGTTTCATTTAAGTTAGAAAGTTATATCGATTTAAGTTGTAAGCTTATTAGAATTTGATTTTTTTTCAGCATAGCAAAAACATATTTTTGTAGTTAATTTGATATAAATTGAATGCATTAGTGTATGTACCCATTTTGCAAACTTCAAAACCTATAGAATATTATTAATTATAGCGTTTGGAAAGAAGTGCGAAATTGCAATAAAAATAAATAAAAAAAATCCAGTGTAATTTATATTACAGATAAAAACAAACATATAATCGTAGTTCATTTCATAGAAAATGAGTTGACACGCCTGAAAATACTAGTTTGTCAACTTTTATATGTTGTCCCTTTGCACTAACAAAACTCTCAGTTTTCTTTCGTTTTCCTTTCTAAATATTATAATTATTAAAATTTAAAAACTTTCAAACCACACATTTACAGACAAACAAAACCATTTCATTTATTTACTTTACTAGCTAATTATCTCCCTTGATAACAGTACAAAGCGGCAGAAACACACGACAAAGCCTTTAAAAAGTTAACCCTTATCAGTGGCTGTCAGCTACATAATACGTGGGCTGTAATCGAATTGCGAGTTGTCGTGAATGTAGCGGTGTTCTGTAGTTTGATTTTATCAGGTAAGTTCTGACAGTATAATGATGATTTTTATTGAGTTTTTAGGGTTCCTTTTTTTTAGGGTAGGGTAGGGTTTCGTATTAGTCTATTAGGGGCAATCGTAGCATAGGGGTCAAGCGTAGAGCTGTAAACACGACGATTGTGGGTTCGATACCCATTCGGTGGAAAATGAAACCACCATGATTTAATATTTTCATTTTGTCGCTCTGGCAATGAGACAAACGGAGTGTTTTAGCACTAGGTTGTAGTGAAGCTACAATAGAAATGACCTGATGTGTGTGGAATATATATAAAGATAAAGATCTTAATTATTTCCATTTAACCACTTAACCAAATCCGCTGACAAAAACTAGTCAACATATAAATAATATAACAATCAAGACTATTCATTAAAACAAAGTCCAATTATTAATTATAAAACAATACCGGATACGCTACGGTAGAGGTAAACATTAATTATTATATAATTATAACATCGGATATCAGAGGAGATTGACACGCGTTATTGATAGCGTTCATTATATTTTAATTGGTTACTATTAATATTTGATTGATTGTTTGTGATATGTACGGGAATAATTAATGAGAATTAAGGTTGGTGTGGGTTCGAGGATCGAATGAGGTTATGTTAATGATTTATTTCACACAGAAGTGTAGGAGGAGGGGATTTTGGAGAAACTTACTGCGGAAATCGTAAGTGGAGTCAATTATCAAAACTGTTAATCTTTCTCGATGTAGGAAAATATTCAAAACGAATTGTGTTCTTAGGCTAGTCCTGGCGCAGGGGCACAAAGTTTGACTCTAAAACTAGCTGGTTGTGGGTTCGATCCCCACTCTAGGAGATGAAATATTTACTTAAATTTATATTTCTATTTTTTCGCTCTGGTGTCGAGGCAAAGCGCTGTGTTGAGTTCTAACACTTTACATGCTGCTTCGGCAGAAAATGGGGAACGGAGTGTCTTAACACTAGGTTCCCTCTACCTACCCTGCTGTGTGCGGGACACTGATAAAAAAAATATGTTCTTTTGCTTCATTATGACTCTCCGTTGTGGACTTTTTACTGAATTTTCAAGACATTGCGTATTGACGCAACTCACCGCCGCCTATTGTTTTCTGTGAGGAAATGAAACTAATTATTTCCCGTGATTTATTATCTTTTTAGTAGATTTATTTAGTAGGTAATAACGTAAGACTGCTATTCTTCTGCTGTATTTAGAAATATACAAAAACAGCAAGCTCATACAAGAACTGCTACAAACTAATCCTCGGAAATGACAAAACATAAACTACATATAAGTACAACAGAAATAAATCCCACACAACCGTTTCGTCCATTAAAACTAGTATTTTGGATTTACACGCTAAATTATACTGACGTTAGATAAAACATAATATCCATCAGGCCAGTCGTGGTGAAGGGGCACAAAGTGTGACTGCAAGCCGACGGTGGGTTCGATCCCCACTCGAGGAGATGAAATATTTACTTAAATTTATATTTCTATTTCTTCGCTCTGGTGTCGAGAACAAGCGCGGCGTTGTCTGTTGCAGATGCAGAGGGGACACTTAACACCCTGCACCATGTGCGTCCGTGAGAAAAAAACAACGGTAAGGGGGAAATGGCGAACATTATGTACAAGGTGTACTCTAATTCTTATAGCGAATCGTTTCTCCTTTTGCTAGTAATTGGTATTCTATCGGAATACCGCTTGAAACATTTGAAATTTATTTACATTGACCGAATTTTAATTGAAATTAACAATTGTATATTGAGAAATGATAATTTCCTTGTACAAAAATCACAGTAAGCAATTAATTGATTGTAAATTATTTAATTAACTGAGGCCAGTCGCGGCGCAGCGGCACGAAGTGTAACTGTAAAACCGACTGGTTCGATCCTCACTCGAGGAGATGAAATAATTACTTAAATTTTTTCCATAAAAAAAAAAAATTTTTCTTTGGTATCCAGGCTAAGCACGGCGTTGAGTCGTGCCACTCAACACGCAATGCAGAAAGTGGGGAACGGAGTGTCTTAGCACTACTTTCCCTCTGCCTACCCTGATGTGTGCGGGATACAGCGTGAAGCTGATAAAATATGTGTGTATATATATATATATATATATATATATATATATATATATATATATATATATATATATATATATATATAATTCATTCATTAATTATTGTTACACTACTACTACTATAGACAATAAAACAATAAATTGTGATTTCCGCACAATTAAATGCTTATATTGTATATTCAATTGTCAATTCACGCTTACAGCCGCTCCGCCACGACGACCTCAATGTAAAGATTTAGGTTGGATAAACAAACAATCATTACACAAACACTATTGTAGGGTGAACTTAATACGCTGCGGGGTGCATCTGAAAAATTAATGAGATCTAACAGGTTGCCATGGCAACAGGTGGAAGGATGTATATCTGTAACATTTTTTGACAATTGTTCACAATGACAATTTTAAATATTAGGTTCACGCTGTATCCCGCACACAGCAAGGTAAGCGAACCTAGTGTTAAGACACGCCATTCCCCACTTTCCGCTGAGTTCTGGAGGCATTGCGTGTTTAGTGGCGGAATTCAACGCCGCGCTTTGCCTCGACACCAGAGCGAAGAAATGAAAATATATATGTAAATAAATATTTAATTTCTTTGAGTGGATCGAACCAACAACCAATTAATTTTACAGTCACATTCAGTGCCCCTGCGCATCGACTGGCCTCTCTCTGGTATATGTTATTTATCATACATTACAAGTAATGACATCCATTCTTTAAGCATTGCTTGTAATCTCAACTTAACAAGGCTTAACTCAACGGCATGCAGTGCTTCGTTACCAGAGTGAAAAAATGACAATTATATATTTCATTACCCCGAGTAGGAATCGAACCCATATACCAAAGCCATGCGTCACGACGGCCACTAATATTGTAATTAAAATACTTAAATAAAATTATTTTCTTTTCCAGGTAAGTCCAGAGTCTTCCGCTATAAATTTTTCTACAGTAAGTAGTTCAATTATTCAAGTACCGCTTATACTGATGTTCTCAAACTTTATGTGCTCTTAAGGTTTTATTGGACAGAACTATAAATATAGTTGCAATAAAAGTAGGAAGAAAAAGCAATAAATCTTTTGTTCGTGGGGATTTGGGCTTTGATGTTTCTTTTTATATTATGTAGTTTGTTTTAATTAATTAATAAATAAATTTAAGCCTTTCAACGTTTTGAAATATAAAGGAGAGTAGGCAGGTTGGAATATATTTTTAGGTACACACTGTATCCTGCACGAAGCAGAGCAGGCAAAGCCTACTGGGAACCTAGTGCTGAGACACTTCCGTTGTTCACTCTTCGCTGAATTCTGGAGGACTTACAGCTACTTAACAAAGTGGCGGAGTTTACTTAAAATTGTATTACATATAATTCAAATTATATTATAAATTACAGTGTAACAGAATCTGAGTTTTAACATGATGGTTCTGAGTTTGACTCACATGGGGAAAAGATCATATTTAAGCTATTTTCTTCTATTTACTTTGTTAAGATAAAGAGTGGAGTTGAAACTCCAAGCACAGACGGAAAGTGAAAAACGGAATTTTTCGACAATAGGTTCTTGAAAAAACAAATAAAAAAATCTACTCCACTTTCGTGAGCTGGGGATATTATTTATTAAATGGCAGAGCTTAACGCCGCGTTAAAAAGAGGAAAATAGAGAGTGAAAGTTAATATTATTCCCTCGAGCAGGAACCAAACCCACAACCATCACGTTTATAGACAAACGCTATCTCACTGGGCCACGATGGCCTCTATTATTATTTATTTTCATACCTTTTTCTAAATGTTTTATAAAGTTTAGTCAACGCCTGACTAAAGTTAATGAAAACTGAGCTAACAAAGCCTACCTAATACTCTTTATATATATACACACCACAATTACCTTTACAATGTTCTCCACTTCCTCATTTGAAAAGGTTTTTTGACCTACATATATTTGAAAATTTGCGTTTTATATGTTGTATTGTTTTTTTTAAGGTAAAAAATCCTTTTTATTTTTCAATATAAACAATACGTTAACAAATTCGAAGCTGCGTATATAAAATTGAATACGATATTTTGAGCCTGAACCTTGCATTACTTTATTATTTTTATTAATGTTATTTTTAGTTTTTTACAATGTGTCCCGCAAATAGCAGAAAATTTTTACGCTCTAGTGTCGAAGCAAAGCGCGGTGTTGAGTTTCGATAAGCCTACGATATATCATGTGCACACAGTAAAAGACTTAAAGCTTAGAAAAATAGTTATAAGGATTATAACTAAAATAAAATAAAAATCACTTAAATTACAAGTTAAAAAAATATTAAAAGGAATATTAACATGACAGCTTCATCAAGTATTTCACTTTGTATGTTGCAATGTGTATAAAATATTACATTTAAAGAATTAATGTGTTTTATTTATTTGATCAAACAACCTGCCAAAAAAAATGTTGAGTGTAGTAATGTGACAGTTTTGACATTTTTATTCTACTTATTAAAAAACGTACAAAATTTTAAACGTAGCGGGACTCCAACTTGCGCTTGAAACCTGGTCGGGTTCCTTACTTCACTTCACTTACTTCAAATTTTTATACGTTCTAAATAAGTATTTTTCTTTCCTAAGTGTAGAATAACACTTTAAAAACGTTAAAAATATGTAATTTTTTAAATGAAAAATGTATACTGTGCCTTAACACAAAAAAAATATCAAGTGGTCGTATTCGTATTATTTTTAGTTGTAATATTGCGTTTAATATTTAAAATTATAATTTTCGTTTTCGCATTCTGATAACGAGAAAAGGTCGGTTTTGGTGTCCGCTTATCGACACACAATGTATAAAAAAGAGGCAGAAAGTAGCTGACGAAGAGAGTTAACACTCCCCTATCCTTCGATGTGCGGAAAATATTGAAACCAACTTATTTTTTTAAAATCAGCTTCACGCTGTATCCCGCACACAGCAGGGTAGGCAGAGGGAACCTAGTGTTAAGACACTTCGTTTCCCACTTTCTGCCGAATTCTGGAGGCATTGCGTGTGGAGTGGCAGAACTCAACGCCGCGCTTAACCTCAATACCAGAGCGAAGAAATAGAAATATAAATTTAGGTAAATATTTCATCTCTTCGAGTGGGGATCGAACCCACAACTAGTCGGTTTTACAGTCACACCTCGTGTCGCTGCGCCACGACTGACCTCAACTTATTTTTTTCTTTTTTTAAATTAAGAGAGAGAACTAGTAACTTTATATTTTTTTAAAACCATAAAAGAGTATATCAAATATTATACCAATATTGGTTACACATATTCAAAATAGCCTAACATTTCTATCACCAAGTTTTAATGCGGACACTCGAGGCTTTGCATGTATTATAACAAGTTGTGGCCATTAAAATACAGAACTTAAACTTATAAAAATGAAGTATTCGTCTTTTATTAATTAGTTGATTTTGAGGCCAGTCGTGGCGCAGCGGCACTAATTGTGACTGTAAAACCGACTGGTTGTGGGTTCAATCCCACATGAGGAAATGAAATATTAACTTAAATTTTTATTTCCATTTATTCGCTCTGGTGTCGAGGCAAAGCGCGGCGTTGAGTTCTGCCACTCAACACGCAATGCTTCCAGAATTCGGCAGAAAGTGGGAAATGGAGTGTCTTAATACCAGGTTCTCTGTGCCTACCCTGCTGTGTGCGGGATACAGCGTGAAGCTGATTTGATTTGATTTTATTTTGTTTAAATACTAGGTCAGTCTGTGGTATGGCTAGATTTGATATATGAGTACATATATGAAAAAATTAAAGACGATTCTATAGTTAGTGATATAGGAAAGTTTTTTTAGATTCAATCTGTTTCTCGCAAAAAGCAAGGTACCTTGCTGATGCAGCCTGGTGTTACAATCCGTATCATAATTTCTTTAGGCATTGTGTATTGGGCGGCGGAACTAAAAGCTGCGGTATGTGTATTCACCAGACCGAAGAAAATAGAAGTAATAATAAATTCACTTCCCCGAATTGGAATCAAATCCACAACCATTGTGCTAAGAATAATAATTCTCGTGTGCCACTGAGTCACACTATTCTCAAAAAACAGATCATTGTAACATGGTAGTAACCGTTTCAGGATAAAACCGATAACTGATCATAAGTGAGATAAAGTTGCCGATTTAAGAAGACGGTGCCTCCATCTTTTTCTAAAAACCCGATCCACATCTGCCTATAAGTCACATCACTAGTTAGGTCTATGTTTAGACACAATGTGGACTTGGTGTGTATCACTCCATTCTCCCATTATTCCCAGATATATAAAAAAAACTAAAAAATAATTTAAAAAAACAGGATATCATATTGCATGAGCACACCACAAATACAATCAAACAGCAGCTACAGGTATTGTCACGGGAATAACAGTCACTGGTCGTAACAGTTAGTTACGTACGAGAGTATATACACAGCGCCATTTCTAGCAGGTACCTATGGCGGCATAAATTATAAACTATTTTGTATAATATTATAAATTATTATACATAAAGTTTATACAGCCAGTGATTAAAGTTTCCGGCTTCGAATCTCCGTTAGGGTTAATTGGAATTATAAATAAATATATATTGTAAATAAAATGTTGACTGATTTTATAAAATTGGCTGTTTACATGTCATAAATTTCGTTGTTATTATGATTAATACTTCACACTTTTCTCCATTCATAACGGGGTAGGCAGAGGGAACCTGGAAACCTGGTGTTAAGATAGATATTCTGTTCCCATTAAGACACTTCCGTTATCCAGTTTCCTCAGAATTCTGTATGCATTGGGTATTGAAGTTGAACTGAACACCGAAAGCGAAGGAATGAAAATAATAAACGTTTCATTTTCTCAACTGGTAATCGAACCCACAACTTCTGTTTCGACTGGCTTCTCAATTCAAAATAATATCTGTATTTAAGATTAACATCGTCAATAAGCATATTACGTGGAATGAATCTACTAATAAAAAATACTTTCGAGTGGAAATCGTAACTATAGCATACATTTTAACCTTATAAAACTAAACTACTACAAAAAAATTAACTTCAAATTTTGTTTATAGCTTTAAACTTTGTAACCATTTAATATTTTCATATAATTTTACGCTTGGCAAGTTCTCCAGTAATTTAAGTGGAGGGTAGTTTACAAAATTATTTTCGCTTCTACTGCAGTTGAAATTTTATAAAGTGAATACTTCATTGTGTTATATATAAAAAGTGGTTATTAAATACTTTTTTTGTGGAAAAAGGAATTTGTGGAAAAAAATTGTTTTAAATGACATGTTGTGGTCACCATGAAGAGCTCTGTTGAGGTAAATGTACTATTAATCTAATATATTTTTCTATTGAATGTTAATGTAATGATGATTTTTGGTTATTGAGTTATTCGTTAAATCTTTAAGATATCATATTATGTGTTTATATATTAATGTAGTTTAAAAGAAAGTAAAAAATCTGCAATTTAACATATACGTATACGGCGTTTTGTTTAAAAAGGTATATTACTTACTTATATTGATTTTTTTCTATTGTTCGATGTACTGTTATTTTATAAATACAGGCAACATCGCCCGTGTTTTTTTTAAATTAATAAGTTCTTTGATTTTGTTTTCTTTGATTTGATTTTAAAATAATTTGTTTTTATTAATTTAAAAACGATTTAAATAACAAATGCGAATCTTCCAAAAAAGATAGCTTTAATTATAATTTGACAAAAATATATCTTTGAATCATTGACTTGACTTTGACCTCAATATATTTGGCCCAAATTATATTAAAAAAAAAATGATTTTGTAGGTGAAATTTAACTTAATTTTAAGATAGTTTTTGTTTTTTCTCTCTGTATCTCGCATAGCCGGATAGGTAGAGGAAACTTATGTGTTAAGTCGTTACCCTAATGGCATTGCGTGTTGCGATCTTTAAATATTATATAATTACATTCTCCAAGTGGCTAATCGAACCCACAACCGTCGCGCTTACAATCTCAGGCTTGTTTCTGTGCACCACGACGGCTAATATATATACTCTTAACCATTGATCTCCTCATCTTACATCTGAATCTTTCACTCCACTATAATATAGAGTAAAAAGAGAATGGGCATGTATGAAGAGGTTGATGACAGTGGACGAGGCGAAAGAGGTATGTAGAGACCGTAGCGTTTGGCGCTCCGTTCTCTCTGACTACCCCGCTAGGGATAAAGCGTGAAGTTAAGTTAAGTTAAGTTAAGTTAAGTTAAAAAGAGAATATGTTTAGCTATTGAGTTTTGATTAGCGGAGCTCTACGCCGCACTTTGTTTGTAAGTTTGGGATACAAAAATATTGAATAGGAATCGAACCTACAAAAAAAATAGCTCAAACCAAATTCTACAACTAGTATTCTCCAGCTGACAACTTATCCTATGCCATCAGAAAATACACTTAAAAGTAATGCGGTTGACCAAAACACGTTTTCGCTTTTTGCCGAGCCATTCGGTCCGCACGTCATAATCACGTTTCAACTTCTTTACGGGGTTACTAGTCATTTGCTGTGACTTTGCTTGCCTCGCTGCAACTAGAATTCTATTATTTTTGCTTGACGCTGTATTGCACATACAGCAGCGTGGACAAAGGGAACCTAGTGTTAAGATACTCCGTTTTCCACTTTACGCAAATTTTTGAGGTGTTGCCTCTTGAGTGTCGGAACTGAACACCGCGCGAAAATACTAATAAATAACGATTGATTTCCCCGAGTAGAGCAACCGTATCGTATACAGTCAAACGCTTGTGCTACTGACTCACCACTGCCTCCAACAGAGTTTAACCGGTTTTTATAAAGAAAACTATAATTATATTCTATTTTACATAGAATTTTAGCAGTATAACTAATGTGCCATTGGATATTAATTAGAGCTTCACTGGCACGATCTCAGCGCTATAATACGAGAAAAGAACATAACTATATATTTATTGTTTATCTTTTCCAATAAAACATTGCTTAGGAAAATTGTAATTCTAAATTATATATTTTATTTATACAAATTCGGCGGAAAATATGGATCGGAGTGTCTTAACACTAGGTTCCCTCTACCTTACCTTCTATATGCGGAATACACCGTGAAGCTAATAAAACTTCCTAAAATTTACTAGAAATGTATAATATACAAATGCTGTTGTAGGCTTCTTCACAGCTCGAGCTCATTATACCAAAATAGCTCAAAGGAAATGAATACCAACTTTTATTTGTTTAACTTAGTTGCAAACGGAGGCCAGTCATGGCGCAGGGTTATAAATGTGTGACTGTAAATGCGACAGGTTGTAGGTTCGATTTTCACTCGAGGGAATGAAATATAATTAAAGTATTTTCATTTTTTCGCCGTGGTATCGAGGCACAAAATTCTGCGGACTTAATACTAAATTCCCTCTGCTTACCCTGCGTGATACGTGAATTAAAAAAAAATACAAACGTGGTAAAACACAGCATATTATTATCAGTAAATATAACAAGTTAGCATTATGTAATAAAATGTAATAACTGAATTTTATAATAAATGTATCACGATAAAACTTGGCAGTTGCACGTAGTTTAGATAATGATATAATAATATGGTATTGAGCTTATCTGATGATGGAGCCAGGACTTGAGCATTACAAAATTTCAGAGGATACTAGTACACCACTCGAGTTTAGGCTGATATAACCGATAGCTTCGCTGATATAAATTTTAACTTTACTCTATTAGCGACTAATAATCTATAAAATATATTTTTTAATTTTAGACTATTGTTTGAGGGAGTTATCACGGAGACATTAATCACGGCTTTTGCCAGGGTCTGCCTTCCTACTAAACCTACTCCACTTTGCACGATCTTTAGCGTCCTCGGTGGTTAGACCATTAGGTCTCATGTTAGGTCACCGACATATGTTACCGACATATTTCTTAGGCCGGCGCGTAACGTGACCAAACCATCTCAGGCGACGCTCTTGGAGCTTATCCGCTACGTCACGGACTCCAAGACTACCTCGAATGATACCGCCGCACATACACCTCAGCATCTTCATTTCCGTAACGTGAAGCTTCTGAGTGTGCCGAGATAGTATCATCATTATCATTTCGATATAACCCATTATACGTCGGGGTACGGGCTCTACAAACATCTCATACACAATTTTTAATTATTTTCACTACATAGGCGATGCCACAAGTAAAATAAGTTATTTAAGCTACAGGCATATACTACGTATCCGTATATAGTTAATTCGCTTAAGGCGGGCGTTCATTAGTACCAAAACTTGGTAAGCAAGTCTAGATGCGCTAAAGTGACCTACATATACTTATTCAAATTCTAAAAGATACATCAACACAAATATGAAGAGAACGAGGACGGCTTTAATGAAATACTTAGTAATGCACGTGAATTTTAATTTTTTAGTAAAAAAAATAGGACATTGTGGCTCAGTTGTGCAGTCGTAGATGCGATATGGTGGTTGTGGCTTCGAAATAAGCTTATTGACTATCAGCATGGTGTTATAATTTATTATTATTATTCGGAGTACATTTACACAGCGTTAGCAGTTGTGAGCCAACACTATAAGATTTTTTTTAATATTTTCATTTTTAACTGCTAGACACAGCGCGGCGTTTCACTATTTAATATGCCGTTGTCATCTTTAGTCAAATTGAGGAAAAAGTGAAGAACAGAATGACTTAACACTTAATTCCCTCTATCTTCCCTTAAATTGTGAAGGTGTTTTTCTGATTTGGTTAATATATTTTCCTTGGAACTCAACACTAATGAGCAATATTAAGACAAAATAAATTGTTAATCAAAATAAACACAAAAAATATAAATAACTAAGCTTAAAATATCAATATAGACAATATTTTTTTGAAAGGATAATGTACAAAGAACTTGCCAAATTTTTTTTATTATAGTTTTGTTATTTATTACCTACGCATAAGTTATTTACAGAGAGAGTTCTGTGATTTTTAGCTTGTTTTTATTGAATAATTTCATTTTAATTTTATTTTTATTTTTATTGTGTATTAATTGCGAAAATCAATTTGTCTTTGTACATAATTCATTCCCTCGATTGAGAATCAAACCTATAACCACCACGTTACCACACACAATATATAATGTACTATAACATATATTAATAATATCAATATAAGGCTTTTACATTACACAATATTATTAAAAGATCGAGGTGCAATATCCGCAAATCAGATATCTTGATATTGCAATTAATCGAGTAAGCGGATTAGTGTTTAATTACTTAGCTACCTAGATCGGGACTTAGCCTTAGGTCTTCCTCGATATAGCAATATAAGCTGTTACGTGGACCTTGTGATTGGATTTATATTGTAAATCTAATTTTTGATGTTGCAATAAATGGATTCGCGTTGTATTACCGTTATTAGCAGAGAAGGCAGAGGGAACTTAGTGTTAAGACTCCCAAAGGGGGAATAGAACCCCTTACCATTCTATTTACATTATACAGTCAAATAATGGCTTAATCTTCCAAAAAAGCATAATATTTTTTTTCTTGCATTAAGTTATTAAAAGTGTTTCTTAAATTTAATATATTGAAAAAAATATCATAAGGTAAGCTAAATAAATTATCATAATGTGTTTCCGTGTTATATTTTCTATATTCCTTTTATGATAACAATTTTAGCATAAAAAAATCGTTTTATTTTAGCATAAAACATTTTCTATTTAAATATTTTTCATCGAAACTGCTAAACCACTTTCCCGTTGAAAATACAAAAGCGAAATCCAAACCAAATCTCAATCCAAAACCAAAACCATCACAATTATCGTAAATGGGAATTGTACCGAAATAACCAAAATCCCATAAACCGACAGGAAACAAGATACTATAAATCACTTAAAATCCTCACAAATATACCAACGGAGCAATTAACAGGGAGTCACGAACTGGAGAATTATCGCACTCCTAAGAGTAGTAGCTTAGGGCAGACTCGCGGGTAGTTCTGACGAAATAAACGGATGTGGTCACATCTCAAATTGATTTAAGTGTAGTTCGATATTGCGGGTTCGATTTCAGTTTAAGGTGAAAAGGCGTAATTGCTTATTATTTTTACCCATTTTTTATTATGGACAATAAGTTTTTCTGTGTTAGTCAATTATTATATAGCACATATAATTGTTAAAATTAAAATTAATTTCATGTCAGTTACCTAAGTTCCAATATTATATTACGTGTCCCCTCCAAAAAAACGTAGAAACTTATATCTCAAAAATTATTGAAACAATTTTGATTAAACTTTGCTTACAATCATACATACTTACAAAACAAGAATATATATTTGGAACCATTGTGATTATTATGATCGTAATTTTTCGTTATTTTTAGCTGTATTTTAATAAATTTGAAAAAAAAAACGATTATAAATTTAAAATAGAAAATATAAAAACCAAAACCATGTTTTTATGACCAAATAAGCAAAATACCTAAATATATATATCATTACACCATTTTATTTTGTTACAAAGTAAGTCATTCCATCGTTATTTCCGCCTTCCCTTTAACATTTGCCTTCTGATTCCATTCTGCCTTTTACTTAAAGCCTTCGATAAGAAATTTCTTCGAGGAAAACGAACATTGATTCTCAGCCCTATACGAATATTTACCAAATAGGTCAACGAGTCAATTACTAGTAAGTAAGGAACATGCGAGCAGAGAGTGCTACAGACATTTGATGTCTTAAATTATGATGCATCTATGATATGAACTTTGAATGCGATTGATAGTATATTTAGATTTAAATTATAAGAAAATGTTTATGTTTATTATATATTTTTTTGTATAAGCTGGATATATTTGATATTTATATTCGTAAACATCATATCATGAATATCGTTTTTAATAAAATTACCTACATTTAAAGTTCTAAATAAAAATGCAACGTAAGAATAATAAAAAATATTCTTTTATATTTTTTAAATAATATAAGACTATTATTATTTCTAGACCCGTTGCATAGTATGCCATCTAGTGTTTTGTTGCGGTGATTGTCGTTGGAAGCACGAACAACGGACCCATAACCTTACTTATGACTGTCCAATTTGCCGGGGCCACAGGTTCCTCTGTAGACCTGACGAATTAAATCAAGATTTCATTGAACACCTTACATCAGAACATTTACCCCTACAGTGCAAGAAGTGCAACAAATTTTTTATTACTATGGAAGATTTTATTGATATTGATAAATGTTCGACCATTTCTGAACTTCTTGATGCAGAAACTGATTGTAAAAAAGAAAATATCGATGAAAAATTCGATTCCTTATATGAAAAAGCGAATAATGACAACTTTGAGGCAATCGTGTCTGTTAATAATCTGACCAAAACAGCAGTAATTACTCCAATTGTACGAAAAAAGTATTTAGTTGATTACGAATCAAGTGATACTGATTTTGAAGACGTTCAGAAAGAAGACATGACGACACCTCATCCTACAGTAGCATCTAAAACGCCAAAATTGAAAAGACAACGCGCAGCAACACCTCATATAAGCAAATACTTAAATTTTAAAAGACAAAATGTTGTGGAAGTAAATGAAGATGATTACTCACCTATTGACAGTAGAACGCCCTTAAGAAACGATGATATTGACGGTAAGTTATATTCTTCTCTGTGTAACCTCTCTATATAGCCAGTTTTTTTATATAGTAGGAAGAAGGAACCTAGTGATACACTCCGTTTACTACTTTCTACTCAATTTTCGGGACATTGCTTATTAAGTGGCGCATATCAACGAGCAACAACAGAGCGAAGAAATAAAAATAGGAATCGAACCCACTACTGTTCCGTTTACAATCACTCTGTGTGTTATTACGCCAATTCGCCGTGTTCTTATTTTATTTTCATAAAATGAAATCTCACAAAATGAGCATTGAGCATATTTGAAGTCGGAAACTGCGAAACCTCTTATAATATCTTAATAATCATTCCTCAAAAGTACAAAGTTGGACACCGTTTGATTATTTATGCATTCTTGACGGGCTTAATCGTTCAACTTTTTCAATTTGCGAATTGCCTCTCGAATATATTCTTTTTAAATTGTCTCAATAGAGGAAACGAAAAACAGAATTATACTCTTTATATTTATTGTACAGATGTCCAACTTTTTAATGACATTCTTTTATATTTACCTTGTTTACTGTCCCAATGATATAGATTCAAGATATATCTATACTTCTATACTTAATATTATAAAACTGAACTGTTTGTTTGGTTGAACGTGCTAATCTTAAGAATTACATAATTGTTCGAATTCGGAGAAAAAATCTTTCAGTTTTGGTGGGTTATTTTATCAAGAAAACTTATACTACATAACGTTACCTCGGTAACATAGAATTTGTCATGTATATATATAAAAAAATACTTACACTTAATCATGCAGGCAAACCCGCAGGTAAAAACGAATCAGTTATAAGTATTATTTTTTTTTCGATATTAGAAATTATAGATAATAGAATAAAGATAAAAAGCAATTTTTTCTCTTATTTGACAAATTTTAGATACAGACAAGGAAATGGTTACACCACATATTCATACACTCAAATTAGCTCAAGTTGTAACAACAAGTACACCGACACATCCGGTGACACCCAACTGGTCATTATTTCCTGTCCCGGGCACAGATTCACCGTTGTCTGAAATTGAAACTACTGAAAGTCCAGGTCAGAGTATTGACCAAGAAGCTGAAGTAAGTTAAAGTAGATCTATCGTAACTATCGGTGTTAAGAGGTTATAAATATAATATATGTAAAATATAAGGAGTCATGCTATATATTATAATCATATTTTACATATTTAAAAAATGGATTTTGTAGTTTTTTCACAAATATATTTTATTTTACAAAGGATAAAAGCAATCCAATTTCAATTTTGTAACGTTGTTTAACTTTTTAATTATCTTTCCGTAAACTATATCTTTTAGATCATAAATAAAATTACTATTTAATATGAACAATAAATTTAACACCTTTGAAAAGTATTTTGTGAAAATATTCACTTTAAGCTTTGATAAAATGTTGTTGCAATTTTCTTAAGAATATCGTAAAGCAAATTGAACTGCAATGTGTGAAGGTAGTTAAATCAAGAAACTTGTGGATCTTTTGCTTTAAAAACACTATAAATTTTATAGAAAATTTTATATTTAAAATATTTTTATATTTAAATTTTTTAGATTTACACGAAATTCCCGCATAGAATAGGTTATGCTAAGAGAACCCAGAATATTTTCGAAAATGCGTCTTTAGTGGCGGAAGCCAACGCCGAGCTTTGTCTTTTTACTAGAACGAGCAAATGATAATAATTAATTCTCCAGATTAGGAATTGATACAATCGAAAAAAATTGAAATCAAAATACTCATACGTACGACATTAACTTTTAAATGCATATGTCAAAATAAATAGTTAACATGATTTTATTAAAACTTTTATACAAATTATTTTTAGCCCTCCAAACCTAACAGTGCAGCTGAACCAAAGTTAAAGAGTATTATCGTAGTTGGTAGTCGGCTTAAGTTAGGCAGCCAAGATAGTGCAGAAAAACAAGTTACGTTCCAAGAAAGTACAAATAATAGCGAATCTTCTATAAAAACGAAAAGAGTTAAATTTGCTGATGACACTGTATTTAATCAAGAGCCGAAAATCAAAAGAGGTAAAGGCATCATAATTTTTTTTTCATCTTCATACTGTATCCTGCATGTAGAGGTTAGGCTGAGGAAGCCTAGTGCTTAAAGCACTCCGCTTCGCACTTTTCATCGAATTATAGAGATATTACTTATTGTGTGGTGAAACTCAACGCCACGCTTTGCCTGGATATGAGAGCAAATAAATGAAAATATTAAATATTCAATTTCTTTGTGTGGGAATTGAACTTTCAACTTGTCGCGTTTACAGTCACCCGCTTATACGGATGCATCTCGCCTGCACCACGACTTGCCTTACTAGGACTCCATATTGAAAATCACATGCTATCGTGGGATACCGATACTATAGATAATAATTGCAGCTCCAATTCTATCCTACTTGTAATTTTGATTAAAAATGCTACGAAATTAATATTTTTTTATATTTTTACATAATTGATTCCCATATAGTGATTAAATATTATTATTAGTTTAGTAGTAATTATTATATATTAACATAATATATTAATTGTATTTTATTTTGTACTTCAGTTTTTAGAAAACCAAAACGTATGCTAACACCCGGTCCACAAAAACCAAGATACACGTACAATCCACGTTTCCAAGCACTCATAAACAGATTCGAAAGCCAAGCCATGACCTTAGCGAGAACTCCCAAAAACACTAAAGAAAAAGAGAAAGATTTGGAAGATACGCCACCGGCTGGTGATCATAATATACCGGCTAGAGCAATAAGTTTCAAAGAGGAAAGCCCGATAGTCGAACCCGAGAGTCAATCTAAGGAATCGAATGAATTATTCAAAACCTGCACTGATTCCCCTACTCCAACGATGAACAATGCAATAACTGCTCTTAGTGCAAACATTGCGGGTACTCTTCAAACTTGCCTCACGTCAGTCTTACGTTCTAATGACGATGAGACTGAGTTGCAGTTCAAATTTGTTATCACTAAAAAAACTGTTAGTGTCAAAAGGATCGCTGATAATGGTGATTGTGAGAGATTAACGGAAATTGATAGGGAACAACAGGATAAGGAGAACATTTGGTCCGCTGTTACTAAGGCAGTTAAAAATATATTTTGGATTAATAAAGGTATATCTCTTTGTTTATTTAACACTTTTTGTTGTCATAATTATTACTGCTTTATTATTATTATATTATTATTATTATTTATTGTGAATACTACTGTGGAGTAAAAAACTTTCATTTACATCAATCATGTAACTACTACAGGTTGGAATGATAATACCGTTTGATATATTTAAAAAAAATATCATTGTTAACTAATGTCTAAACTATTTATTTTTCATTATGTTTTACGCATAAAATAAGAAAAAAAAATATATATTCGACTTCCTTCTTATAAAAGTTGTTATAAAAAAACAATATTTTTCTTATCAAAATGCAAGCTAGCTATTTCCTAAATATCTTGCATTTTCCACTACAGTAGGATAACTTAGCATTTGCTGAGAATGGCATTAAAATTCATATGAGATATGGTAAACTACGCAAAGGATCGAAGTCTATTCGAAACAAAATTCAAGATGTTTATGTATATGATAGATCGTTTTATTACTAATAGTATACGTCCGACAATTTATATAATCTATGTAACTCTTCTATTATTATTTGACTGACACACACACAATACAGATGAAAGCACTAAATAAAGTATGTTGAAATTTGGCATGTACAGGTATCGTAATTTAAAAAAATGAGATAGTTTTAGAAAAAACTACAGAGATTTTTCATTTGATAAAGTTTACTAAAGTGGGCGACAACTAGTAAATTAATAAAATAAAAGTGTTGAAAAGGCATTTTAATTAATAGACGTCACTGAAGAAATTAAAACAATAGAAGAGAACGTACTCAGAAGGCTTTTTTCTCATCAAATTTAATTGAACATTGAATGTGACGTCTCACGTATAAAATATTTTTATACAATACTTTAAAATATTTTTATATAATATTTTAATACTTAATTGTTACATATGAGTTTTAACGTTCGTAGAGTATTCAATAGGCTTCACAGTTTTACAGAATTGTAGGGCAGGCGGATGGAACTTAATATTTTGCCCATACATATGCCCAAAGATAATCTTTTGCCCACTTTCCAACCCACTTTTCGAGATAATGCATTGTGATGTGACGCTTTACTTAACTTCAAGTCAAGATTCCAGCAACGATAAATGAATATATAGATCATTCGTTTCATTACGTTTACTCATTTGCGAGAACAAATCTGTCTAAGTGACTTCATTATGAACTTTACATCTATTAAAAATGTAAAGTGGACCAATGAGTTGACATAATAATATACATATAATCGGCAAAATGTAAACCAATATATAAATATTTTAAACATTTTTAAAGTGTTAAGTGGGTACTTTATACAAACAAATACAACAATAAAAATATATGCCACAAATAGGATTCAAATAGGTAGGGACCTGACCCTCATAAACAAACCCAACAAATGCTCATACCTAAAGAAATAACCAAAAGACGCTGGTGAGACAGAAGTATGCAATATTCGCGGACTAGGAATTCCAACGCAAATTTCACCTCTCCCCGTAAGCCAAGATTATAAAGATTATAAATTTTTGCCGGTAGCATAAGTCCAATAACAGGTATGTAGGTATATCAAAATCGTTTTGTTCTTTTCGCAATTTCAGAATTTAATATCGAAATCAGTATAAATTGTTTTCCACTGGGGGAGGAAACGTGATTCTCTTCTCCGCACTCTTAGATGACTGGACTGGAATTTCATAAAATTAGGCTTAATGCTAACTTTCTTGTATAAATAATATTGCAATTCGAGGCCAGTCGTGGCGCAGGGGCACAAAGTGAGACGGTAAAATCGTCTGGTTGTAGATTTGATCTCGAAGAAATAAAATATTTATTTACATTTATATTTTCATTTCTTCGCTCTGGTGACGAGTCAAAGCGCGGCAGTGAGTTCCGCCCACTCAACACGCAATGTGTCCAGGACTCAGTGGGACGTATGGTACGGAGTGTTTTTACACTATGTTCCCTCTGCCTACCCAGCTGTGTGCGGAATATTATGTATTCCGTATAAATATTTATACGGAATATATTCAGTATAAATATATTAATAAATTATATTTTTTGTTCAACTGCCCTGCGCTGTCCCAATATTTGTAGTATGTAGGTTGACCCTGTAACACCTTAAACGATTAACATTTTTTGTTTATCTTACCTATTTTAAATAACATTATTAAACCTGATTAACCATTTCGTTTCGTTATATATTTTAGAAACCTGAGGTTTCAAACATTTTCAAGAAGACCATGATAACGGGTAGAAGTGGTGAGGTGGCATCCGTACTGCCGTCGATTTGTAAAAGAAAAGAATAAAACCTTTTTTGGTATGAAAAAAAACCATACCAAAGGGCAATATACAGTTAGCTCATTTTGAAAAATCCAGGGCAATACGCGAGGCAATATACACAATTAATCCAGTTCCATCGTTTTAAAACACCTTAAATGAGTTCAACAAATTCTGAATAGAATATAAACATTAAAAAAAGTATAAAGTTTATCTACCCTTTTTTAAGATCTTTACGTGCTTGGTTAAACTAAGATCGTTTCACAGATAGTAAATAACTTTTTATACTTTTATCTTAAAAGCTTTTGGTAAAAAGCTATATATATATATATATATATATATATATATATATATATATATATATATATATCATCCCACAAACAATAAACATCAAACAGAAGGAATAATACACACGTACTACATAAATTAACTATCCCACTTTGGCACGTACTCCGTTCAGCGGATACGAAAGTTACGACGAAAGCTGACTAATGAGCTTTACTAAAATATCCTTTAAAACAAAGTAAAATAAGCGTGATAGTTGTATGAGAAAAAATAAATATTTTGCCACTATTGTCATGAAACACTAGTGGATGTGAAATTTGCTTTTTGTGGTGCAGTAAGCGTCGAATGCAAGTTTTTATGATGATGTGTTTACGTGATTGCCTGAGAAAAGGAGAAACCTTTTTGTTTTAAGTCTGGAGGGGAAACTATTTAGCTTTGGATAGTTTTATATATGTACATGGTTGTTCTTTGTTTCATTTATTCACTTTATTAGGGGTAATTGTCTATTTTACTTGTTTATCATTAAACATGTATATAAGTTAATAATGTAATAAGTTTAAAAAAAGTTTTATTTACTTCAAAATAAAGATAACTAAGGAACACCTTATATTATTACTTTTTAAATTATTTTTGAAGTTTTGCCAATCTATGTCTTTATAATTAAGGGTAGGATATTTTTTTTAAAAAAATCCCACCTCCTCCCCTTTTTAATAATATTTGCATAAAGAATTTAATTAACTTAACTCAACTTAGCTTCACGCTTAATCCCTAGTGGGGCAGTCAGAGAGAACGGAGCGCCAAACGCTACGGTCTCTACATACCTCTTTCGCCTCGTCCACTCTCATCAACCTCTTCATACATGCCCTCCGGAGGATCCTCATGCTTTTTACGTGACCTTGCTCCAGTATCTTTGATACTGTGTTTTCGAAAGTCGACCGAGGTCTCCCCTTACCTCTCTTACCACTCACTTTTCCATCATAAATCTTTTTGCCATTTTTTCCTCTCCTCGCTCATTCGTTCGACGTGCCCAAACCAGCTGAGCATGTTCTTCTTCATTCTTACCGTGATATCCTTGCTGGTACCTGCCATTCTGTGTAACTCTTCATTGCGAATTCGATCAGCTAGGCTGACTCCGCATATCCTACGAAGAGATCACATCTCCACAGCATTCATCTTTCTTTCATTCTTCTTCTGTAATACCCACGTTTCGCTACTGTATAACAGGATCGGTACCAAAACTGCATTGTGTACGGTTGCTGACGTGCTGACGTTTCGCCGTCTCATCAGCCGGCAGCCAAGGCTCCGTTAACCTTGTTACCGGCAGCAATACACCTTTCCACATCCATCTCGTATCTTCCATCTCTACTGAACATACTTCCCAAATATACCACTTCATTCACCTGTTCTAATATCTTATCATTTACACTGATCGTGCATTCCGTCCTTTCTTCATCTCGTTCCAAAATCAGAATCTTTTTCTTATTCGCGTTTAATTAATATAATTAAACTAATTATTTCCAGCATCGCCACCAATAACAGAAGAAACATTTAATTCTACATCATCATCATCATCATCCAAACGAAAAGTCGAGGATATATCAGATTCTGAGTTGAGCCCTCTAAATCATAAACGTCACAGGTACGAAGGAAGAATAAGAGGTAGACCTCCTCTCCATAGGAATAGATCCTGTGGAGTATCAAGTCTTAGAACTTGCAATTCTGCTGAACAACAATCGCTGTTAAAAGAATTATCTATGAACCAAGATGACGCTATGAATTTGAGTTTTTGATTATTTTGATATTTTTAGAAAATTGGATTTTTTAGTCTGTAATTGTTATTGATAATAAATGCAATACAATAATACAATAGTTTAGTTTGTATGTAGATGTTAAAAAAAAATAAAGAAGAAGATTTTTTATCATATTTAATATTTTTTTTAATATGTAATCATTATGTAGGAAAACTGAAAAATGTACTATTTAATTTATTGCATTCAAATTTTCGTATACTTGTCAAATATTAATAAATGTTTTAGGTGACTAGACTATTTAGTTTTATTTATTCTATCAATATCATAACAAAATAAGACTTTTAAAATAAAACAATAAAATATCATAACGTAAAATTTATTATTATGTAGGGAGATATAATAAACCAGTAGTTCCAGCTTTTTTCAATATATTAGGATAGACCGAGGGACCTAGTGTTAGGACACTTCGTCCCTCAATTTTCACCTAATCTGAGATTTTGCGCATTGAGTGTCATAAGTTAATGCCTGCGCTACAACCGCACGCTTTTGTCTCGTTACCAGAGCGAGGAAATTAATATATTGAATGTTACATTTCCTGGAATAGGAACCGAACCCTGCACTACGATGGCCTCGACATATTAGTAATAAATGTTATAAGTCTACTATAAATGTTACGTCAAAGGTGACCTCTGAACCATCGGATCGTATGAAAAGAAGTCCGTATAAAGAACGCTCCGACCTGCCTTTAATTATACGTTTTAGGTACTAAAGATAGACAGATCAAGACAGCCTTTCAAATATAAATAGAAATATTAAAATTATTTTTTCTATTTGTTTTTATAACAGCGACCTGCTAACCCGCTTAAACTACACCACTTTTTTTCAGCTTCACGCTGTATCCTGCATATATCAGCGTAGAGAGCCTAGTGTCACGAATTTTAATACTATTATTATTATTTATTTATTTTAATATAATAACATAAGCATTATCATTTAAAAGGCAATTATTAATTATTATTTATACATTCAAAAGTATAGTTTCAGACAATTTAATAAAATTTTGATATACAAACAAGGCGACAAATATTTTTTTTAAAAAACATATTTTTAGGGCTTTTTTACATCCATAACAATTTTTCAACAAAGATTTTTTAGTTAGTATAGTCGAGAGGTACCTGGGAACCTAATCTTAGGCTTCCCTACTTCCCACCGCAGAAGAACGAATATTTTTTTAACAAAATTACTTCTCACTTTTACCCTCAATTTAAATATTTATATATAAACAACATACATACAACATACATACTGCTATAACAAAACATTTGAGCAAGGATCATAATAAAACGTAGTAGTTCACGTACAAAACAAAAGCCGGTCTGGGGGATTCACCTGTAGTTTTACGACTCGACTCGACTAGGTAGCGGCGCTGCTGTAATAAAAGTGACTGTTGCAATTTTTCTAAATAACATTATTTAAACTGTTTATTGACGATTTTTAACTTATTTATTTGTAGTATTTGAATGGATTTTTTTTCATTTCCCCGAGCTGGTAAGATAAAATGCGGTGTTGAATTTCACTCTCTATATTTGTACGTCTCTATAATAGTAATTCGCAATACGTTTTCAATTTGCCAGTACATTTTTTTTAAGTAACTGTAAAAACGACGTTAATTCGGAATACTTACTATATACTATCCTGTCCAAGAATATTGGAAGGGTAACAATGTGTTAATAAAGATCATTTGAATTTCGTGCAGGATAGATATTGTATTATTGTATTATATATATTTTTGTATTTTATATGTATATAAAATGTAACCTGAATATTGAATTCAAGTTAGAATATTGAAAAATAGCAACTCTTGAGTTTCTTGCCGGCAACAGAACTGCCTTTCGAACAGGTGGTAGCTTTATTTTCATTCGACGATACAAAAGTCTATATCAATAAATAATATTTTAATTTTATTCCCATAATGAAATGGGACTCGGACAATAAAACTATAATATAAGTCTTTACATTAAAGAAATCAAATCTATGAAAATAATTGAAATATAGGCAGTTACGTTCGGTAAAGAGACTCTAGGGATAATACAAGCCGTTCTTTTCATTATAATATTCGAGACATTACGGGTTGAGTGACAGACCTGAACGCCGTGCTATACCTAGTAAGTTGCCAGAAAATTATTTCCCCTAAAATAAAATTTGAATACAAAGCAATCGTGTACACTCAGCTTTTGAAATGAAAAAGGAATAAAGATAAGCTTATACAAATTCCAAAATACAAAAGCTGTTTTTTCAGCTTCGCCCCTGAATTTCTGTATTATTCAGTCATAGTGCTTTTTTTGATTCACATTGTGACGATGGAAACTACTCGACACAACTTCGGCTTGAAACGTTAGTTTCAATTTTAATCTTATGAATGAATTACTTTTTAGTGTATTTTGAAGATTTTTAAGTAGGCTTTTCAATTATATTGAATAATGTGTATAAAATAAAATAAAAAATATTGACGCTATCATGGCGCAGCAGCAACTGACATGGTGGTTGTAGGTTCGATCTCCGCACGACGAAATGAATAACTATCATTACCCCGTTCTTCTCCAAAATTGATTGGTGCGTGCATAAAAAAAAGTGTCTAAGCACTTTCTCTCTTCCTTCTTACTTCTTCTCTGCGTAGGCAGAGGGAACCTATAAGCAGAAATACAGTGTGACGCTGAATAAAAAATCTAAATGCTAAACTCTTATATCTCTCTTCTACTCTCCCATTAACGTTGACGTTAAACTTTCACGTTTATTTTCCAAAGCAAACTTTTGAGGCGATTCCGAACACAATATTGGCACTTAAAGGAATTTATGGGTTGTTTTAAATTTTCTTTTACTACTCTTTCGCTATTCGAGCTTAATCAAGCTTGAAATGACTAACAACTTACTAAGAACTTTGAGTTTAATATTTGTTTGTGGTAATTGGGTGAGTTTATTATTTACTACACAATTATAAAACTGCTGTAGATGTGTCTTTGTATAGGGTGGAAGTAGATTCGGATCCATTTTGGATATTTTGTTAGCTTTACTAAAATCAATCCAGAATTATGTAGGCATAAGGAAACAGTTTTAGGACACTACGTTCCCCACTTTCCTTAGATTTTTGGCAGATTATGTGATGAGAAATGTATATTTATTAATATTATCACTTCTCTGGTCTGGTCAGAAAAATATGATTTTTGAAAAATATATTCTGCGAACAACGTATCAATTAAATAATTATTTAATCAGAAAGTCATATAAAAATACTCCGTCCTTCGTAAGATACTCCCAATATATTACAATCAACACCGTGTTTTGAAATCACAAAGGATGGAAATTAAAATAACTTATGTTACCTTAAGCAGAGATCGAACCCATAAACCATCACACTCAACAGTTTGAAGTTGTCCTAATCCGACGTATTTGAAATAAACCTATTATTTCAAATAGTTCGGATTAGGACCTTTATAATAGAAATTACATCGCATGATCGAGAATCGTTCACCTGTTAAGTATAGTTCGGCAGCTCGGATATTTTATATTTTGTTACTAATACATTGTTTTAGTGTCACCTTATGTTCTTCTTATGTATTTTCTTTTATTAGCTTCACGCCGTATCCCGTTCATAAGGCAAGAGGGAATCTGGTAACCTAGTGCCACTCAATTCTCATTAAGCGCTCCGCCTTGTTACAAAAATATTAAATACTAGCGACCCGCTCGCGGCTTCGCCCGCTTAAACCACAGAATTATTTGCTTAATACACTAAAATTATGTTTGTGTTTTAATATACCTATAATGTATGTTTGCAACGCACGCAAGTCGCATTTTCGTACCTCCCATAAGAGAGATGCAACTGTCAATATATTAATTTCTTTAAACTTTTGCCTTAAGGAGTCTTTAGGACCTAAGTTATAGTTATAGCTATATAGTTATAGTTATAGTTATAGTGTCTGTACGTGGAAGATATATTAGAAAAATTATTACGGACATTTAACAATGTAATAGAACTTGGTCAGGTTTGTCTGTTTATCTGTGCGTTCAGGTTAATCTCAGAAAGCGTTTTATTTTAGTATCAACGATAATATATAATTTATTTTGTATGAAAAATAACTTTTTCACTTTTGGGATTTTTTTTACTGTATTAGGCTTTTATAGAGTAATTAAATATGGTTTCATTTAAAGTGGTGCTGACAAAAACACTAATTGAGCATATTTAATATTTATAGTGATTTTTTAGTGAATAGAACTAATAGTTATTACAACACTTGCAAAGAAAGCATATTTTAGACATTTTTTAAATTCTTATACCTTTTGAAAAACTACCATCATTCTCATCGGTAATAAATTATTTTCTTCAAATTAAAAAATTGTCTAAGTTTTTCCTCATAATGGCACGAAAATATTTAAAATATTCAAAATTAAAAGTTCAAAAATGTTGATTGAAAATAATTATACTGCAGGAGGATACCTTTATAGTACTGTTTTTTTATTATATAATGTAGAATAATATATTCTATAGAGGAATCACACATTCCTCTTCACACTTTTTATTATTTAACTATACGTAATTTAGCGGTTACTCTGTACTAAGATAGTAGCTCTGTTCCAACATTTACGTCCCACATATATATAAATATAAATCATCGGAAAGAAACGCAGAAACGCAATTTTATTAATATTATATATTTATTAATAAATTTACATACAATTCATTTGTTTCGAATATAACATTAAGATTGATTCATAAAATATATTTGGTATTTCCCTAACATGATTATTTTATGTATTTTTTTTATATACAAAGTTTTGATTAATGTCTCTTGAGAAATATATCTACTATAAATTAATATAACGTACCTTCGTGCCAATGATTAAAACGTATTGACTTCACCACGTGATCCATCTATTATAAACACAACATAAAATTTTATAAAATATAGCAACCACCTCGCGGCTTCACCCACTTAAATTTGTGAATTATTTGTTTGTTTCGGTAATTAAGTTCCTGTTTTAATAAATAATGTATGCTTGCAGCGCACTTAAGATTTCTAGTGTGAAAATTATTAAAACCATGGTATCTTCGATTTTCATTAAACAAATTATTATTGGAGCAATTAACAAAGTAATAGAACCAGCAACAATAATAAATATCAGTATGTTAAATTTCTAAAATGCTGGGCATTTCTAAAAGGCTGGTGGTTTCTTTAAACTATTTTTATTTGATTGAGAAACTTAAACTGACTGTATATACAATATTTGTACATTTTGCGGAAACGCGTTTACTTCCGAAAGAAGCAATACCGTCCCGGCGGGTTAGAGATAAAATCTTTGATTATATTGGTTTAACCTATGTGATAGCTACAAAAGATATTGTTATTTAGAGTATTTACCCTATTTTTTCAAATTAACTAACAAATAAGTATTATATTATAAATAAAATATGTATGATTATTACTATGTGAACACTTTAAATACACGTATAACTTTAACTATCCATTTGTAGTAGGATAGGCAGAGGGACCTTAGTGTTAAGTCACTCCGCTCCCCATTTTCTGCCGTATTCTGTAGGCAATGTGTGTTGAGATGGTGGAAACTCAATCGAACCCACAACTTGTCATGTTATAGGCACAAGCTTGTGCCCCTGCGCCACGATTGGTCTCAATATACACTTTTTTGCTATATATTTATATATGTACTGTGAACGAGTCCCTTTTATTTTTACAACGCTAATGGCGCTCAAATAGGCACAAAGAAACAAAAGGATCGAAAAGTAGTAGTTTGTATCGGATGGCAGAAATGTATATAAAGAAATACATTTGGGAACCAGAAAATCTGTTTAATACACAGTAGAATAAAAAACAGACCCAGTTAGTTTTAATAACATTCAATAATGGTCAATTGCCAAAGTTACTAAAAAAAATTTTTAATCTTCTAAAATTACTATAAATAAACTATATATAATGTGAAGTTACAATTTTAAGGGTATCATAGGCGCATTTAGATATCTCTAAATGCATGTTAGCTATGCTTTCATATATCATTCTAATCTGTCAATGAAAAATATGTTTTTCAGCTTAACGTTGCATCCCTCATATGGCAGGGTAGGTAGAAGGAACCTGGGAACTTACTATTAAGACAGTTCCTTTCCCCATTTTCCGCCGGATTCTCGAAGCAACGCTACGCTTTGCCTCGTAACTTAGATTTATTTTTACAATATTATAAACCTACTTATATTTTCTCGTTTTGATGAGACAATATGTGGTGTCGAATTCCGTTCCATTTTGGCATTTTCAAGCGTTAAGAAAAAAATATATATTTAATATCAGGAATGTATATATTTTTCCATAATTTTATATTATATTGTATAAAATACTACAATATACTCACATGTATATTTATTACATTACATTAATTCTTCATATCTCGTTCATTTGAAGCAATTTCGTCGTATAACGAAACATAACGCCGCATTTGTCTGGCTAGACCCGGGTAAATAAATGTACCTCAGGGTGGGATTTGGACACAATTAGTGAGTTAAACTTGTCCGGACTGTTACTGTGACGACGTAATTTATTTACAAAAGTTGGTAAATTTAGTTTAACATAAATGCATTGTCCGAATGTAAATACAATGGTTCGAATACTATTTGGGGGAATCATTATATATATTTTTTTCATTCTCTCATTATATTAGATAAAATGTCACTCAACTAACAAGAGCCTGAGTCGAAAATGGAACACGCAATGTCTTAAATTTTCTGTAATTTATGCGGGATATAGTTTGAGGCTAAAAAGATCCAATACTATAAGCAACAGAATTGGATGTCAAAGCAGTAATTCATTTATTATTTCCAATTTCAAGTCACTCACAAACGGAACTCAACGCCGTGACTTGGGTGTATTAATTAAAAATAAATGACATGATACCATAATTATTACAAGCAATATCTATTACATAGGAGCGTTATTAAAGCCTTAGTCATTATCCTTTGTAAAATCATGTATACTACTACATACAGTATATTATTTACTTATTTTACTTATACAATATATAACATGTGTGCATGCAACGGCTTTACGAGGCAAGGAAACCTAACCCTGCTGTCTTTATCCTAACGAGATCAAAGAAAATGTACCAATGGTACAAAGCCAAATATATAAAGAAATAAATGCAAGATTTTTTTTAAGGGAAAACGTATTTATGTGTTCATTTTATATGAAGTCACTTCGGTAGTCGATTCCAGATGTGATTGAGACGCAACGGCACAGCTTCTGATTGTAAACGTGATGGTTGTGAGTTCGATTTTCCCACGGACATGAATTATTTTTCTTTCAGACGACTAAATAAATATTCGAGCATTAATTAGATCAAGATTTTGAGATATTTAATATCATTATTTTTCATGCAACAGTACGGAGAAATATAAAATATTTTTATGCTCATATCGGAATCGAACCAATATTTTTTATCAGCTTGACGCTGTATCCCACATACAGATGGGTAGGCAGAGGGAACCTAGTGTTAAGAAACTTTGTTCCCCACTTTCTGCCGAATTCTAGAGGCATTGCGTGTCGAGTGGCAGAACTCAAAGCCGCGCTTAGCCTCGACACCAGAGTGAAGGAATGGAAATTTAAATTAAAATAAATATTTCATCTCCTCGAGTGGGGATCGAACCAACAACCAGTCGGTTTTACAGTCACACTTCGTGCCGCTGCGCCACGGCCGGCCTCGAACCAATATGGGAGTAAAAATAGTTTAAAACACATTGGGTTTGTACCCTAATCTCGTTTCCCACGCTGCGGCACTGGCGGCAGCCGATCATTTTTATTTTAAATAAAAAAAAATCTATAAACCTGCCCTTACACCATTTTGGTCTGACGATTCTGAATCTTTGCAGATAGATTATTTACTGAAATAAGGAAAAACCAAGTTTTTATTGTTATGTTTATACTTACTAAGTAATTTAGGGGGGTTCGTTATATTGACATATCCTAAAGCATTTTCCTTAAGAGAAAAATTTTGTTATTTTGGATATATCTTAAGATTTCTTTATAAACTACTATGCCACCAAAACAAAAGTATAATATAACAAAAGTATAGTATATTGTTGAATAGTGAAATTAAACGCAACATGTTGTCTATCGGAATTCGATCATATATATGAAAAACAAATTCAATATATGAAAATACATCTATCAGAGCAGAGGAATAAAAAAAGATTTAATGATTACCACAAGCTGGAACCAAAGCCATTGCGCCAAAGCTTACATGTATACCTGCGCTGTGCAACTGCGCCATGACGGCCTCTGAGTGATATATCAATACATTTGTTATTCAGCTTGACGCTGTATTCCGAATATAATATGGTAGGCAGAGAAAACCTAGTGTTAAGATACTCCGTTTCCAACTAAGTATCCTAACACTAGAGTCTCTCTGCTTTGGTTAAACCGAATTTATTCGAGGTATTGAGTGTTAGGGTCGCGGAACCCAACGCTACACTTTGCCTTGTTACCAGAGCAAACAAATAATAATATTAATAAGTAATAGTGCATTCTCTAATATAAATAAATAAAAGTGCATTTTCCCATGTGTGACGCGAACCCGGAATCCTCATGTTTACAGTCACACGCTTATGCCACTGAGCCACAACGCCCTCATTAAATAAAGACCGAACTACCGTGATTTCTTAAAGTTGTCCATTTGCATGGCGATGAACTCGAAGCAGTGCTTGAAACTATGACCTGAAATAATATGAAAAATAAATACGATATGTGAAAATACATCGTACAAAGAGTAATATCTACATTTGAAATCGGCTTCAATCCTATTGGACTATAATAAAAAATATTCTAGCGTGTGGAACTTTCAAACATGACCGTCTACGAAAGTCACGCTCATCACGTACAATATCGCGCGTGACAGTATTATTTTAAATGCAAAGGCTGAAAATCGGGGATTTATTAAAAAGTATAGGGTCTGTAATAGAACCCCATTGTATATACTACTTTTATAAATGTTTTATAATAACTTTCTTTTATTTTATTTTATCTTAATAGGAACAAAATCCTTACATTAGGTTTCTAGGTCCCCTTTGCCTACCCTGTTATGTGTGGGATATAGCGTGAACCTAAAAAAAATATAAATCTTTAATATTTTTGTTATAATTATGTCATATAATGAAAGCATTGTGGCTTATGAAATTATAAACGACTGTGCGGTATGACTATGTAACTGTACGGTGTTTAAACGTGATGGTTGTAAGTTTGACTCCCACTCGAGAGAATGAATTAATTTTATTTACCAATAATTTATGTGCGACGTATCATGATAAATTTTACAATTTTGAACATTTAGCAATAATTAATTACTAAAATCTTACAATTTGAAATAACTTTACAATACAAGACTTTCAAGTAACAAAGTTTCGTTTCAATCTGTTGAATATGTAATTAGTGCAGCATTGTGTTCAGGTTTCATGAGAAGATCCTAGGAATTTATCTGTGAATTATATGAGAGCGTATAAATTTTCAAACGATATAGTTAATGTTCCCTTTCAGATTGTATTGCTGGATTCATCCATTAGGAAGTACAGGGTAATTTTCCCGTTCTTGGAGAATGCAGAGAAATGTATGTAATATTAGGAAATCGGTTAAACTATTTAGGTTACTATCTGTAAGCTTCTATGCGTTATATAATTATTTACCTTTCATGAAAACATCCCAGAAGTCAGTCGTAGCACTAGTGGACGATCGTGCGACTATAAATACGACAGGTCGTGAGTTCAATTCCCACACGAGGAAACGGATTATTTAATATTTTGATTTAGTTACGTAATGTATCCAGAATATAGCGGAAAGTAAGGAACTGAAGTATCTTAATTGGAAAGGAGTATCTTAGGAGGGTAGACAGAAGGAACCTAGGTTAAGACAATCTGTACCGACTAAGACACTTTTGCTCCTCTCGATTAATCTGAGTAGGTAACTCATACAAATATAACAAAAAAAAAGGTTGAAATTTGAACTTACAATCATTACATTTCAATCACGCCTACAGACTAAGCCACGATTGAGTTAATATCACTTAATTAGATATATATAACTGAATCAATATTTCATAAAATAATTAACATATTAATTATTATGATTATTAAGGTATTTTGTTACACAAATACTCGCCAAGCTAACATTCCTGCGGTTTTACTATTAATTTCAATCACTCGAAATGATGTTATGGAGATGCTTTAAATTTTCATCCATCTAAAGATATTGATCTTTCATTAGTAGAAATATTTTGTTCGTGTTTTTGGTCAAATCGTTTCTAATAATGGTTAAGATCAGAAATTGAACTAGATTTGGCAAAGTTGATAGTGGAATTAAAAAAAATATATTTTGGTATCAGCAAGCATTTAATACATAGTCATATTCTTTACTTGTCATCTTCAGTAAAGTGACCTAGCAGTAAAGGGGCTATCGTGTGGTTCTGGGTCTATTCCTATCCTGGATAAAGAATAATTTAAACTACTTTCACCACATAATATAGGTGAATGAACCACGGAACGGAATATCTGGATATTGGACGGTAATTAGAGTGTAGTAATTTGTGAGTCCGTAGCACGTAGGGCCTCAAGCATGCGACTATTAACGCGATGCTTGTGGGTTCGATTCCACTCAGGGGAATGAAATATTTTATATTTTCATTTCCTCTTGCTTTTGTAACGGGGAAGAAAAGGAGATAAGTGCAGCGTTGAGTTCCGCCACTCAACATGCATTGCCTCAAGAATTCCCAGAATCCCTCTGTCTGATATCTTTTTACACAACATTTTGACAAGGATGTCAAAATTAACGTTTTATATAAAGCTTAATAAATTCAGAATAAACTTTACATTTAAACAGTATGCTTCAAAGAATTTGGTGAGAAGTGGTTGTAAGTGTCTTAATGGGAATAGAGTATCTTAATCCTAGGTACCCAGGTCTCCAAGTTCCCAGGTTCCCCTTGCCCGAAGCTTAGAGAAACGTTAAATTAAATTGTTAACTAAAAAGATATTTTACTGAGGCATCATATCATATAAAGCGTAATAGCACCAATTTAAGCGATGAAAATGTCACTTCATTACATAAAGCTCATATAAATTTAATTAAACACAATCCTGAAAGTGAATACTTAATTATATTTTATTGATGTTCCTTACGACGTAAGTACATACAATATACATATATTAAAATGTTTGTATGATGTGATTGACGTGGAGTGGGGTTTGGAGTGCTCATAATTGTTAATTTAAATTCATTGTAGGAGATATTAAGTTCTTTATTTGACAAAAAAAAAAAACGTTTGTTGATATTAGATTATTTGAGTAAGAACTGTGATAGTATTTAGTTACAAAAATTTAAACCAATTTTATATTCTAATTCGCTGAGAGAGAAAATTTACGTTGCTGACTGTAGGCCTATACACACTATATATTTCGCATCATACCAGTATGACTGACGGCCGCAAGCCTAGATTCAAGTCCCGCAGGGGACATTTTTGCCATCGACATCCTCTGAAGCAGCCACGTAGTGTTTGCAATTTTTTCAGGAACAGAGTACCCTCTTTCTTGCCCACCGATTGTCGCGGGCTTGAAAAATCCCAAATCATGATTCGTAGTATACCTCGCAAATTATTACTTAATACTAATTATTAACCGACTTTGATAATTTTTTTTAAATCAATAAAAATTATAGTTTCCAAGAAATGTGCCGACAAATCTGTATATACGTATACATTTAGAGAATTAATAGATCTTCAAAGTAAAATATTATCTAGCATTCACAATATAACATAGACAAAAGTCTGACTGTAAGTCTCCTTTTTTGAAACCATCCGCTAAAAATATTCGTTCATCCGCTAGAAATCAGTCGTTTAACTCAGCTAATCGAACATTATAATAAAAGGATAACATGATGACGCAAATTCGAACGTAAAGCGTGAAATTGAACAAGATAGTTATAAGAAATAGCTTTACGTATTTTTGATTGGCAGAATAAGCAATCCACACATTGCCCCTGAGTGGGAATCGATCCCACAGCCATATTTTCATAGGCAGTCAGTCGAAAAAAAAATTGTAAGATATATGTAATAGCGTCCGTTATATCGATATCGAAACTGTAATTGCATACGTGTTCGGAATACCACCCCTAAAAGTTGAACGATCATACCAAGAGCGGACAAGATAGATTAAAAGTTTTTATTGAACACTCGACTGTGCCAAGTTTCAATGATATAGATAAGTTAGGAAATTGAAGCATTTATATATTATATTTTTTCAAATAATTCTTCGTTTAAGACGTAATAATTTTAAAAGTAGAGTATTTTTTTTAATTTTTTTAGTTAAACACTATATTCTGTATATATTATGCTGAGGAGATAAGTTGATGGAATAGTTTAATAGTGTTAAAACACTGAATTCCCAAAAGTCTTTCATTTTCGGAACATGGTTTTTAGATAGCGTAAATCATCGTCACGTCGCGTCTATCCATACCTTGAGAACGGCCTTAAACTGTGTCAAAGACCGATTACATGGCCTGCGTGAGCCCTGACTCGAGCACTATCACCATGGGTCCTGGGCCATAACAGCTCCAGCCATTAAGTTGGAAAAGTTTAGGCATTTTGGATCCGTTACGCACTAGTCTGGAGGCATCGATCACTATGTCTATGGCCGTATAAGCGCTGCCTTATACGGCCATAGACTCACTGGTGTGGTCTACGATCGCAGAATACCGCCCAAGCTCAAAGGGATGATATACAACAGCTTCATTCAACCGGTTCTTTTATATGGCAGCGAATGTTAGCCAGCACTACACGGCGTAACGCGGTCTGATCACATACGTAACATATTCATTCGAGGTAGTCTTGGGATCCGTGACGACCGGATAAGCTCCAAGAGCATCGCCTGAGATGGTATGGCTACGTTACGCGCCGGCCTAGGAACCAAGACGGATGGAAGTGCCTTGCTATATCTGTCCCTGGAACTAGACCTTCCGGATGTCCAAGGAAGCGCTGGTTGGATGTCGTAATGCAGGACATGAGAGCCAATGGTCTAACCACCCAGGACTTGATATAGAGATACTTGATGGTCTTAGGATGGACATAGATTATTTTTTTCTCATATTTGTAACATTCTCGATATATACTAATATATTAAAATACCCTTCAATTTGACGTTCGCAATTTATTCTGCCATATTAATTACAACCCTCGCTAAATAATGATGAATTTTGTTATTTTAAGAAAAATAGACGCTCCAGAACGCTCACATGGCGTGCGCTGATTCAAATTTATGAGACACATAAAAATGTTTTATAAAAATATTATCTTTTATAAATCTATAAAAATTTCCGCGATGAATCCGCGAAAACAGAGATACACATAGTGTCTCTGAGGGTTCAGCCACAGTAATAAGTTGTTAATGTATTTATATAGTTTGGTATTCCTCCTTATGAAAATACATATAATCATAAAATGACCTTTAGTTAGCATTTCATTTTGATTAAAATTATATTTTATTGTATCTACGTTATTCTCATAAATACTTAAGGAGATATCACAGATTCAAAATGAGCTAGCCTACGAGCCGCACGGTATGATCGACCTGAACGGGCAAACGAAGTTGACGGTTTTGTAAATTTTCATACATATTAAATCTATTTCATATTTTTCTTTGGCTCTCTTCCGCCTATTCAAGAAGTAGAATAGTTACATTTTTCGTAATCCTGTTGGTGTGGTGTAAATCTTTGGCCTTTGGAGTGCGCGGCATCGCTCGCTACTTTTAGTTTATTGTTATTTAGGTTATCTATACCGTTGTTATACATTCAATAAATTGTAATTTCAATTTTTAAATGCAAATTAAAAACAAATTTAATTGTGACTTATTTATAAGAGATACGGTATCGTGAACTTTTATTAGGACTAATGAAATCAAGTATTTTTAAAAGTACTTCCATATATTTTATATTTTTTTGTTTTTTTGGTTATGTAAGGCTAACTAAATAAATACACCGAAATGTTATTCTAGAACATATAAGTTGTATTTTCTTAAAAATAACCCAAAATAACTATTTTTATATATTTATTTATTTGTTCAGTACCGTATATGGTTTATATTAACGTAACTTCTATAAGAATTATTGATTCAATTTCAATCTATATAAAATTCCAAAAGTGCTAGGTATTATATACATATATGTTCTTTTGGCTGTACGTAGTATCTCTTGCAGGGCAGCCAGAGAGAACGGAGAGCTAAACGCTACCACTCAACTTCCTTCATCATTATTTTCTATTCTTTTATCATTCATTCGCTCAACGTGTCCAAACTGCCTCAGCTTGTTCTTCTTCATATTCAACGTGACGTTCTTGCTAGCATCTGCCTGGTTCGGTCAGTATATCCAACAAAGAGATCGCATATCCACAGAATTAAAGTTTTATATTTTGTAAAAATTGGAATGTCTTAATTAGCAAAATCTTTGAATAGAATGTTCGATTTTTATAATAACAAAGTAAACTGCAGGTAATGAAACAGTCTCGAATATGAAATTGTTTATTTGGATTAGGATTAATGTAAAGGGAAGGTTAACAAGGTGTGATTGTGATCGGTGTTTCTGTGTTTATTCACTACAAACATTACATATACAAATCTTTCCTCTTATGATCATGTTATTAGATCACGTAAGCAATTTAGATTAGAAATTACATAGGTTTGTAGTAGAAGTGAGTGAAACTAAGCGCTCGTCAATTAAATTGAAATTGCATTACTAAAAATGTTACTTTAAAATAGTAAATATTATCTCTGTATAAATATACATAATGTACCTATATCCTTTTAGTAATAAGTAACACACAAATTAATAGCAATATTGGGAAAATCTATCAGTAGTACCATCAGTGCTTCACATTAGGCATTATATCAAACGTGGGAATCAATTCAGTGTAATTGAATACGTGTCTTGAATCTCGACTGAGTTGCGTTGTGCGTGTTAAAAGTTTTTTTTTGGAGATGTAATATTAAGTATGCTTGTTAAACGCGGCGTTGAGTTCCGTCATTAAACATACAATGTCTCGAAAAAATGAGCGGAGAGTGTTGACGGAAGAGTGTCAACGTAGAATTTGAAAAGTTTTCTTTTTCGTTTTAAGTAAAAAGAAAACTTTATGATTTAGAATCTGTCTAATGAAATCCTATATGACATGCTCTTTATTTTTTTATGAATCAGTTACACGTCTGAAGCGCTACTCTTAATATTTTTTTTTTTTTAAATTCATTTCGTGGCGGTTCATAAAAGATCTACTTTTCAAATTTCACTTTGCACTCCATTTAAAATGACATACGGACGTACAGACAGACGGAAAACGAAAATATTAAAGTTCTGTTTTTTGCTATATGACTACGTTTGGTGTTAGGCTAACTATGTAAATTATAAATATCACCTTATTTTTATTTAATCATACTCTTATTTCTGTATCTGAGTGAGCACAAGAGTAAAAAAATATTCTAATGTCATTTTCGCACAAAGACGTCCCAACGCTAGTTTCAATCTCATAACAATAAGCTTATATTACTTCCTCGATAATACTATCACGTTGTTAAAACTAAACGGATATAACGCATCATTTGGCTGTTTTTTTTCATACATACTTATTAAATAGTTTTCTAAGAAAGATATAATAACATTTTTGTGCAATTTTTTAAGTTTCTTATTATATCAGATCAAAAAGAAAAGCCCACATGGATACTCACTTTTTTCATTTATTTTCTTTTGATTTTGTTAAGAGTGAAAATACGTAAGGCCAAATTAATAAATAATATTTTTTTGCTTCAGCCTATATCAGAATACAGGGTCATAGTAGGATAAGTAGAGGAAACCTGGAAACCTATTATTAAGACACTTTTATCACTCAATACACGATCTATTGAGTGGATTCAGCGAAATCAAAGTCAAATTAAAGTCAAATAATAGTGCTCAAATTAACGTCGTATTTTGTCTCGTCACCAGAGCGAAGAAATAAAATTAATAAATATTTCATTCCATCGTGTGAGAATGGAATCCATACCCGTCGTGTTTACTGTTGAACACTTGAGCCACTGCCTCACGAAGGCCTTAATATACTTAGGTATGTAATAATATAAATTAAAAAACCGAATCGGAAGCGAACCGCCACCGAGGATTCTATACAAAAATTGTTAGACTCGAGCTTTTTATGAAACATAAGCTTTGACCTTTCACCTGATATCTTACTTGAACTAGCCCCTTTTAAGGCTATTAGTTTTTTTGTATTTAGACATAAATGTATAGTTCCTGAACTAGTACTACCTATAGATGCTGCCAAGTTTGATATGTCTAGGTCAGCCGGAACTATCCTATTAATTTTTATTCCTTTTATAGTGTCGAAATAGGTGTTTTTTGCTATATATACGGCCAAATCTTTTTTCAAGTAAATTTAAAAATATGTTTTGTCTCAAGAAATTATGGGGCCATAGAATGTTATACAGTTCGAATTTCAACTCTATATATCACAGCGTTCCCGAGATAAAGGCTCTTGATAGACAGACGGACAACAAAGTGATCTTATAAGGGTTTCTTTTTTCCTTAAAAAGTAAAGAACCCTAAAATCTTAAATCTTTAAATCTTTATAATTTTATTATAATTTTAACAGTCATTATTAAGATTAATAATTTAGACTTGCATTACATAAGCACCTATTATTTTTTAAGCATTTTGAATTTCATCAAATTGCATTCTATTGTTCTCTACATATAGCCATAATGAATAACATCTTAAGAGAAATTTACATATAATATGACTACAAATATTTCCTTTTCAACCGGAAATATTCATGCATTTCCGTTGTATTCAAGAATTCTATATCAACATCAAGATAACGGGTATTCTAGATAAATTCAACACAAAGGACGGAACAATCACGCTTTTAACGTCCCATGTTTTCCCAAATAACGTGACGTATCCACAAACATTAGTGTTTCGAAGTCTGTTTATACTCAACGATATTTATGCTACGTTTAACAAATAAGATGAAAAATTGTTTTGAAAGAAAATTCCATTGCTTAAGCTAATTTTAATTAAAACTTAATGACCATACCGAACGTTGCAAGATTCGAACCTGCACCTCTTAATCTATATTGGACAATTTGACAATTAAATTTATTAGTGAATATTTTCTAAATTAACTCAAGGAATATGCAATTAAAAGAAAATATATTTTATCAGGTAACCCAGAGCAAAACTTATGTAAATAAAAATACAATATAAAAAGTCCACCAAATGGAAGTTGAATTCACGACCTTTTCACCCATCAATCTGCCTCAAATAATTTTATAAAGTATTTTTTCTAAAATTAAATATATAGAATTGATATCAAACACAAAAGTGAAATACCACAAAATCTAAATTAATGACTCGCCGCATCTGAAATTATAAAAGGGCGCATACCTTTTGAAGAAACTAATAAAACGGCGACACAAAAGATGCTGAACAATACTACCACGTAAAGACCGACAGACGCGGTCAGATTCCGGACGACGGATGCGACGTCACGCGAACCATTTATTTTTAGGTTTTAGGTTTTTTTTAAATAAAATCAGCTTCACGAATGTATCCCGCACACAGTACGGTAGCCAGAGAGAACCTAGTGTTAAGACACTCCGTTCCCTACATTCTGACGAATTCTGGAGGTATTGCGTGTTAAGAGGCAGAATTCAACGCCGCGCTTCGAATCGACACCAGCGACAGAGCGAAGAAATGGAAATATAAATTTAATTAAATATTTCATCTCCTCAAGTGGGGATCGAACTCACAACCAGTCGGTTTTATAGTCACACTTTGTGCCCCTACGCCACGACTGGCTTCTTTTTTTAAATAATTTTGTTTTATTTATTTTCTTATTATTACACAAATAGTACGAGGCAGTAGGAATAACCTAGTGAAACTAAATCTCTTTTTCATTAACATACTCGTATGATAAACATTTTATAGGTTTCAAAGATTTTTTTTTTATTTAGTAGCAGCGCAGGGACAAAAGAGTGTAAATGCCACAGGTTGTGGGTTAGATTCCCATTCGAAGAAATAAAATATTTAATATTTTCATAGCTTCACTGTGGTGTCAAGGCAAAGCACGGCGTTGAGTTAGCTGTATATGAGATATTTAGAAACTAGTCCAGTCTATAACATATATTATGAAATATGACATATTGTATGGGAACCATCAAGTGTATAATTAAACATAGTGAAATATTATGCTAATAATGTATAAATGCACAGTTAATTAAAGTGGACTGTTAGTCTAATTGTTAGTTAGCGTTAGGTGAAACGCGGAATTGGATTTCCATGTAGGACACGTTTTTATTTCATTTCATTCTTAGATCAATAAAATACAGTATGTCCCATGCTTAATGCAAAGCGGAGATCACAGCTATTAATTCTAGACTAATATGTTCTTAAAAATAGAAAAATGAAGAAGAAAACAAAATCCTGGTACCAAAACGTAACACGCCCACATCACCATTTTATCAAAAACTCTTAGTGTCGTAACTTTTATGGGAGCAGCTATAGAGTAAAATATTTCAAACCTATGGGTTATTAGGTATGCCTAAAAACAAATTAATATACGTCAACATACTTTTTTTTCACATCACGATGTTTATAAATACTATATTACGTAGTGACACAGTAACGAATAGACACCAATAACGTAAACACTTACTACGATTCGATTTCGTGAGGAGTGTGCGGCGGCTTACTTTTGATATTTTTTTGTCTGCGTGCGTCATTCTTAACAAATAGCGTTTTATTATAGAAAGATAATTTTAATAATTAAAGTTTCGAAAAATCACTGTTTTTATTATATTGGGTTTGTATAAAGTAGTTAAAATTGTAATTTCATTTAAATCGACGATGATAATAACACTCTGTATATACAAAGGTATATACAGAGTGTTATTATCTAAATTAACGAATTCGAAAAGAAACTGATAAAATTGCTTAAATCACGTTGATTTATTTGAGCACGGTATTTGAGTATTCAATTGGGTTTTATCAGAATTTGACAATCTAAATTGAAATTAACTCCATGGACCTAAGGTGTGGTTTTACTTGCAGGTACACGGATCGTGGGGTCTGCCTGCATTCATGTGTGATGTGTATATCGCTATGGACGTCACATCGTCTACTTCAAGTATATTTAATCTAGTCGCTATATCTGTCGATAGGTGAGTACTTTGAATAATTGTTACTTTTCCATCAGTGCTACTTATCTTCCGAATTTATAATAGTTGGCAAAGTAGTGTTAAGACACTCCTTTCTCGATATTACAATTGTGAATTTGTTCCCAATTTTAAAGAAAATCCTATTTCAAAAATTTACTATTTTATTCAGCTTCACGCTGCATTCCCGCACACAGCAGGGTAGGCAGAGGGAACCTAGTGTTAAGACACTCCGTTCGCCAGTGTCTGCCGAATTCTAAAATATTAAGCGAGCGAAGAAATGGAAATTTAAATTGAAGTATTTCATATTTCATCTCCTCGAGTGGGGATCGAACCCACAACCAGTCGGTTTTTCAGTCACACCTCGTGCCGCTGCGCCACGACTGGCCTCAAGATTCAATTTGATAAGATAAAGAGTGAAATTTTGTTTGGTCAAAACAAAAAAAATAATTGCTATCTTCTAACCATTTAACATACCTTCAGGTACATTGCAGTCACACAACCAATTAAATACGCAAAACATAAAAACAATAGAAGAGTTTGGTTCACAATCGTCCTAGTGTGGCTGGTCTCAGCGGCTATTGGAGCGCCGATAGTTCTTGGCTTAAACGACACCCCACACAGGAACTTCGATGAGTGCCTCTTCAATAGCCCGAACTATGTCATCTACTCCTCGCTAGGATCGTTCTACATTCCTTGTATCATGATGATGTTCCTATACTATAACATTTTTAAGGTATTTGCCTTTTATTTACGTATGTAAATTTAAATTATTTAAAACAAAATAAAATGAGTTTAGTGTTAAAAGTCCTTTCCCCACTTTCCGCTGTATTACTCGAGGCATTGCAAGTTGAGTGGCAGAACTTAACGACGGACTTTTGGCGTGGTGCAATAGCGAAGAATTGAAAATATTACTTACATATTAATTCATTCCCCCGAGTGGGAACCGAACCGAAGCAAACCCACAACCGTCGCATTAAACTCACGCCCTTGCGCCACGACGGCATCAGTCTCTTAATACAAAAAGTTTAACAATTTAGATAATTTGCCTTGTTTTAATTTTGATCTTTGACTTTAAATTTATATATTGTTAATAAAAATCGATAGTTAAAATATATTAAAATATATTTAAAAATATTAACAATAAATTAAGCGAATTAAAAAGAGAATACTACTTGACACGCTTGTTACGTATTACAATTGGAACGTGACATGAGTATGATACTGTCATTTATATTGAAAATTACATACTGGATCATTATTCAATGTCATACTGCAGTTCATTTTCATTACAACATTCAAATAAGGAAATCAATTATTATAAATAGTATTTAAATACATAATTAATATGGAAAATGATATTTAAATAAATAATAAGGAAACCAATGATTATAAGTAGTATAAGTAACATAATATTTTTTTTTCATTTTCGCTATTATGACACATTTTAAATGAAACTATTTTAACCGGATTAATTACGTATATTTAAGAAAAAAAAATTCAGCTTCACGCTGTATCCCGCACACAGCAGAGTAGGCAGAGGGAACCTAGTGTTAAGACACTCCGTTCCCCACTTTCTGCCGAATTCTGGAGGCATTGCGTGTTGAGTAGCAGAACTCAACGCCGCGCTTAGCCTCTACACCAGAGCGAAGAAATGGAAATATAAATTTAAGTAAATATTTCATTTCCTCGAGTGGGGATCGAACCCACAACCAGTCGGTTGTACAGTCACACTTCGTGCCACGATTGGCCTCGATTTAAGATTATACATTTTTTTAAACCTGACCTTTCGAACACTTTTCTCGTAGTTTGATATAATAAGTATGTCAACTGACAGATGAATGCCACCTCAGTCTATCCGTGAGCACGGACTATTGCCAGTGTTCGAAACATTGGGTTTCCAAAAATGTATATATACATACGTGATTAATCCGGTTAAAATAGTTTCATTAAATAGTATAAGTAATATTAATTTAAAATTAGGCACTAAGAAATCGAGCCAAAAAGCAGAGAGCAGCGAAGAAACCGCCTGTCCCTGGTGATCCCATGACAGGACCTACAGCGGCGATAGTAATAGAAAATGTAGCGCAAACTAGACATCTAGAAACAGCGTTAGACGACCGACCGACTAATACTGGATCTGGTAGCAATGAAGAGGACCACGAGGACAGGTATTATTATTACAGTTATTATTATTTTTACAGTACATTTAGCAGATCAAACGATATCGTCTGGTTGCAAAAAAAATCCAACGGCTATGGCTTCAATTCTCTCTTGAGATAATTATTTAACAGTAAAAGGACAAGTGCGGCGTTGAGTTCTGTCACTCAACCCGCAATGTGTCGAAAACTAGGAGGAAAATGGAGATACAATAGATTCCCTTTGTTTACTCTAATATATGCGAGAAAAAAAACCACTTTATATGTAAAATATAAAGTATATATGTAAAATAGATAGAATTTTTTGCTTAAACAAGTGAATTATTTATTTAAGAAAAAAGAGAAGACCAAAATGAAATCACTTTTTTGTTTCAAATTAAAGAATTAAAACATATTTATATTTCGTTCATTTGGTGATATGTTTGTTAATTTTGGAATATTACAGAAGACACAATCAAAATATGCCACATGCAACATATATACAAATTGATCTAAAATTTGTAGCAAAATTATCATAATAATTTACTAAATCATCCTAAATTTAAGTTTCACAAGTTCATACTCATTTTAGCCGAAGTATCATCAAATCTTAATGTTATTACTACATCAAAATACTTCTGAACTCTAATTTAAATTGAACTGACAGACGAGAACATTTTCCATGTAATATAAATGCTAGTTGAACTAGGATTCGTTATAAGTGAACTTGAATTTATATTTGTAATTAGTTTTAGTGAATCAGCGAATAAAACAGATTTATGATGATGAAAACGAGGGTATATTGCTATATTATATTATAATTTCACATTTCAAAAGCTTCAGATGTTTGAGGCAACGTCGGACAAATGTATCTTGAGTGGTAGAGGATGTCATTAAAATGTCTCACTCAGCTGCAAAGGCATTCAATTTTTTATCAGTATTGCGCTGCATCCCTACAGATAGCAAGATAGGGGAGGGCACATGCTGAAGGGAACGTGGGAATCTAGTATTGTGAGACTCTGTTCCCATTACGACACTTCCGGTCCCCATTTCTGCTGAATTCTCGACACATTGCGTGTTGAGTGGCGGAACTCAATAGCAAAACGTCTATAGCAAAGTAGGCAGAGGGCTGGGGCCCCTGTGCCTACTTTGCTATGGACGGTTATGTTATCAAATACCGTTCCTCCACTAAATTCTCGAGGCATTGCGTGTTGAATGATGGAGTTCAATGCCATGTTTTGCCTCATTACAAGAGCGAGATAATAAAATTATTAAATATTTCATTGCTTACTCAACCGTCGCAACTACAATTGCTGTTGAGTTGAGTATTGAAACTTAACGCTATACTTTATCTTTTACCAGAGTGGAGAAAAAAAATTGATTCAACTGAATGACGATAGAACCATCAACCATTGCACTAAGATCCAGGCACCATCCCACTACACCACGGTGGCTAAACACTAAAAATATTAAGAGAAATACGGAAAAGATTACGTATCTCAGTTTACTTAAAGATATAAAATAAAACTTTGTATTAAATAAATAAAGACGTTCGCCTTTTCAGTTTCGATAAACGCTCAGTGGATTTGGAGGCAGACGCGGATGAATGTCACGTTATACCCAACGATAAGTCTACAGAGTTTATGCTAGCATCTGTCACTGATAGTAAAACAAAGTAAGTTTATAGTTGTCGTTTAAATATTTTATTTTATAAATTAGTTTTAGTTAAAACTAGTCATGAAGTTTGTTTTATTGGTTATATTTTTGAATCTCAACACCAGAGCGGGATACAGCGTGAAGCTGATTTGATTTGATTTATTTTTGAATCTACAATTTTTTGTTTCATTTTTTTCGCCACTCTTTTCTTCAGCTCCATAACAAGATATATAAATTAAATTTAGACTATTAATATATCTTTATATATAACAAAATTGTAAGTGATCGCTGTCTGTACATGGTAGACATATCAGAAAATAGTAACAGAACCTAAAATAATATTTTATTTTCTGTTTATATATTTGCCTGTGTATTTATAAACGCTAATCTATGAAGCAGATTGAACGAAATAGTTTTCAATTTTGTATTTTGGCAAACTTACCGTAGTATTTTGTGTTTTATTTCAAATAAAATCAGCTTCAAGCTGTAGCCCGAACGCAGCAGGGTAGGCAAAAGAAACATAGTGTTAGGACACTCCGTTTCCCAGGCAGTGTGAGACTGGCAGAACTTAACGCTTATTATAAAAAAATATCAATATACAGTATTTTGTTCGACAAAATTGCTATATCAATTGATTAATCTTTTTTATGCAGAACTCCAAAACGAATTATTAAATCCCAACCTATGCAAGATCCTAATGGGAACAATGATTCCGGATATGCACCATCAAATTTGGAGGACACAGTAAAAGAACATGTATCACCACCCGGCTCACCATCTATGAAGGACGCCACAGTGTTAAAGAACATGGGATGTGAGAGGTGGAAGAAAAATGGCAGAAAAATGGATTCAGATTCAAGGTACTGATGACAAGTTAAGAAAATAAAAAGGCTTTATATAGTAAACGAGATATCGGATCCCTAAAAGATAATACTGAAAATTATTGTAGTAAAGGATAATTTTAAATATAATCTATTGCTTTACTTAGTATAATAAATGGAGAAACTATTTTTATAAAGCAAATAAATTTTCCTTATATCGTTTTTGGATCCACGATCGTCTCTACTTGTCAGATTTTATTATTATTTTTAGTGATGGAACTCAACGCCATGCTTTACCGTGACACCAGGGCGAAAATATACTTCCATATTCCACATTAATTCTCCCAATGTGATTTCGAACCACCAACCATGACGTGTACAATCAGATGCAGTGCCACGACGTTTTATTTTATTTTAAATTTTAAATTAAAATCATTTCACAAAGTAACATTTCTACAGAAACGCATCAATTGCATTCCGATCCGACGACGATCTTGGCTCAAGCCACTACGATATACGAGATGGATCAACTTGCAAAAAGGAACGGAAAGCTAGCGCAGCAACAGCAAGGTTCACTATCTATAAAGCAAATAAAGCGAGTAAAAAGAAAAGAGAAAAGTCGTCCGCCAAAAAAGAAAGAAAAGCCACTAAGACACTTGCTATTGTTTTAGGTAAGTGACCCATCCATTAGGTTATACCACTAAGATTGGTAAAACTGGAGAATAGACTATAATAAATTATCCCTAGAATCTTTCTGCACTCTCCATATCAGTACTACGCCAAATAAAAATCAGTTTTTATAACATTAACACAAGCTATTACTATCTGAAAATACTATTTCTACAACAAATTAAATTAGCTTCACGCTATATCCCGCACACAGCAGGGTAGGCAGAGGGCACCTAGTGGTAAGACACTCCGTTCCCCATTTTCTGCCGAATTTTGGAGACATTGCGTGTTGAATGGCAGAACTCAACGCCGCGCTTCGCCTCGACACCAGAGCGAAGAAATGGAAATATAAATTTAAGTAAATATTTCATCACCTCGAGTGGGGATCGAACCTACGACCAGTCGGTTTTACAGTCACACTTTGTGCCACTGCGCCACCACTGGTCTCAAACAACAAATTATTCGCCTAAAATAAATTGGGAGGTCTTCGTTCCAAAAAAAAACGGAGGATACTAAATTTACTGAACTTCGCCAAATGGCTCACCTTTCGCACGAACTTGTTAAAACTTAGTTGCTTAGGAGTTATCTAAAAACGCGAAAACGAAGGTAGGAATTCAGTGAACATCCTTTATTATTCGACTTACTAACTGCTCTATAAAGTTTGTACTTGGCAGGAGATTGAGGCTTTGTTTTGTGACTTTATATATCGAATAAGGTGTTGTTCGAAAAAAGTAATGATTGCAAAACTTTGTATTTTATGTTAAATATGGAAATTTTTATGTTGTGTGCAGCTTTAGTGTTTATAAGCGTAGTTAAATTTTATATTTATGTTAGAATATTCTAAAATAGCAGCAGTTTGAACCCAAGTCTGAAATTTTTTTTTCAGGTTATAATCTATTTGCCCATGTCAAGTTATATTTTATTCAGTAATAGTAAAGAAATCTCAGAAAGTATATCTCTAGTATTTTATTTATATATATAATTTATATATATGCATTTTCACGCTTTACCCTAATATACATAACAGGATAGGGAATGAGAACTACTGTTGAGTGACACTGGTCCACAGACTCCGTTCTCCACTTAATCGGAACAGACTTTATACTAAGTTCCCAGGTTTCCCCTGCTTACTCGGCTATGTGTGGGATACTCTGTGAAGATTTAATAATAGTAATAATAAATATTTACAATAATAAATAAATTTAATATATTTATAATATAAATATATCAAACTTATTAACCAACTACAATATTTTTACAGGTGTTTTCCTCTTCTGCTGGACGCCATTCTTCACATGCAACGTACTAGACGCAATTTGTGGCAAGCTCGGCCTTCAATTTTCTCCTGGAGTCACCGTATTTATGTTCAATACGTGGCTTGGTTACATCAATTCCTTCTTAAACCCTGTCATTTACACCATTTTCAATCCGGAATTCAGAAAGGCTTTCCGGAAAATACTTAAATGTAGCACCTAGCCCGTGGAGTATTTGGTCGTTTTCACGCAATAGGTCTCTATATAAAAATCTTATATTTACCTTGAAATGAACTAAAAATGGTTTGTGCTTAGAAGGTTGTTATATAACGTGATTTCAATTTTGAATAACGTGTTGGAATGTTGAAGTGAAATAGTTCTACAACGAAACAGTTTCTATTCAAGACTTTCAAGAGATCTAATAAACGGCCAAATATATTAAAGTGATATTTTAGTGTTTAACTTGTAGAATGTTAGCATATCAATAATTATTGTAAAAAAAGCAAAAGTATAATACAATTCAATGACTAAATAGATAAGCTTGCTCATTCTAGTCTCCTTATCAGTATTAAACTATAAGACGTGTATTATTAAAATAATTTATTATCTTTGAATAGTGATCTCAATGTAATTAACTTCTGTGTATTGTATAAGTATTGATTCTAAAAAAAATATGTTTAGTCGGTGAATAGCAATGCTCTATTAGAAATTAGAATATATTATATAAATATACCTAATACCTAAATATCTGATATACAGTTTGTACAGAACTTCAAATCGAATGCCAATATAGATGATATTTTAATTGAATTTTGTTATTATAAAGGTTGTGATTATGTTTTATGTTTATACAACAATTTTACTATTTTGTGATTTTTTTAATTTAAAAAAAGAAAACTAAATAAGCATATGTATATAGTTTATTTTTTTTTTTGTATAGCCTTTTCAATTATTTATAAATATCCATTTCGTAAAAATAAATTTGTTTTATATGAAAAAAATAAAAAAAAATATGGCAATAACACTTTTCGATCGATCATGATCGTCGATAGATCAGCCTTTTCCGTCCATTCTTTTTCATAAACATTAGTTGTTTAATTATCGTTTTAATAAAATGATACTTTCATAATTCCCAAAAAAATTTTCTGTGTTACTCCTTGGCAGAACTTAACGCCGCATTTCGTTTTTCTAGGTAGGAAATATTTTTAATATATATTTATATATAATTATTAGTACAAATATTAAAAAAAAATATTCAACTATTGAGTGCGTGGACTTCCATAATGTTTGCGGCCTCAAATAATATTGTAAATTACGTAATATTATGTTAACTGTTAAGAATTATTCATATGGACACCACTACACCCACAGATGACAATTAGTATTTATTTTGCCTTAAATATTTTTTTTATGTTCACATATTGCTCATTTGGTGCAACAATACATTTAAAGAAACGGTCAAGCGTGTGTCGGACTCGCCCACTGAGGGCTCCGTACCTATAAGTAAAGTAAAACGTATACAAGACGGCAAACCTAAATTTTCAGATGTTGCACTCATTTTGTATGAAATGAATGAAAATAAGTTTATAATTATATTTTTCTATGAAATATCAATAAATTTTTACCTTGCGTATTTTTTTTTCTTCACTTGAATTGTAAGAATTCACCTTGTGCCAAATTTCATAACACGTTGGAAGTATTTTGAGGTATAGAAACGTAAAAACTAGATAAATATATCAATGTAGGTTGGATTTCAAATAGTACAAATACGCCATTTTTGTACAGAAAATGAGTTAAACGCTAATTGGCGTCTCTGGGTGTGGTATTAAAATTTGAACAATTATAAATACATGAAATGTCCACGAAATAATAATGCACGATGCGATTTGATAAGGTAGTATTAATAGTAGAACTCATATCATAATATTTATGTAGTTATGTATTTATTAATAGAATAGTTCAAAATTACAAGAATTTTCACGCCTATAATGTAACTAAGTGTCTATAAATATACCATGTATGTTATATTTATAATCACAAGTTCATAACTTTTGTTTTTAGGTATTTTTTTTTATTTTTAACATTTTAACATGATATTATTATACTAACTATTATAAGCTATACAAAATCTAGAGAATAAAATAAATTATTATTTATTATTACATATATTTATCATGTTTGTATAATTTTAAACAACAACAGATTAAAAGTTTGGGCGCGACATAAAATGGAGAACGAAGTGTCATACTTCAATAAATTTACATTTTTTTCTCAACTGAAAAGGAATCTGAAAAATAAATATAATAATTATTTAATTTAATAAATATAACATTTATCTATAAATCACAAAAAAAATATGAAAATATTTATAACATTTTAAGTGTTAATCCACACTAAGTAAAGAAAAATAATTATTTAGAAAACGTATAAAAATTTTAACGTAGCGGGACTCGAACCCGCGCCCCCTGGAAACGGAGCAGGCGCTTTGCCCATTAAGCCATACGTTCAAATAATAGTTTTCTTAATAAGTGAATATGAAAATAGTTCAACTGTTTTGATTAATTGCATTTAATTTGCTCAATTACTGTGAAATAACGATTTAAGTAGAATATTATGTATGAAAATGTAAAATTGCATTGTAATATAAAATAAATGTAGAATAAATATAATAAATTAACTGTATGTGTATGTGTGTGTGATTAATTATAAGAATATATTATGTAATTTGAGTACAATTTTGTAATTATAGATGAATCTTGTAAAATTAGAAACTGCTTTAATAACAACATAAGTTTATAACTAAAATTAATAAGTTACTTAAAAAAAAATAGTCATAAATACGTTTTTATTTTAAACGGAAATTACATTAGGATAGTTTTATTTTTGTAGCGTTTAAATTTCAAATGGAAAAGACATTAGTGATCATTTAATTTAATGGGTTCAAACTAAGACTATTTTCATATAAAACCAACAGCAAGTGATAAGTTCTTATTTTTTAAAAATAATAATGGAGAGTTTTTATTGTAAATACAGACTATAAATCAAATCTAATGCAATATTAATATACTGTATTATACTACTAAGATACTTATCTATTAAATAAGTCTTCGTTAAATTAATGAACTTGCTACAAAATATTTATGATAGCTGCTAAAAGTATATATAATAATATAAAACATATTATTATTGTATATTAGTATTATAAAAAATCTAAATCCATTCTAAATGTTAAGGAGTGTGAATATGAAATTATTATAGAGATTATCAAAATATAATTTATTATTTTATTGTTGACTGACTTGAAAGAGTTTATTCAAAAAATATATAAAATCGCCAGGACTCTACTGTAGCTTCTGACGGTTTTGGGTTCAAACCTAATTCGGGGTAATGACAATCTTTAATTTATTTTTATTTCTACCGCTCTGGAAAAGGAAGCGCGGTGTTGAGTTTCGCCACTTCTTACACAATGTTACAAAAAAATGGCGGAAATTAGGGAGAGTAGTGTTTTAAGACTTCCTTTTCGTCACCCTGCTATGTTATATATTTTTAAGTCCATAGTAGCGTACTATATAATCTGAATATAAGCACGTTGTTTGTATGTGCAACGTACACTTGGTCCATTAAAGAATAATTTCCAGAAGCCTTCTCACAAATAATTTTTTTTTCATTATAGAGTAAATAATATATAGACATATTTTCTTATTTAAAATAAAACATTCAGAAGTCGGTTGAAGCGCAGGGGTATAAGCGTGTTACTGTCAACGTTTGTGAGTTCGATTCCGACTCGGAGCAGCGAAAAATTTAATATTATGATTTTTACGCTCTGGTTATCGACGCAACCCGCAGCGTTGAGTTTCACCGCTCAATACACAATTTCTCGAAAATCGGAGAAAAATTGTATATGGATGTCTTAATGGGAACAAAGTGTTTTAATACTAGGTTCCCAGGTTCCCTTTCTGCCCAGACTGCTAACCGCGATACAGCGTGAAGCTAAAATAAACTCAGAAGTCGGTTAACTTAAATTAATCAACTCTATATTCCCTAGTGAATCTCTCAATAAAATTAGATTTAATATGCTTATATTATAATAAAAAAATATTACTTTATACTACGTTAAATATACTCAAAATGCCAAATGTTATGATTATAATATATATGATAAAAGTGACATGTGCTTTGTAAAAAAAAATGTTTAAGCAACTTAATCGATTTATTTATGTATGTATGTATGTATAAGTAGTATTTTAAATTTCTATGCGACATTGTGATGAGTTGAAAAATATATGATATTCTGTTTTTATAACACGGCTTTTATTTTTATGCTAACTACCCCTAATACTTACCAATTAATGACAGCTGAAAGTGAATTACGGAGTGTCTAAACACTAGATGCTTTTTGATGCTTAAAAGAGCTAAAGCTAAGCTAAGAGCTAAGCTAACTATAAAATACATTTTTTTTATTCAAAAATTCACGCTTCGCTCACCTTTCCCCGATTTCAATGATCATCATATAACATCATTTCATGAACCTATTATTGCTTAGAGTATAAAATTTAATAATCCACCATATTTATGTATAGCATTCAATAAAATTCACACAAAATCAGGAACTGTTAGTACGATCTCAGTTTTTTTTTTTATTTTGGATGTTTACACAACCGTAGAACTGGAGAGAAATTACAAAAGGCTAAGTGATATTTTCGAAATTACCTTTAGCAATACTATAATATAATATTCCTTATTCAATTAAATAAAAGAAGCTATTGATTTTTTTATATGTCTTATATAGATCGAATTTAAAGCGTATGAATAAAATGAATATTTTAAAGGTCATCACAGTATTAAAACACAGGAGGTTAAGGAGGTTAAGGGTAAGTTCGTGACGTCTTGCGAGTTAAGACTCACAGACGTGTATGACCGGCGGCCGATAGTAGTATATAGCTTTTATCTACACCATTATTACAAAGCGAGTTAATTGGACATTTAAAGTATACGATATAACAATGTTTAAATATTCAATTAGTTTCAAAGTAATATAAAATAAGTAGAAATAAGTCAGAGGCCAGTTGTAGCGCAGTGGCAGAAAGTGTGATTGTAAAATCGGCTGGTTGTGGATTCGATTCCCACTCGATGAAATAAAATATTTATTTACATTTATATTTGTATTTCTTCGCCACTCAACACGCAATGCCATCAGAACTCGGCGGTAAGTTGGGAACGGAGTGTCTTAACACTAGGTTGCCTCTGCTACCCTGCTGTGTGCGGGATACATTGTAAAGCTGATTTTATATAAAATAACGCCCGAAGATCGTTACATCTTCCGCGACGACGCATGATTTTTTTTATATATTAGAAATAGAAATACGTATTAAATTCTTATTAACATAGATAATTGAGCGTTCATATATATAGGCAATGTAGATTATTATTTAAATCAAATATGTGGTTAAACGCGACGGTTGCGGGTTCAATTCCAACTTGTGGAAATTAAATATTTGATATTTCATTCTCTCGTTTTGTAAATGAATCAAATTGCGGCGTTGTGCTCCTCCATAAAACATGCCAATCAACGCCTCCAGATTTTTGCGAGAAGTGGGGAGCGGAAGTGACTTAATGGAAACGGAGTGCCTTACCACTAGATTTTCAGGTTCTCTCTATCTACTCCACTATGCTATACGGGATACAGAGAGAAATAAAAACAAAATATATATAATTTCTTTTAATTTTTCATATAAATAAACCCTATAAAATGCCAGTCAGGCATTCACCGCACAGTATTTACGATAGGAAGAAAGAGACTACATTTAAATGATTCGATCCACTTTATTTCGAGAAGAGATATATTAAATGGCGAAATCTAAAGCGGTATTTTGTATAAAAATAAGATTCAAACCTACAATATCATTTAAAAATAAAAAAAGAATAAATAGAACCATTTTGAGTTAACACTTTCTATGTGCAATACCTAACATTTGATGAAAAAGTTGTATTGTGGTTAACATGAAAACTAAGTCGAACCCAACAGCGGACCGACTGAATACTTTTTACCTTTAATAAGGTATGTTTTCTACTAGAAGTGAAAAGAAGTGATTATGTGGTAATTATTTGTAATCTGCCCTAGTGCTGTAAGTTAATAATAATAATTTATAAATGAAAGAGGCATCTCAAGATCGAGCTTGGAGTTGAGAGCGATCGTGTGTTGGCCGCCGCGAGATGCTGTGCCGCGATTGTAAACGCGACGGTTGTGGCCACGATTCTCACTCAAGGGAATTAGTTATTTTCCTTTCCTCGTTCTGGTAACAAGATAAAGTGCGGCGTTGAGTTCTGCCACTTAATACGCAATATCGAAACACGAGGGGCGAAGTGTCCGAATACTACTTTCCCTCTGTCCAAGCTTCTATACGTACGGAATATAGTGTGCAGCTAAAAAAAATGTGATATTACAGGTACGCTGAAAAATTTCGAATTCTAAACAAGCAATATTCATTAAGTAAAAATAAATACATACATAGAAACATATGTACTCGTATGTATTTTTTAATGCCAATTTGATGAAATTTGAATGTTAATTGTTATCTAATTAATTAATATTTATATATTCGATAACAATTTTATTACAATTTTATACGCATCGACTTAAAAATGATAAAGCAATTTCTATATTTTTAAGTATAAAATAACTATTACCTAAATTTATTGTACTTAAATTTAATTAAAGTAGAATTTGTTTTTATTCAACTTACATTAAAATTGGTACTTTTATATTAATATTAATAAGTTCACATTGGCGGAGTAGGCAAAGAAGGAAGGAAAATTCCTTTATTAAGTAAATTTTCAACGAGTACGAGTATTGAACCTACTATCATCTCATTATATTAAGTATCTGTGCAGTCAGATACAGCATAGTTGTATATTAGTGTTAAAATTTAAAAACAATATAAATACAATTAAAATGTCTGACTGTGATTTCAACGTAACCGTGTTTTTTTTTATTACATGTATTTATTTACATGATACTCAAACATTATTAAAAAATCAAATCAAATCAACGATGTATCCCGCATACAGTAGTGTAGGCAGAAGGAACCTAGTGTTAAGACACTCCGTTCCCCACTTTCTGCCGATTTCTGGAAGCTTTGCCTCGACACCAGAGCGAAGAAATGAAAATATAAATTTAAATAAATATTTCATCTCCTCGAGTGGGGATTGAACCCACAACCAGTCGGTTTTGCAGTCACAATTTGTGCCCCTGCGCCACGACTGACCTTTAAAACATTATTAAACAATGAAAAAAAAATCTGTTATACTTGTGCGTGCTAACCTTTGCTGCAGTGAACCGCTTGGTGGGACTTTCACTGAAAAATAACTAAAGATTCTTCTATTAAATACGACATACTTTGTGGAAAAAAAAAATGGAAATCTCAAAAGCTTTAAATAACGATGTTTTACGTACATAATAATATAGATAATCACATCAATCATTTTTTCTTAAATACACTTAAATAATATTGAATAAAAATTCGTAGAGTTCAAGCCGTGTAGGGGCAGCTAGCTATATCTTTATTAAAAATCATTGGAAAACATTCATTTTACATAGAAACTGTTTGTAATAAGCAGTCTCGTACCAAATTCAGTGAGCTTCTTTTGTGCGCGACCTGTGAAGTATGCAAATATGAGTATGATGCTTTGTTCTAAACAGAAAGTGAAACGCTCGCTTTCGATATTGTGATGTTTATAATTATGTACTGTATTATTTCATTGTTGACAAAAATTAAATTTGTGGTTGAAAAGTGAACTTTTTGATATATATATTTTTTTTTATTTAAATAATTTAAATGTTTGGTAAAAAAATGGAAGACGCCCAAAAGATACTTTAAGACAACCATCCCTCACGGTGGTTGCTATTATAATAAAAAAAAATCTTTTAAAGACCAAAATATACAATGTGGACAATGTACTTAAGCATCTACTTCAGTACTTCCTTATAGACGACTGAAAATAAAAAATATTGAAAATTATTTAGAGATATTGAAATTATAAAACATCAAAATTATAAATCTTCTAAGCATCCACACGTTATCCGTCATCCGCCATTCCTCATGTGTCATCCGTCACCCGTCATCAATCGTCATTCGTCATCGTAAATTTGTTCAATATTCACCTGTACAATATCACCTGTATCCAGACTACTTTTCAAGTATTTTGAAGAAGAAAAAAACTAGTCAAATGCGAGTCAGACTCGAAAACCGAGGGTTCCGCACCAGTTTCAGAATGGTCGGTCAACGGAAAGTACCAATTATAAAAGTTGACAAGCTTAAAATTGGAGTGCAGTCACTTTGTATGAAATTAACTACAATTATAAGTTTAAAGTCTAATTTGTTGTAAAAAGTAATGTAAATATGTACAAAACCTACAAAAAAATCTAAAATAAATATAACTCTTAAAACGAATTATTTAGATCATTCGTGGCGCAGGAGCACAAAGCGGAAGCGCGAGTAGTTGTGGGTTTCATCCTCACTCGAGGTGTCCAAGCAAACGGCGGCGTTGAGTTCCGCAACTCAATACGCAATACCTCAAAAATTTTATGGAAAATAGGGAATGGAGTGTCTTAGTACTAGGTTCCCTCCTACCTACTCTGCTCTGTGCGGTACACAGCGTGAAGCTGATTTCATTTTTATTTGATTTATTAAAGCTGCAATTTAATCCCAACAGGATTCAATTCTCAATGCCAAGAGATTGGATTGGAATGACTCGATTTGTATTCTATGTCTGAATTGCTTTCACGCTATTATTGAAGTATCTTACACAATTCTTTTATGATTATTTTAAAAAAGCAGCAAAAAATCTAGATGATCTAGATGATATCTTTGTATAGTGCGCGGAATCAGTTAATCAGATCGAATCCACAATTAAGAGATACACAGAATGGCAGGTACTAGCGATGATGTCACGTTAAGATTGAAGATGTGCTCAGTTGGCTTGGACACGCCGAAAGAATGAGTGATGAGAGAATGGCTAAGATGATTTATGATAGAAAAGTGAACAGTAAGAGAGACAGGGGGTACCTCGGATGACCTTTGAAGACACAGTTTCATAGATACTGAAGGAAGGTCACGTAAAAAGGATCTGAACCCCCCGGAGGGCTTGTATGGTAGAGGTTGATGACAGTAGAGGAGGCGAAACAGGTATATAGAGACCGCAGCGTTTGGCGCTGTGTTTACTCTGACTAACCCTAGCTGCTAAGTTAAGCTAGCTAAGCTATGCAGCGTGAATCTTAGATAAGTTTAGTTATTCAAATCAAATTTCTAAATCAAAACAAAATTCTTAGATTTTATTATAGTTATAGTTAGTTTGTTACAGCTTACCTTAATGCGTGTAAATTAGTGGTAAAAAAGAATTAGCAAAAAATAGCCCCTGATCCAAGAAATCAATACCTTCCTCATCACATCAAATTGCTTGTAGCCCTTAAAGTGTTCATACAACAATTGTCATAAAACATATGCTGACATATTTTAATTACTGCTCAGTATTTTATATTCTAATCGTCGCTTGTAATTTCGTTTGCGTGGAGTTTAAGACGTAAGATAGATTTTTTTCCGTGCCAATAGGAATTCCGAGAAAAATCCACCCTTGATGCTCCCCGGCTCTCTATTATTTTCATGTTAAAAATGTCAACATTCTAAATCCAGTATTAGCTATTTGCGCGAATATAATATATAATAAAATATTATAATAATACATTTATACAAATATTTAAATCGTAGAAAATCTTTTAAAACGTTGGTGACGTAAGTGGAATTAAACAGATCAGAACTGTCTCTTTGATACAATCTGCTAAGATATACGACTGCGCTAGCGTGGTGAGAAATTTAAGCAATCATTATATTATTTAAATGGAGGTCACACTGGCGTAGTGGGACATATAATTAACGCAATGATTGTGGGTTCATTTCCCACTTGGTGGAATTAATTATTTTCAGCCCGCCATCCTTGTAAGACAATAAATTAAAATCGTTCGGGCTGAAACTGAAGAATAGAGTCGTTATAGATTTTTTAGTTGCTGTTTAGCTAGAGACCATTGTTTTACATATATCTGAGTGTCGTAAGCTGTGTCTGGAAAGAGTAAATAATGGCAATAGTTGCCTTATTTAATATTGAAATTGCGTGAAAAAAGAAAATAACTATCGGAATTTATTTTCTGTCTTTGGCGAGTGCTGTAGAAATTCAACAAAGATAGAATCTTTAATAAATATTTTCAATTATTAAAGTACCCTAAATTTTAAGCAGACTAGAAACATATTTTATTAGTTAATTTTATTTTAAATAGATTTCTAAAGATTTCCAGAAGCCAGTGGTGAGCCAGTGTAAACGCGACTAAATTATCACGTGAAATGTTTGACTGAGTGACATATAAAACAGTTAAAATGTTCTGTTTTCTACATATATATATATATATTAACTTGGTGTACAGAAATCACTTAGGAAAATCAATTATTTAATATTTTCATTTCCTTGCTCTGGAATCAAGGCAAATCGCGGTGTTGAAATCCGGCACTCAACACTTCACTATCTAGCATTGAATTATCATATTCGTAGGACATATATGCTACGTTATTTAGATTCTTCATGATGCTATTGTTGACATAAGTTCCACACAATAAACTATTGCAAGGGGTTCAAGGATATTTATATTTAACATTTGGCAATTATAAATGCTTAACATTAGGCCCTCACTAGGTGCTCTGACAATTTGGTGTAGGTAATCGGAGGCCGCTGGATGCGAGAAGCGCAGGAATTATCAATCTCGACCCTTGGATAGAGTATGCATACGTCTATTTGTTGGTGATAGGCTGATATTATAATGATTATTATTTTACCCCAATTTAATATGCCAAAGTACAGCGATATGTTCCATCATCTAACATACAAATCTGTATTCAAAATGGACAGCAAGTGAAGAACGAATTGTACGTAGTATTGTGGGATTGAAATACTTAATTAACGGTTTGGAAACTCAAGGTAGCTCAATAAGATTAATAGGTGAGTTTCTTCAGGCGGTTAATTTGTAGGCAAGAAGCTATAATTTGGATATAAGTAATTAAAGTTAGCAGTTTGTAAAGCAACTCCTTGAGCTGTGAGCCGTTTTAATGAAATTAGTTTCAAATCAATAGATAATATTTGTTACGGGAATTATGAAATTTTAAAAAGTTTTCAAGAAATAATAAAAAAGTTTCTCGACTATTTTGTGTTCTTTAAAGCATATTTAAATTCACAATTATCGCATTCAATTGCAGCATCAATGTCTTCATATTTTTACCAATTTATAATCTAAACCATTACACATTAATCGAGTCGATTTATTATCTATAAACGATTTCTTAAGTTCAACAAGATAAACTTTTTATTTTATTTACATTTGCTTTAAAAGTATTGTGATAATGATTTGTGTGATTTATAACAGCATAATCTTAAGAAAATAGTTTATGGTACTGTTACAAGAGCGGTAATCCAAAAATTGTCAATAGAGATTTTTACCATTGGAGCAAGCGAAGCGAAGCTACCTCCTATTAAGATATGTTTTAATATAAAAAAATAAAAAATTCATATTTTTTAGGGTTCCGTACCTCAAAAGAAAAAAAACAGAACCAAATCAAGATCATTTATCTTGAGCTCACGTGGAGTTACGAAACTGAAATCAATATTCAGACTTTCAGTTATTGTCGTGATGATGTCAGTCTATGTCATTTATGCACCGAACTTATTGCATTTTGTGTGAAACTCGTCGCGTTATCAAAATCTACAGAGAACTTTCCGTGGACCTACATTTATGACATTTTTGCCTTTGGGCAAATAATGTGCTATTTCTTCTCATTTTTTTGGATAGTCTATTTATAAAAAAGGGTTTATAAAAGATAAGAAAGATAGATATTATCAAAATAATATAAAATATATTTCTAATACTACAAACAGCTTAAGCGACTTCGCAGTTTCAAGCATTATGGAAATCCTTTAATTGAATATACGAAATTGATTCCAATTATTATTCATTTATCGATAAAACGAAAAGACGATTCGGGAAATTTTAGCAAACAACTACTGTTAAGTTTAATTACTTGAGCTCTGTCTATAGTCTACGAATTAGGCGCTTGAACAAATTCACCTATCAATCTTGATAGGAGTTTTAGTTTTAGTTTTTTATTGAACATATTGAGTATATTAAAAATTAATTAATAAGGAAAAGTACCTTTATAGGTTTACATTACGCGGCGAATTTCATTCTAAATTAAATATAGAAGCTTGGTTATTTTTGTTATAATCCCTTGGGTCTAAAGATCTGAATATTTGATAATTTCAACTTGATACCTTTACGCAATCTCAAGATAAATTTCCTTGACAGACGTACAACAGAGTAATCCATTAAGGGTTCCGTTTTTCTCCTAAAAAATAGAACGACTTTACACTATTAATAGATATTTGAGTTGAATTAATAATTGAATAGAATTTTTTATAATGTATGTACATGTCATGCCCACCATAAATACGTGGAAAAACTAGTAAACCGATTCTGAAGGAGCTTAGACTTAAGGTTGCTGAAACTGAAGCTTAGACTCACAGCAATCGACGGATCAACCTATCTATTTCACCTCCACGAATGTTCGCTAATCTTCAGTGATTCGGCAGATATGTAAGTATTTCTGAAAAATATTGGATTTTTGAAGAAAATTGACAAATACAAGGCCCATCTGTAAGTCTACGCTCCTGATTTATTTTTCTCAATAATGCTCAATAGTAGGCCTTTCATATAATGTTATATTTAAATCCATCGACTTACAAACCTTGGAAATAACACGGAATTAAAAATCGTTTTTACATAATCTAAATTTTATCAAAACTTTTCAAAGCCTGTATTAAAAAAAATACTGGTGATTTCTTTCTGAAATCATTTCGTAAAACTATTAGTCTTCTCTTTATATAGAAGATATTAGTTTTTTTTTTTTTTTTTTTTTTTATGGAAGAGACACGGCAAACGAGCGTGCGGGTCACCTGATAGTAAGTGATTACCGCCGCCCACGGCCCCGTGCAACTTCAGAGGAGCTACAGGTGCGTTGCCGGCCTTTAAGATGGGTTGGGCGCCGGGGCCCGGCACTACCTGATGCGAAACGCAGTGGCATAAAGCCACTACTTCACGCCGGTTTTAAATGCCAGGGGTGGTAATGATCCGGTCGAGTCTGCCCATGCGTGTTGCCATTGCTGGCGACGTGACTCTACCACACGTACTTTAGTCGCCTCTTACGACACCACCAGTACCAGGATGATCCTATTCTAGGCCGGGATCACACGGCAAAAAAATAATCTCTGATAGTTCCATAGGCGTAGCTTTATGATAAAATGTTAAAAATGTATTCAAATCCTGTAACACTAAAAATTTTTTATTTTTAATACGAGAATTGAATACATTTAAATCGATTTTTACCATATTTATATAATTATTTGCATTATTTTCTAGTCTACTATGATGAGACTACATTTAATATTAACTTTCACAAACTGTGGAAAGAATATTTCCCAAGTTTACTTGTACAATTTTATTTGTACTATCTACTTTAAAAATTATAAATACAAATAAAAAAATAAACATTAAAAGTTTCATTCGGATGCATTTAAATCAAAAATGATAAGTTAGATATCATTTTTGGATTCCAAAAAATGCTTGACCTACGATAACACATAATATATACATATTAAACTGATAATCATTTATTTTTAAGAAAATCCAATACCGAACTATATTTAATATAAATTTTATAAATCTAAGAATAGTTAACGTTTAACCACAAGGGAACCGTAATCCTTTACATGAGTATGAAATAAGAAGTACAATAGGTAATCTCAGGATATTGTGTGGAGGCTATCGAAGGCCTATCACAAAAGCGGTAATAGGAGGCTAATCAAGCTTCAGGAGATGACAGTTGACTATTTCGCATGTTACAAAGCTCGCGCGAACGGTATTCATACCATTCTACGTTAAGACTGAGTTAAGAGAATTTTGCTCTTCACAATCTTTATTGATCGCATAAAGATATTTTTTTATTTTATATATTTTTTGTGTATTTTACTGAAGTGCGTTGAGGATATAATAGTTACTGGACAAAACATCTAGTAAAAAAAATTGTGTAGTGAAAAACACAGTCATAAAAAAAACCATATATTTTTACGGTATTATGAGATTTTATAATTTAATATATGGATAATGGCGCCAATTTAACCGTTATGACGTTATTGATATAGTAATATTTCAATGATTTAATATAATATTTATAAGAATTCAAAAAACTAAAAATATCCATCAGCTCATAATTTGGACCACACAAAAACGAGTATAACGGGCAAGTTGTCTCGAAGCCCGAAGTCAATTTCTAGCGCATTGTCCATAGAAAAGCTCTATCCGCTCAACTCGTCTAAATGTACGGAGTACTTTTACGATGATTTTATTACAAATGTTCACTGAGCCATTACAGGATATTGTTCCTTTTCAAACGTTTTAATGCCATTCTTCTTGTAAACTTCAATAGTATTCGATTATTAGACGCTTTCATCTACATCTGGCTTGAAATGGACTACTATTTTATTAAGACATGATTGAAATGTTACGTCTATTTCTAGTTTCTTCATCTTAAAATTATTTTTATTCTAAGTTCTTTACTTACTTTAGTCTTATGGTGTCTTTTATCGTTTTAATTAAAAATAAATAAAAAGGATAAAAGTCACAAATTTAAGTATAATTTTGAATTAAATTTCTTCCATCTAGACTAATTTTCAATATGTTTTTATTTTTTTTTATTATAACTGAAACTGAAACAAAAATAAAATTGTTGAAGTCATAGGGTCTATTTATATTCAAGCCTATGGTGCCTTGAAGCACGTAAAAAATAAAGCTTCTGAGCAAACGTGATCAAAAGATACAATGCGTCGATTTTGCTGCATTTTATATGAAATTCCCTACGTAATCGAAACCTATAGAGTCGTTCCCGTAGACACTTAGTTATATAATTTGGCACGAAGTAAGATTAAAATATAAATAAATAAAACAATTCGAAAAATAAAAAAATATAAGAACTTCATAGAAAAAAAACTACAAACTGGCATACAAAATTTGTGCATATATTCGAAAGCTACTGATATGATAATTCTTATACTTGGCTGTACTTTCCGTTGAACTACAATCCTTAAATTGGTACGGAAGAAAGGTACCGAAGGAAGGAGGAAGAAAGGTAAGCGGTTTTACGCTTGCAATAATTGTGCGTCAATATACATAAAAAGATAAAGGGAAAAAATAAAATATTAATTCAAAAAATCTTTTGGTTCAAAACATCAGTTGTATTAAAACGTAAGTCTAAATTTTAAAAGCTCGTAGGTTCTAAAAATTAAGAGTCTGTGTTCGCTCAGGGTCTAATTCAAGCTCAAAATTTTACTTGGCTGTGTTTTACTACCAAAGCCATCTAATAGTATACAGTACAAGCTGGGCACTTACTTGCAAATATAATAAAATCTGAACGTAAAATTAGGGAGAAAAATTTCGATATCGATTTCTAAGCCAATGAACATACAATGTCTAAAAAATTCAGCGTAAAATGGGGAGCGGAGTGTCTTCCCTATTGTATGCGAGATACAGATACGTGAAGCTGACTTAATTTAATTTAATTTTATATATTTTTTAAATTAAATTTAGTAGAAAATTGTCCAACTTTCTTGACTTTATTTTTATATTGATCTTTTTGGGTAAGAGTTTTAATCGTATTTTTCTACCTTAATTTTTTGTTAGTCAGAATTCTGGAGTGGTCATCAAACTATCCTAGAGTGAGCTCGGACCATCCACTCCTCTCCTACGCCCACAATATCCTTCAGAAATTGCTTGTGAATTATTAAATAAATTTAAAGGTATAGTAGGTACCTATACAAATGTAAGAAATAAGCCGTTCGCAAAATTAATAACGGAAATGCTAATTAGTAGGCCGACTATATAAATGTAAAAAAACCATTTTAAATTTTTATCGAAAATTCTGTATACAATTAACAATCGTGATAAGTAGTCATGGATCGTGTGGAGTTTCACGTGAATGGAGTTAAATATTCAGGTAATATATTAAATATTTATATTTTTTAAATTTTGATGCTCTAGTTGTGATAGTTTATTTATTACTTGTTTTAAATTAATTATTAAACTCATGCAGTATTTGGAAAACTAATTAAAATTCATTTTGTTTATATATTTGTTTATTTGGTTTGTTGCTAGACAAATTAAGAAATAGCGAGGACCATAAACATATTTTGTAATAAGCTTAAAGATTTGTTTTATGTTTTTATAAACAAAAACAAATGTGTAACCAAAAAATATTACATTATTAATAACTTTTTTACTTAGTGGGATGCGAAGTAAGTTCCACTACAACGCTTTTACACTTCCTCCGGGAACATTTGGAGCTGCGCGGTACAAAGTACATGTGCCTGGAGGCCGGTTGCGGTGTCTGCATTGTCAGCGCTGAAAAATCTGCCAATTCTTTACCGGAGGCTGTTAATTCTGTAAATTTTGTTTTAATTATATTATCGCTAAAAATAACACATATGATACTGAACGAAATAGCTTCACGCTGTATCACTCACACAGCAGAATAGGCAGAGGGATCAGGGAACGTAATGTTAAGATATTCCGCCTCTTTTTAAGACACTTCCGTTTCCAACTTTTCACCTTTTCGATTGGCGGAATTCAACGCCGCACTTTGCCTCGCTAAAGGAGAGAGAAAATTAGGACTTTTAGTATATTGTATGCAGAGTGTTTCAGTCACCACCATTTTTAATAAAACCACAGTACCATTCTATAAAAAATTAAAACAAAATACCATTAAAAGAAAAGATTTTTTTTCAAAAATTAAAGTGATTTTTTTAAATAAAATACATAATAAAATTATCGTTGCAAAAGTCGCCATTAGTCAAGAATGACGCACACAGACACAAATCTATCAAAGCGATAACACCGCACACGCCTCATTCTCGAAATCGAGTCGTTTAGTCATATTTTGTAGTATTAGGTGTTTACGTTATTGGTATCTACTCGTATTCGTACTGCGTCACACGAAATACAGTATGGATAAACATGGTGAAATGAAAAAAAGGGTCTTACGTCTAAACTGTTGATGTATGATTTATTTCTTTACGTAATATAAAAATAACCCTATAAAAATGCTGTTCCCGTAAAAGGAGAGCAGACGCTTCCAGCCTGTATATGGTATTGTTACAAGTGCTATGTATACACGATTACTAAAAGTCTTTGAATAAATTTTGCCATATAGGGGAGATCGTGTACCCTAGGACAATTTCTGTTTTAATTAACTTAAGCTAATGATTTTTCATATTCGACCCCACTCGAGGAGATGCAATATTTACTTAATTAATAATTTAACATTTAAGGTTGTTGGTTCTGAAGCAGTAAATTAAATGATTCACTGAAATCAGCACATTCACTTACTTAAATAATGGACTTGTTATGCAACTTAAACATTATATAAATACTAACGAACCAATTCTATGGACCAATTAGGTGCAACACTTATATTATAAAACATACCATACAAGTACGTATAATATGTATAATATACTATTTTTATATATAAAAATACTTCAGTGCATGATTTCTATTACATCGTGCCATGGCTGGAAAATAACAACCATTGAAGGAATAGGCAATCGATGGAAGGGATATCATCCTCTACAGAAGGCGCTCGCTGAGAATAATGGATCTCAATGTGGATATTGCAGTCCTGCTTTCGTTATGTCTATGTATAGGTATGTAAAACAAATATACGTTTAAGAAAAATATTAAATAAATCAACTTTACGTTGCACCTACTCACGTAGACAAAGGAAGCCTAGACAGACACTCTGTTCTCCACTTTTTTCCATATTTTTCGATACATTGCATATTGAGTGGCAGAATTCAACGCAGAGCTTTAAAAAAAATATAGTTGCTATAATTAAAAGTTTTAATTATTTTTAGCTTATTAAAAAGTAAAAAATATATAACGATGTTGGAAATCGAGAGAAATTTGACTAGTAATATCTGTCGGTGTACAGGATACAGGCCAATCCTGGAGGCATTTAAAAAGTTTGCTAGCGATGCTCCTAATCCACAAGTTCTTGATATTGAAGACATACAATTATGTAATAAAACAGAAAACGTTTGTTACAAACAAAATGAATGCGATGAAAGTGGCTGGTGTATCGTTAATAAGGATAATTTTGAAAACATTTTTCATATTGAACTAAAGGATGGAAAGCAATGGTACAACGCTAAGAGTATATCAGATATATTTGAGATTTTTGAAAAGTATGGTGAAGATTCTTATATGTTGGTTGCTGGAAACACTGGAAAAGGTACTGGAAATTCGACCTTGTTATTTTTATTACACAATAAAATAAATGTTGTTTCATAAAATATCGTTACAAAGCAAGTTTCTAAGTTTGTATTCTCTATTTTCATTAGGAGTTCGACATATCGAGGATTATCCTCAAATTTTAATTGATATAAGTACAGTGTTGGAGTTAAGAGGACACGCTTTTGACCAAAATTTGACAATTGGTGCTGGCACTACCCTTACAGAACTTATAAATATATTGAAAGACGCATCTGATACAGAATATTTTGACTACCTTAAAATCATAGTAGACCATTTAGAGCTCGTGGCTCATATAGCCGTTAGAAATGTAAGTATTTACCAAAAAAATACCCTTAGATCTTAAATAAACTATTTAGATGTAAATTAATTTATCTGTTATGTTCGCGCGTAATGACATGAAAATTAATTTCATGTAAATTTACGTGGCGCAGGAGCACAAAGTGTTACTGTGAAACCGACTGATTGTGGATTCGAACCCCACTCGAGGAGATGAAATATTAACTTAAATTTATATTTCAATTTCTTCTCTCTGATATCGAGGCGAAATCGCGAAAGCAAAATATGCTCAAAAAAATAAAAAAAATAAAAATGTTAAAAAAATATTTAATAGATAATATTCTCTCTTGCCAGACGATAATTCTTACTAACTATCTTTGGGTAGCGGTAATTTGTAAAAATCTCCCTACAGAGATACTAACAACATAAATGAATTGTAATAAGCGTTGTAATTTCCACGAGCTTGATAAAAACGTATGGCTTAGTGGTCAGTGCGCCTGATCGTTTTCCAGGAGGCGCGGGTTCGAGTCCCACTACGTAAAATTTTTTTATACATTTTCGAAATAAATATTTTTATTTCCTAAGTGTACCACTTTCAAAATGTAAAAAAAAGTATACGTTATTTAATATGTAATATGTAATGCAATAGTTTAAAAAAATTAAGGCCAGTCGTGGTGAAGGGGCATAAGTGTGCGACTGTAGAGGCGACAGGTTATGAAATCGATGAGGCAGAGCACGGCGTTGAGTTCCAGGTTCTTTCTGCCTACCCTGACATGTGCGGGATATAACGTGAAGTTTATTTTTCGGTTTAATCTTGCAATCAGTCATAAGACTATAAAAAGATGTAGTGGATATTACAACGTGAATCTAAAAAAAATAACAATATACATGTATATGTTTCAGCTTGGGACGATAGCTGGTAATTTAATGTTGAAACATATGTATCGTGACTTCCCATCCGATATTTATCTTCTCTTAGAAGCAATAGGAGCCGAGATGACTTTGGGTAAGAAATTACATATACAGAGTGTTTTTATCATCACCACTTTAAATGAAAGCATAGTTTCAATTACTCTATAAAAACCTAATACAATTAAAACAAAATAGATTTTTCCAAAATTGAAAAAAAAAAATAGTTAATAAAATTATTGTTGTAAAATAACCGGTTCGGCTGCGGACATTGTGTTCGCTTCATCTAGACTCGTGCGCAGCGGATCAAAGGTACCTGATTTTTTCCGACTTAACGGCTGGTTGAGGACCTACATGTATGACTCGATCCTTCCATTTTCCGAACAAAACTTAACATTTTCTTCATTTTAGTGTCATCTCCTGGAAATCATAAAAAAATAACATTAGAAGATTTTTTGAATGAAAACATGAAAGGAAAAATTATAAAAAATATTATATTACCGCCATTGAATAATGAGAACAAATTTGTCACATTTAAGGTATGATTTTTGATCAGTGTAATTTTTGTATTAGTTGACATGTATGACAGTATAATTTTTGTATTAGTTGAAAATGTATATATATGTAGTTCTTATTATGTTAATTAATATTAGATTGTTACATGATCAAATTATAGATTTTTAGATCAAATATCATATTGTAACTAATGTTATTTTGTTTAGTTTAGTATTCTCTAGTGGGAATCGAACCCACAAGCAGTCGCGTTTACAGTCACACACTTATGCCCATGCGCCACTACATAATTATTTTCGGCGTTCCGCTAATCAACATGCAATGCTTCTAGAATTCTGTGGAAAATGGGGAAAGGAGTTACCACTAGGTATTACTTAGAACTTAACACTAGGTTTCCTCTGAAGCTGATTTTCTATTATTAAATGAGGCAATTTGAATAAGGAACCTAAATATCTTTTTTCTCTTTTACGTGCACTTTTTGTGTTTCTGCTTAGCAAAAATGTTATATTGGAAAATACATCTCAGCATAATCGATCTACCATTCAGGTAGACAGTTTTAAAAGGTAATGTTAAGACAGTTTTAAAAGGTAATGTTAGCGCCGTGTGATCCCGGCCTAGAATAGGATCATCCTGGTACTGGTGGTGTCGTAAGAGGCGACTAAAGTACGTGTGGTAGAGTCACGTTGCCAGCAATAGCAACACGCATGGGCAGACTCGACCGGATCATTACCACCCCCGGCATTTAAAACCGGCGTGAAGTAGTGGCTTTATGCCACTGCGTTTCGCATCAGGTAATGCCGGGCCCCGGCGCCCAACCCATCTTAAAGGCCGGCAACGCACCTGTAACTCCTCTGGGGTTACACGGGGTCGTGGGCGGCGGTAATCACTTACCATCAGGTGACCCGCACGCTCGTTTGCCGTGTCTTTTCCATAAAAAAAAAAAAAAAAAAAAAAAACATTGCATATTAAGTGTTGAAACTCAACACCGCGCTTTACTTTCTCGCACCTATGCGGGATAATAAAAACATTTTAACATAACCTACAACATCGAATTTACAGTCACATATTGTCTCATTATGCCACGATGGCTCCACTTTAAACTTTTTTATATTTATCGTTTTATAATTATCTAATATACAAATTTTCAGGTATCACCGCGACAGCGAAATGCACATGCACATGTTAATGCTGCATTTTACTTCAAATTAGGATCTAATAATATAGTCCGTAAAGCGAGGATTGTATACGGTGGATTATCACCAAACTTTATACGCGCTGATAATACAGAAAATACATTACTAGGGAAAGAGTTATTTTGTAATAACACTTTAAAATCTGCATTAACTGTGCTTTCGAAGGAAGTGATTGTGGACGAAAACCCACCAGAATCATCAGTGCAATATAGAAAGAAACTAGCTCTTGGACTATTTTATAAGGTTACCTTAATTCTATATTGCCATTGCGACTTTATTTTCTTCCTAGATTCTAATTCATGTCGCGAATTATTAACGCTGCAAAACATAATAAAAGAGGTATTGAAACATTTGAGTCTTAGGGCATACGCATATAAATAATATTCCATACAATTTTTGACCTTATACGCAGGCATAAAATAACTTTTTTATTTATAATAACACGATATTTGTTTTAAATAGAATGCAACTATCCAATATATATTTTTATTTAATTTTTAGGGTTTATTACAACTATGCCCAAAAGATAAATTAGGTTTAAGATACAAATCTGGTGCAATAAAATTAGTGGAAACTCGCCCGGTTTCTAAAAGCTCACAAAGTTTTGCAACTGATCCTACCGTGTGGCCCCTCAATCATCCAGTAACAAAAATAGAAGCTTATGTAAGTATATGTATGCAACCAAAATATACAAGAGACATAGTATGTTAATGCATTCAGTCTAGTGCATTTAGTTTATAATGATTTATGAATAAATTTTTTACTTTGTCTTTATATCGAAGTGAAAGGTAGGAAAATGTATCAGAAATAACTACAGGAGAATGTAATAAACTGATTTCGATAAATACTGTAAAATGTCATCTATTTGATAAAATGTGACGTAAATAATTATATTAAAATGTTTTTCTAGATTCAATGTGCAGGCGAGGCTGTTTATGCAGAGGATATACCTGCGATACCTAAACAAACGTTTGCCACATTTGTCCTCACCACTGTAAGCAAAGGAACTATAGACTCTATAGATGCTACAGAAGCATTGGTAAACAAATTTTTGTAAGGTATAATTAATACGTAAGAATGATACACAATGATGATTATAAATAAATAATTTAAACTATTACAGGCACAACATGGTGTTTTAGCATTTTACACAGTTAAAGATATTCCAGGTGTTAATTCATTCATTCCTCAAGAGGACCCTAATAATTCGGCTAATGAAGAAATTCTATGTGATGGTGAAGTCCGTTATTTCAGTCAACCTTTAGGAATTATTGTAGCGGAAACTTTTCATATAGCAAACAAAGCTGCATTGCTTGTTAAGGTAACATATCGTGATATAAGGAAACCTATTACTGATATAAGAATTAATAAGAACGACGCACAGAAAACTACTTTATTTAGGTCTAGAGATGCCACTAACCGGGGTAAATGTATTGTAAAAGTCATCAAGGGAGAAGAGACAATTTTTGGCCAGTATCACTTTTGTTTAGAGAATATTGCTTGCGTAACTTGGCCAACAGATGACGGACTCAGAGTAAATCCTTCATCACAATATATTGACGCTGATCAATTGATGATATCCAGATGT